>OZ014550.1:38664932-39293057 GCA_963966155.1 Clivina fossor | reverse complement strand
TCACGTTATAATCCTTATATAGTAGCATCTATGAAGTAAGGTGGGTCTGCGCGGGTAAGACCGGTTACACATCTGAACGCGTATGCATAAGTTATGTATATCTAACATCTCCGCTTTATCTAAGCTAAGACAGCAAGAATAGACTTGTATTGTATTTCAACTTATATCTGCTCTGTATATTTTCTACACAATAATTATTCATACTCATTTCTGTTTTTGCACTGCTAACTTATATTTTACATAATTAATAAATAATTTTTTAAAAATAAATTTTCTTATCCAAATTTTATAATTCATACGTTGCAAGGCAAACACGCATGAGCATGCAGGCGAAGCGCTGCAAACTGGCCTATGCTATGCTCGCCCGAGACTGTTCGAACACCATTTGTCAAGAGTTAGTACTTGAAAAAATAAACACCTGGTTCGCCTACTAGCACACCGCTAGCACCGATGTTACTCATGAGTTTTTGTGGCAAATATTGCAGGTAGCATGAGGCGAGTGGGGCCGTGAGGTGTGCCGTGCGGTAGGTTGCCTTGTGCGGTGCAGTGTCACTCGAATACGACCTAAAATATCTCTTTTGTTATATCATAAAAAAAAGGATCGTAAACCGAAATAATTATTGAAAGGCGCAAATAAAATCAGTTTAGTTTTTTAGCTGTTTGCAGTCTGGTTTAAAATATAAATTTAAATACTGACTGATTGACTCAAATATTTTGTTATTTTCCCAATATTTTTCGCATTTCTACAAATATAAAAACATCGTGTAAAAATTTAGTTTATTCCAACAATTTTTTAGCAAATGTTTCATAAAATAGCGTTGCTGACAACCAAACCAAATTATTGTAGATAATAATAGGTATGTTTAGATAATAACTGTTAACACCAAACTGATTTATCTTGCATAGAATATTCTAGAAAATATTAGCCAGCGGCCAACACTTTGAATAACAACATTGCAGGGTAGACAGGCATTGGTAGAATCCAGGTGAATGCACTGTTGCGCCACTTCTTCGAATACAAGGTGTCTGCAAAGTCGTGGACACAGCGTTCATGGTTCATAGCTGATGATAACATATGTACATATGCTTGTTTCACGAAAGTGGAGAATAAACTCTTTATATTTATATTGTCTGAGTAATTTTGCTAAAATTCGAAAGAAAATTTTTATATCCAATTAAATTTTACCCTAATATTCTAATGTATACAAAACGTTTTATTTATTCGGTATTAATTCATTTCAAATATCGTTATAAGTTTGTCATGAATGAAACAATTGAATATTATATATTTTTAAATACTTTTAAGTAAGTTATTTTTAACTTGTTGCAAATTATGTATATGTACGTATATTATGTGTATGTATGCAAAAATTGAGTAAAATAGCAAAATTTTAACTTTGTTTTGTTAGTATTATTTGAATATGTTAACAAAAAGGTACTTTGTTCGCCGTAATTTTTCAGGACTTTTAAGCACAAAAAAAGTTAAAAAAATTATTAACAAAGTTAAGAAGGAACAAAAATTGTTAGTTTTTTAATTCCAAATTTGTAATAAAGATGTCGCTGTCTATTTACTTCTAATAAGCTCCGTCTTCTTCACCAGGCGTACAACAAAAAATTAGTAGTAAGAGTGTAAAAATTATTTATTTTGTTTTATGGTATTTAAATTATAACGTTTTGAACATGAAGTTTAAAACTTTATTTTTGAAGAGAAATTCTTGTCTATCGAGAAAAACCAGACTTGTTAGGCCCGTTTTTGTATTCTAATTTGAGTAGATAATTTTTCGAACAGAGAATCAGAAATAACTGAAAATTTCATATATATACGTATATACCGTGTGTTGACTTGGATCGTCGTACATATGTATTTAGCATGTAAAATCAGACATGTGCGATTTCCTGCTTCCCAAATTAATTTACAAAAAAAACTTTGGGATAAATGTTTTAGGAAACACTTTTTTACATGTAAATCAATTAACAAATTTTTTTTTGGAACCATCCCAACGTCAGGAATTAGCCCTAAAGTTACGGCTACTGCCATTTTCCAGTCAATTTCTTAACAACTTTAGACCTAATTCAGGCATTTGGAAAATCTTATGTTAAATTTGATTAAAATCGGTTAAATAACATGGCCATAATAAATTTTTAAAAAATTTAGTAATTTTTTCTCGGAAAGTTGACATCACTGGAAAAAATAAAACTACATGACCATCTTGGGTACCAGACAAATTTATCTTGATAATTTCATTAAACTCGGTTGAACAGTCTAAGGAGGAGTTGCGATCACAAAATTTTGACAGACGACCGAGCGAGTAGAGGACGCACATCCATACACCCACATAAACTAAGTTTGGATTTCTCATCTAGAGGCTATATGAAGGATTTCTATACATTTTTTTTTTTTTTGAAAATGTTACAGACACCGTACCAAACGGTATACCACTTTTTCTTGCAGTCAAAATGGTAAAAATAACAGTGATTAAATAAAATAAAACCATTTAATTGTTTACCAATTATTTGAAAAATATATTTTAAATGATCTGTTTGACAATATTACTATTTGTGTAGTAGTTAGAGTACTGACTTACGAGTCCATATCTCCAAGGTTCTATTCTTAGCTACCGATTTTTTTTATTTTTAATAATTACCAAATTATAATGATTATATTACAAAATAGCTCAATACTTAATAATAGTACTAATTAGTAATTATTTACTAAGATTTTTAAATATAGTCATAGCAATACTAGTAGTCAAATAATTTATTCAAAATTTTTATTTTTTTTTTGAATAATGATACATATTTAAATAATTTTATTGTATTTAATCATTTTTATTTTTAATATTTAAATATTCCTAATGATATTTTCTCGAAATTTAACTCGAGAAAGAATTATTTCGTATTTTGTTATTTTCGTGTTTGCCAGTATAAAGTTATTTTTCTGAAATAACTATTTGTCTGTGATTTGTATGTATACCACACATAGTAACAAACAATATCGTTTCATAAGTATGACAACAAAATGAAATACGAATAATAATTTTTTTTTTACACACAAATGGACTTGGTAGCAAAGACCATCAATCCAGTAGATGCTTTTTGATAAAGTGTATTTGGACGATACAAAGACATTACAAACATCCATGCCCCAAGCGGGATTCGAACCCGGGCCCGCACAGGTACAATAATAATTGTTCTATGTTTTATATAAAAACTAATTTATAATGAATTTGCTTGCTTTGTGAGTTATATAATAATCAAAATAAATATATAAAATATTAAATTCTATAATATCTAAAATTCTGATTTCTGACAAGCAACGTTCCCTCTAAGACGAGAGGGTCCCTGCGCGGAAAAGGCTGAGCAGGCCAAATCACCAAATGTGCGAGCGCAACATAATTTTTACCCTAATACAAACTTCGATATCATATTTGACAATCTATATTAATCAAATAGAAAACGTATGGTTGTATGTGGCAAGTTCAATGCTACCGGCCAGAGCTCTCTTTATTCTTGTAATTTCATCTATCAATTATAAAATTTAGAATTTTTATTTATTCTATAAAAGTAAAATAACCATTATTTAATCAATTTTATTATTTATTCATATAAGAAAAATGTTTGTTTAATAGTTTTTATTTGTTTATTTGCTTTTATTTTAAAAAATTCAAATTAAATTCAAATAGGAAATTTTTTTTTTGACAACCCTGATTTAAAGTAATGTATTTAGTATAAATAAAACACAGTGATTTGAATATAATTTAATTAAAAATTTAATGAATTGGAAATTTTTTAATATCTATATGTTTTCACGCATACATATTTAAAATTAATTTTTTTATTAAAATAATTTACTCATAAGTAAATAAAATTTCGACGATAATTACAATATTGACAATAAAGTTTGTAACATTATTTGTAAAGTGATTGAAAAACTAATTTTTATAAATGGTGGCCATAGAATTTTATAATTATGTTTCAATTACATGTTTTTTGATATTAGTTTTATCTGTTTAGATTATATTTATATTTAATGTATTATTAATATTAAATAAATATGTTTATATGCATTGATTGTTATTTAAAAATATATTTACGTTAATTATATTTTATTTAAATAAACTGTTCAGTAACTTGACTAACAAATTGGTCAAATTTGTGTGCATAGTTCTTTATTTAAACCTAAGAAATAAATAAATTTATTATCTGTGTTTTGAAATTCATTAAAAATATTAGTGAATTTTCTAAATCTGATAATACAGCAGGTAATTGCGCGGAACTGTCAAAGGTTTCTAATTTTTACAAGATTGTAAAAAATATTCAGTTTAAATATCTGTTTCTTATAATTATTAATAATTGTTATTATTTGATATTTAAAAATCTTTATATAATTATTTTTTTTATTTTTGTAGCTATAAGATATTATAATCAATAATATACAGAGTGTTTTATTCATTAATTGTATCAAGAGAAATAAATATAAATGCATACCTATACAGTGTGTTCTATAGGACGAATTTAACGGTACCTGTATTTTAACAACAATATAATATTATGTCATGAAATTTGATATCTCAAGAATGTAACCAAATATTTTAAATTTATAAATTAAGGAAGCTTTGGGCTATCTTATTATGAAAAAATTAATTATAACTATTTAAAATTGTGCCAGGAATATTGCTGTAAAATTGAAGTTCAAAAACTTTTAAAATATCAGTTTGTTCGAATTGAAACCTACAGTTTTTACTACTTTAACGAATTTTACATTAAAATATAGGGTTAGCTTATGTAACATGTCCTATGTTGAACGTTGAAAGATTTTTAATAAAATAAAAAATATATTATTAGCGTTTATAATCTCACCACCTCAGAAAATTGTGCTGTGTACAAATGAACGGTTCTGAGGCTAGGCGCGGATGAATGCGCAGATGTTCGGGGCAGATACACAGATGGTCGGGGTGATTTGGGTATAACAGTTTGCAGGCTCAAGTACAGGTGTGTGAAGTTTACAAATATGTAAAGAAAAGCATATAACCGCCAGTGTAGTAATGGGGAAATCAATTGTAAAAAAAAAATTATATATGCAAAGTCGGTGGGAGATATGATTGAATCTCGAGCAATTTTTTCATAGAATAAATATCATTATTTACAAAATAAAAATTTACTTTTATTAAGAGTATTTTCATTATTGTAATTTTTGTTTGCAAAATTGTAATTAATATTTTTTAGGTTAATTTATTTTGCCAATTCGTATTTTAAAACTTGATAGTTATTTTTGATCTGCAAATCAAATAGTTGGAATTTTGAAGAACAATGTTTTTAACTTAACTTTCCGATGTTATATTTACATGTATTAGAATTGTATAATGAAATTAAAAAAAATAAACTATATTAAATAGTTTTATATAGTTAAATAGACAAATATATAAATTTCCTATTATCATACATTATCAAGTTGTTAACTTTTCAAAAAATTTATTTCTAAATGACAGTCCTATTCAATACATAGCGATAGTTGCGATTTATATCAAAGATTATTTCTATGGAAACTGTTTCTAAACTTCTTTGACATGGCATGTCATAGCACAGCCATATAGCATAGCAAGGCTTATGAGAAGCAAGCTACATCAGAGCAAAGCCTCGCTCTTTTGACGTTGCCTGAAATTTGAAATGTATCAAACTTGTCATTTCCGCTCGGAAATAATGAATGAAGCCAAATCTGAAACTGAGTTGAGACTGAAACTGAGACAGACCAAGAACTAAAGCGTCTATTTTTGTTTTGTTTCTGGAAATGATAGCATGGTAAGACGTACAGCGAAATTTGTGTCTGTCCAAGTAGGGAAACTCGTGGACAACAGATTTTATGTCAGATGTGTTGGTAGGAAATTAATTATGAATATTTTTCTTGATGTCTTTGAAGTTAATTATAAGGCAATTTATTTTATTCACCTCGGAACGTGTGGAATGGAAATTAAATTGGAAAATACGGTACAGCGTTTCATATATATCGGGAGTAGCAACGTAGCAACGCTTTGGTATGCCATATCCTATCCAGCTATGTTCTTCAGTTTGGGTTGAATGCCAATGAGACATTTAAGGCACTTAAAATTCAGTCCAGACTGTTGTTTTTTTTTTCTGGTTAAATTAATAATATTTTATTTTTATAAATTTGTTATATTAAATTAAATTGTTTGTTAAACTAAATATGTTTTAAATAAAAACGTAACTTTTATTGTAAAAATGATAAATTTGCATTGTTCTTTGAAATTCAAGTTTTCATTTGTGTTACACTAAATTGATAATATATTAAAAACTGCAAGATAATTTTTAATTTTTTAGTTCTAGACCCGATTTTACAAACAATAAATAAATTTACTTCACAAATAAATTTTATTTTATTTATTTATTATTTATTACTCCTATTTATTATTATTTTATTTATTATTTAGTAGTAAATAACCTTGATGTTATTTCAACAATTTACTATACCAGATTATTATTATTTATAATAACAACTAGTTCTTAATATTACATTTGCACTTGCAAAGAAAAATTCAATATTAAAATCTGCCATTGCATTGTAATGTTGAAAAAATAATAAATATTTCAAAAGCCCCACTCAGCGTCCCAAATTGCATCGAACCAAAATCGTCGTTCTGTCTAAACCGATTTGTGGCATTTATCATTTCCGTAAACATATGAGGAATGTTTGCTAGTTCAATTCGCTTCCCAGTTCTTCGCGAATCCGTATCGATTTTTAGCCGTAAAACCTCAACTTGTGCGCGAACGTTGCGAAAAATATGAGACAAATTACTAGCAGTCTTAACGCGCTATGCTGCGCCGGTAAAGAAAGATTTCTTTCCTGTATGATGCTGCGTTTTTTCTCTTCTTATTCTTCTTCCTTTTCGCGGTTGGTTGCGTCAACTTGCGATGAATTATAACATAAAATAGGCACACGTCATTTTATGGTACCTATCCTATATATATTTTGTATAGGTATATATATATATATATATATATATATATATATATATATATATTTATATATAAATATATATTTATATACATACATACATACACAATCACGCCATGTACCCAAAAGGGTGTGGCACAAACTCTTTTTATCATCCCGAAATCAGTCGCCTCCAAACATTCCTATTTAAACAAGTAACTTTCGCTTCATCCGCATTCATAATTCTTCTCATACATGCTCTTTTATTCTTACTACTTGGAAACTTTTGCTCACGCAAAACACTTTCAATCATACCACTCCAACTACTCATCGGACGTCCACGCAATCGTATACCATCAAAATCATTCAAATAAATCTTTTTAACCAAACGTTCATTAGACATTCGCTCAACATGTCCGAACCATCTTAACTGACTAACACCAACTTTTGCTACAACATTTTTTTCAATTTCACACTAATCGTATTTCGTACCCGATCTCTCCTATTTACACCACGTATCCCACGTAAAAATCTCATTTCCACAGCAGTCATTTTCCGTTTATGCTTTTGCAACCAAACCCAACATTCACTACACCATTGGTAGGCACCAAAACTGCATTATATATACTCAAACGGAAACATTTACATTTCTAGCAAAAGTTCCCAAAGCACCCAAAACCTTACAACCAGCATATAAATATATATATATATATATATATATATATATATAAATGTATATATATATATAAATATATATATATATAAATATATGTATATATATATATATATATATAAATATATATATATATATATATATATATATATATATATATAAATATATATGTATATATATATATATATATATATATATATATATATATATATATATATATATAGTTTTTTTCATTCTTTTTTATGAATCGAGATTTTTTCTATTGAAAAGTTGGATTGCTTTGTTAATATGCATGATTTTTTAATTCTCGTTTGAAAATTACACTCTTATTTTGATATGTTATTTTCTTCAGTTTTTAAATTAAACTAAGTATATATATATATATGTATATATATATAAATATATATATATATATATATAAATATATGTATATATATATATATATATATTAGGGTGCATCGAAAAAAATCGAAATTGCTGGCTAGGGTCTCAAACGATAGTTTTTCATCTAAGAACATGCGGAACACCAAAAATCCGGTAAAAAAAATTTTTTTAGAGGGCGCGCGGGGCCCTCAAAAATGCCATTTTTAGCACTTTTTTCAGTTTTGAGGCTATATCTCCTCAGGAAATGGTCAAAAATGGCTGAATTTTGGATATATTGTACCCAGAACTATACCCTACAGTGTGATTACATGCGACAGATATGGAGATAATATGCTGATAAACTATACTTAACTTAAAAAGCACATTTTTTGCCACTTTTTAATTTTTCGGAAATTTGCGATATTTTAAGGTAATAAGATGAAAGTAAAACGGTCATTTAAGATAATAAGATGATAACCGATAGTTTTTTTTATCTAAAAACATGCGAAACACCAAAAATCCGGTAAAAAAAATTTTTTTATAGGGCGCGCGTGGCCTTAAAAATGCCATTTTTAGCATGTTTTTAGGTAAAAAAATTATCGGTTATCATCTTATTACCTTAAATGACCTTCTTACCTTCATCTTATTACCTTAAAAGATCGCAAATTTCCGAAAAAATGAAAATTGGCAAAAAATGTGCTTTTTAAGTTAAGTATAGTTTATCAGCATATTATCTCCATATCTGTCGCATGTAATCACATTGTAGGGTATAGTTCTGGGTACAATATATCCAAAATTCAGCCATTTTTGACCATTTCCTGAGGAGATATAGCCTCAAAACTGAAAAAAGTGCTAAAAATGGCATTTTTGAGGGCCCCGCGCGCCCTCTAAAAAATTTTTTTTTACCGGATTTTTGGTGTTCCGCATGTTTTTAGATGAAAAACTATCGTTTGAGACCCTAGCCAGCAATTTCGATTTTTTTCGATGCACCCTAATATATATATGTATATATATATATATATATATATATATATATATATATATATATATATATATATAGTTTTTTTCATTCTTTTTTATGAATCGAGATTTTTTCTATTGAAAAGTTGGATTGCTTTGTTAATATGCATGATTTTTTTATTCTCGTTTGAAAATTACACTCTTATTTTGATATGTTATTTTCTTCAGTTTTTAAATTAAACTAAGTATATTCAAAATTAAAATTTATATTTGTATTAGGAGCTCCACTACTATGATTTTGCAAACGCAAATCCTCGGTCGTTAGTTATTAGTCTCTATTTGGATGCGGTTAGTACCAGTTCACGATTACTGATAGGTATCATCAATTTTATCGACTTTTAAGCATTATTGTTCTTAAATAATTTTAAATAATGCCATAATTTTCAGCTAATGCCATAGTTACATATAGGATGAAGAAAGTTATATTTTTTAAAGTTTTATTTAAAACAAAATTCAAAAACGTCTATTATCAAATTTGTTTAAATACAATTTGTCAAGTTTTTATTTAAAATCATATGTGGACGTAATTTTCAACAATACATTCAAATTTTTACTTATTTGTACGTAAATTATGTTAAAGTAAAATTTTTCTCAAAATCAGATACATCTTTACAATTTTTAACTTAGAACTTTGAGTTTTCTTGTGATTTTCCAAAATTTAACGTGTAGTATTTGTTTTATTTTGCTAATGTTTTATTTTAATAAAACTAAGACAACGTAAAGCAACGCAGCTTTTTCTGAACTACATATATCAATTCGTAATAGTGTGAACAGATTGTAGTACTCGTTTACGAGTATTCGTATACGAGAACTCGTAAAAGTAAAATCGGTTTAACAATGCTAAATTGTAGATGTTCGCTAACAATGTTATAACAATACATTCATTAAAAATATATATATTTTGAAATCATATGATGTAAATTGTAAATTTAATAGTTTCTCTGTCCGGAAGCCCCGATGAGTTGAGCTTTCTTATCAAGAACTTAAAACGACTAGGCCATATAATTTTTTTCACTTATTCTGTTATTATAAATGGAAAAAGTGTATTTAACTGCATTATTTTTATTTACAGTTTTTATTTATAGAAATATATGTTTTTAGAACATATTCATCGCACAAATCTAATAGAATTAAAAACATAATTAAAATTAAATATTTTACAACTTACGGTTAAGTTGAACTAATTGTAAGTATCAAAAATACAGTTTTTAAAATAGAGTATCTATTATTAGTTACTAACGTTAATATTTTTCAAACAATCTTCCACTTCGTCTCAATAGGTATGTCGGTTGTTAGTTGAAAAATAGCTTGGTAATTTGCAAATTAAGTGAAGTTATTGTACGTACATACATAAATAAAATATTGCGACATCATAAATCATTTTTGGATCTATCACCAAATATAATCTAAATTTATTACAAATTTTCTAATTTCGTTTTCATCTATTGTATTTACAAAAATTGAAGAGGTAGTAAATAATAGTAGAATAAAATAAATAGTTGTTTGCGAATTTCATATTGTTCCGAATATCGAGTAATAAATTATAAGTTTAATATTTGAAATAATGTTTATATTTAAGAATTACTTATTACTAATTTTTTATATTCACATTTTTATCTAAGAAAAATATTTTATTTACTTATATGTTATATGTATCTAATATAATACAAAATTCTGTAAAATTTATATGTAATTTTGTAAATATTTTTTTTATATTTATAAAAAATATTGTTCGTAGCTAATAGATAATATTGTATCCGAAAAAATATTTTTTACATCTTTAATTTCAAATCAATAAATTGACAAAGTACGATAGTAATAAAATGTAAGTTTAAAGTTTATTTTTGTTCTGATGGTATGTTTCTATAACAACAACGGATTGTTAATTCAATAGTATTTTGACAAATTAGAACGTCAAATAAAAATTCAGAAATAATGATGTAAGTGAATGTGTATCGTAATCGTAAAAGTGTAAAGCATGTATCGTTCATTTCTGTTATAGGTTTATTTTTTCCTTTACATGCACTTATAATTATTATATAAATATACAGAAGAATTAAATTCCTCATTATAATTTTATACTGCACGTATATAAATAATTATACATATACAATTTCCTTTATTATATAAATAATCGATAGATCATAATGTTGGCTTCACCGAGTGCAGTAGCTGATTCTCAGATTGAATTAGGTATTGTTCAGCCAAAAGGTCCTTGGGAAGTTATTGTTAAGGAATATGGGGAAAGCGATGATTCTTCAGCTGGTAATACGTCGGAGGAAGAGGAAGACGAAATACGTGCTAGAGAACAGCTTTTCAGCAAAGGCGAAGTGCCATCGGAATATTGGCATATACAAAAATTAATTAAGTATATGAAAACAGGAAATCAAACTTCGACCAAGGTAGCTTTATGCTGTCTTAAAGATCTTGATTTAACGCAAGAATTTAATCAAGCTGCTATACAGGTATTCGAATTATCGGACATAATACATTTTTTTTTATTTTTAATTATAAATGCATTTTTGATAATATGTTGACACAACAAAATATACTTAATTTTTTTTTACTAACATTAGAAAAACAATTTCAAGGTAATTAAATACATTTTAAAATAATTTAAAATCAATTATTTATAATTTGTAAATATAGAGAAACGATTATTTTATTTGACTTTTTAATTATTGGATTATTACAGTAATTCTGTCAAATTCATGAGTGATACCTAGTAAGACCTAACTCGAATGCCCGAAACATTTTTTGTTTTACATATATAAATCCCATATATCTATGGTAAATTTAATTAATTGATAAATTAAAACTTACGAAATATATATTTTTACATTTATCACTGGTTTTATCTTGAAACCGAATTTGTGGATATTGGAGTTCTAACTGTATTTGCTAATAAATTACCTTATAAATTTATCACAGTTATTTAAAAAATTAAGACAATAAAATATGGAAAATAGAATGTGAAAGTTAATGACCATAATATGAAAATGTAATAATTCATATTGCACAGGATGTTTTTTTTTTTAAATTATTTTTTATAAAAAAAAAGAAAGGAAAAAATCGAATAAATTCAGATAAGAATCATCCTGTACAGTATAGCAGTAATTGTTATATGTATAATGTTTTTGTGCTTAGGATATAGGTGGTTTAGAGGTATTGGTAAATTTATTAGAAACACGTGATTTAAATTGTAAACTGGGTTCATTAAGCGTGTTGCGAGAAATCTCGGGCAATATGGCGATTCGGCGTCGTATCACAGATTTGGGTGGCGTTCCTCTGCTCGTGAAAAATATCTGTGACCCAGCACGTGACCTACAAATTCTCGCTGCTGAAACGCTGGCGAATGTTGCAATGATTCGACGTGCACGTCGAACGGTATGTCTGACGGGCGGCCTTCCGAAAGTGGTCGATCTGTTAGATGTGCCCGAGAATTGTCTGATGACACCGTGGGACGAATTAACATTGGATGGGAAGGAGTATGTGAACATTGCGAAAGGTGGTGCACGAGCATTATGGTCGTTGTCAGTCAGCCGCAAAAATAAAGAAGTGATGCGTAAGAGTGGCATAATTTTCTTACTCGCAAAATGTTTGCGCTCCGTGCACTTAAATGTCGTCATTCCTACGGTGGGCACGATACAGAACTGTGCGAGCGAAGCAAGTTACCAACTCGCCATTCAAACAGAAGGCATGATCGGTAACATTGTACATCATCTGTCCACTGTCGAAAGTCAGGAGCTGCGTAAATATTGTGCAGCGGCGATATTCAAATGTGCTGTTGATCCAATTACACGTGACTTGGTGCGGCAGGCAGGCGGCCTTGATCCCCTAGTGCACATGGCCAGCGATATCGAACTGGCCAAAGATAAAAGTCTTTTGGCTGCTGTTACTGGCGCGATTTGGAAATGTGCCGGATCCAAGGAGAATGTTACTAGGTTTGATCAAGTACGTTCTTTCAAATACTATACCTACTACTACACTTGACTGACTTGAATCAATTACATTTATTTTAGTTAAACACAGTGAGTGTCCTAGTCCGTCTACTAAGCGATTTGGACGAGGATGTGCTGACAAATGTGGTCGGTGCATTGAGCGAATGCGTTAAATACGAATTTAATCGTGGTGAACTGCGGCGTTGCGGCGGCATACCACAGCTGCTCAATCTACTCAATTCAACGTATGCTCTATTATTGGAGAATGTGCCGCTTGTGCTGAGAGAATGTGCGAAAGAAGAGGAATCGATGCGCGATATTGAGGAACTAGATGGCGTACGACTCGTCTGGAGCTTGCTCAAAAATAGTTCGCCAAAGGTGCAAGAGAACGCGGCATGGGCATTAGTTCCTCTTGTAAAGAATGCAAACGATTCGGGGGAAATGGTGCGTAGTTTTGTCGGCAGCTTGGAGCTAATCGTTACCCTGCTGAAAAGTAAAGAAGCACGCGTGTTGGCTGCCGTGTGTGCCGCTCTTGCAGTCATCGCACGCGATCACGAGAACCTAGCGATCATCACCGACCATGGCGTGATTCCGATGTATGCCGATCTGGTGCATACGAAAGACGAACTGCTGCGAGAGAACCTTGCTGAAGCGATCGCGTACAGTTGCGGCTGGGGTACCAATCGCCGTGACCTGGGTCAGCTGGGTGCTATTACGCCGCTTGTTACGTTTATGGCCGATAGCAGTAGTCTTGCAGTACAGCGCAGTACTGCGTTGGCGTTATTCCATCTATCCGAAAACGCGTTCAACAGCATCACGATGCACGAGAGCGGCGTTGTGCCGTTTCTGTTGCGCGCCGTCGCCTCCACTGACGAAGCACTACAAGAAGCTGCTGCCGGATGTCTCTGTAATATTCGCAGACTTGTGCTGGAGGCGGAGACTTATCATTTGGTCGATAAAGGATTCCACAAGGATGAAGATTATTCCACAACAAATGAAGGATCGGTGCAATGCAAACATGATGATTGATTTATTCTACTCTTGTTTACATTATTTTTATTTAAAATCATATTTGGACGTAATTTTCAACAATACATTCAAATTTTTACTTATTTGTACGTAAATTATGTTAAAGTAAAATTTTTCTCAAAATCAGATACATCTTTACAATTTTTAACTTAGAACTTTGAGCTTTCTTGTGATTTTCCAAAATTTAACGTGTAGTATTTGTTTTATTTTGCTAATGTTTTATTTTAATAAAACTAAGACAACGTAAAGCAACGCAGCTTTTTCTGAACTACATATATCAATTCGTAATAGTGTGAACAGAATGTAGTACTCGTTTACGAGTATTCGTATACGAGAACTCGTAAAAGTAAAATCGGCTTAACAATGGTAAATTGTAGATGTTCGCTAACAATGTTATAACAATACATTCATTAAAAATATATATATTTTGAAATCATATGATGTAAATTGTAAATTTAATAGTTTCTCTGCCCGGAAGCCCCGATGAGTTGAGCTTTCTTATCAAGAACTTAAAACGACCAGGCCATACAATTTTTTTCACTTATTCTGTTATAAATGGAAAAAGTGTATTTAACTGCATTATTTTTATTTACAGTTTTTATTTATAGAAATATATGTTTTCAGAACATATTCATCGCACAAATCTAATAGAATTAAAAACATAATTAAAATTAAATATTTTACAACTTACGGTTAAGTTGAACTAAATGTAAGTATCAAAAATACAGTTTTTAAAATAGAGTATCTATTATTAGTTACTAATGTTAATATTTTTCAAACAATCTTCCACTTCGTCTCAATAGGTATGTCGGTTGTTAGTTGAAAAATAGCTTGGTAATTTGCAAATTAAGTGAAGTTATTGTACGTACATACATAAATAAAATATTGCGACATCATAAATCATTTTTGGATCTATCACCAAATATAATCTAAATTTATTACAAATTTTCTAATTTCGTTTTTATCTATTGTACTTACAAAAATTTAAGAGGTACTAAATAATAGTAGAATAAAATAAATAGTTGTTTGCGAATTTCATATTGTTCCGAATATCGAGTAATAAATTATAAGTTTAATATTTGTAATTTAGTCGGTCATATTGTTTTCATTTCGTAGCTGTAGATTTGGAATTTGTCCAAATATGTGATATTGAAAACTGTGAAATAATGTTGCCATTATTTAATGTATATATTTATATTTATAAAACATTTCTTAAATAAATTATTGTACCAAATTAAGAAAAAATAGAATTATATCATACAAATATATTATGCACATTTATAATTATTTGTTTTACTAGATCAAAATTTTTAGGAAAATATATTTTTTAAACTAAAAGTAACACTATTTTTGTAGCAAATAATTTTGATTCGATTTCAATCTATTTAAAAATACACACAAAAATATTTAAAATACGTTCAATTTTCAATAATAAAAAATATTTCAATTTTGGTACAGATCATTCATCAAATAATAAAATTTTGAAAATTTAAATATTATATTGCAAACTAAGTGTCCAGATACTCAATATTAAATGCAAAATTAATTTTGCTTAATTTAAAACAGTTCTGTAAATTGTGAAAAAATGCGACAAATGAAACAAGTTATTTTTAATAATAATAACTTTATCTAGCTATAAGCTACATATTATAACAAAGAAAATAATATAATACAATAATATAAATAATTGCTACATGTATGCTGATAGAATCAAGAAAGTTGTAAAATTATTCTGTAAGATACAGCTTTATTTTTTGTTTAAATTCTTTTACAGTATTACAATTTTTAACATTTTCCGGCAAGCTATTGTACTCTATCAATCCCTTATGAAACAAATTATTTGATGAACTAGCTTTATTTGTTTTAGAAATATAAAATCTGCTAGCATTTCTTGTATCATAATCATGTTTATCACTGTTAAACTCTAAACTTCTACTTAAATATATGGGCAGCAAGCCATTGTTCATCATGGCATTCAGACTACACATTTGTGAAATATTTAGCCATCCCAACTTATCCAACATACTAGTAATTGGCTTATACTTAGAACAATGTAATATTACACGCATTGCTTTATTTTGTAGAAGCTGAAGTTTTCTTTTATTACCTAAATCACAGATATTTTCGGATATATTTTGTGTATACAACACCAACCATAAAAGATAAGTATATTTGACTTTAAAATAAAATACTATTTGTTAAATTACAAACTGGTTTTTATATTGAAAAACGAATAGTACTTGAGAACTAGAAAATTGGATAGATTAATAGTCATAAAAACTACTTGCATTAAAAATATTGTATGAAAATATTATTTTAACATTTTTTTTATTTGCAATTTAGAGTCTACTGTATTAAAAAAAAATGGCGCATAATTTTTTTATTAAATTTATTTTCCACACACCTTAAAAAACCTATTAAAAATTGGCAAAGAGCGCGTAACAATCGCTATTTCTCTATGCAACTTATGACGATCAGACATTTCAAAAAAATGCATTCCTTTATTGTTAATCTTTGAAAAACACGGGTTAAATTTTTTTTTTTCAAAATGCCGCCATTTTATTTCTAAGTATTATAAAGAAAATGTTGGATCGTCACAAGTTGCGTAATATTATGGAAAACATGCATATAAAATTTTATATAAATCAGTTGACAATTGAACGAGTTCTGATGTCCACCGCAAACGAACTCCACGAAGGAACATGACCGTTTCCCCTATGACCACGATGACCGCGGTCGTTCTTGACCACTTATTATATTCTTGAATACTTGATCTTTTTAATAAAAAAAGTTTCGTTTTAATCTAATGAGAACTTTTTCTTAAATCTATCGTCAAAGTTTAGGGCAGAATACACGTATGTAACTCCTTAATTGAACCAGTTTTCTTTTGGTTTAAGTTGGCTGATGTTTTTATTTCGTATATAAAAATATATAAAGACTTGGTTTAACCAATTAGCGCCCCTGATTCCTAATTAGGGGATTAAGTCATTATTCCTCTATAAATATTGTTTAAATAGTTAAATAAAAAAAAATGCTTTTAATATTTTCTTTCATATTTCTGTATGTTTCTTGACTACAAATTTGCTGTATATTTCTTTATAATCTCTCGTTATTTATATTCTCGTACACCTGTTAACATAAAAGTATAGTACAGTTTTAAAAAGATTTGGGTGTTAATGAGTTAATTGGAATTCTCACCTCATATGAAAAAGTGCATTTTCAAAAAAATGCTTTTGACGTTCACTTAAAATCATTTAATAAGCATTTTAAAATAGTTTATTTAAATTTTATAATATCAAATATAATAAAAATGAAGCAAAAAGTTATTTTAAAATTAATGATAAAAGCACTTTTTCACGAAAAAGTGAGGTGAGAATACGGGCCTAGGTTACCCGCTTCAAAACTTTGCTTATTTTAATTTAATTCGATAGAACAATGTTTAATAATGTTAAAGAAAAGAAATATATATATATATATATATATATATATATATATATATATATATATATATATATTCAAAATTACAAAAGTTTAAATATATTGCCATGATCATAATTTTTATATGATTTTGCCGACCGTCACATATACCGTGGGAGGTGTTGCAATCATACCATTTTAAAGATAAGCACGAATTAGACTTTTTATAAGATTAATCAACTGTTTTTAGCGTGATGTCAGTCTGTCCGTCTGTTGATATGGGTAGAGTAAATTCAGTTAAACTGTTTTTGCAGCTTCATCCATCGAAAGTGATAAGGTTACTGATGTTACTGTTATGTGTTTTCAAAAACATACATTTAATGAAAATTGCTGTAGTTTTGGAAGTATTGTTTAGAAGCCCGTATTATTTCGGTTCTATTCGGCAATGTAAAAAATTAACCGTTGTTCATTCCGATTTCATGCAAAAATAAAATTAGAATGGGTTGTAAACTGGTTTATGCTCAAGATAAATTTATACAGTATTCATTATCGCGTACTAGCTCAAAACCAATTTAACAATGGTTCAAAAATTTTATGTAACTAATATGTTTCAATAATTTAGTTTAAGTAAGTCCATTTATAATTTTAGTTCTAGATATTGGAAACTTATTTGACAAATTGTCATAAATTTCTCGGTAATTTAAATACCGCTTTTAAAAAGATAAAATCACAAGAAGAGACGATTAAGTAAATGGCTTGACTAAAATAGATTGCTGATACTTTCAATAAAAATAAAATAATAATAAATAATGTAAATTTTGATTTGATATTTATAGTATTTCGTCACGTTCAAAAATTCATTCCAGTAACTTACGAGTATGCAAATAAATTATAATTTAAAATTATTTATTATTTTTTATCATTAAAAGCTTTACGACTCTTTACTGTAATCTCTAATAATAAAATAAACAAATTTACTAGGTAATAAAATATTATCATTAAATAATTGATTACAATGTTAGTTATTAATTTATTAATTTTGAACATATATTATTGTCTTCATAAATACCTACATGTTAATATCGTTTTACAGTTCTCCAAGTAAGTAACGTAGTTCAACACACAGTCGTCGTAAAATTATGCTCCAAATTAGACCTCAAACCTATTTTAAGTTTCAAACCGTAGGACATTGACATTGTTCAGTGACAAAACCTGGATAGTCTGGACAGCACTTAGAGATTGGTAAATGCCTCCGAAATGTACATCTTCAGATCCAACCCATCTGTGCGTCCGAACCTTCTCCACTCGCATCACAAAACTCAATTCACGTATTATCGGATTGCAATAAACATTCTGACGATAGTCCCATTGTAGATCGTTGCTTCTACAACCCATCTCCCCCATATTTGCACTTGCTCCAACAGTACACCACTGGACGGAATCCAATCGAAATGTGCTACGGCACAAAAAGCGAACGGAAACTATAAATTTGTTCTCCGATACTGGATAAGAGCCGAACATGGTATATGTACCTATACCTAGAGAAACTGGAATTGCCGATGTTAGCGGAGAAATCGAATAGTGGGAAATAGTGTCGCCCTATTATACTGGACGAGTGAACATCTACCTGCACGTATCCAGTGGCGTAGTGGCATACGGCATGACATACGCAATGAATGCATGAAATCGGATAAGTGTTGGACTGATGTGAAAACGTTCACTTACTAATTTCATTGCTTTCCAATGTATTGCAATGCCACAGTAATTTGTTGGAGTTGATACAGAAGTGTCATCAAAATTAATCTTTCTAATTGTCAAATTTTTGTATGTATGTATGTATGTATGCATGTTTCTCTAGCTTCTCCTAAACCTCTGAACCGATTTTGATGGGAGTGGTGTCATTTTAATTGGTTCATTCCCTATTTGAGAATAGGCTAGTTTCATCTTTCTACGATTTCATCTTGGTTCTCAAAAATTTATACGTTTAGATTTTACGTTTATATTGCAAATGTCAAAAATGACAGCTGTGTGAAGTTATGTACACTACTGATGCTAGAAGTGTTGCTTTTGAGTAATATATAATAGTGCAATTGATTATTTATTATTATTATTTGCTTATTTATTTATTTTCATTATGTTTATATGTTTAATTACTATTTTCGAGTTCAAACGTGACCCTTTGAGGGTCACGGGTTTCCTAGTTAATCTCCCCTTTTTGTCAAATGTTTGTATGTATATATGTATGTATATTTCTCCAGCATCTCCTTTTAAACCCCTGAACCGATTTTGATGGGAGTGTTGTGTCATTGTAATTGGTTCATTCCCTATTTGAGAATAGGCAAGTTTAATTTTTCTACGATTTCATCTTGGTTCTCAACAATTTGAAAAATTATGTTTATAATCACTGAAATATAGTAATAACTGGAACGCGCACTGGCAGCTCAAATGCGAGCCGAGAGAGATAGCGATATACGGGGATTCGCGTCTTTGTCGTATAGTCCGTTCAAAAGTTTCTATTGGCGTAGCATTGCTAAAGCTACATTCACAACCTCCAAATTAGCAGTAGGATTAGTAGCTATAATTAACCGTAAAGGTTTGGCATATGGAAGCGCATGAAGTCGTTCACGCTGTTAACACATAGTTAATAATAAATTTGATCTGATTTCAACAGCATTATGGACACTGGCAACGCTGTTTCATTTCAGTATCTTTTTATGACATCGCATTTTAACATCACTTGGCAAATGTGACTTTTTTACAGAGTTTATAGTGTGTAAAGTGTAAAATTTAGAAGCGGCCGTAGATAAAATTCTACTCAAAACAAGTAACAACGAAAACAAGTAATGTCATAACAAATACTAGAATTAGTCAAACGTTCGTAAATATTTAATCATTTAATAAAATTTATAAATATTCCAAAATATTAAAAATAAATGTATGTAGTAGAATTTATTTGACACCTGACGCGAATTAAATCCTTTAATTCATTTCAAACAAACTCTTTAACATTTTAATTTGCTACAGTCATATATATATATATATATATATATATATATATATATATATATATATATATATACTTCGAGTCAAACAAAATAAAATAAAATATTATTTTATTTCCCAAACTTAACTGGAAAAAAAGACAAACAATGAAACTAATTCTGAATTGGTTAAATTTTACCCACATTGAGCGCCAGTGAGTCGAGATCCCACCTGGCTATATTCTCGCATCTCTATTCACATTCTGTGTTTCCACGTTTTTCTTCTATTATTCGCTGAAACAACGCATAGCATAGACCATTGTGCGCAAGTTATACAGGTTTACCGGTTGAGAAGATTCCGTTTTCCAGCTCGATAAAGAAACGGTTCAGCTTTATCGACTGATACGTCTCAATGTCACATTCTTGCTTGTTTGATCTGAATGAGATTCCATTCCGTCTTTGGTGAAAATAGTGAATGATAGAAAAACACTGAAAAACTTTGACAGTAACAAGTGCTTGGGGACGGGACGGGACGGTAAGTGCGATAATAATAATAACAAGTTACACTGTTTTACAATATGTTCATAATTGTTAACAATAAATTAGTAAAAAAGAAAAGAAAACATTTGCTGTACTAGTATCAAATGTACAATGACGTTAGAAAATTAGCACACTTTCTTTCGCGTCTCTTTTTATTAGGCAGTCGGTGATTAATCGATAAATTATTTTCCAATAAAAAAAATGTTAGAGTACAACATACAACATTTTATTTTAAAAATAACCATTAAGTATATTTCAGTCTATAATACACCTTATGCACACAAATATCTAGATTAAGATATATTTGCTTAATGTATATATACTATGTATGCATTTACGGATTTGCAATCCCGCGTACTCTAGCAAACGGATAGGCGATCCCAGCACTTTATCATTGCCATACTTAGGATGTGCGATATATGCTGCGTTTCTAGGAAATAGTAAATACTAAATTAGCATTAAAATGAAATTCTGAAATTGTAGTTTCCACTTTTTAGCTATAAGTAAAAGAAAAGACATTTTGATTGAACAAGATAGAGAAAATACAGTGAACATTAAATTAAAATTTTAAAACTACTATTAAATATATCTACAGTACTTAATAGTATTAAAAAAATTTATAAAGTATTAGTTACTTCATAATTTTTTAAAATGTACTACTAGTATTTAAAGAACACCGCAAAAATATTTTATTTTGTTTATAATAAATATTTCACATTTCCTGTTATTCACAAAATTTTAAAAATACGAGCAACATTCGGAATAACATTAATTTTTTATTACAATGTAAATATTTTAAATACAAATTTTCCTCAGTAAAAATCAATAATACTTCAACTTAGACTTCAACTTGGCTGTTAAATAAGTTTATATAATTAATTCATAAAATATAAAAAGAAATTTAAATTTGTAAGGTTCAAATATTTTTATTCTGATGATTTGCAGAAATGTTCGTTAAATTTATTATACAACAAATAACCGTGATTGTGTTATGAAACGCGAAAATACAGTTAGTTTTGTTTATACATTATCTAAATGCAAAACCTAAATTATCTACTGCTATTAAACACAAATTTAGTAATAAACAATAAAATTTAATTAATCTGCTACAAAACAATAGCAAAAATTACTTTCAAAAAAACAACAAATAAATATAGAAAGTAAAAAAACGAAATATAGATTACAGCATATGTTCAATATCGTAGGAGCTATGAGATTATCGTCAGCTTAAATCAGATGAAACTCCTTCTTTCTAACAAACACATCACACGCGAAGCGAAGAAAAACACTTTCACCAAATAGATAACAGTTCAGCCATCACATTTGCAGACAAAACACAGATTCACTGATACCATAATCTAGTGAAAATGCACCGCACTGACTACCAAATTTCCGGGACCTCATCCACAACCGTCAATCTCAATCAAGTAGGCTCAGACTCTGCGACTCGATTCCACCAGCAAAAAAAAAAAAAACAAAGGCAACGTGTATAGACTAGCAATGTGAAAAGAGATCGCGTGCTTTTCCGAATAGAGACAACTGAAAAACGAATGACAAAAGCAAATCGCGGACACTGCGATCAATCAAATGAAAGACCAATCTGATGTAGCTGCTACTACTGATACCAACAATAGTCTTCTGTTTTCTATGTATGTTTGAATCCTTCGTTATTTGCGTTACAAATTTAAATCCTGTTTGTGTGTGACAGCGGATTTTAGATTTGTGTTGAGGTATTGGAATTGTGTAATCTAGCGTCCAGTATGTTCTGTTTCGTTGTTTACTTTATTTTTACAAAATTAAATATTTCTAAGATTTTCTGAAACATTTTAACAATAAATAATCATAATGATAATGCAGCAGTTTTTTTTTCAATTTATTGTTTTTATTATACATGCATACGTATACAATCACGCCATGTGCCCAAAAGGATGTGGAACAAACTCTTTCCACTATGCCGAAATTAGATTTCTCCAAAAATTTTTATCCAGACAAGGAACTTTAGCTTTATCCACATTCATGACACCTCTCATACATACTCTTCAATTTTTACTAGGGATGCAACGGATATTCGGCCAAGCCGGATAATCCGGACTATTCGACCAATTTGGCCGAATATCCGTTTTGGCTGAATAATGACTACTATCGGGCCGGATAATTCACAAAATTTGTGTTTTTTTTTTCAATTAAAATATAATTTGATATGTTGGTTTTATCTTCATTTCGAGTCTGTACACATGTAGCCACACCGTTCCGTGCCGTGCCGTGTTATGAGTCCAATTAGGTATAGAATGGAAACAGGTTATATCTACATTATACGTGAATAAAATCTGATATTGTTTACAAATTGGAAAAAATGTACACTAATACTCCGGTTTACGCTCTTAATTCTCTCAATTCATCCTTTTTACCATTTATACAAATCTACATTCATTTTGCCGTTATTTCATTTATTATAACTTGTTTATTTTATTTTGCTTTTACATAATGGACTTACACTTAGTAAATCAGAATTAGTTTTAAAGTTTTGTTTCGAGATACTTACTAGATATTTAGTTAATAAATATATTTTTTTTTGTTTTTAGAAAAAATTGTCCAACTACAAATATATCACACAACAATTTATTTATAAAGAACAAGGAAGAAAAAAACGTACCGAGTTACGAATTTTATATACAAACAAATAACTTTCTAGAATTTCATAAAAGTTAAAAAATATTAGAAAACAGTCAAAACATGTTTTTAAAACTGATCAAACAAAAGCATTCAAAAAATAAACATGTCAAACAAAAACTAAAAAATTATTTTTCTTATATGTAATAAAAATACTCAAGAATTTGTTTGGATTAGATTTATTTTAAATTAACGTGCTCAAACAAAAAGGATTAAGACAAAGTACATATAGTTACTTATTTCATTAGATAGTTTATTGATGAATAGGTTGATGAAGCAGCATGTATTAGCTTGTTAAGATACATGTAGAAGTGAAGCTAGCGGCGGATTAAATTGAAAAAATATTAGACAACTCTGACGACACAGAGTTTAACTATTCTTATAACAGTTAAAACTTAATTAATATTATCTGTGACGAAATTATATTTTAAGGGATGAGCATTCTTTTCCTCTAATAATAAAGCAATAAGAAAAAAAATAAATTTTTAGGGGATGAAAATTAGTTATAATAGATTATTTTGTTATGCAACACATTTACGTATACTGCTAAAATTGAAATGCCCTTTCAACCCTTAATATTATCTGAACCAAAATAAGATATGAAAAATTATATATATAGATAAATAAAATAAAAATGAAAGGATTCATTAAATTAAAATGAGTTTTTAATACAGTTTTTAAGTTTTAGTTTATTTTAGTAGTATCTTTTAATAATAGTACTTGTATCAAGAAATATCTCATTTACTCGTGTATAGTAATAAATCAATTTTAAATATATTTTTCTGAAAAAAATAGTACAATATAATATTACATAACGTTTCATCTAATTACTCCAACCATGTTGTAGAGAGTCAAATCTACAAAAAATGTAAGGCCAATATATGAGTAAATATAATAGGTATTTCAGCACCAGCATCTTAGAAATTTAATATCTCCGAATAAATGTACGTAGTTTATTTAATTTTTGCAAAAAAAGTCAGTATTTTTCGAACTACATATATATTGAAAATGTGAACACTTTCAATTTTTTTTTTATCATTTCTTAATAGTATCATCAACAAATAATTCTCGGAAAATAAACAAATTAAACATTTAATCTATAGTACAAGTATTTTAACAAAGTAATGGATTAGAATGCAATCCAATGAGCATACTAGCCAACTTCTACTTCATCTCAAAATCCAAATCTCTAAAGCCTAGTTTACAACAGTAGAGTTAGTAGTAGAGTTGTACACTAGCATATTTTGTTTCCAAATCACTCTCCTCTACTAATTTTACTAAGTAACTGTTTACGTAAAGCTTAAAGCTAGCTAGTAGTTTGGTAGTAGTAATATTAGTTCAGATTAAAGTTAGTTCAGCTTCCGTCATCCATTTCATTTTCGTAACGTATTCAAATCAAATATTAATTAATGATGGCAATAATAATAGTTTGACAATCACAACAACTTCTGGTCTAAAAATGTACTTTTTTTTACACATGTACTCGGCTACTTTACTCTATTGCGTGAATCTATTTCCACTGGTAAATTGCCAGTAGAGAGATTGTACATATGGTATCCATTCTACTGTATTCGATACTATCTTTAGTACTCGTTTTTCACTGTACCAAAATGTATACATAATGCCAGTAATGGAATAGTACGTACTCTACTACCGAACTTTACTAATGTAAACTAAGCTTAAAGCTTATTTATATTTGTAGACTGTACTGTACTGTACAGTACCGTAACAAATATAAAATCTAGGAAAATGAATTTCTTGCAGAAACTGCGAAAAAAACAACCAATATAAAGTTGTGCCAGTACCCGATTCGGTCGAAATAAAACGGAACAGCACGTCGCGTCCGTCGTGTGCAAACTAATAGACTAGAAGTTATTGAAATTGATGAATTTTGGTTTAACACCAAACGGTTAACATGCTAACGGTTATGTTTACTCCCGGTTATCGTTGCCGTATGTTCCCGTTCCCCCATTAACGTATGTTTGCCATAACGGTAATTTGCGAGTTTCAAATGTTTCATGATAGAAACGTTGCTTAGGAAAATGGAGTTGTTTATTTTACGGTGCAATCATTTATTATGCAGCCTGTCCAAAGTGAATAAGGTGCAATGATGCAAATAAATTCATTTATTTATTACGTTACTGTCGAACATTCAAGATAACCTAGAAGAGCGCATGTTATTTATTTATTAATTAAGCTAACTTTATTAACCCGTAACCCATTAACTCTCCATACGATATAATTTCAGTTACACCTCATCTGATGTTGGTAAATTTTGTCCACTATTTAATAACGAATAAAATAAGTTGTAAAGCATATTTTAGGTGAAATGTTATTTAGGTATAAAATGAAACATTAATTTAGAGTGTAATAGTGATATTCTAATCTTTTTCTAGTAAGTATAATTTTACATTTGATAGAAATAGGCAACACATATTATTATTATTATGTTTGTTTTATTTTCACAGGTTTTACCTGGTATTTGTTACTATGTCGCACTCAGATGCAAACCATGCATCTTAGAGTTTGGCAATAAATATAAATATATACAATTATACACTATAGTAGTACTTTTCTTAAAATATGAGATGTGCCTAATAAAACGCTTTTCTGTAGTTCCGGTATGTTATGATATGCAGGAATTTTACTGATTTCTTTTGGAAGTTGTTTTGATATAATGCCTGTTGCGCCTATGACTATTGGTATAATGGTAGCTTTTGTTTTCCACATTCTTTGAATCTCTATTTGTAAATTGGAATATTTCATTCTTTTCTCTGATTCCTTGTTTTGTTACATTATAATCGGAAGGTATTGCCACATCAATTATATAGGTTAATTCCGGTGTTCTAATTATGATATCAGGTCGATTAGCTTGTACATGTCTGTCTGTTTGATTTATTATTATTATTATTATTATTATTAGTATTATTATTATTATATTACTTTGCTATTCAGAATACCACCACTAAGTATGTTATATATGTATAACAAATAATGTTTACAATTTGTAAATTAAAAGATTCGTTATAAAAATATTACATTTTTATTTAATTTTTAGTTTTCGTAAATGATTAATATGACTCATAAAGATAAGATACACAACACAAGCCGGGGGGCGAATGTTATAACCATTATAACATGCAAATAGAATACTATAATTTATCCACGACTATAGATAAATTGAATGACATGGCAAAATAATTTTTATTTGACTGGTGCAAAACATCAATAGTAAGGATGCTAATTTGTATAGTTTTAAAACTTTAAAGAGTTTTGAATTTTTCGGTGTCAAGTTGTCCAAGTGCTGAGTTGTCCGTTTCTAAGCCTTTCGGTACTGAGCTGGCCTGGTACAGCTTAATACCTACAAGTACACTAACTGTCATGTTTGGTATTGCCGTCAGTGGTATGTATATACTATATACAGTAGCAGATTGCTAATTTAATAATGTTCACATTATGTTACTTACTGGTAACATAACAGCCTCGTTCTATATAGGTAATATATGTAATATGAATATTTTGATATGGTTGAAGTAAAACATAATTTTCTTCAAGCGTATTATAATACTGATATTACGTTACTATATTGCTTATATCGAACCAGGCAGTTAAGTCTAGTACAATAATGTACATTATTATATAGCAGTTAGTTGCAATATACACGACTGGTGGCAGCACCAAACATGATTACAATGTCAAGTGTATTTTATCTGACATCTTCGACGACCATATTGAAAATTATTATTTCAAGTTAAGTTAATTGACAATTTTATTGTTTAGTTTTCCTTGAATTTGAATTTAATTATTGCAAATGTGTGAAGAAGTGCAAGAAATACAATATGCAGCGCCAGATTTTTCAGAAACATAGTCAAGTGTAATTAATTTGACGTTTTCGACGTATTTTTACTGTTATACTCAATTCTACCAAAAAGATATTTATTCCTATTTTCAATATCTTGTTTAAATTTGACATATTCCCTACCAAATGTATGACTGTATAATTTTCTTTTCTTTTACTACTACTAATTTGCTTTTCTCACTACTAACTGAAGTTGCATCTCGAAAAGATTTTAAAAATTGATATATTTTTTCTTACAGTAACTTTTTACTGAATGAGATATAAAACTTTAGCAGGTATTTCAACAAAATAAACTAGTATGTCTCGAAAAAGTTTTATATCAGAAATTTTATTGCTGTCTTTCGTAAGAAAATTTGAAATTATTATTGACCTATCTATTTAACTTAAATGTTTAATTTGTTCGATGTTTCATACAAATAATAATCTAAGCAACGCAACAGCAAGTAATTTACTTTTACTGACTAATCTAGTGTGCCCAGTTTCACACAATCAAACTAATATTTTGAGTGTTTTTTAAAAATTTCGTTATAAATATGTATAATTTTCATAGAAAATTTTTCATATTTAAAATTTATTTGTAATATAATTGTTGCTTTATAACCATTAGAAGATCACTTTCAATAAAAAAAATAGACAATTTGTAACGTGACAGTCTTCACTAGCGTGAGGATTAATTAATATTTTCATGTATATACACGGTGTTCGTTCGCGTTGTTAATATGTGTGTGTAGTTAACAGAAACCGATCATATGTGAAATACTTTTTTCTCGAATTGAATTTGGAGAAACTACCGTTAGAAACATTTAGATATTAAAAAATAACAATGTTTAAATACAATGAATCCGTTCAATTTTATTAATTATTCTTTAAAAATTTATATTTTCGTATAATTATTAAACATAATCAGTATTCATATTGCAAAAACGCATTACGTGCTGTCGCAATAGCACAACGGTGACCTACCATTTTATTATTCCGGGTTTGATTTCCGACTACTGATATATATATATTAATTTTTTTTTCTTCGAAAAGCTTTCTGTGGTAATGATGGTATACAAATAGGTGATTGTGTTGTACCTGCTTTAGCGTATGCTGATGACGTTGTTGTTTTGGCTGAATCTGAAGAAAAACTGAGAAGGATGATTGATAGAATTAATGTTGTTGGTAAAGATATGAATCTTGTGTTGAATGTTGATAAGTGCAAAGTTTTAGTTTTTGAGAAAGGTGATTTGATGACTGAATGTAATGTACATATTGACGGTGCGCGTTTAGAGCAGGTTGATGAATTTGTGTATTTGGGTAGTTTGCTGTCTAGAGATGGCCGTTTTGATCGTGAAATTGAAAGGAGAGTAAATGCTGGTTGTAAGGTTTTGGGTGCTTTGGGAACTTTTGCTAGGAATGTAAATGTTTCAAAAGAAGCCCGTTTAAGTATATACAATGCAGTTTTGGTGCATACGGTGATGTATGGTAGTGAATGTTGGGTTTGGTTGCAAAAGCATAAACGGAAAATGACTGCTGTGGAAATGAGATTTTTACGTGGGGTATGTGGTGTAACTAGGAGAGATCGGGTACGAAATAGACTAGTGTATGATGAATGTGAAATTGAAAAAAATGTTGTAGCAAAAGTTGGTGTTAGTCAGCTAAGATGGTTCGGACATGTTGAGCGAATGTCTAATGAACGTTTGGTTAAAAAGATTTATTTGAATGATTTTGATGGTTTACGTTTGCGTGGACGTCCAATGAGTAGTTGGAGTGATATGATTAAGAGTGTTTTGCGTGAGCGAAAGTTTCCAAGTAGTAGGAATAGAAGAGCATGTATGAGAGGAATTATGAATGTGGATGAAGCGAAAGTTGCTTGTTTGGATAGGAGTGTTTGGAGGCGACTGATTTCGGGATAATGAAAAGAGTTTGTGCCACACCCTTTTGGGTATATGGCGTGATTGTGTATGTATGTATGTATGTATATAATTTTTTTATTTAATTTAATAATTACAAAGCCTTTGTTTTACAATATTATTATAATACTTGACAGTAACTAATTGTTGTAACTAATTTATTACATATGCACAATCACGCCATGTACTCAAAAGGGTGTGGCACACACATACACACACACACACACACACACACACACACACACACACACTCTTTCTATTCTGCCGAAATTAGTTTCCTTCAAACGTCCAAACATTCCTATCTAGACAAGTAACTTTTACTTCATCCACATTCATAACATTTCTCATATTCTTGTATTAAACATTACCAAACATTTTTGTTCAAGATGATCGAACAATCATAACAGACTAACAACTTTTGCAACATTTGTTTTCAAATTTACATTCATTTTATTCACTAATCTTTTTCGTACATGATTCATTTTATTATTCATATTTTTAAATGTTATTTATCAATATCTTATGATTATATTTTAAAATGTTAATAAATTATGAAATAAAATAATAGTAATAATTTAAAAAAATCTAGAAATATTTTAATAATTGGGAAGCGAACCCGAAATAATCAAATGATATCCCATCATTGCCAATCACTATGCTACCGTGATAGCATCTAATGCGCTTTTAAAATATGATTATGTTTAAATAATAATTAATAATTGAACGGTTTCATTATATTTAAACGTTGCTGCTTTTTAATATCAAAATGTTTCTAACGGTAGTTCAACTCGAAAAAGAAGTCTCTTATATATTATCGATTTCGCCATGCCAAACGCCTTTGGCAACTATCTAAATTTTTATGTAGAGTATGTAATTGAAGACGAAAATAATATAATAAATATATATAATCAACATCATCAGTTCCCGTAATTCCTAGGTGGAACATTGAGGCTATATGCTCGAGGAGATTAGTTTCTTAATAATTTTTACTTGCATTGTCAATGGCGCGGGTTGTCAGCCTAGAGCCAAGCAAGAAACCTGCAGCTTATAGTGGGTTCCAAACCACTCAGACCCAGCCGGTATCAGTTTAGTGGGAAGTCAAAGGTTCTAATATCAGAAATAATATTTAATTTATATATATATATATATATATATATATATACAATATTTTTAAAAAATTCTAGATAAATCTGTCATGAAAAAATAAAAAATTAAAGAGAGTGTTATATTTTTGAAATATAGAGTTTAAAATAACAAAATTAACATGCTTTTACGTTATAAAATGTTATTATAAATGGGAATAAATTCATCTAGAATTAAATCTTCATCTAGAAAGAGTTGAAAGTGACATGTACCTCTAGGAATAACTTACAGTTAACACAGAAATGGAAACTCTTAATCATTCAAAACACATGGGGTGGGGCGTGCATACGCATTATCCACGAAATAAAAATATGATAACAAGGTTAGGCTACATCGCATATGCTAGCTGTGTGTAATAATTCAAAAAAAAGAGAGATAGAGCAAGAGTAGAAATGCTAAAAATTCAGTGACATTAATTTTTGTAAAGTGTATTTTTCGCTACACACATACGAAAAGCGCAAAAACGGTTTAATTGTCACTGAAAACAAAAGCTAGTACTTGCGCGCGATCTAGCTGGTCGTTCTTTGTTTAATTCGGATATATGTATATTTTGTTTTGTTATTGTTGTTGTTATTATAACCGATTGAATAAATTAATTACCATTTTCGGTTTCGCTATTCAAATAATTCATTATAGCAGAACAAACCGAGTTGTTTATTTTCATGAATTGTATTTTAATTGGAGAAACTTTTAACAGTTGTATTGATTTTTCAAGCATAATATATGTAAATCTATGTTAATATTACCTATACTTACATGAATATTGTTATTTTTTAATTAACTTTAATATTGAATGTGAAAAATACAATCTAAATAATTTTCGGAAAATCAAATAAACCTATAAATAAAAATTTTTAAAAATGCGAAAAAATATACATATTAATTTGAATATATTTACAGAATTGTAAGTTATATTTCAAATTCAAATTAAATTTAAATATTATTTCATTTTTAATTTATTACCAAAAAACTAAAATAAGTTATTTCTATAAAAAGAGAAAATTTTGCATTATGCATCTCGTTATATATATATATATATATATATATATATATATATATATATATATATATATAAGTTAAATAAACAATTAGTTGTTAACTTAAAAAATTATTTTATTAACATAAAACGATTTTACAGAAGTTTAGAGTTATTACTTTTACATTCAAACGAAATCTAATTTTTTTGTTACAATAAATGTTCTAATTACAACTATGTATTGTGTGGGATACTATAACGTATTTAGATAGTTAGAATGGGGAATTTTGCAGTTATTGACAATGTTCGCCGTAAATGCTGTCGGTTAACTTTTTCCTCTTTATAATTGGACATCGTTCGAAACATTTAAATGTTCGGGTTCGAAGACCTTAGAAGGGTTGTTGATTCTTAATGATTGGTTGCCGTTTGGACATTACTTTTTATAAGTACTGTAAAAATAATGGCAACAGTATTTATTATAATAATAATTTCTTATTTATTTCTTGATATTGATTTATTGGTCATTTTAAATCTTGGAAGGTGTCTAATTCGACGGTTATTTTTGAAATTTGCATTTTCTTAAGCTGAATTTTGAAGTTTTCTCTAACAATTGATCTACCGAGAGTTAAATCGTTAAATATTAATGTTCTGTTTTGGAATTTAATTTTCCAGTCATCTTCTTTAATTAAAAATATTCTATTTCAATTTTTTATTGCGTCCTCATGACCTCATGTTCACAAGTTGCGTGAATAGTCTCCTGTTTCGGAAATATTTGCGAAAATTAATTAATTTCTTCTAATTTTTTCATGTGATTTTCTTTGATTTTTGATTTGTTATAGTGGCAGTTGTGATTGTTGCTTTGCAGGATGATGTTCTTCTCGCAATAGACTTCGTTTAATTCATTGACATTATCAAGACATTGAAAGTTATTTCTTTCAATACATACAGCGCTTAGATTTAATACAGATTTTGGAACATATTCTATATTCAAAATAACAGTTACAAATTTAGACTGCTAATAAGCGATATAATTGGAATTTAATTTCGAAATTAATAACAATTTCTAGAAAATAAATTAATTTGTCTGATTTTATTTTGCAATTTACTCTAAGTAATTTCTCTATTTCAGGTAAATATTCAAATCTCTATTCTAAAAGAACAATTAAATTTTAAAAAATGATTAAATAATAAATTGATATTAGAAAAATTTAGATATCACTTTTACATTCAAATGAAATCTAATTTTTTATTACAACAAATGTCGTAATTACAACTATACTCGTACATATATTGATTGGGGGACTACAACGTATTTGGATAATACTATAGCAATGACGTTCTTTAGCGGGCGGCCACACTATAGCAAACCAGAAAAAAAATTATGACAATTTGTGGCCAGTTTGTTTCTAATTTGTTGTGACGCGCATGCGTTCTAAGTAATCGTTACCCCGCTAAACTAACCTTGTTAGGCCAGGATGTAATGTTTTTAGTTTCAATGATAGAAAATCGAAACAGGTATCATAATTTGTGATTTGGCGAGTATTATTAGAATATGTACTGCAAAAATAAAAATTTTGAAATTTCAAGGTACCTAATGAAAGGAAAAATATAAAAAAATACACTATAAAATCAATTTAGTGAAAAATGATTATAGTGACAAAATATGACTAAATTGAATTTGTTGCTTTCTTTTTTTGAACAACATTTCTTATACACATTGTAACAATTATTTTAAGCAATGCTATGACGCGACATCATGCACTAACATCACGTGCCTAAATGTATTATTACTTAAATTTATTGTACAGCTAATGTTATTGAAAATTTTGCTAATTTTTTATAAGTAAATGACCACTATGGTTCAAAGTTGTTATATTTTCTCAAATTCGTTATATTCAATACAAAATTTATGTCAGATGAAAAGAAATAATATATATATATATATATATATATATATATATATATATATATATATATATATATATCTAAACTTTATTTCTCGCTTTATTATTATTCTTTGAATATAAATGCTATAAATTTGAAAAATTCAGATCATCGTTTATATGTATTTTAAATGTATTACGACAATGTTTTTCGGCGATGAAACTAAGAATTTCGTATAAAGTAAACATACAATTGTTGCGCACTGTCATTTTTTCGCTCAGATTAAAGGTTAAAATATTTTCTGAGTAATGATTGAAAGCAAACTTTATGCAACTCATATCCCCATAGGTAATACACTAATCAAGTTCAAATTTAGGCTATTAAATGTAAATACAATATAGTATTAAAATAAGGATTTACATACAATTTTTTTTTATCAATTGGTATGAATTAAGTGAATGTTCTGCTAGCAAATGCATCTAAATATATTAACTTAATTTTTTTAATTTTTCTCAACGATCTACCTAACGGTAAAATATTAACACTATTATGTTAATTATATTTAATTAAAATAAGTTATATTTCAACTGTATATACTAAAATATGTCACAAATATTTTCATTACAATTAATGACAAAGTATACTGAACCCAAACTATAACTAGGACTTAAGCAGATATCAAATTTCATGAGAATATTTTTTTTTGCTTTTGAAAAAAAAAAGAAAAAACAATATTATACGGATGTTGCAAATTTTTCAAGTGTACAATGACACATAAACTTTATATTAAATGTAAAATGATATGTACTTTTTGTCAATTAACAAATGTATATACATTCACGTTATATATAAATTTAAAAATATACGAGTAAATATATTCGTTATTTATATTAAAATGCATAATTATTCTGCAACAAAAAATTGGGAAATTTTTATCTTTATATTATAATAGTGGAAGGGATGAGTGATAGGTTTGAAGAATTGAGGGATGATAGTATTGGGGTATGTGTTTTGCTACTACCAGGTATGTAATTAAATACCAAAAGGAAAATGGTAATGGTCTTAAAGAGTAGCACAATTTAGGGCTTTTATTAGAATATAAAAACAAAATTTTAACAAAAAGATATATTGTATAAAATTAAATGGTATAAAAATTTACACACAGTTTGTAAATACAAAAATAACAGAGATCAATAAATTTAATAAATTAATATAAAGTTTAAGTTAACAAAAATACAACAATTTATTAAGCAATATTTAATTCTCAGTTAATTTCTTATCATCACTACAATCAAACAAATAAATAAAATATATTTATCGTAGAGCGCTTGTATTTTGAACACTATGGACTTTTTTCTTGATCGGAATTGAGCTTTTGCTTCTGAATTTTATTTGATTCTCACTTATTGTTAGCACTATTCGATTTGTTTCTTGGCACTATTTGATACCATCTTGGCACTGTTTGATACTGCCACTTTCAATTAAAATTTGGGGTTTATATACAAAAAAGTCTTGTGTTTACAACTAAGTAAATCGTCGCATCGTAGGGCATTGTTAATGACCTTGTTTTTAAAAAAATATTTCATAACAAATAATATACACGTAATTAATATGTAATTTAGTTGGTTCATAACAACATGTTATTCAATAATAAACTATAAACTGAGTGTTAAAATAAAAATGTATATGGTGAATATCATCATCATATCAACTGTTACAATATATAGGGTGATTCATTTAGAGGTACTTTTTTCACAGCTGATTTTATGACAGTTGACGCGCGAGTCGTGTCAACCTGTCATTGTATTTTTGTTCAGTATTGTTTGACATTTCATTATGGAAAAACTTAGCTCGGCACAGGGTCTACTCTACAAATTATTCAGCGGCATTACGAAAATCAACGTTCTACGAGGAATGTGTTTCGAGCGCTTGGAGCAACTTATGGTCCACATAATCGGCCTACCGGACGCACAATTCGTCGTGCCATCGAAAAATTTTAAATTCAATTTTCATTATTGGATAATACGCGACCAAATAGACCACATCCAGCACGTAGTGAAGAAAATATAGCGGCGGTAACTGATAGTGTCCGCGTTGAACGTAATGAATCGATTCGGCGCCGTTCTCAACAGCTTGGCTTGTCATATGCAACAACTTGGCGTATTTTACGTAAGGATCTTGGTTTAACAGCATACAAAATTCAACTAGTGCAAAAACAGATGCCGTCCGACCTTCCTTTATTGCTTTATGGCTTTATTGCGAGAACAATTCGGTGAACAGTTAATTTCACGCTTCGGACAGGTGAATTGGCCGTCTAGATCGTGTAATATCACACCTCTAGATTTTTTTCCTTTGGGGCTACGTAAAGTCCAAAGTCTACAGGGATAAGCCGGCTACGATTGAGGAATTGGAAGCCAACATTCCTCGCGTTATTCGTCAAATACTGCTCGAAATGCTCGAACGTGTCATCGAAAATTGGAACTTCAGAATGGAGCATATTAGCCGCAGTTACGGCCAACATTTGAAAGAAATAATCTTTAAAAAATAAATGTAAAGAATGGTTCTTTTTTATGATAATAAAGATTAGCCGATAAAATCGAATTTTTCTATTTGTTTTTATTTTTGAAAAAAGTATCTCTAAATGAATCACCCTTTATTAATATGAACATATTTATCATAAAATATATTGCAAATTCGATAGTTATTAAAAATTGTATGCTTAGCATTTAGCAGTATATAGTTTACTAAAGTATTTACTAATATTTTTATAATTAATAGAAAAATACAAAATAAAAAAAATTAATTTAAATACAAATATTTATAAATTATAATAAGAATTCTCTCTAAATATTTTAGTTAACGTTCTTCTAACTTCTAAAAATATTTTATTAGGAGTAATTTTTTTCGTAATTTTTTAACTTGTATTTAAAAATAAATAAATTAACCAAATATTTTAAATATTAAAAAAAGTTAAAAAAAAAAAAACTAAATTTATTTTCTGTTTACTTAATATTTTTACATTTTTTGAAAATTTATTGTATAAACCACTTTTTATTGTAATTTAGTTTAAAATTAAGCGAGATCAGAGTTCCTTAAAATTAGTAAATTACAATATTTTTTTTGTGTATTTACATACAAACTCAAATAAAAAATTTCAAAAATGTAGATTCACCACATTTCGTCAGAATTATATTACATAGCGTGGCGTATTTGAGTACATCTGCGCAAAACCTATTTAAATAAGTAAGTGGCAATAAAATAAAAGGTATTTAATTTTAACAATATTATGAAGCACACAATTGCAAGAAAACTGAAAAAATACAACAGTTTGACAGTCAGTTCAAATACTAGATAAATCTGTCAGCTATTTATGAAAAAACAAAAGTTTTTAAACATTTAGATATAATGGACTGATCACCTCGGTGTCTTAAATTATAATTTCGTTTGTATCGTTCTGTTCGAAAGATGTAAACTAAATATAACGAACGAAGTGCGCCATTTTTTGAATGAGTTTTTTTTTCGAGTAATCAACACGTTATTCCCATCTTATACTGTTTTCCCTCTAGAAACCTACTTTAATCATTTCCGCATGACTTATCCACTATGCTAGCTCGTATTTCTCTCTCTCTCTCTCTCTCTTTCTATATATATTGAATTAAAATTAATGGTGAAGGATAGATATTAAAATAAAAATGTCATTTCAAGACTCTGTGAACCACTCTTTTGACGGTGTTGGAGTCCGTTTCCTTCAAGGTAAGTTTTTAAGAGATTGTATCAATACTGATGAAAAATTGTAATAAATAATTACGCCATATATTCAGAAAACGTGTAAATAAAATTTTTGTCCAATTAATCAGTAATCATTATAAGTCACACATTAAAAAAGTAAATTTGACATTACATTGACTGTACATTGACTGACGTATTACTAAACATTTATGTAATTACTGCTAAATAAGCAGAAATACTAAGAAATAGGAAAATTAAATTTTGTATATTATGCATATAAAAGAATCTATCCTGAAATTTTTGTTTTAAATCGTGCAAACAGTGTGGTTAAAATAAATTTATAATAGTTTTTCCAGAAAATTGACAACATTGTATAATAATTAAATTATTTAATACTTTTAAGCATGAATATTTATTTAAAACTGGATAAAATGTAGCTAAAATAATATATTGATATTGGTAACTCTCCTATAACACGGTAGATAGTTATATAGTTTTTTTGATGTTTATGTCGGCATAAGTTAACTAACATTACTATAAAGAGCTATTTTTAGGAAAATAGTCGTACAGATTAAAATTGAGACAGTTATAGACACAGTATGTTAGCACATGCAGGTGATCATAAACTTACTACTGTTTGCCTCTTATGTAAACACAGATAAAAGTTAAACCAAAAGTCGTAGTTGACAAAAACTTTTTTAATAACAAACTTTTTTTAATAGCTGGTGCGCTTATTAAATGTATATATGTATGTACTACAAGTAAAAATTTGATAATTGTGTTGTAAGTAGAAACTTGTTAGAACGAAACCGTGTTGTCGGAGACCGTGTTGTAGGAGGGTTACCAGTATTTGCTTCACAACTATAGAATGCACAAATATTTGGTTTTTTAGATAAATATTAGCGGGGCCTATTCAGGGATTAAATTTAACATATACAAGAAGAAATTGGTTATATATAGTTATATATTTGAATTTCAAACGAGACGTATACGGATTAACAACACAAAAGTCTTTAAACTAATAGAGCCATCCAGCAACTAAGGCTCTTTGCGAACTAGGCAGATTATTTGTACTCTCTGCGGACCCCCGGGATTATTTGAACTACATATTTGGATTTTCTTTGGATACTGTTTGGACTCTCCGTTCAGCTACTTATCATTTGGGATTGGGTTTCTTATTTGTGGATTCCTAAATGCAAGTACAGTCAGTTCAATTAGAGATACAGAGTACTGAGCGACGGCGACGCGGCGTTAACAATATTACACGTGTTCCTGCAGAAGCGTAACATCAGTATCCGCCATTTGCATTTGTCGACGAACATGACGTCATTGTATTGGTTATCGCGTGTCACCGATAACCCTCCATTTTTTCCCTACGATTATTTCATGTTTTTGTTTTAAGAATTATTTTGGATATATTTTTATATAGGTATATGTATAGGTATATGTGTATAGGTATATTTTGTGAAATATAGTTTGGAAGTCATATGTAAAGTATTTTTACTATTTTTAGAGATATTAGTATTTTTGATTAATTTAATTGTATCGATTGAAAATTAATTAAAACTTAGATTATTTTATTATGCGAATTATTGAATGAGTTTAGATATTTTGGTTACTGTAATAGCTTACTCGAGTTAGGCTTCTCTTTTGTTATTAAAGTAAATAGAGTATAAAGTTGCCCTGTAGGGTTTGACAGAGTTTAATGGGGGTTAGGACTTATAATATATTTTATTTATGCAATTTTGCTACACCACATCGCCATTGCTTGATCGATCAACCACCGTCACGTCGTGCGTTTTGCGTTATTAGAATAAATTTTATGCCCTCATTCTGAACATTAATGTTAACAGCACTAAATTTAACATCGCTGATGTTATACATTGTAATGTTAGCTCAAATTTAGCATAGCTGTCAAAAATGGTATTCTGAACAACTTGATGAAAACATGTTTGTAACAGCGCAATATGTACATCGCAGTTAACTTCAGTGTTATTTTGACAGTTTTAATTTTTATAGGTTAATTTTATATCAAAAGTAAATGAACGAATTGATTAAAAAATTTATACATATTCCATATTCGTTTAGCAAATAATTTCTAATATTTGACATATGCCAGATAGTTTAATCGTGAACAGATCCCGGATAGCAAGCATTTGCTGCCAAAATTTTACAATCTGAATTTTAAATCTATAGACAGTATTGCTAATTATAATATTCCTATTTCTAGTTATACTCACAAGCATAACATTTATAAGAATATTTTCCTTTGATGGTGGCGCCATCAATTTCCACAATATTTCCTAGCATTCTTCATTTATTATTGAATCTATAATATAAAAAAATCTAATTAAATACTTGCAAATAACGATTTTTATATTTACTGACCTTCTTTTTATATTATTTTTTGTTTGTGTATGCAGTTATGTGTATTCTGACAGCAATAAAACGCAATACAGTAATTAGCTGTAATGATATAATACATAATATGATATATACATAGTTTTAATTGTTATTTACAATATCAAATAAGTATTACTTTTAATGTAAATGGTATAGCATTCACATTTCCAGGAATTTGAGCATGTGGTTTCATAACTTACAAATGATTTGTTGAACTATTTCTTTATTCAATTTATAATAACTGACAAAAATATCTTTCGGTATATCAAAAGGATTTTGAGAATCACGTAATACTCTTCGATATATACGCATGCAATTACTAAATAAAAATAAATTTTTAATATTTTCACTATAAGTATTACATTTTGTAATACTTACAGTCGGTAATTTTCTTCAAATAACATATACATAAACAATAAAATATTATTATTATTCATTTTAATACAGATTTACCCTTTAAATATGTAGTAACGTCGACTGTTTTGATGGACGTTAAAATAACAGAAAAAATGTTAATTTACATCGACGGAAGTTAACAAAAAGTATGTAGAGAATACCATTTTCATAACATGCAATAACAGTGCTGTTAATGCTAACATTTCTGTTCAGAATGAGGGCATTACAGTGGCGTAGCCAGGGGGGTGTTAGGTTGAACCCCCCCCCCCTCCCAGGAACCTGAACGACCAATAACATACGTATGTGAAATATGAAATATGTTATTTTACTTTTATTTTTATAAAAATAGTTTTTATTGCTTCTTATTTTTTATACAAATTATAGTATTAACTTTATTGTTTAATATTAGTAACCCCTTGACAAGTTTCTGGCTACGCCACTGGGGCATTATATTTATTTTTACCACTTTGACTGCAAGGAAAAAGTGGTATAGCGTTTGGTACGGTGTCTGTAACATTTTCAAAAAAAATTGTATATAGATATCTTTCATATAGCCCCTAGATGACGAATCGGAACTTAGTTTATGTGGGTGTATGGATATGCGTCGTCATTTAAGTACATACTAATATATTTAGGCAAGGGATCAAATATTGATTGAAATATTAAAAATACATACTCACGCAATGTTCTTATAAGGGTATAACACCAAAATACACTCTACTGAAATTAAGTAGAAATTTCCATGAGAGGAAAAAAAAAACCTTTAAAAAATTTGTTTTGTATTTTTAACCAAAAATTTATGTAGGGTTCTTAAATGTTATTCGGAAACTTTTTTAAATAACTTCAAAAATTTTCAAAATGTCAGCAAATAAAGTAAGTTTATCTATTTTTTTTTAAATTTATATTATAATATATAGTTGCCGTCAGTGGGTGTGGTCGCGGCATGGCATGGTTTAAGGGAATTGTTGCAATGCGTAAAAAATGTTTTCGAAAAAAAAACAATAGTAATAAATTCAATTCAGTCATATTTTGTCACTATGGTCACTTTTCTATGATTTACTAATTAATTAAATTGATTTTAATGGATTTTTAACATATTTAGTTTATAATATTTTAAATTTTTAAAATTTTTTTCTAAATATTTAGAATATTATTATATTAATTTCACCAAGTGACATTCATCAACAATTTTGTTCGATGTTATTTATTTTTTATTTTTTTTATGTTGAAATTACAAAATTTTGATTTCTTTTCAATATATATTCTGATAATGCTTGCAAAACTATAAATTAGGCCACTTGTTTCGGTTTTCTATAATTAAAACTTAAGAAATTACAATATGGTTCGCCAGATTAAGACTTAAGTCAGCGAGATCATGATTTCTTAGAACGAATGCGCGCCACAAAATTTTCTCTACAAATTAGTAACAAATTCTTGGTGGTCCGCTAGAGCGCCTCCGCCAGGTTAAGAGACGTATTTCTTAAGAGATTATAATGGTATTAATAAATAATTGCAACCACATTAGTTCGTATAAATGTGTAACAGTAAAAATATATAGCATAATATTTTGGCCGTTGGCTATATGTAGTCAATAATAATAAAATAATTTTTTTTTTATCCAGAATATTTTGAGAATTTATACCACAGTTGCTAGTAAAATTAAATATAAAAAGTAATCCATTGAAAAAAATATTGACATTTTAAATTGAAAACTCAGCTAATACTTAGAAGTTGCTTATTTATATTATTTACTTTTTATATACAGGCTGTAACAGAATAACTATTCCTAATTTTCTGAAATGATAAGAGTGCACTTAGAGAAACATTTTTTATTAATAAACTAGTGTCCGAAAATTTCTCGGTGTCAAGATACACTAGATATCGTTAAAAACAATTTTAATTATTACAACGTCAAAGAGTAGTTAAGTTAAGGAACATTTTATTAGAAATAATAGTGCATTAAACTTTATAAAAATTGTTCGAAGTTACGACCACCATTTTCGATACACAAGTTGTAACGATGTACAGGATGGGCAAATTTGGACGTTTTTATAGGGGAACTCGGAAACTATAAGAGATATGGAAAAATGGACCGCGCATCCTCGATCGCTTTTTTTTTGAGAGAAACTCAATTATGAAAACAAAAATTAGCTATCGTCTTTTGTTTTCGAGTTATGGCGAAAAGTTCGCTTTTTCCGTATTTTGATAAATGGCGATATCTCGATGGTTTTTTAAATTAGATGAAAATAATTTTCACATTCTTAAGGAACTTTTTTGAGTAGAATGAAATGGTCTTAACGGATATTATAAATCACCGTTAATTCTCGGGTTATAAAGTTGTGTTTTATACAATCGACTGCCGAAAAAAGAAAAAAAAATTCCGGACGCTAGTTTATTAATAAAAAATGTTTCTTTATGTGCCCTCTATCATTTCTGAAAATTAGGAATAGTTATTCTGTTACAGCCTGTATATTATGTATTAACATTTTATAAATTTTATTTTATTATTATTGACCATATTTGGCTCACGGTCAACATATACTGTATATGCCTTAAATTTTTACATTTATTATTATGCGAACTAATGTTGTTACAATTTTTCATCAGTATTGATACAATCTTTTAAGAACATACCTTGAAGGAAACGTAATCCAACACCGTCAAAAGAGTGTTTCACAGAATCTTGAAATGAGATTTTTATTTTAATATCTATCCTTCACCATTAATTTTAATTCAATATATATATATATATATATATATATATATATATATATATCCAGTACAATGTAACCCAGATTTGGATTATGCAGCAAAGTAAGTCTATAAACAATTTTATTAATAATAAGGGTATATTATGGACACCTTGTTGCTTGTACTGCCTCACGTCTCAACAGCAAAATTAATTATAGCGCTCCGAGCGAATGACGTGCACCTTAATAATTCCATTTATGTCCACTAGAGACGTTAATACTATCGCTCATAAGAACAAATCTATTGTTCGCAACCATGTTTGGATTTTGTAATGTTCTATTATTATATTTGGTTTGTATTTTTTTTTTTTACTTATTTACTATATTGTCTCAGAAAGCGAGGTTTTGTTTCTCTATTATTCTATTTGTTTTTATTACGGACTGTTTTTCTATTACGTGTAAAAGTATAGAAAACAAATGATTTTTTACAATTTTATACTTGTTTCCAAATTTTCACTAACATTTATTTTGAAACAGTTTAATTTTTATATTACTTATAAATGTTATAATCGTATTTAATTTAAGAAAGTGGCTATTTATACATACGGTATGTATATGGGACATTCCACGTCAAATCGGTCGACAAAAAACTCGACCTCTTCCGATTTGTTTGAAAATCAACATTTCTGGTCATTTTCATCTAAAAACAATTAGAAAATAGTTTATTTCGCTGACGGTTAACAATATACAACATATTTAGACTTAGTAATTTTTTTCTCGTCGTACGGAGCACTTAGTAATAAAAATATTAAATAATTGTAAAATCCATCAGAGCATGGTTTCAATGAGGATTTTCCATACAAATGGATCTTATTTTAAAGTGCCATGTAATCGGAAGGACAATCCTACGCGTTCAAGGTCAAATATAAGGCCAAAAATAATTTTTTTCTTTTATTTTTCAAAAATCGATTTCTCAAAAACGTAATTTTTAATTTTTGTTCTTTTTAGGAAAATGATAGAGGAAGACCTATATTTTAAGGCAGTAGAAAAACCAGAATCGATTTTTCAAGTTTTGAAAAAATATTTCACTTCAAAGTTGAAATTAGGTTTCTTCAGAGGGCATTTTTGACAAATCGGACAAAAACAATAGCCATCTTTCAGATTTCGCTAAGAAGCTGATCAGTAGTCTATAATGATATGTTAATTGCAAAAAGCACTTGCATAAGACTAATTTTGTTGCATTTAATTTTATTTCATGTGTTAAAAATTCTGTATTTGCAAGCAAATAAGTACTTGTAAAAATTTGTATTACACTTGAAATTTTTAGTGTTTTTCAAAATTTTCTATATTTTAAATCTGTAGAAATTATTAATTACATTCTTCAACAAGATTCTGTTATGAAATTCTCGAAATTCTCTCAACAGAAGGATTTGGCATTGAAATTTATAATTAATTAAAAGACACGTTAGTAAGTACAAATCACAAGATACGGTAGCAAGTACGATGAGAAACATACTTAACTTTAAAGTGAAATAATTTTTTGAAACTTAAAAAACCCACTCTGGTTTTTCTACAACTTTAAAATATAGGTCTTCCTCTATCATTTCCCCAAAAATAACAAAAATCAAAAATACGTATTTGAAAAATCGATTTTTGAAGGAAAAAAACAAGAAAATTGATCTTTGACCTTATATTTGACCTTGAACGCGTAGGATTGACCTTTCGGTTACACGGCACATTAGAATAAGATCCATTTGTATAGAAAATCCTTACTGGAACCATGCTCTGCCGGATTTTACAATTATTTAATATTTTTATTACTAAGTGCTCCGTACGACGCGTAAAAACTGACTAAGTCTAAATATATTGCAAATTGTTAACCGACAGCCAAATAAACTACTTTCTAATTGTTTTTAGATAAAAATGAACAGAAATGTTGATTTCCAAGCAAATCGGAAGGGGTCGAGTTTTTCGTCGACCGATTTGATACATACATGATATTTATACATACAGTATTTTTACGCAATTGGCTATTAAGGGTAGGTTAGGTTAGTAGGTTGGTTTAGGTTTTTTTTTTTAGTATGTATAAATAGCCAATTGCGTATACATACCGAATGTATATAAATAGCTTCATCCTTAATTTAAACTATTTTGAAAAATTAATTAAAGTACAAACGTAAATGGATCAGTGTTCAACAGAAATAGGTTATATTTTTTATTTTTATATAATACAAACATGTTATTTGACTAATTTGATCATTGTGCACTATAGTCAATAACGTTATTATTAATTTTGCTAGTTTATCTTTGTTCAAAAATAATTTAATTTTTATAAATGTGCACAGATTAAAAAATCATATATAAGGCGCATTTAGAAAGTTAGAGTTAGAGGGTTATGAGAAAATCTCAGAAAGTCTTAAGACTGGAAGAGTTCTTTTTCGACTAACAGCCGACTACCTGAGAAAGAAAAAAGATGGAAAAGAGAAAGTACTAGAGAACCGAGTGAAAGAGAAAAAAAAGACAAGTACATTGATTATAACAAAATAGTTTTTGAATTTGCAAAGTTACTTTTCTCTATTTAATTACATAAGTACCCAGGAAATTTATTCATTTGTCTTAGCGTGCTACGAATATATGACTATTGAATAAATTCTCACCCGAACATCCAGCTTGCACTGGAAAAGTAATAGTTAACAGATAGATTTTAAAAAGATGTAGAAATATAAAAATTAATAGACTTATTTTAAGAAAAACCTATTTATTTCTATTTATCAATTGTTTTTTCTGTCTTCTCCCAAATTTAATTATTTACTTTAGCGAGGCACAAGTTTTTTCGTTACTTGTTTAGTACAATTCGAAAATTCAATATGTATACAATGTGTTCCATGACGAGTTTATGCTATCTGTATTTTAAGAACTATATAGGTAATATTTTTTTGATATTCCGATATGCTCAGTCAAAGTAAAATATTTTCAATAAGATACCACTTCTGGTTTAACAAAAAGTTGACCCTAACTTACGTCTCTCAAGCTGGCGAAACCACTATAGCTGACCACAAAAAAAATATGCTATTTAGATTTTTGCAATATTCTAATAATTTTGATATTCGTTTCGGTTTTCTATCATATATAAAAACGTTTCGACTTTTTTCGCCAGATTAAGACTTAAGTTAGCGGGGTCACGATTTCTCAGAACGCGTAAAAAATTTATTACAAATTATTGGTGGCTTGCTATAGTTACTCTGCCAACTTAAGAGATGTCCGTAACTTTTTTATTGTAAATGGAATTATTACTCCAGTTTTTATTTTATTATCGAATTTATATTTTACATGTGATACTATATAACTTACCGTTTTGCTACATACTAAAATAAATTTAATAAGACATTGAAAATCTGGCGTGATCGTACTAGTACATTTAAAACTCTTACTTTATGTTATTTAATAATTCTTAGAAAATTTAAAGGAGTGGTCAATAGGTAAGTGGCAGATAACACGCTTACAATGTTTTTAAATTAAAGTCATACATAATCTTGATTTACTGACCCATTTATCTGCATTTCCCCTTCATGATTTGGCATTGGTTAAAAATGATTTTACTGTACTGACGGCGTTGAAACTGTCGATCAGCGGGATACACACATCGCTTGTTCTAGAAAGAATTCTACCCTTCGCATTCCTACGTGTTTACATCACAAACCCATTGAAGAAATCCCCCTAGCTGACGAACATGTTGCAATGATAAATCTCCGTTACCTACCCCGCCAATAACAATTACTGCCATTACCTTCGGTTATAAATTGACAAAATATAAAAACATATTTACTTATTATTCTCGTAATGGTACAGTCACAATAATAAACATAGTTGCGAATTACACTGTTTGCTGTAAAAATATTTAAATCAAATCGAAAAATTTATACATAGATCTTGTCATGTAACAATACTATAATTCAATTGTTTTTGACATCCTTCAACTTTTTTGATATTTTTATTTGAAATCGGCAAAAACTTTTAGGATTCGTATCTCAAGAATGTAACCAAATATTTGTAATATATAAACAGGGTCTTATTACGGTAGCTTAGAGCTACCTTAACATATAAATTAAACCTATTCAAAACTGTGCTTGAAATATTGCATTAAACTTGAATTTCAAAAAACTTAGTATCAGTTTTTTGAAATGGAAATCTTCCCGCTTTTTTTGAATATTAGTTTAAAAAATAGGGTTAAAGCTGAATTACATTATACTTTTTTCGTCTAGATTCATACTAGGTTTCTAGTACTAGTTTCGATCGAGGTTTGTTCAATTTTCATACTTTTTTCACACTCGGTCGTGTATTGTCGAGTTTCTTCGATTTTTTCCCGATGTATTGCCAGTACGCCAACTTAAAGCTGTATATGACAGCTACATACACAGAGTATAATATATAACCTATATAACTTCGCTACATATAAGGTTGGTAGAATTGCGTGCGCATGCGTATAATGTACCTAGTATGAAACTTGAATAGGAAAATAGAGCATGTTGTATATTTCTATACTAGGAAACTTGGATGCAAATATCTGATTTACATTATACTAGAACTGACTATATGTCCTTGAACGAAACTAGTACTAGAAACCTAGTATGAATCTAGACGAAAAAAGTATAATGTAATTCAGCTTTTAGTTTATGTAAAATTTATTCATAAATCCAATAATGAAATAAAAAATGGTATGTTCCGTTTAAAAGTAGGAAGCTAGGGGCAACTTCCAGTTAAACCAAAACTGACATCTTATTGAAAATATTTTTCTTGGATTGCGCATATGAGAATAGTCTTATATACCAAATATATAATATTATATAAATTTTAAAATACAAGTCGGGTATGTTTATTTTGTACATGTACTATACATACATATTGTATATACTGTACATACTTGGAAAATATTTCGAAATGTAAAGTTATAATAAAAAAAATGTTGATTAAAAAATATTATACGCAAAAACTAACTTTTTGTCATACCAACATATATTATTATAACTTTAATTTATAATAATTCACAAGTAATTAAATATATAAAAAAAAATTTTTAAAAACCACGCTTATATTTAAATGCACTAAAAAGAGGAAAATAAATTATTTCCTGGTTATCCAAAAATTTGAGAAAGAAATAAAAGCGTGGAGCGCCAGGAAACTATATATTTCGCAATGATGAATTTCTTTCTAAAATTTTTGTATAACCAGGAAAAATTTTATTTTCCTCTTTTTAGTGCATTTAAATATAAGCGTGGTTTTTAAAACGTTCTTTCTATATATTTTATTTTCTGCTTTTAGTCTTTTTTTTGTTAAAATATTAAGATATTAAGAACAATTTTAATATCAAATTGTGCAATTATTAAAATTATTTTTTAATATACCTACTAAAAAGCGTTGGTTTATTGCTAGCAATATAATAAACACAAACAATTTTAAGCGATTTTAGCTCTTTATTGACAACATATATTTATTATAAAAATTTGAATTGTAAAAAAGTTTTACATGACAAAATATTATTATTTATATCTAGATGGTTTTCAGAATTGCTTAAGCCTATTATAAACATTATTGTGAAACTTTTAAATAGTTTGTTATTTAGGTTCAACAAGAAACAAATTTGGGTATGTACTTCAATTATAAAAAACGAAAAATTGAAAAAGTAGTTTGCTATTAACTAGAGTTTTCTACTGGGTCTCCATGCGGACAGTAATGAAAAATACGAGTTTGTTCTTTTTTTTAATTTCCTGTGAAGTTTTATATAAACATATTATAAGTTGATACTTATAATATGTTTCTATAAAACTTTTTAAACATGCAAAGTTAATTTTCAACAAATTTTCTGTGAAGACATTGGAATTATAAGCTCGCACAAAAAAATGTACATGCCAAAGAAATACATGCAAACTAAACATAAAATATAATGCTGATTCTAATAAGGAACGATATGAAGTTTGTGTTCAATATGTTGAGAAGAATGATTTTAGGCAAATTTAAGCAATCGTGATTATCTGTAGTTTTATTTAGTTTCAGAAGGTAGACTGACCAGCCGGAAACTGGAAGGTTCTGGATTCGATTTTCAGACGAGAGACTTGATAAAATATTTAATTTAATTTTCAGTTTTAGTTAATGATATTTATTCATTGTTTGCAATGTTTCTATACATGGATATTCAAAAATATTTCCTCTAATAATTGATTTTTTTAATAAAACCGATATACTTTTATTTTTCCAAAAGTAAAGAAATTATTGTCACGGTACTTGTTTAACACTGTGACTGCAAGGAAAAAGTTTCATAAGTTACTTATTCATTGAATCGGCTATTAGGCTATACATCAATGACTTGTGAAATTTTTGGGAAAAATCTCAACTTTAGAATAGTATTTTATATGTATATATATATATATCATCTTGTAAACACATTGTATATACAATTCTTTAGTCACATTGCGTATATAATTCTTTAAACACATTGTATACAATAGTTTTCAGACATATTGTATTTCGCTGTGTACACTTATTCTGACATACATTGCATAGCCATATATAAAAACACGTTGTATATATGTATATTTTCTTAGGCATATTGTATATATTATAATTGCTTCGTACTCTGCAGCTCGGTGAAATAATACAGCTTATATAGATGAATATAGAGAGAAAAAACAGTCCTACATACATTACTTGCATATATTGTAACGCGTCTGTCACATATGTTAAAAATTATTGGTATGTCAAATTGTCAACCTTGACAAAATATTTAAACAACTGTCCAGAAAAAGCTAAGTTCTGACTAATAATTTGGATTTTTTTTTGTGAAAATTTGATTAAAATTAAATTTTAAAAATTTCAGTAATTTTTTTTTATGGAAAGTTGGCAGCTCTGTAATAAAATTATATAGTTTATGTGAGCACTAGGAGAATTTTCTGCGAAAATTTGATTAACATCGGAAAAATAACGGTACCATAATGAATTAAAAAAATATAGTAATTTTTTTCTTCGAAAGTTGATAACACTGGAAAAAATAAATCCACATGTTCAACTTGGCCACTAACTAAACCTATCCTCAAAATTTTGTATAAATCGAATGAACGATATGGCAGGTGATACATTTACAAAAAACGAACGACCGAGCGAACGACGCACGCACACACACACACATACACACACACATTCATCTTCATAAACCAAGTTCCGATTTGTCATCTAGAGGTTATATGAAAGTTTTCTATATATATTTTTTTTATTTTTGAAAATATTGTAAAATATTTAAATTAATAGAGTTGAAATTGACGTCCGGTTAAACCAGTAGTGGCATCTTATTGAAAATATTTTACTTTGACTGAGAGAATATTGGAATACCGCTTTACACAAAATTTTATGTTGTTTAACCGATTTTGTTCAAATTTTCACAAAATATTCTTCTGATATCCATATAAATTAGATAATTACAACAAAGTACAGTGCTGCCAACTTTCTGAGAAAAAAATTACTAAAATTTTCAAAAATTTATCATGACCACGTTATTTAACCGATTTTAATCAAATTTTCACTAAAGATTCTCCTGGTACCCGCATAAATTATGCAATTTTAACGAAATACAGTGTTGCCAACTTATCGAGAAAAAAATTACTAAAATTTAAAAAAATTCATTGTGGCTACATTACTTATCCGATTTTGATCAAATTTTCAGAAAAGTCTCTCCTAGTGCTCACATAAATTATAATTTTATTAAAATACGGTGTTGCCAACTTTCCGAAAAAAAAATTAATAATTTTCTAAAAATTTGTTATGCCCGCATTATTTATCCGATTTTAATCAAATTTTTACAGAAGATAGCTTTAGCGCCTATAATATTTTATATTATCAAAATACAATGTTGCCAATTTTCGGTGAAAATTTTTTTTATTCCTATTTCTTATCATTTATGTGATAATGGCAAAGTGGTCTATATATGGGTTTACCCATGTACTTTTAATTTTGTTAATTAAAAAAACCAGTGCAATATAAATGAGGCAGTTGAGCAACCCACACTTTCTTAGCCGGATAACTAAAAAAATGAAAATGATTAACAGTACTAGACTATTTATAAATATCGTAGATTTTAATGCTTTGAATGATTAAAGTACAAGTTGCAAAACTCTATAATGTTGTATAAATCATTTCGAGGTTTGTTTAAAAGTTTGTACGTCCGTTGAGAACAAACAAAATTTAAAAAATACAATTTAACTAATTCAATCATTAAAACTTCTATTGTAGTTTCTATGCTAGATAAACGACAATTTAAAAAATCGTTTTTCATCAATTTCAGAATGCAGAAGATTAATTATTTACTGACTGCAATATTTCATAGCTAAAACAGAGTTTTGATTAATTTATCTTGGTTGGCGGTGGTGTATGTCGAAAAATTACAAAAAATAACCAATGAAAAAATTATGAAACTAGATCATTTACAACTTTTTGCGGTATTTAACGTTTTATAAATGTTTGCTTAATTATCAAAATCCACCAAAATGAATTTATTTATCATTTGTCAGAATCTCAATTATTTAAAGTAAAATTTATTAAAAACATTACGGTATTTCATTCTAAGTTTACTGGGAAACTTTATTAAGTATAAGTTTTTTGAAATATTAATTTAAATTATATAAAGCGCAACAAATATTTTATACTAGTTAAGTAATAATATATAATTAGTTTAACTTGTTATTGTAAACTTTTGCTTACATACTTTTTAATGGTCTATCCGAATCTGCAATAAAAATTAGGGGGTTCTTTTTAAGATTTCAAAGTTGCCCCCCGTTCTCGCCCCCCAGGGGGTCCAAGAGGACCATGAGTCCCTGCATCAGATGTCCCCCTCGAAACCATTTACTTTTTATCCGGAACATTTTTTTGTCAGATGTACTCATTTCGAGAAATTGCCTTGGGAACATTAAAATGGGACACCCGGTATATTAGCTAGAAACAATTTATTATTGATAGCAATATATATATATATATATATATATATATATTTTGAGGTTGTGTTTGAATTAGTTTGCATTTTTTTTTTGTACCGACAATATTTTGAGTGTTTTGCAAGCTACTGCAAATTGTAATTTTATTTAAAAATCTTGAACATAAATTTATCTGTTTCATTATTGTGCAGTATACAATTTATTAACAAATATAAAATATTTTATAATATTTATATATTATGAATATTATATAATATGAATATTTTTATTTATTTTATTAATTATATTTAAGATTAAGGTTATATTTCAATATTTATTATTCTTAAATTTTATGGAAACTTAATGGTTTTTATGAAAATTTTTGTATACATTAATGTTTTACAAAATTACATTGCATATATTTTAATAGGGAAAGATCTCATTTTTAACTGAAAGGAACTATTAAATGATTTGAATAAAAATTATTGTTAAAGTCAACTTAGAATCCAAAAATGAAAATTACAAATTATGGAGATAATTTCGGCCCATTAAATAGAGAAATTCCTAAAAAAGAATATTTTATGGAGAAATTTTATCGTCGAGGAAAAAGAAAAAGCAAAATAAATATTCGATGGACGACAATTTCCTGTCAATTTCAAAATATTCATTTTTTCATGTCATTTTTATGTTTTTCATTTTTGTAGAAACGAGGAAGGATCTCAGCTCACGGTTCACTTATAAGTTGAAAATCTCGCTCTAATTTCCGTCGTCTTTGACTGAATTCCTTATTTTTCTTGTTTCTTCTACCTGGCTGGCAATAGTATTAACTTGTCATCGGTGATTATTAGAAAGATGCTTGCTCTTTTTGTCAAAATAGTTGGCTTCTGAAAACGACGGCGACGGACGTAATATTGCTTGCTCGAGTCCTGGATAATGAAATCTGCCGAGAACGGAAATTGTTTCCTGAACGGGTGCGCACGGTGCTGAAAAATTTTCAACACGATATATTAGATTTTCTACATGTAACTCGAATGTATATACAATATACATAAGTGGATGGCTTGCTTTTATCAGTGCTTCTGGAACAGTGGAAAATATTTCACAAATATTTCAAATAGGCACCGAACTAATATGAACGTTTTCTTAAAGGAATATATGTAATGAATATATATCTGTTAAAAAAAAAATTCCACTAAGGCTAAAATCGATAATTTTACATCGAAAAAACATCAGAAATAATATTATTTTGTTGTTTTTACGAAAGTAACAGGTTCCTCTGCACAACTGAAATTTTCGGAAAACGCGTGTTAATACATACACGATATAAACATAAACAGACATATATATTTACACGCGTTTTTCGAAAATTCCAGTTGTGTAGAGAGGAATCTGTTACTTTCGTAAAAACAAGCAAAAAATATTATTTCTGATATTTTTTCGATGTAAAATTATCGATTTTACCCTTACTGGAATTTTTTTTTTTAACGGACACTAATATATATATATACTCAAATATAATCATAGAGGAATAATCTGAAAATGAAAAATTCATATTTGAGTATTAACTGTATTTAAATGATATATCTATCAACTAACCAGATTAATATATATATATATATATATATATATATATATATATATATATATATATATATATATATATTAGTAATATTGTAACAATTTGCTATCTTTGTGCAACTTAAGATGACAAATTATACTTCTGAGTAAAGATAAAGTTGCACTTGGATCTTGGTTATTGAATAATTACGATAGAACAAATATAATGAAAAATATATATAACTTTAATAAACAAATATAATAGAAACAATTACAAAATAATTACTCATAAATTTAGCGATAAAATATGAATCCAAAATGTAACTTAAAACTGAATCATTGTTACCGTGAATCGTAACTCGACACTGACCGTCACTCTGACCGGGTAGTTACCCGTAGACCGTAACTAACTCAGTCTTGAAGCTAACCCCTTTTTAAGTTACATTTTGGCCATCGAACTGGACTCTGCGGGGAGGCAACGTAAGCATAAATAACTAGTTCACTGTGCAATCAAACTTTGAACGTTATTTCAATATATGTTGAAATTGCTGACACTAGCTCAAAGTTCGATGCACAATAATGCTTAACAAACATTTACGTTTGTTACAATATTAATGGTGGACGTCTGCGTGGACCTCCGATAAGTAAGTGGGTATATATGATTGTGAGTGTTTTAGCTAAGAAATATTTCCAAGTGGTAAGAATGGAAGAATATGTATGAGAGGTATCATAAACATGCACGAAAATGTTTGCCTGGATAAGAATGTTTGAAGAAACTAATTACTGTTTGAATGGGAAGAATTTGTATATGTATGTATTTTCAATTTTACTATGTCCCTCTTATTAATGATAAATTGAAAATTTGATACTGAAATTAAAATTTGTATTATTAACAATACGATTAAGAATTATTTTGTAAATTAGTAATTTAAAAAAATGTTAATATTACAAATTACAATAATTTTTCAGAATAAATCAAATATAATAATTTAGCTTTTCAATTATGCAAAAATAGTAGTGTTCACTGTTCAGTGAAGTACATTCAGTATAATGTAATTATATTTTCTGTTTTTAAACAGTAACAAACAATTTTATTATTATTAAAATTGATGACGATTTTAAAGTACTTATATTTTACGAAACTTTGTTCAGGTTATGAAAGAAATTATTTCGAACATGTTGATGAAATTTCGATCGTAATTTGTACAGTGGAGGAGAGGAAAATCGACACTTTTTAAGTTTCGAGATATGCTGTTTAAAGAATAATATCAGAAATTTAGCACGGAGAATAGACCACGCCTCAGTATTCCATGCAATGTTACAGTTATCGCTTTGTCCCTGTAGCTATGTAGGATACGGCGCGGCGCCGGCGGCCGCCATATAAAGAGACCATTGCGTTTACACTGCTAGATCGCTTATCTAGATCGCACTCTTTCGAGTGTGCGTATTCGACGTTCTTTCACAAAACCAAGACTTGCATGGAAAAAATCTTTAACTTTTTAAAATTGGAATAAATTTCTAATTATTGATAATTTATCCAAACAAACTGTAGTACAAAATTGGATGTTTTTTTTGTTTAGTAAAAAACAAAAAAAGAAATATATTAATTTCGATAAAAATGGTCAATTTACCGCTTTTTCTCATTAGCTCTTCTCTTTTGTTTTGTGCCTCTCATTGACTATCTGTAAACACATATTTTAATATTTGTCAGTCGAATTTGCATAAGATTTTCATGTAGAATTTCTTTTGTCGAAATATAAATTTGTTACACATAACGATATTTTATTAAAGTTTGTATCAATTTTTATTTGAAATAATATTTGCTATTTCTGAAAACTTAAAATACAATTGAAACTTAAGTTTTTACAGTTTTGTGTACTAGTTAACTAGTTTTAATACTGAAAATTTTCGAACGTTTTGACATTGACAACGTAATGTAATAAAAAAATAATCTGTTATTAATAAATATATAAGTTTTATTATCGCATCTCTATTTTACAGCAACAACAACATACATTTTTCTGTGTACAATGACCGAGTAAATTGGATATTTTCTACTACTACTTTTTTCAGATATCTATATTGAAAAAGAAAATTTATTTTATTTTGGATTAATACTATTAGGCCCGGTTTCATAAAACAATTTAATAGCCAAGAAAAATTTAGTTGTCAACTAAATTTACTTAACTGGAGATTTCAGTTTTATAAACGTCACTTAAATTTACTTGGCAATCAAATCTATCAAATAAACTAAGTGGAGAATTTTGACACATTAAATATTTAAGTAGAGATTTATAACCTTATTTTTTCGTTGATTCAGTAGTAACTATTACACTTTATTTTTGAACTGCAATTTATTAAATGAATAATTTGTTTATAATTATTTTAAAATGTCTAACGTAAGTGATGTAAGTAATATAAAATCAGTTAAAATATGTTCGTCGTTGTCCAGTGTGTCAACACATAAAATTTCGGAATATGAACAACCGAAACAGAAACTTCTACGATTGTTTTGCAAACAAATACATCAGTTTGAAATATATAATGATAATGACTTTAAAATGCGTTTCAGACTATCGAAAGAATGTGTATTGACAGTGCTTCACCAAATGGAAGATTATATAAAACCGCAAACATTGAGAAATCATTCGATACCCGCTGTAAATAATAATAATAATAATACAATATTTTCAACTGCATTTCGGTTCTTATGCCGCTTTGTTAGATTGGTCTATTTACTGGCGACTTTGTCCCATGCACGCATTATTTTTCATTTTTGTATTTGTATCATTTGTTTTTTTTTTTTAATTATTTTTAACTATCAGTTGATTATTTTAATGTGAATATTAATTTTTTTATGAATTTTTTCTGTATTACAAAAAAATCTATTGCATTTTTCATGTAATAATTATTTTCAATTTATTTGGAATTATTTTCTTACACACTTTCCAATATTTTTCCTGTTATAATATTATACCGGGTGTCTACTTTTTTTTTGTTACATAGGGAATACAATGCTAAAATTTTCATTTGGTGATAAATTTTCCCCTAATTATTATAGAACAAAAGTACAAATACAAAAGTTGTTTAGAATTCAAAAATGCATCAAATGATGCCAAATTTATCAATATAGGATGTTCCGATCAAGAATTAGAAGCAAATTAAAATTTCCATTTTTGCGCTCTTTACATCAAAGTGCCATGGAAATTAAACAAATAATTTCATTTCTTCTGGAGTTTGAGTTTGACAGATCGTATTTATTTTATTGTTACGTTCTGTATTATTATTATTATTATTATTATTATTATTATTATTATTATTATTGAAAATAATGAATAAACTTAATGTAAATGAAAAGCTATTAAGTATAAAAAGTATTAAGTATTTATTATTTATTACAATGAAAGGGTATTTTACTCGGCTGTACACTACGTACTAGCTGTGGTTTTAAATTGTGAATGTCTCCATTATAATTTTAAGTAATTGTTTAATTTATTTATTAACTTCAAGTTATAAAAACAATACATTTGAATTAGATGACTGGCATTATGCCTAATATATTTATTATAATAATTTAAACTTATCCCTGAGGATGCTGTAAGTTGTGCAGTGAAACGTCGGATAAGAGTTTAATAAATAGTAAATAGCTGAACTCCGTAAAACTTTCTTTATTTATTACAATATTCAATATACCTATAAAACAGAAAAATTCATGAATACAAGATATAGGAGAACAAAAACGAAACTAACAATTTAAATTAAATGTTCAAATAAATCGCCATTAACTGCCAAACAATAACCTAATCTGTTATAAAATTCGTGACGTACAGAGCTTAATTGTGTTTGTGTTATATTATTGCACTCTTCAACAATGGCATTTTTCAAATCAACAAGATTTTTGATATGTCGTTTATAAATTTTCTCCTTCAAATATGGCCATAAAAAGAAATCGCACGGTGCTAAATCGGGCGATCTAGCTGGCCAATTAATTGGACCACCTCTACCAATCCATGAATTTGGAAAACATTGATCCAAATATAATTTAATGTTGCAGCTGTAATGTGCCGGACATCCGTCTTGTTGATACCAGACAACATTATCTTGAGTTGCACACTCTTCTAACTGCGGACCAATATGATTTTGCAACATATCCAAATATTTTTCGTTGTTTAAATTATTTTCAATAAAAAATGGCCCAATTATACACCTGCCAAAAATTCCAGCCCATACATTAACTTTTTCTGGATATTGGGTACGTGTTGCTACCATTAAATGAGGATTTGTTTGGCTCCATATTCTAAAGTTTTGTGTATTAGGTTCGCCGTGTAAAGTAAACGTAGACTCGTCAGTAAAACAAATAGATTTCAAGAAGTTTCTGTCTAAATTGGATTTTTCCATAATAATGTTACTAAATTCGCTTCTAGCCATTTTATCCGCTTCAAATATCTCTTGGTGCGTGGAATATTTATAAGAATGATATTTTTCATTTTTTAGTACCTTATGTATTGTTGAAGGATGCAAATTTAATTCAGCACCAAGTTGACGCACACTAACATTTGGGTTTTCCGTTACACACAAAAGTATATTCAATGTATTTTCTTTAATTGCATTTTGATTTAAATTCTCCTCCTGATCTTCTGCGTTGATTTTTCTACAATTTTTACAACGTTTTAACACACTTCCAGTTTCTTCGAATTGTTTAATTATCCTACGAATAGTCATAGCGGAAGGTATGGGACGGTTTTCAAAGAAAGCGCTGAATAAATCTCTTACTCGTCGTATCGAATTTCCAGTAAAATACCATTTTACGCACTGAACTTTTTCATTTACCTTAAGTTTATTCATTATTTTCAATAATAATGATAATAATACAGAACGTAACAATAAAATAAATACGATCTGTCAAACTCAAACTCCAGAAGAAATGAAATTATTTGTTTAATTTCCATGGCACTTTGATGTAAAGAGCGCAAAAATGGAAATTTTAATTTGCTTCTAATTCTTGATCGGAACATCCTATATTGATAAATTTGGCATCATTTGATGCATTTTTGAATTCTAAACAACTTTTGTATTTGTACTTTTGTTCTATAATAATTAGGGGAAAATTTATCACCAAATGAAAATTTTAGCATTGTATTCCCTATGTAACAAAAAAAAAGTAGACACCCGGTATATATATATATATATATATATATATATATATATATATATATATAATATATATATATATATATATTGATATAAAACAACTGTCAAACTCTGAATTGAAGTGAGTAACTTTTGTGAAAACCCGTAATACACGATACACATTACAATGCGGAATAAATAAATCGTCACTTAACTATTTACGACGAAGATTTGTTTTATGAAACGCAGTTAATATTTAACAGATCTTTAAATCTAATACGTCAGTAACTAAGTAAGCAATAAATTTTTGTTTATGAAACCGGGCCTTAATGTTACATTTTGATTTTACTTAGATATGTAGAATTCTAATATGGTCAGTTATAGCTGACTATCGGATATATTCTAAACGTAATCCTTTAAAAATAACGATCCGTTAAAATAAAAATTCTGAGATTTCTCAGGGTGTATGTGTGTGCATCGTCAGCTCGTTTGCTCGCTCGCTTGCTCGGCCGTCAGTTAAAATTTTGAGATCGTAACTCCTTCTAAACGGTTTAACGGTTTAATGACATTTTGAGAATATCCAAGATGGTCATATATGGTTGTTTTTTTTTTCAGTGATATCAACTTTTCTAGAAAAAAATTATTAAAGTTTTTAAAAATGTATTGTGGCTATATTATTTGATATATTTATCTGATTTTGACCAAATTTTCAGAAAAGATTCCATTAGTTACGTAATTTTAATAAAATATAGTGATACAGTGCTGCCAACTTTCCGTGACAAAAATACTGAAGTTTTAAAAATTCATTATTTATCCGATTTTAATAAAAATTTTATAGGAAATACTCTTAACGTCTACATAATTTATATAAATTTAGTAAAATACAATGTTGCCAATTTTCCGAGGAAAAATTACTAAAGTGTTTGAAAATTAGTTTTAGTCATGTTTATTTAACTGATTTTACTCAAATTTTCACAATTGAATCTCTTAGTATTTATATAAATTATATAATTTTAACAAAATACAGCGTTGCCAACTATACCAGAAAAAAAACAAAGTTTTTAAAAACTCATTATGGCCATTATTTATCTGATTTGAATCAAATTTTTACAGGAGATACTTCTAGCGCCTACATAAATTAAATAATTTTAGTAAAATCAGTGTTGCCAACTTTCCGAGAAAAAATTATTAAAATTTTAAAAAATTTATAATGACCTCGTTTCTAACCGACTTTAATCAAATTTTTACAAAAGATTTTCCTAGCGTCTACAAGTATTGCGAACTTTCCGAGAAAAAGAATTGTTGAGTTTTCAAGAAAAAAATTACTCAAATTTTCAAAAATTAATTTTGCTTTTATTATTTATCATCCAGTTTTGAATGTATATATATATATATATATATATATATATATATATATATATATATATATATATATATATATGCGCTTGAAAGAATTTAACAATTTAATTATTATATTAATTTTAAGCATACTGTTTATACGAATAATGCTGACAACTTTTGGTAAAAAAATATAAAATCCTATTAGCATTTATGTGAAAATATCAAAGTGGTCTATATATGGATTTAACCATATACTTCTAATTTTGTTATTTTAATAGACCGTTATTGTTAACTGAAATGATTCATAATACTGGGATGTATTAGATTTTTTTTATGTAAATTTACCTATAATATTTTTTTGTATCTCTACATTATTGCACATAAAATGTCTTTCATATTATAGGTTTTATATCTAAATATGCAAATTGTAGTGTTAGCTGTACAAAAAAAATGTACATATTTTTTTATTTAAAATAATAATTATATAGTATTAAAATGCAGTAAGACATGAAGCAATTTCTATTTACAATGTTTTACTATTATTATTACTAATAATTCAAATAACTTTTGAAGTTAAAAAACACAACATGTACTTAAAATTAAAATCTCCTTGTTGTTGTTTATTATGGTTCTACAGAATTAATAGAAGAAAATGTTTTATTTTGAAGTAGATACGTAGTTCTTGGCGAACTATAAATATTTATTATAATACTGGTTTTTGTTTGTAATTATAGATTTCTAATAACCGTACTTACCCCACTTACGACCTAGTACTGTAATATACTATTGTAGAATCTGAAAAATACTTCAGATGAATTTATCTTAAAACTAAGAAAAAAATCAAAATTGATTAATTTAATCTTAATATTTTTATAGCATTTACAATTACAATCAAAGAATACTTTATAAATAATATGACGTAATATATATTGTAACGCGGCGAAATTGACAGTTAAATACTAGAATAATTAAACACGCAATTGACAATTTTAATTTAGAAAGAAAATCTTAATTTGTGATTGTAAAATATTATAACAAAAATTTTGAATAACAACAGCTAACTTTTAAGGTCGCCAAAATGTACAAAGTAAATAAAGATGATTCGAAATAAAAGTCACATGCAGTTAATTATTTTTTATTTATTGTGCAATATATTTTTGTAAAAATAATACATTTATTCATATATCTCAAATAATTAGTGTTCGTTTGTATTGGCGGATCGTCAGCTTAACACGTCGCGTCGCCGCAAATGACGGCTATAGCCGTCAGATTTTTGGCGATATGTAAGCAAATGACGGCTATAGCCGTCCCGCACATTTTAATTAATGAAAAAAGGAACATCATTCGTACGAAGTGTACTAATGCATTTATTTGTTAATTATTCAGTAATACATCGAAAAAAAAAAGGATGTCACATTCCAGATAATATATCAATTGTTTTTTTGCGCGATTTTTCACTGGCACCTGTGTACTTAGTCCATCGGCTAATTTCACTTTTAATTTTTTTATAAATTTGTAAATTTGTTTCGATATTACTGTGAGTGTATGTATATAAGTGTATACTGGGTGACTCATTTTAATTTACCACATGGAATGTCTCGAGAATCACACAACGAATGAAAAAATGTCCCAGGTGAAAATTTAATTGTTTAAAGGGGGACATTTAATTATGTAAAAAAAATTAACTCCCCACCTTAGGGGGGCTGGGGAGGGGATAACATAATAATAATTTTCACTTTCAAACATACGACTGACGATGACGCTCAATTTCATATGGCATACATAAAGAATTGAAAAATAAAAAGTGTGTTTCTAAGCACGGTCGTCAATTTAAAAGTGTGCGGCAACGTGTTAATTGCACTTTTGTACGCAATTAGTATTTTTTTATAGTAAACTCTAAATTAAAACGTAAACTGAAGAATCTTTTCTCATAGTTTACGGTGACAAGTGTATGGACGTTAGTGCGTGCGACTAACTTATATCTAAACGAAATTTATCTTAACCAAATAAAAGAGGCATACTTCTTGTGTAAGTTGTGGTGAATTGTGATACTCTCTTGAAAAAATTAGAACCCGTACAGGATGTACCGAATGCAAGTTCCATGAAGAAGCCTTAACTTGTATGTGTAGTGAAAATATACTCGAAATATGAATAAAGAATCTAAACACATACTACGTATTTAAACACATAATATTTCGTATAACTTTTAAGTTGTATTGAATGAGTTTGTCAGTTTATATCTGAGGACACGCGTTATCAGATTTTGTTTTAAAATATGTACATGTAAACAAGTACAATTTGCATTTTTTTTTATCGAAACAATATTTAATTTAAAAGAAATTATTAGTAATATGTGATATTGTAACGCGGCAGTTTAACATTATTTAATTTTACAAATTTCTAAACGAAGAATTTTCATTTACAATTTTACTTTTGGCTATGATCGTCTAAATAAGGACCCAACGTTATGTTAAAATACTAGTAACTCAAATTCTAAGGAGTCGTGAAATGGTGAAGTATCGGAACTTAAAGTTATCTAAAATAAAAGTCAAAAATAAACCTGAACTTTGAAGTCCATTTATTTGTCAATGTTGTACATTAAATACTTTAGGTATTAGTTATAACAAACACATGTGTATTTTATTTATGAGATGTAAACATTTTATTATTGTATGATATAAAATATGTAATTTTAAGGGGGGGGGGGGCAGTGTCGACGGTTGGTCTGGTGAGCGAAACATGTAACAGAAAACAACGATATAAATAACACTATCATGTTATAAGTATGGGGTGTTGTGTCCGTGTGTAACTAACTTCACAAACACACAAACGCCAATGCTCGTATATAACGTCACTAGCCGAGAGTGTGGTGGTCAGTCAGAGTGTAAATAACTTCACAAACACACAAACGCCCATGCTCGTATATAACGTCACTAGCCGAGAGTGTGGTGGTCAGTCAGTGTGTAAATAACTTCACAAACACACAAACGCCAATGCTCGTATATAACGTCACTAGCCGAGAGTGTGGTGGTCAGTCAGTGTGTAAATAACTTCACAAACACACAAACGCCAATGCTCGTATATAACGTCACTAGCCGAGAGTGTGGTGGTCAGTCAGAGTGTAAATAACTTCACAAACACACAAACGCCCATGCTCGTATATAACGTCACTAGCCGAGAGTGTGGTGGTCAGTCAGTGTGTAAATAACTTCACAAACACACAAACGCCAATGCTCGTGTATAACGTCACTAGCCGAGAGTGTGATGGTCAGTCAGTGTGTAAATAACTTCACAAACACACAAACGCCAATGCTCGTATATAACGTCACTAGCCGAGAGTGTGATGGTCAGTCAGTGTGTAAATAACTTCACAAACACACAAACGCCAATGCTCGTATTTAACGTCACTAGCCGAGAGTGTGATGGTCAGTCAGTGTGTAAATAACTTCACAAACACACAAACGCCAATGCTCGTATTTAACGTCACTAGCCGAGAGTGTGATGGTCAGTCAGTGTGTAAATAACTTCACAAACACACAAACGCCAATGCTCGTATATAACGTCACTAGCCGAGAGTGTGATGGTCAGTCAGTGTGTAAATAACTTCACAAACACACAAACGCCAATGCTCGTGTATAACGTCACTAGCCGAGAGTGTGATGGTCAGTCAGTGTGTAAATAACTTCACAAACACACAAACGCCAATGCTCGTATATAACGTCACTAGCCGAGAGTGTGATGGTCAGTCAGTGTGTAAATAACTTCACAAACACACAAACGCCAATGCTCGTATTTAACGTCACTAGCCGAGAGTGTGATGGTCAGTCAGTGTGTAAATAACTTCACAAACACACAAACGCCAATGCTCGTATTTAACGTCACTAGCCGAGAGTGTGATGGTCAGTCAGTGTGTAAATAACTTCACAAACACACAAACGCCAATGCTCGTATTTAACGTCACTAGCCGAGAGTGTGATGGTCAGTCAGTGTGTAAATAACTTCACAAACACACAAACGCCAATGCTCGTATTTAACGTCACTAGCCGAGAGTGTGATGGTCAGTCAGTGTGTAAATAACTTCACAAACACACAAACGCCAATGCTCGTATATAACGTCACTAGCCGAGAGTGTGATGGTCAGTCAGTGTGTAAATAACTTCACATACACACAAACGCCAATGCTCGTATTATAACGTCACTAGCCGAGAGTGTGATGGTCAGTCAGTGTGTAAATAACTTCACAAACACACAAACGCCAATGCTCGTATATAACGTCACTAGCCGAGAGTGTGATGGTCAGTCAGTGTGTAAACGTGTAGGTGCGTATGTGTAAGGTACCATGGGACTAGAGATTCCAATCCTAGAATCAGAATCCTAATCCTCGATCCAGCCCGCTGTTAGCTCTTATAAAGGCAGCAAGCTCCCCACTACTTCCATATGCGAAGGAACACTACCAAATATGGTCACAAAACAGAATGCTCCGTTCCTATTGGATGAAACGTTCGGCCCGGGAACTGCTAGAGGGGGAAGTCTGCCCAGGACAAAACACTGCGTATCTCTAAATAGTGACAAAATGACTTATTAAACACTCGTTAAATTAAAGAACATTACATCTCAATTTAATTGTTATAATTGCATTCCTCATCATTTTCTGATTAATTTGATACTAAACAACATATATTTATTTAATGCACTAACAGAGTTAACATAATTTCTACATTGTATTCATAATTCTAAATTGTTCACAAAAGAATAATATTATAACATAAAGAAATATTCAATAATAAAATGAATAGACAAAACATTTATCTATTGTCATAATTACAAAGCGCAAATGGGCACATATACATCAAAGCTAAAAGATAAGACAAATACAAAACAATTAGACTCCACACAGCGAGGAATTTGGATGACAGCTGCAAGTGCGTTATCTATTCTCAGCGCCGGATTAATTGCATTTTTCTAATACGGAAGAAATTCTACAATCTTTACTCATAACACATGCAGATATAATACAGGACTAATATTGTAAGCTATGATTTAATAATTATAACATAAGTAAATACTACTTGTTGAAAAGAAGAAAAAAACTAAAAAATTCTCCGCCAGGGTTGGTCCCGTTTCAATATAAAAAATTAAAAACTTAGATACAAACATCGGTTTTGCTTCAATATATAATAAAATAACATACTATATAAGACAATATTCCAATGAATATTATCTGGTCGTTAACTAAAAGTTATTTAAATTAAATAACCTTATTGGATTAACAGGTTTTAAGTATTTTTGTCTATTTATATTATGAAATAGAATAAGTAGTAGTAGCAAAAATATTCGATTCGAAAATATCTTATCCGATTTCGGATACGAAATTCATTTTCAGATGCTAAAACTACTCCTGCCCCTTCAAGTCGCTTATTTCTTACAGTGTTTAAATAGAAATTTTTTTGCTCAGTCAGTCTCAAAATCAATGGAACATTGGAAAAAAGTTTATCCAGAAATATTTTAAAATTTTCACCGGTTATATCATGATATAGTCTTGTTACTATATTCCCAGCTGATCACAAATTACTTTTTTTTTTCTATTATTACTTACATTTTGATACGCTTCAAAATAGTGCATATAGCCAGAACTTTCCGTTTTTACTAAAATTTTATAACTTTATTTCTTGAATTTTTCGGTTTGGGTTTCATGAATAACCTTCCTTTAATAGGGATTATCATCTCGTCCACACTCATGTGCTCTTCTGGATCCACAGCAAATTCGTAGGTGTTATGTAACTGGTTCGACACAGGACGTAGCCGTGATAGCTTATTTTCCGCTAAAATAGTTGTAGAATCAACAATGTGTAAATTCTTTTTAATTTCTTCTTATCTATTACAAGTCATTGCATTAGCAATAAAGTTCTTCTTTAATGTATCTTCTGAATACTAGTAGTGTTCAATTCGTGGATACTTAATGTATGTCATCATTATTGTTATATTTAAATATATTTTTAATTCACTTAGCGAAAATTGAAATTGAACTTATCATTCTGATATGAATATAAATTTGTTTCATATACGATTATATGTAAAAAGTCATCTGAGAAAAGGAAACTACAATAATCGCTGGAGCTGCTTCCCTAAATATTTACTTTATTTTCTTTGGTACAAGGTGGTATATTTCCAAATAATGGACTATTTTTTTCTAACATCAATTTGTGCTGATTTTAAATTTTTATTTTTTACTACCAGAGTAACTTTGAAATACTAAAAAAAATTATTTTGCATTGAAAATGGATCAATAGCCCATAATTAACAAATGTTAGGAAATCATATCGTGAGTCTTTTTGACATTATTTTTATGGATTCTGCTAACTTTATGGAAAAGCTGACATCAAATTGCAAAAATGGCTGAAGCCCAAAATTTGCCGTTTAGGGCATTAAATAGCCCATAATGATCCTAAAATTTTGAGAATAATTTCACGTCATTCTTCCAAAATATGTCTGCCAGCTTCATCGATATTGGCAATTAAAATCAAAGACACAATAAGGAACGAGACAATAAGAAAAAATACTGGAATACAAGGTATCGTATAAACATATAGAAAACGAAAATGGAACTGGGCGGACTATATCATGAGAAAAAATGACAGTAGATGGAGTTTAAGCACAATAAATTGGATACCGCTAGGTCATAAAAGGAAAAGAGGAAGAACAATATTCGATGGAAGGATGAAATATGCAAATTTGATAAAAACTGGATGCGAACAGCAAATATAAAGAAAAACGGAAAAGATGTGTGTGTGTGTGTGTGTGTGTGTGTGTGTGTGTGTGTGTGTGTGTGTGTGTGTGTGTGTGTGTGAATGTCCATGCGCACTTATGTGTGTGGTGTATGTGTTTATTGAGGTGTGTGTGTTTAGTGTAGCTTTCATGTTTAATTTTTAATTAAGGCAGTTATCTAAACTTTATTTTAAAGTATTTCATTGAATAGCGACGGTTGTTATTGTTTATATTAAAAATATGTAAAAATGGAGAGATGAGCCAGTGAATGATCTGAAGAGAATTCTAAATTTGATTGGTCTAATATTAAACTATTTAGTGAAAATAAGAAATTGTTATGAATTTTTTTTATAAGTTTATATTTAAACATAATATGGAAACAAAAACTCATTTTTATTTACATTTTAAATTATTTATTTTTAAGAGTTTCTTAATACTATAAGCATTTTTGTTGTTTTAAAATTTATATTTAACTAGTAAGAAAATATTTTTTATTTGTTATTAATATTGATTATTAGTTTGAAGTATTGTTTTGTGCTATTATAATAATATTGCAAAAATTGTTTTTAACTATACGTAAGTTAGAGTTACCAGGTGCCTTTGGACAAAATAGTGAACAAGTGGTGGAAGGGGGGTAGAACAAATTCAAATTAGATTTTATAAAATTTAATGCAAATTATTTGGATATATATATATATATATATATATATATATATATATATATATATATATATTGTTTTACAATAAGTTAACATATGTTATAATTCTTTTAAGATAATCCATAATGTCCCCAGCTATTATTAAACCGAATATCATGGCAAATATTTTGTGAGTGGGTCATTTGTGTTTCCGCAGAAAAAAAAATTTTTGATGTCCGCTATTTTTATTTTAGTAATAGAGAATAGAGCGTGAAAATAGCGGACAGTCCGCTCAAATAGTGAAAACCTGGTAACCCTGTAAAGTATGTGTATTAGAAATTATATTGGACATATAAATTTTCAATGGTACATGCTTATCTCTGGTACCTACCACGATAGTATATGAGGTGTCTACCAAATCTTGCGTTAAAAGATAAAAGTCATTAGATATAGTTTTTCTGAAAATTGAATTGATATAACTGATTTTTTTTGACATCCTGTTGATATTTTTTGATTATTACGTGGATACAATTATTAATTGAAAATAGTATTGCTGTTTACTGCACAATGCTGTACAGTATTTCTTTTTTTTTTTTAAAGAGATATTCACTAGTAAATTATTGTTTTTTCCCAAATAAAAAATTAGAATTAATTTTTAAACTGGCGAAATATGGTATACTTACTTAGTGAATTTTAAATAAGCATAATTTTTAAGTGGAACATTTTATTTTTATATGCCTTTAAAAATCTCTCAATTTTGCTAATTATACTCTTTGTTTAACACTTTCAAATTTATTATATAATAATGATATATATATACATACAGTGTGGTGATAAAGTATGGAACAAAATTTATAATTTCGTTATTTAATGCTTTCAAGAAAAACGCGCGAACACGTCGATTTTATTTTTTAATTGGCCACTTTATGGCATACAAATTTTACGCCATCATTTACGTCATGCATTTTTACACAATGACGTCATAATTTGTTTTTTTAAATGGCAACCCCAATATTTTTTGCTGATTTTTATAGATGGTCCAACTACTTAAATGATGGCGTAAAAAAATTAGTACCTTAGATAAGAATTTTTTTGAGAAACTAACACACTTAAAAATTTTAAAAATATGTATCTATAAAACATAGATCGCTTTGAAAAAAAATAATTGTTCTTTTCGTTGAAATATTGAAAAAAATGTCAAAATCATGTATGAAAAAATGAAAAAAAAATCATTGTGCAAAAATGCATGACGTCATAAGTAAAATTTGTATGCCACAAGGTGGCTAATTAAAAGATAAAATCGACGTGTCCGAGTGTTTTATTTTTATCAAAATTGTTATGTTCATTATCAGAAGAAATAAATATTCATCTATTCCAAAATGCATTTGATTGCAGATACAGGAACAAATATGAAACATTTTGAGAACGGTACTTATTTCAAGTCAGCTATGAGTTTTAGGTAAGCTAATACTGTTGCAGGTGTGTCATGTATGTCGGTAATGTAGAAAACTGCACGTGCTTTCAGTCGGTATCAACGGATATAACTGTTCGTTTAATGGTCATAATTTCCAACCTTTGTCTCCTGACTGTGTACGCTGCTCTATACGTTCATCGCCATTGTCATGCCGTTTCTATATTTTAACTTTGTCCGTTTTGTGTGTGATTATCTTGTATATGTGTTTGGTGTAAATATGTTGTTATAAAATCGTCATATGAAGTAAACGAGTTTAGTTTTTCAGTGAAGTTTTTTTCTACTGTTACACTGTTGGTAGCACACTGATGTTTGGTGTGCGGTATGCGATGGAATATTATTGCATTTGTAATAGAGTGTAATATTACCTTTGTAAAACTGTTTTCAAATTGAGATTATTGTGTTGTTACTAGTTACTATATTTTCACATATATATTCATATATATTGCTGAAGTATAACTTAAGTGAATTGTGGCTTTAATTGTATTACCAATTCATGTAATAATTAATTGTTAATAAATTAATTTAAATGGAGCTAGCAATGATGAACTTTTTTTGTATCTAAGTCAGAAACATTAAGTAAATATTTTTTAATAAAATACTATACTTGGTGATATTGAGGAGCATATTGTAGGTGAAATACATAGTGCAATTGAAAACATATAAATAAAGCCTTTGAAAAATAATCCACATTAAAGATGATATTGTTTATGTAGGCATAATATTCAGTTAGATCGTTTACAGTTTTTCACAAACAGGTAATTTTTGGCTGTTAGGAATAAATATTATGTGCATATATTTTTGTCTGCCGTTCAAAGCTTGAATAAATATCTGACTTCTCTGAAAATATATGTGCACTTGTATATAATGATTTTAAAAAGAGTAATTAATATTTCTTACTGGTAAAAATAGTACTAAAGGATTCTGTGAATATAGAATCTAGGTTTATATGATTTGCAATTTTTGTAGTATTATGATAGTACCAAGTAACGTTGTTATGATATAGTTTTGAAACCTAAAACAGCAAGATATTATATATATATATATATATATATATATATATATATATATACAGGGCTATTCAAAAAGAAAGAACAGATTTCAAACATTTAATTCTTCCAAACTGCAAAAGATAGAAACATGATTCCAACGTTCATATAGAGAGAAAAGTTTACAATTTAAATAGAGGGGGTAGAAGTTTGCTAGCATGTGCCGTTTGGACGCTAGAATTTTTTTTGATTTTTTTGTTTTTATTTTTTTTTTCTCAAAAACTATGAGGTGTAGGAAAATAAGCATAATATGGAAAAATGCGGAATAATGAGTACTATAATTTAGTGACTAAACCATTATTTTAGGATGCATAGCTTAGTAGAAAAAAATTAAAAACTGAATTTTTGAAAATCTCTCAAGGGGGTATGCGATATTTTCAAAATAAGACTTTTTTCAAAATTTGCTAAAAAAAAATCTGAAAAAATTTACTAAAATAGAAAAAAAAAAATAGCTACATAATAGCTAAGCAACTTTTTTCTCAAACTCATTCTGGTTTGACAGCAAAAATTATTAAAAATTCTGAAAAACATTTTAGAATTTTCAATAATACATACACCGACGTGAAGCGAATGGCTGAAGATAGAGAATTATGGTGGCAAGCTGTAAAGCAACCTTAGAGTTGCAAACAGAAGAAGGGTGCAAGTTTAACCATTGTCCTATTTACCCAACTAGTGGCATTAGTTGTTTTTGCAATAACAAGCAACCATATCGAGGTGTCCATCACTAATTTAAATGAGCTTTAGTATTTAAGTAGAACACAAAAACTAAGCGACGCGTTTTTTTTTATCGACAACCGTCAAGGGTAAAAAAGCACCCCTAAAGTTTATAGTAAATTTTTTTTTTTTTTCGAAAACTATGCATTTTAGAACAAAAGTGTAATTGTACTAATACCTTCTTTTTTTAAGGGCTAACCACCAATCCTATTAATTTTTTTATATACAATTTGTAAAGTTACCCTTTTGCACCGCTGACATATTGTACTCCATATTTAATTGTTATGTAATTTTTTTCAAAATTTTGGATAGTTGCATTGCTTATTTTTTACTATAATTTAAATTTTATTCTTGAAAATATGCAAAGAAATACATATTTGATTAAAGAAACACGGTCAAACATATTTAATTTGACAATTTGTAATATAATTTTTTACAATCTTGATATAATAATGATTAATTTATTAAAAGCGTTAACATTTTTATAGAACATTAAAATCAAAGTTAGATCTATTTTTAAACAAAATTTTAACTGACAATAAAAATAAAAACTAATAATTATGCATTAATTAAATAGTTATAAGTATTTATTTATAAAACAATATCAAAAAACTGAATATATATTTTTTTGTTTCAGATGGACTATGAATCTGCCTGATCAGGAAGCAAAATGTGGCGACCAAAACTTGTCCTCTCATTCTTATTATTATTTTTAAATACCGTCACCAGAGTAAGAGCAACTGACACCACTCAACCACCATTGTTAGATTTTCGTTTCACCCGTTCCGGTTATAATGTGACGATACCGGAAAACAGTGTTGGAACGACATTTGCCACACCTGATCCAGGGGAAGAACGTATTGGTATTACAATACCAGATGGTAATAATTTAGGTGAACTTCGGTATAAAATAGTTAGCGGAGATCGTGATAAATTCTTTAAAGCCGAGGAAAAAAGAGTTGGTGATTTTAGTTTTTTATTTATTCGGACTAGAACAGGTAATACAGCAGTTTTAAATCGTGAGCGAAAAGACAAATATGAATTAGAAATTCGTGCAACTGCTACTAAACGTGAGGGTAAACATAAGTATATTCTCGAAGCAGACACAGTTGTACGAGTGACAATTTTAGATACCAATGACTTAAATCCGTTATTTTTCCCTACTGAATATCAAGTGTTAGTACCAGAAGACACTCCCATTCATCAGAGTATTGTTCAAGTTAGTGCTGAAGATGCTGACCTTGGCCGAAATGGTGAAATTTATTATAGTTTTCTGGACGAAACGGACCAATTTTCAGTGCATCCCATTACGGGTATAATTTCGTTAACGAGACCATTAAAATTTACAGACGGTTCGTATCATGAATTAGTAGTGTTAGGTCAAGATCGAGGTGCTGTTTTTCGTTCAGGCGTGAGTCAGTCGAGTCGGGCGCGTGTTAAAATTCGTGTGAAACAAGTGAACTTATATCCTCCTGAAATTCGTATTCATCGTTTACCTCATATTGTTGAAAATTCTAACGCCGACATCTACGCAATCGTTAACATATCTGATAAGGACTTGGGCATTCATGGAGAGATTAAAAGTCTGGAAATTGTCGATGGGGACCCAGATGGGCATTTTCGAATCCGTCCAACTCAACAAAAAGGAGAATTTAACATAGAAGTTTTAAAGCTTCTTGATAGAGAATCAACACCTCAGGGTTATACTTTAAAATTACGTGCAATTGATAAAGGTATACCCCCACGAGAGAGTTACAAATCTGTCCCAGTTCAACTGACAGATTTAAATGATAATGCTCCGGTTTTTAGCAAAGAAATTTATGACGTAAAAGTATCGGAAACAGTTCCTATAAACACGCCATTGATAAGACTGAAAGTTACTGACAAGGATGAAGGTAAAAATGCGCAAGTTTATCTGACAATTGTTGGAGGAAATGATGATGGAGAATTATACTTGAATCCAGACACAGGTGTATTATATACTGCAGTAAAATTAGACTATGAAATCAAAAATTTTTACAGTCTGACTGTATCAGCTATAGATCAAGGTAACACAGGAACTCGTAAACAGTCATCTGCTAAAGTCAAAATTAACGTAGTAGATGCAAATGATAATGATCCTGTATTTGATAAATCAGATATAACAATTTGGATAAACGAAAATGAACCATCGGGTACGTCAGTTACTAAAGTAACTGCTAAAGATCGAGATTCAGGCGAAAATGCATACATTTCATACAGTATAGTCAATTTAAAACCAGTGCCATTTGAAATAGATCCATTTTCAGGAGTCGTAAAAACTACTCAACTTATTGATTACGAAAGTATGCGTCGCGAATATGTTTTGCGTTTACGTGCATCTGACTGGGGTCTTCCATATCGCCGACAAACTGAAATGCAATTGACAATAAAAATCAAAGATATTAATGACAATAGACCACAATTTGAGAAAATTGATTGCACAGGACATGTTCCACGATACGTATCTTCGGGTTCAGAAATAATCACTCTTTCAGCTATTGATTTTGATGCGGGAAATATTATCAGTTATCGTATTGTTTCTGGAAATGAAGATGGATGCTTTCAATTAGATTCTACTTCTGGGACATTCAGCGTTCACTGCAATTTGAACGAACTTCGAGCGGGAGAACGAATCGTAAATATAACTGCTACTGATGGTACTAATTTTGCTGATACAGTAAGTGTTCATTTCCAACTAGTAAATGCTAAACGAAATTCTCCTACAAGTGGAAGAATTTTGAATGACGAATTAGGTGCATTTGAATGTCGAGATACCGGTGTAGCTCGACGTTTAACTGAAGTTTTGGCTGCAGCTGAGAGAAACAACGATGAGAAACATACTAGAGAAGATTTTTTAATGATGCCTACAAGATATGGTCAAAACATACATTTCCCAGAATTTATAGATTTTCCAATTGAAATTAAAGTTAACGAATCTGTTGCATTAGGTACTACATTGGTTAAAATTAAAGCTAGAGACCGAGATTTAGGTTATAATGGTAAACTGATATATGGAATATCTGGTGGCGATGAAGACTCAGTTTTCTGTTTGGATACCGATTCAGGAGAATTAAAAATCATTGGATATCTTGACAGAGAACGTGAAAATGAATATTTATTAAATATAACTGTTTACGATTTGGGAAAACCTCAAAAATCTGCTTCAAAAATCTTACCTATTACTGTCTTGGATGTCAATGATAATGCACCTAAGTTTGAGAAATCTTTAGCAAGTTTTCGTGTAACTGAGAACGCTTTAAATGGAACAGCTATTTTCCGAGCAAATGCGACTGATGCAGATTCAGGAGATAATGCAAAAATAACTTATTCTTTAGAAACAGATACACATGACTTTATGGTTGATCCACATACAGGAGTATTATTTGTTTGTAATACTTTAGATCGGGAAAGACAAGATCTTTACGAATTAAGAATAAGAGCAACTGATAATGGAGGAAGAAGTGCTGATACGGTATCGTTACATTCTGAAGCGCTTGTTCGGATTGTAATTGATGATATAAACGATAATGCACCAAAATTTAGTCTCCTTACCTATACTGTAAAAGTTAGGGAGGATATACCAATTGGTACGGTAGTTGCTACAATAACTGCTTCGGATCCTGATACTGGTCCAGAAGGCAACGTTATTTATTCAATGGAAGATGATGATAGCGATGGAGCTTTCAAAATTGACCGGTTATCAGGTAAGAATATCTGTAATTTAATTTAAGTATATACAATATGTATTTAGGTATTTAACTAACACTTATTTTATATGAAACATATTAGTCATAGTTTCAAAGGCATTTAGCTCGCAATAATGGTTTTTTTATAAATATATCAATGTAATTTAGATGATACAAAGACAAAATTAATATATGGATATTCATTCCTCATGTAGAATTAAAACTCGAATTCGCAAGAGTCACGAGTGGCATGAGGTTAACCATTTCATCATTTTAATAAAAGAAGACATTATATTATACAAATACGCTAGTTTATATTTTAAGGGAGGAAATACATGTAACCACCCAAAAAAAAGTGATATTTAACAATTTTTTATATCTTATTGAAATCGTAGAAAGTAAAACTGTTTGTTCTATATAATTATATATATTTTCAGCTATAAATATGATTTTTTAAAGAGTCGAAGTCTATTTTTCACCGAAGCAGTTGTACACGCAGTCGCAGAAAAAATACCCTTGGTTGGCGTGACGTGTAGCACCTGGTAGAGAAAAAATTACCATGCGATGAGCACGGAATCACATTCTTAATGAAATTCTACTCTGGATCAGTCTATATTGCATGTACATTTATGAATATTGTTCACGTAAAATATGTTAATCCAGAGCAGAGCTTCCAACTCGATCGGGGATTGATTTTGAATATATAATTATGTAGAAGAAACAGTTATACTTTGTGCGATTTCAATAAGATATAATTATTGCGAGTATGTTTTACATTGGTTTTTATAGTTACTTAATTGCCATTTTATTAATATCACTTTTTTGCTGAGACAAACTTAAATATTAAATTTGCTTTTCGGGCAGTTTTCTTAAATAGATATTTTTGTACCTATGTATTGAAATAAGTTTTTACCACAGAAAAAAATAGGAAACAAATTTAAATTTATTTAATGTAAAATTAAAACGTATTTACTTATTGTCATAAAAAAATTAAAATATTTTTATAGAAAGATAGTGTAGTAGTTTTTCAAACATTTTATAACTTGTTTTTATATTAGATTATTAATAATTAGTTAAAATGACAGTGATGGGTATTAAGTATATATATGTACATTCTGCAGTTAGTTATTTTAATTGCTATTAATGAACAAATACATCTAATTAGTAAATAGTAAATAATTGCATTTAATAATTTTCTGCCTGTAAATTTTGTCTTTTTATGAATAAATTTCTGTTAATTTATTAGTGACTGGTAATTATTTTAATTTTACTTTTAAGATAGAGATATTTAATTTGGATTATCGAATTAGGAAAACTTTCGGATTAACATGATATAGTATAATTATTATTTTTATTTTAGTAAATTATTTACTACAGATAGGGCAATAGTATTTATGAAACTAACAATGAGTACAATTGTTGGAGATATTTTGCAATAAGACTATTTTTTCTATTGTGAAATTAGTGAATTATGAATGATTCGAATGTTGTTTTTACGCAGGCACAATTCGCACCGCGAAATCGCTTGATTACGAGAATCGCCAGCATCATAGTTTGAGTGTGAGCGCATCCGATCAGGGCACGCCTGCCCTGTCAGCCCGCGCACACGTCTCCATTCACGTGGTGGACGTGAATGAGAACATGCACGCACCACTTTTCGCCGATTTGGTTGTGGCCGGTTCGGTGGTGGAAAATGCGCCGCCTGGCACCGATGTACTGCAGCTGACCGCCGTCGACGCTGATCCGCTAGGCGAGGACAACCGAGTTGGCTATTCGATCAAAGGTGGTGATGGCATTGGACTCTTCTCCATTGATAATAAAGGTAAACGTTTTTTCATTCTTCTATTTTGACTTACTTCTTCTTTTGTAGGTATCTTAAAATCAAATGACTTTGGGTGTAAGTCCTATGTTAATATTTATTTATAATCGACGTTTCGACGAACTCAACGTTCGCCTTCATCAGGGAAACTGATACAACTGGTACTGTATCTTGTTCTTGATCCTGACACAGTCTTAACACTCCACTCGTGGAACCAACAAGTTGAAATTAATTTGACCGATCATTGCGAGAGAACATAATTGTATATGGAACGAAATATATGGTTATTCTAACATTTTATAGAATATTTTTATTTAAATAAACTGACACATATAATTAATGTTTCATGTAGAATTATTAAACTTGATGATATTTTAAATTTTGATTAAATGTATTTTTTTTAAATTCATATTGAAGAAAAAGACAAAACCCAAATTAGCACGCAAAGTATTTTAATAATAATAAAAATTATAATATATATATATATATATATATATATATATATATATATATATATATATATATATATATATAGTTCTTTTTATTTTTGAACTGAATGAGATGTATGATATATTTTCATTTATAAAAGGCTTGTGGTATTAAAAAATGCATTTGCTGTTTCAACTTTTGTGTTGTGATTATATATTTTTCATAAATACAATTTCTATAAATTGAACAAAAACTTATAGGTACTTGAATTTCGAATATTTCTTAAAGATATCAGAATTTTTTTTAAATATGCTTGTGTTGAAACATTTAATTCTATCTAAACATAAAATTAAAATTGATTTGCAGTTTGTTGGTTGTTTTTTTCTTGAACACCACAAGTGCTTTCTTATATCTAACCAACCGAACCATCGAAACCATTTAAAACATTCGAAACACTTTCTACTCTATCGCAGCGACATCTAATAGAGCAAATCATTCAGTCAAGAAAGAAGACGAAGCCCGTGATGTCTCTTAATTCCGTCTCAATTCAATTGTCTGTCGGTCGGCCGTTCATTCTCTCGCTTCGAATGCTGCTAGTGCCATCTGCCGCCTACAGCTTGGCACGCTGTACTTTTCTTTTATCTGTCGATTGATGCGTATATCATCCGGGCAATTGAATCGCGTTTTCCGCCTTACGCTAATGCAGCTAGGTTTGAGTTTGCGACGACCATGATGTTACGTAGTTGGTTAGTTACACATTGGTCGCTTGCTTTTAGCTTAATGACATTTAACTATTTTTTTTTGCTTTTTGATTACACGTGAAATAGATTGTCTTTGAATTATAAAGAAATAAATAAATTTACTTTGTGGATAAATCGATTTATTCAGTGGATTTGTATATTGTAAACGAAAAATAAATTCACTTGTAGAATTAATCTAGTAAATAAACTCATAAATTTTATTTGTTTTACAACATCAAAATAAACTAACATAGTAAATATTATTTATATCTTTTTTTCCTGATGAAGACGTACGTTGAGTTCCTCGAAACTTCAATTATTAATAAATATTAATACAGAACTATAACCTAAAGCCATTTTATTTTTTTAAGCAAATTTTGAAAAATTTTGAATTTTTTCAAAATATAATTTTTCAAAATTTGCTCAAAAAAATTTGAAAAAATTAATTAAAATAAAGAAAAAAATTAGCTACATAATAGCTAAGAAGCTTTTTTCTCTAACTCATACTGATTTAGCAGGAAATATTATTGAAAATTCTGAAAAAACATTTAAAAAAAAATTCTAGCGCCCAAACGGCACATGATATCAAATTAAAACTAAAACCAAATTATATAACTTTTTATTCCCTATCAAAAAGTATTCTAAGTATTTCTCCGAATTTTACTTTAGAAAGAAGTATTCTGCATATTATCCGTATCCCATGTTATTGCCCTATATCAACCTGGCGAACGAACATCCTGTATATATATGTATTATATATATATATATATATATATATATATATATATATATATATATATATATATATATTATAATTAAACATAAGCGAATCAAAAAATTAATTTTGCAAAATTAATATTGTGTTGAAATTTTTTTAAACTTATAAATTATCATTATAATGTTTGAGTAATAGGGTAATATTTATATAATTTAATTTGTATTAATAGTCTTCAAGATTGTTATGCCGTCAGCATTTTATGTTGTACAATTAATTGATATAAAAGTCTATGTATATTTGTTTATTTTGATATATATATATATATATATATATATATATATATATATATATATATATATATATATATATAATATAATATATTCAGTGTGTACCACACCGCTTCTTCCATTTAGCAATAGGACGTCGACAAAAAAATATATTTTATGCAAATATCTCTCTTGAACTGTAAACACGATTCAACAAATCCATGGCTCTTTTTTCCAGCACTATTTCTCACCGAATTTTTCTATAAGTATTTATATTCGCTGGATCTGTAGCTGGTACCTGTATCTGCATTTATTATTATATAACCCACATTACGCCTGTGTAAGCTTGGTTGCATAAGTAATGCAGGCGCAACGATGTTAACGATTGGCACAAATATGTAACTTATGCAACTTTTGCAATGAATTTGAAATTTTATTAATGAGCGAAAGGGAAAAATATAAAATTGATGGAATTTTATAGATAGATAGTGTTCATTAATGTCGTATACTTTTCTACCTTTATTCATTAGCTTATTATAGATATTATTACAATTGTGCTGCGCTAATTTTGAAATTTATATCAAAATATTATTTGCTTGACTCGAATAATTGATAATACAAATTTAAATTATTAATGAAACCATGTGATTTAATATTTCTAACATATAACCCTAATGATTGTGTACTTAAAATTAATTATTCGTATATTTGAACTAAAATACATTTTTAAGTAATTCACAAAACACATTTGTTTAGTCTTATTTTTATTTTAACACTTTATTAAGTTGATGAAAATTATAATGAATTTTTAATTAAAACTAATTTTTCAAAATATACCTAAATCTGTTTGTTTGACATATTTTTTATCTACTAGGGTTGCCTTTTATATGTCTGGATTGGGTAACCATAGTGCTGCCATCTGGCAACTGAGTCTCTATCGTAAAGTTTGACATTTTTGACGATATACGTACTTAGAACGAGCACTATTTTTTTGATATTTTAACAAATATGTAATATGAAATGAGGCAATGAAATGGGAACTGTTAAAATTCTTTTTATTGAAAATGTTGCAATAGTAGATATTGCAATTTAATATCTTATTTCCAGTGAATATAATTAATAATTTTTAGATAATTTTTTTATCAAATTTTGGTTCAATATACTTTGAAGTAGAAAGTTTTCAAGAAAGTTTGCTGAAGTGTTACATAAATGTACTTTTTAAACAAGTAATTGATAAATGAATGCGTAAAAGAAGTAAAAAAAAATGTGAAATAATTTTAAGTGTAAAACTCTATGCAATTTTAAAGTATTTCCAGTTTTTATTCTTCGGTGACACAGTTAAAAATATTAAGTTTTAGAATCAACATATTTTTTTCATTTACTTCATTTGGTAACTAAATTACTGTTTATACAGAAGTGTAAACTTCGTGAAACACAAAGGCATAATTTGGTTTTTATTGTATATTTTTTACGTTATTACTGATGAACATCAATTTTACATGTTTACTGTATTTCTTTATTTATATATACTAAATTTATACTTACTCTCTTATTTTTATTTTTTGCGAATTTAGTCTTCATGTTTAATACTTTGAAAAAAATCTAGTAAACATGAATTTAGAATATGCAAATATTTATAAATAACAAAAATAAGCATTACTTAAAAAAATTACATAGATATATTATTTTCTGTCATAGAATTTATATTTAATATGAATTCATTTAATTCATCATAATTTCAAAAGAAAATTTTGATTGTCTTTTATTTTTTTGTTTAGTTTGACAAATACAAAAACCAACTTAAACATATACAAGTTGCGCTGGCTAGAATTTTTGTCGGGCACTCATTAGTCACAGATGCATATCTTTTTTTGATAAGACACATCTACCAATTTGTTCTACATGCCCAATCATCTTTAACAATATTACACATAATAACCTTTTGTAAAAAATAGACATAGACAATCTAGTAAAATTTAGGAAAGAAACAGAATTACACTACAAAAAGAGAGGATGCTTAAAAAATATAAATAAATAATATAAACAAATATTATGTTTACATTGAAATCAAAATTAATTCACACAAAAGTTAATACTGCAGCATATGACTGTACTGTCCGCAAGAGCTAATCAATAATAATAATAGTGTTAATAATGAAAAATTATTGTTATCGTTATATAATTATAATTATATAATAATAAATAATTAATAACCATTATTACTTGTTTCTTGAATAATGTTCCATTATGTAATGCAAGATATTTATATTTAATAAGAAAAAATTGCATAAAGTACACGTTTTATCGAAATTATGAGCTAAATTATTATTTATTAACACTGTGTATTTGAGCATGAGTGCTCTTACATATTTACTCTATGTATTTCAGTTGCAAAAAAAAAAAATTACAGATAAAAACTTGTTAGTTCACATACATCCGAAATGAAAGCTTTTGATGAAAACCTCAATCTGAATTCATGTCAAAATTTACGATTACATTCCCATCATGAAACAATCAGCGCAATCTAAAATTTAAATGTTATCCATCATCTTTTTCGGAGTCGATTTCAAAGCATACTGCCTGCGTCTTTTTCGGTTTTCAATGCAAGTTCTGTTACACAGCGTTTTACGCTCTCAGCCTTAGGGGTTTATATATGGGAAAGATTTCGTTTTGCTGCCACCGCCGACGCGACGCCGCAGCGCCGCGCCGCGCCGTTCGAATAAAGTGTAATTTTCCGCCAGGAGAGGTGATTAAAAAATAAAGTAAAAGTCGTTTGACAGCCCCGGAACAAGCTATAGCGTCTAACAATTCGTTCGTCGTCGAATCGATTTAGCGTCAAACAGAATAATGTTGCCTGCACGTATAGTATCAAAAGAAATCGCCTACAAAATAGTGAAAGTAAAAAAATTTCTAGTTGTAATAATTCAAGTAACTTTGAACGGACTACACTCTACGATCATATCCTTCAAGCAGTGGTGTAGCTACCGTATAGCAGAAGTAGGCAAAGTCTAGAAGTTTCGTAGCACTAAAGACTTTTACTTTACTACTCGAAAATCTATATGATAGGCGTAACAAATATTCAAAATATTATTATTATTATAAAAAAAAATTACATAATGCCTTATTTACTCGTATTTATTATATGTCTATCAGACAATGTTTTCATTTATTAATTTCAAAATATAGTATCTCAAAGCTTAGAAAATGATTTTTTTCAAGAAATTTTACTTTATTTGTGTTATTTTATCATTTGTTTTTGCTGAAAAATTATTTAATTAATTAGAAATAAAGATTATAAAAAATAGTTATTGATCAAAGTTGGTAATACAATCTTTCATTGAGCTGTTGAACATAAATATGCTAATATAATAGATTTAAAATAATTTTGCAAATATAAAAAAAAAAGTTGGTGTAGTTCTCGGTACAGTGTCTGTAATATTTTTAAAAATAATAAAAAAAAAACAATTACATAAAAATCCTTCATGTATCTTCTAGAAGATGAATGTGAACTTAGTTTATGAGAGTGTAAGGATATGCGTCGTTCGCTCGCTTGGTCGTCCAATTTTTGTTATCGAACTCCTCCTAGATTGTTCATCCGATTTGCACCAAATTTTCAGGATAGGTTTAGTTAGTACCCAAGATGGGCATGTGAATAATATATTTTTTCCATTATTGCAAACTTTCCGAGAAAAAAATTACTAAAGATTTAAAAAATTTAAGCTGGCTACATTAATTTATTTGTGATTAACCAAATTTTCAAAAGTTTCTTCTCGTGCCCACAAAATTTATAAAGTTTTATTACCGTATAGTACTGTCAACTTTCCGAAAAAAAAATAAAATTTAATTTTTAATCAGGCTATACCATTTATCAGCATATTCACTTTAATTTTTAGAAAATATTTACCTAGTTCTTATAAGAATTTCAAAAAATATTTTTATTGTGTTAAATTTATTTATTCAAAATTTTTAATTTTGGCTATACTATTAATCTGATTTTAATCAAATTTTTATTATTTTTTAATTTAAATATTTAATGTTATATTTATTGTATATATTAACACAATTAATTTATTAATATTTTTTTAAATTTATTTTAACATTTAATTATATTAATTTTACGATAATTATAATGGATAAAATAAAACTAAAATTAACATACCGGGTGTCCCATTATATTTTCCGGTATTTCAAGAGCTTATAACTTTTAAACGAATAAAGGCAGATACATGCGGTTTTCACTGAAATACTTCACTATGACACAAGTTTTGTTTGGACTCATAAAAGTTTTCTTTTCATTTCCGGTTAGCCAAAAAACAAAATGGCGTTTTTAAAAAAAAAACCATATTGTTTGCTTTTTTAAATGGAGCACCCTGTATATTTTCTGATGACACGAAAGCCACTTCTTTCAGCTGTCCGCCAGTATAAGGTTTTTTAAAATCGATGCAGAATTAACTGATTAATTAATGTTTAAGCATACGCCTACAAAATCAACAAATTTAGTTTCAGCGAAATAAAGGACAACATTTGCCTTTTCTTTATCGGAAAATACCATTTTTATGCAAAAAATCTAGTGAAAAAACTCAGAAATGAGAATTATGACATTCACGTCAAAACATTTCCAGGGCCTACGAAAAAATTATTGATAACTAATTAATTTTTCAATTAAAAAAAAATGCATTTGAAGAAAAGTTGTTTATCTAGGATTTTTTTAAATTTCAACAATATAGAGAGATTTTATAATAATATTTTTTTTAAATATTATTTATCCCGAGAAATAGCGAGAAATCATATACAGTGTGTCTAAAATTTTAATTAATTAGAAATGGTTACGAACGATGTAGGTAGTTAATTTTTATAATATTAATTATATTTCGTTAGTGAATGTTGAGTTTCGCAGCAAAAGCAATGCTGTGGAAATGAGATTTTTACATGTAGTATGTGGTGTAACTAGGATGAAAATTTGGAGTTGGTCAGTTTAGATGGTTCGGGCAACTTGAGCGAATGTCTAATGAACGTTTTGTTAAAAAAATTTATGTGAATGATTTTGAAGCTATACGTTTGCCAGTGGACGTCCGATGAATAGTTGGAGTGATACGACTGAAAGTGTTTTACGTGAGCGGAAGTTTCCAAGTAGTAGGAATAGAAACGCATGTATCAGAGGAATTATGAATGTAGATGAAGCTAAAGTTGCTTGTCTGAATAGGAATGTTTGGAGGACACTGATTTCGGGATAATGGAGAGTGAGTTTATGTCACACCCTTTTGGGTATATGGCGTAATTGTGTATGTATGTATGTATGTATTTAAATTGTTTTAAATATTTGGATATGTCAGTATTATAACATAAATTTACTTTACGAGACGCATAATTATTGATTAAATGTATTATAACTTTTTGTAAAAAAATTGTTAAAATTTAACGATAATAACAATATTTCTTATATGGCCAATTTCTTATGTTTATAATTTACATCAACTTGATATGAACGTACACTCTGTAGAAGATATACGTAAACATATTTTGAATGAGAAATTAAACTTTATCTGCTACAGAATGGCAAAGCATATTTAACCTGTTTTTTGGTACCTCAGTAGAAAAAGGGCAAATGATACAGTCGGTTTGAAGACACTTGGAAATTCTATATAGACTATATGGTAGACCAACTGAACTCCCTACTACTAGACAGTGGGCGTTGCTTTCTAAACACTAAACACAGTCGACACTATATTATTTCGACTCAAAAAATATTCGACACAAAGTTGTTCGACGCTATGCTATGCTATGCACTCGACAGTCCGTTGTTCTTGTGATTGTGCTCGTGCTTATGCTCCTGTGATGGTGCAGTACCACTCAACGTCAATATGCTAGCTCGACTGATACACAGTCTCAGTTATGCTGAAGTATGAAGAGCGCAAGAACACTGTGCTGTCCTTGCGCGAATTTATTCGGGTTTAGTAGAACGTTTCTTATTTTTTTTATTTTTGTTTCTTTCTTATTATAATTTTTAAATTTTTCTTGGTTCTGTGGTGCATTTAGCGGTAACATGCAGCATTTTTATTATACTTAGATGCTAGTGGCTGGTATGGGATTTTTTTTTATATTATATATATATTATATACTGTGATATAGCAAACTTTCTAAAATACATTCGCGTTTAATAGGTTCCACAACGTATCATCGCTTAAAATACATAGATAAGCTTTTTGAAATCATTTATTTTTATAATTTATATACAAAATTTTAATTTAAATGCTATGTTTCGATATAATTATTTATTTAAAAAAAAGTAAAAATGTTTAACTGGAGCGTTTATGCAGTCATTGGTGATATAAGTAAGTCGAAAACATTTGGATTTTGGCAAATCTTGCAACTAGATATTCAATACATAGTACATTACTAATCACAATTTAACTTTTTTTTTTATATAAATAAGCTGATTAATGTAAACGTGATGTAAGCAATTTTTTGACAAATTGATTTAATACTGCATATTGAAAGTGTCACTTTTATTTTATTTTGTGCAAGAGTAGTATTTACTTACTACTTAACTTCTTTAGTTTGTTACTAAATAGCAGAGCAGTTATGAATTCTACTCGAATGGCATAGGCAAACTATATTTTAACCGTTAATATTCAATAATCAACTTTCTTCACTCAGTCTGTAAGTTAATTTGTCTTTTTAACACATAATGACTTTTATATAAATCCTGATATATAAGTACATAAGTATAATCATAAATATTAATAATCTTTCAACAATGAACAGAGAAAAAGAAAGTAAAATAGAAATAGTCATATGTAGTTAGCTGCGATTTGCTATATTAGTTTTTGTCTGCACGATTCAGACGCGCGCAAGCAACAAACGAGTTGACGGGTCGGTGATGACAGTTGAAAAGCGTCTAGAATTATTAACCCTTGGTTTGAGGTGTCACCGGCAGATAACGTTTGTGATTTTTTCTAAAGCGGGACGATGGGAAATGAGTTTTTAAAATGACGCGTTTTTCCGTAAGTGTCAACGTTTACTATGTGGTATTTTTCACATATACGCAAGAAAAAAGATATAAAAGTTTTAGTTTTGGATAACAATTTACAATACTTAGTTGAGAACTTTGTTTGACTGGACTACTGGGATATATATATATATATATATATATATATATATATATATATATATAATATTATCAAAATATTTCTTCGTTCATACGTCGATTGGACAAAAATCGTATGATGTGTACAAGGGCTAATGTTCAATTTTTGATTATTCTAAAAATTATTTTACTTACCAATCAATTAATTTATAATGCGAACAGATTGTAGGTACTTTGAGAATTATATACCTAATAGATAATTGTTAGTATAATATCAAGTAAAATAGTGAGAAGTTGTCTTATAATTTTTAATATAAAAAGAGTAATTATTCGTCTTGCTTCATATATAATTAGATAAAAATGGTATATAATATCTTTTACCAACGAAAATCTAAAACACTTCAAAATATTTCTAAGAAATATCTTGAAGTGGCGAGTGGTTGGCCGCGAACCCTGATACATAAATCTGTCACTAGGTCAAATCTAACAAATACAAAAACTACTTATTATGAGCTAAGCAACCTTTCATTATTTTATATAATTGAGTGACAAAATATATTATTAATTTTTGTCGATTAAATTTAAAAAAATATTTTTTTCCAATGTGTTTTTATAAAAAAAATATCTATGAAAATAAACATGTTATAGGTTGCCATGGTTCTCTGTTTAGCTCTCTTTTCTTATTGCAACAACTGAACCTTATTATTTTTGAAAATTTTCAAAAAAATATTGGTAGCGCAGTGCAATAGCTACCGTATTTTATATCAAAATTATTTTTAATATGATGCAAATATTGTGAGAAGCATTGAAAAAAAGGATTATATTTTTTCGAGGGTAAGTGTATCTCATTTTTAGTTAAAAAAATATTTTGACATTTTAATCAAATCAGAAGACAGTATGCAATATATTTGTAAAATAAATAAATGTAAGTTATTTATTTATAATGAGAATATGAAATAATAAATGTTTTATTTTTCTGTATTCAAATTTGAGATTTTAGGTTTTAACTATATTAAAAATATAGGCCCGTATTCTCACCTCACTTTTTCGTGAAAAAGTGCTTTTATCATTAATTTCAAAATAATTTTTAGGTTCTGTTTTTGATCAAATATATATAATTTTTCTATTTTCGATCATTTTTATTATATTTGGTATTATAAAATTTAAATAAACTATTATAAAGTGCTTAATAAATAATTTTAAGTAAACGTCAAAAGCACTTTTGGCAAAAATCACTTTTATAAATGAGATGAGAATATGAGCCTATATATTTTTAACTATAATAAATTTGATGTTTTCAAAACTTATCAATATAAAATTTTTAGTTACGGTAAAAGTTTCAAGTTCCGAAAACTGAACAAAATTGAAAAACGTTACGTAAATCCTTCGGTTTAAGTCAATATGAGTCTTAGTGATTTGGCACCTTCCGAAAGGAACGATTTGGATAATCCGTGTTCATTTGGTGATCATAATCCTAGACAAATTGAAACCAAAATTTGCACTGGTGCATTGAGCAAAACATGTCTTTTACATTCAATTTCGGTTAATCAAGTAAATAGTAATACTAGTTGTGTGCATCAAAACATTAGCATACGTTTTCGAATTAATGCAAATGAGGGCAATTCGAGCAAAGACATGAGTAGCTATTATACAGTTACTGATTGCTCTCAACCGGTTTCGAAAGAATTAAAATTAAAATTGTCACTTGGGTCACTTACTTCGGATCATTCAATGTCTAACACGAAACTTAAAGAAAAACAGAATGCGTTTGAGAAATGGTTAGAAGAAAAAAACCGACTCAAAAAGAAAGAGCAAGAAGAAGCAATAAGGTTTCAGGAAGAAATAGTTAAAGAACGCGAAAGGAAAATCAAAACGGAACAAGAAAATTTCTTAAAATGGCTTAGCAATAAGAAGAAGCAAGAAAAAATTAAACGTAAAAAAGAACAAAAACGAGCACAGGCAGAGGCACAGGCAGAAAGTAAAATTCGCGAAGAAAAAGAACAAAGACAAACTATAAATGAGAAAAAATTTCAGTTATGGAGGAAACAGAAAGAATTGTCGGATTTAGGTAATTGATTTTTCTATTATTACGTTCATTAATAAAAATAATGATTATTTTTCAAGTTAAAAAAGCGGATATACAAATGCGTGAAATGCAACAATGTGAAGAGAAACAACAAAAATGTGAGCAAGGTATAATGGCGTATGAAGAATGGTTGAAACAATCGAGAAATAAACCAAAACCAGTACCACTAAATCAAGGATTAGACAGTTAGTTTATTTTCTTACATCAAAGATGAACAATTATTTATACTGTAATAATTAATTTACACATTTCAGAAAAAAGTTTGTTTCGTATGTACGGAATTAAATAAAATTGTTATTTAAGAATCTTAATCGATGCCAATGTAAATAATGAATTGTTAATAATTATTTTTTAGATTTGAAAATATTGGCATGAATTAAAAATTAAATATTAATTACATAAAGTATATAATATTTTAGTGATAAATTTTCATTTGAATGTCACATAGTTTTTAAATATACAGTTAAATTATTATGTGTGTGTGGGACAAACAGCATTTTAACAAATTGTTTATCTTTGATATAAATATTAATATTAAATTAAATATATTAATTAATTAATTTTGACTTAGGTTTGCGTTCTTCTGTATCTGTCCGTTTTGTAAATCCAATTCCTTGGGTACCGAACATATCACAATCAAAACCTGAAACCAAATAAATAAACTTGTACTATTATGCTATTATTTTGTATAAAAACAACTATACTATATTTTTTTCAAATTATTTATATAAAATTTATTTTTTGCAACAAATACAATAGTTATTACATTTTTATTTAAAATCATTTACAACATTTTTAAATTTCAAAATACCGAAACAAAAAAATAACATGAAAAAAATATGTATGGTATTATAATACTTTAAAATTATCTATATTATGTGATGAAATATTATTTATTATATTGTTTTGTAAAAAATAAAATCTTTAGTTTCTTATAATTTGACAGTTTTGCGTATCTATGGGAAATTGTGTCACATTTAAAATGTTTCTGCCTCTTCTTCTAGTCTGAGTGTATTGTATTGTTATTGTGATTAACATGCGTTGACATTGTTTATGAATATATATATATATATATATATATATATATATATATATATATATATATATATATATACTGGGTGTCCCATTTTAATCCGCCACCTTCAATAACTTTAAAATCGTGCATCGGACAAAAAATGTTTCGGATAAAAAGTAAATGGTTTCGAGGGGGACATTTGATGCAGAGACTTTTGCCCCCTCCGGACCCCCTGGGGGGCGAGAAAGGGGGGCAACTTTGAAATCTTAAATGGAATACCCTATTTTTTATTGTAGATTCTGATAGGCCATTAAAAAGTATGTAAATTTTATTTTAAGACTTTTTGTTTATCTTTGATAGATGGCGCTGCAAACAGCATTTTTTTTCTCAGTTTATCAGTTTTCAATTTGAAAAAAAAGGTGTAACTAAGTACGATATTCAAGTTCTTTTCAGTTCTTTGGGAAGAGGGGGGGGCAAGGGTCACTGAATCAGATATCCCCTCGAAGCCATTAACTTAAAGTTATACCCCTCTAAACCATTAACTTAAAGTTAATGGTTTCGAGGAAGATATTTGATGCAGTGACCCTTGCCCCCCCCCTCTTTCCAAAGAACTGAAAAAATCTTGAATATCGTACTTAGTTACACTTTTTTTTTCAAATTGAAGATTGATTGAGAAAAAAAATGCTGTTTTGCAGCGCCATCTATCAAAGATAAAAAAAGTCTTAAAATAAAATTTACATACTTTTTAATGGCCTATCAGAATCTACAATAAGAAATAGGGTGTTCCATTTAAGATTTCAAAGTTGCCCCCCTTTTCCGCCCCTCAGGGGGTTCAGAGGGGGCAAGGGTCTCTGCATCAGATGTCCCCCTCGAAACCATTTACTTTTTATCCGAAACATTTTTTTGTCCGATGCACGATTTTAAAGTTATTGCAGGTGGCGGATTAAAATGAGACACCCAGTATATATATATATATATATATATATATATATATATATATATATATATACACATATATATAATATATATATATATATATATATATATATATATATATATATATATTGTGCTGAAATCGTCAGTGCTAAAATATATTTTAACACTTTTTTTTTTTTAAATATTAACCGAAGAATATGTTATTTTTGGGTAACAACATATTTTGTTACCGACACACACACACACACTCAGTACATACCTACATACCTACAAACATACCTACATACATACCTACACAATGACGCCATGTACCCAACAGGGTGTGGGACAAACTCTTTTCATCATTCCGTAATCAGTCTCCTCCAAACATTCCTATCCAAACAAGCAACTTTTGCTTCATCCACATTCATAATTCCTCTCATACATGTTCTTTTATTCCTACTACACTCAGTGCTTAAAATTATTTAATATTTTATTAGTGTCAATATTGTATTAAGTAGTACAATATTGTATCTTGTTCAATTAACAAAATTTAGATAGTAGACCTTGTGGAACACCAAACTTTGTTAAAATTGTGTTAATTTTTTCCAGGTTATTTTAATTCTAATCAGTAAACGATATTAATTATAATACGAATATTTTTTTTGCTATCGTCAATTTTGTAGATAGCATTATAAATAACTATGGCCCGTATTCTCACCTCTTTTGTTTGTGAAAAAATGCTTTTATTTTTTGCTTCAAAATAAATTTGTATTTCTATCTTGTTAACAAATATGAATAAGATTTCGTTTTTGACATTTTTTACTATATCTGATATTATAAAATTTAAATAAACTAATTCAAATTGCTTAATAAGTAATTTTAAGTGAATGGCAAAAGTACTTTTGACGAAAATACGGGCTTAATAATTTAAAACTACAAATTAAAATATTATTAGCAAACAAGATTTTTGTTTCTTGATAATTCACTAATGTTAATAGTTTCGTAGCTTATTGAAATGAATTTATTGAATTTTTATTTAAATTAAATATTAGAATATATCTCTACCAACACGAACAAATCGGAAATCCAACAAAAATAAAACAAAACGGTGTAAACTTTCTATACGTAAACAAAAACAAGAAAGAAAGAAAGAAAGAAAGAAAGAAAGAATTAAAAAACCTTCATAAATACCAATATACTTATTAAAAGTAATTACCTCGTGTTGATAGGTAAAACAAAGTACCTAACGGTATACATGTCTACCATCGTATGAAAGATATAATACTCGTATAGCCGTAAAATGCAACAACTATAGTTTAAATCAAAATAATTATCAATATCTTCAATAAGATTAATCGGAAATTTAACCAATATATCTCGCGTACGAAAACAAAAATAAAACGAAACAAAAGAAGGTGCAGACAGGTTCATAGCCATAGCCAACTCAACTCTGTATTATGGTGCTTGCTGTGTTTCATAAAACAACCAATTATCCAAGTGAAGAAGGAACATTTTTACAGAACATTTCATTCAACACTGATCGCTTGGGATAATATAGGTATGTGCTGAATTAAGCAAATGTTTCATATATGTTTCTTATAGTCCAGCATATATATATATATATATTTATTATTTTTTTTTTACAATAGAACTTATATTGTTTTCTAAACTGGGTTAAGTATTTCGAAAGTGATATTGTGTATACTAAATTGAAATTGTACTGATATTTCAATCAAATGTCGTATATATATTGAAATTATTTAAATTACTTAATTGTATTCATACTTGAAAAAAAAAAGTAATTTGTAGCGCTATTCAAAAAACAAATAAAACTTTTAGTAATTTATTATTTATTTTGTATAATATATTTAATATTAATTAAAATATAAAAGTTTTAGGTTTAAGTTTTATTCATTTTATATTAAAATTCGACCTTTCGATATACTACACATAGGTATATTAACATTATCAGGAAAAAATATACACAAATAACGTAAATAACAAAATTAAAAGTATATGGGTAAACCCATATATAGAACACTTTAACATTATCACATAAATGATAGAAATAGGAATATCGAAGTCTCTTGTTATACGATTGTTATTAGTAAAACAAGACTAGAAACATATCTAAACTCATATATAGGCCATTTTGACATCACATAAATGCTAATAAAATAAAATTTTATACTTTTTTCCTAAATTGATTACACTTGTTCATAAATAAAATTTTGTAATTATTATACATATAAACGAATCTGTTCTAAAAATAAATTGTTTAAAATCGTATAAACAGTATGTTGAAAATAAATTTTTAATAGATTTTTTCCGGAAAATTGGGAACACTTTACAATAATAAAATAAAATAATTTCTTTCTAGCATTCAGAAATTTATCTGTTAGTAATAAATATGGGTTCTATTTCTTTTTTTTTAAATAAAACACAAAACGAATTTATAGTAGAGATATTTATTATGTTAAGCAATGGTAAGTTTAACAGTCATATCAAGAGTAAATACATTGAATTTAAGAAATATATTTTTTAGCTTACAGTTTACATTATAGAGTCTTTATATACATATAACATCATAATGTTATATGTATATAAACACTCTATAATGTAAACTGTAACCTAAAGAATATATTTCTTAAAACTCATGAGTTTTATTTTTTAAACATTTATTTTGTAGAAGATATATAGAAATGAATCTCAGCACTCTCTCAATATTTGGTTAAAATCAATGAAATGTGGTTGAAATAAAATATTCATTTTTCTCAAGAAGTTGACAACACTGTGAAAAAATAAAATTATATAATTTTTATTGGTACTGGGAAAATTTATATTTAAAAATTCATTAAAATTGGATAAATAGTATAGCAAAAATAAAATATTAAAATTTTAATATTTTTTTTTTGAAATTTTGGCAACATGGTATAAAAATAAAATTGTATAATTCTTATAAATACTAGATGAATATTTTTAAAAAAAATGGATTAAATAGTGTAGCCTCAATAATTTTTTTTTAAATTAATAATTTTTGGGAACCATAAGAGATTTTTTTCCTGAAAATTTGATTAACAGCAGAAAAATATTCGAATATTCGCAATAAAATACTATCCGAAATTAATCAAATTTTCCCACATAAATTATATAATTTTTGTAAAATCAAAGAGAATATAGAATATTATATAGTGTTAAATACAGTGTTGCCAACTTTCCGAGAGGAAAAATTATTAAAGATTTAATAATTTATTATGGCCATATTATTTATCCGTAATTAACGAAATTTTCATAAACGTATTTTTGGTGTTCACATAAATTATATAATTTTACCAAAGTTCAGTGTTGTCAAATTTCCGACAAAATTTACTACAATTAAAAAAATATTATGGCTATATTATTTATCAATACTTAACAAAATTTTCACAAAAATTTATTTTTGATGTCCACATAAATTATATAATTTTACTAAAGTTCAGTGTTGTCGATTTTCCAAGAAAAAAATTACTAAAATTTAAAAAAATTATTATAGCTATATTATTTAACCATGATTAACCAAATTTTCACTCGTAGTTGCAGATAAATTATAAAACTTTACTAAAGTATAATGTTGCCAACTTTCCGAGAAAAAAAATAATATTTTTTTAAAATCTATTATGGCAACATTATTTATTCAAAATTAAAGATAAAACAAAGGTAAAAAATAAGAATTACGAATTTCTTGTGATTCCTGTTTCATTCTATCTATTTATCACTATTTCACTATCATTATCTAGTAACACTACAAAATTTGTGTTTTCTGTTATTTAAAAATAGTTTTTTAGTATGACCATAAAATGACTAACATTAATCAGGTCGATTTTTAGTTAAAATTAATGCAGAATTAAATCCTCTAGTTTTTTTTTTTTTTTTATTTTAGAAATAAAATATTTTCATGTATAGTTCTGAGAATCAATGTAACAGTAATATATTCTAACCGGAACTTTTTTTACGGCGATGGTTTTAAATCGGCACTATATTGCCCGGTGATGTTTTCGGCAAGTCTGGCCAGCTATCAGTGGAGAAGACAGGGTTTATTTATATTTAACGAAGTCACGCTGTTTTCTTCTCTTATGGGGACTAACAGACTTGTTCGCAGCTAAACAGCGAAATAACGACAACTTTCGACTATCCGTACAACGTCAAATAAACAGTCAAAACAAACACACACATAAAATTGAGTGTGTGATTTAATTACTTTTGAAATATAATTGAACCAAACAAATAAACTAAACATATTACGAAATTACTCTGAATCTAATTAAATAAAAATCATATATTAAATTAATAATCATGATATGGTGAAACTATAAATTTAACTTGACAATTTACATTAGTTATTATGTTTGTAGAATACATTGGCATTTAGAATGTAAACAATTGTCAGATGTTACGAAGGTCAAATATAAACGTCAAAATCAAATACAAATACCGGAAGGTTCATGAACACATGACGTTACGAATAATAGCTCTTGCTGCCCTCTATTGAAATAATAATAACAAATTGTTTCCCAATGTTAATTGATAAAACAACAACAACAATAGAAGTCGTAGTGGTAGGCGTGACGTAGACTAGTGACGTTTACAATTAAAATTAATTATTTCTCAAACTTAGACAAGACTAAATTTTTTGCGGCAAGAAACTTTCAACTTACAATAATTTAACAATATAAGACATACTCACAAATACGCGATCTCACTAACTTGCGCGACACTGAAACGCAATAGAAAACAAAAGCATTGTACGTCATCGATTCTGTTGTCCTTACTTGTTGATCAAGGATCTGGAGCGCTAATACTAAAGATCATACATAGACTGGCTGGTGGTTCGTCAAGCTCATGGTTTGCGATGGTATACGCAAAACTACGTACACTTTTGTGCCGCAACAAATCGAAATGATCACATCAAAGTTCGAGTACTGAATTGAATCTTTCAAATTCCGGACAAACAGATTAATAAGGTTGCTATCCAAACGCACGGTAGGCGCTTAAGATTCCTATAACAGGATTTTATTTTTTAAATTCGACCGGATTTCGACTGCTTCTCGTGCAATAACATGTCCAACCAACGATTAATACAACTCGGATGTTATGTCGAATCTTTGATTCCCAAAAAACGATAACAAGGATGTGGTCCAAGTGATCGAACGCAGTCTTGTTTCATATAAAGAGTTCATGGTAGCCGTTTCAAATCCCCATAACGTGTTTTCTGCAACAACTCATGGAATTAGGAAAACTGCTAAAACCGCGTTCTCCATAACACTCAAACTATGTACTTATTTCTCGTAACTAAAGTTTGGCTAAGTTTTTTTTTTTTCACGATGCACAACTTAAACTTGACGAACAAAGAACACCACATGCTTCTTAAAACAAAATTACAATCACAATCGACTGGACTCTTCAGCGACAAATACTTAGTTTCTCCAAACTTGGTTTCCGGGTTTGACTTAAATATTAAAAAAAAGAGCGAAGACCTTACATACTGTGGAGAGGTAAAGGCAGAAAACGTTGAAAATCGCGCTGCCAATTTAATGTATAATAATATATAATTTAATTATAAATATTCATTCATACATATCACTTAAGGGGGTAGTACACTTTGAACGTCCAAAAAGTAAGGCATTTTCGTTAATTTTTTTAAGCAATAAAACACTAAGGGAGGGCAAATATGTTATAACCCATTTATTACTCATCCTTCGAACTACAATTTGTATTTTTTTGAACTCGATCGGCGGCCCCCCGTGGCCGGTGCACCAGGTCGCGCGGGCGTCTTCGCGCGGAAGTCGAAAAACGGCGTGGGAAAATACTCCTTTCCATGTGATCCTGGTACATAAATCGAACTAAATCCTGATTAGTAATGAAATTTGGGTTAGAAATACGTATTCCGATTTTTTTTAAATTGATTTTTTCAAAAGTTGTGGCCTTAGGTAAAAAAAGTCCATTTTTTCACCCTAAAAATGCTTACAAAATCGTGGATTAAAAATCCATTTTTGACAAAATCGAAAATGTGGATACGTATTTCTAAGCAGAATTTAATTCTGAACAAGAAAACCTATGCGATATCCAAATTTGATGATAACTGGTTAGAGTTATTTCCCACGCCAGTTTGAAAAACCCCGTTTCGAGATAAACGGAGTTCATTTTTCTCGTGGAAAAGTATTTGCCTTCAATCGGCCATGCCGGCTCCATACATCTTTTAGGAAATCGCTTCGTAAAGCGATAAGGAATATTCTGGCGGACTTGGAGTCTTTTCTAAATTAAAGTATACATCCCAAGGAACATTTTAAGCCAAAAAAAAAAAAAATGCATTATTTTGAAAAGTCAAAGTGTACTCCCCCCTTAACCAACAATTAATTATACATTGATATTTATGTATTTCAGTAAATAAAATAAATAAAACTATAATTGAATAAAGACGATTTTATTATTTCAACGACTAATATCATTACCCCGATTTTACTAAATTAACTTGCTACATTTACGTCAATATTCACACCGGTCTACAACCGCTTTCTTATTTATCAATGTTCAATCAATAAAGATATTATTACGATCACAAAAAGACAGGTAGTCATACTCAGGTAAAAGATTTATTTTGGATATGACATAAAGGTAAACAAACTCTCCTTTCATCTGAATAGGCAAAAATGCATCTTACCACGGTATAAAAACATTGAAATTAGGATTATTTTCGAATCACATAAGGCAAAGGGAAAACAATAAAAAAACATGGAAGAATGGCAAATTTGTATCGTAAAAACACATACCAGTACATTTCTAGTGTAAGTCTAGTATATTACAAACGTTCGAAAATCTTACATAAGATTAACTGTAAACAATTAGTTGTTATTTACATATCCAGCACTCATTTCTCTCTACCCCTATCTCCTCTACATTCCCTAATGCTAGATTACGCTCCTATAACTACTTACACTTGAAGCACATCTTACACTATCGTTATTACACCTAATTACACGCATACCTGACAACTTTACAACACGGTTTCGCAGATGGCGCAGTACCTCATCATGTTTCAAGCTTACTGAGTGGGTAAGTGGGCGTGTCACCAGCTAGCAATCAGTCAGGTGCGAACGTCATATTACATGACACGCATGCGTGGAGGAGAGTAGAAGTAGAATGAGATATGTTCTACCTCCTACATCCTACGGGTATGCTTGTTTATATTATGCGTTCGTTGTGTAAGATCGAAGGTATGAGAGACAAGGTTGGGCTATTTAATGCTTGACGTTGTTTTGATGTGTCAAATGATTGTTTAATACATGCTAGGAATTTGATTAAATGTGACTGGTTTCTTTTTTTTGTAGGGAAAAAAGTGAAGGTATTGTGTCAAATATTTTCAAGTTTTTAGGCTATTGATACAACGTGTTTTATATAGTGTTCTATTTATTAATTATGTGGAAGAACTTTGTACAATGTCATTTTTTTTTGCTTCAACTGTATTAATTTTGTTTGAACAGAACTGACTTTACTGTTGTATTTTTTGTAAAAAAAAAAATATGTTCTAACTATTTATATTATTAAGTTATTACACCAACTTTCATTTTGTTTAATGGCATCCAGTAATTAATTTAAATATTTCTTTTGGGCCTAATCTATAACTACTGTTAATATCGCACAATTCAAACTGGTATATCTAGAAAAACTACAAATAGGTCGACTGAATTTACCAATTTAGTTCAACTTTGGATAATACCACTATCACCAAAATATAGAACTAGGAGATATAATTTTGAAAATTTATACTGTATTTTATCATGAATATAGTAATTTCGAATTAAAATTTCCTAAATAAATTTCGAATCTAAATTTTTAAATTGCTAAGCCAATTAAAATATTATTTTTTTATTAAAATATTTAAATATTATCTTATTTTAAAATAATAATAGTTAATTTTCAGTTTGAATATTTAACTTTTATACGATAAAAACAAATTTTATATTTAATTTTAATTTTGCAAATATTAGTTAATGACACATAAACCTTTTGCTCTTTCATTTATAATTAAAAGTAAATATGAATATGCGAGTAAAAATTTTGCATAAACTGAAATGATAATACGAGGAAACAGTATTTACCTCAGTTACATTTACAAATTGAAACAAAATATGAAAAATTCATCTGAAATTTTAATATATATATATATATATATATATATATATATATATATATATATATACAGGGTGTAACAAATTTTCGAGCATATACAAATACTTATGTTAGTATAAATTAGTGTCAAAAAAATATGGGCCAGTACTTTTATCATAAGTTATTGCACACCATTCATTTACTTTCTTGTACCGTTGACTGTTAGTTTCTATACGAAAATTTGGATTCTCATGAGACCAATATCGACAATTTTGTGAAGACACGACGCCATTTGTTGTAAAAGTTGATTCATCCGAAATAATTATTTTTTTATAAAAATATCTGTCGTTCAAAATTTGTTCTCCAACCCAAAAACAAAACAGCAGTCGGTTTATCTGAGATAATAATAATCAAATGTTTCTTTTGCGACTACTACGATTTTCCGTTAAATAACACAATAAGCAGATTTAATGAAAGTTAGCCGATCTTTTTGAAATTTCGCATAGAGCCATAATTTCATATTCTGAACAACTTTTCTGAAAAACATTATGCCGTATTATTGACCAAAAAGGCACTTTACCTGAATATAAAATAGTTTTTTACATTTTTCATGGCCGCCTTAATTTTGAAAAAACTAAAAATATGCTTAAAATTGTTTTCAGACAAAGACAAAAATAAAATTCTTAAATTTTTGCCGATTACATCTATAGTGAACTCAATCCGGGGACACACTGTATATATAAATATATATATATATATATATATATATATATATATATATATATATATATATATATATATATATATATACTGCTGCTGACAAAAGTATATCAAATATTTACGTGATCAGTCAAAAAAAAACTATTCTGTACATTTTCCCATTTCTTTCTGTATTTCTGTATTTCTACATTTCTGAGTTTACTATTTTTTTTATTATATTCTTTTCAATTGCGATTTATTTATTTATAATTTTTTATTATAGTTTGTTGCATTGTTAACGTGCATACATTATATAACATTTTTACAACTAATGATAATTCTGATACCCTCATCAGAATTAAAAAAAAATTTTTATACATTTCTATACATCTGTTTTTTGTGTCTAAAGAAATAAATTATTTATTGTTATTATAAATATTTTGACAAGAAAATATGCATTTTAATTAATTATAACTGTAACTGGATTATTTTATTTTGAAGAAATATATCCAAAGTATATTTGTTTAACGGTTGTTTCCATGAGTTCACTTATACTTACTTATATTTTACTTTATCTTTTCGAATTGGAATGTATTTACCTCTGTCCAATTACTTCTATTATTATTTTTGTATATAAATTATAAAATTATAAAGGAAAATTATATATGTATATATATATATATATATTACAAAGAAGACGCTCGAAGTCTATCACGTGCAAATAGACTTTAGCGTGACATTTGTGTGTCAAGCATCATATGAAACAAAAATTATTTTTTTTGAAAGTTGTTATTACAGGACTTTTCGGTGTTTGTCTAGAAACTGAAAATACACTAGCGCGAAGTATTGATTTTACTTCCGCTGTAACTCAAATTAAATAATAATGAAAAAAATTTAGGTAAACTTACTATATCTGCAAAAATTTTGAGAAAAAGTTTTTTAAAAGTTTTAGAATAACATATTAGGTTTTTGTACAAAAAATTAGTTTTCATTACCAATCTAAATAAACATTAAAAAAAAAATGCATATAAGAATACTGAACGTTTTAAATTTGTAGATTTAAAAAATGTCAATAAAGTTTTAATAAAATATGTATTATTTCTATTTAAATGAATATCTTTTTATCTGATACAAATTTCGTATTAAATATGATATAATGTATTTTTAGCTTTTAGATAAACACTGAAAAATTCCGTACTAATTATTTTCCAAAAAAAAAAGCTTTAGATTCTAGTTCTGGTAAATTTTATAAATTAAATTTCGCTATATACAGCACGTAAATCATCATCAGCAAAAACTATTCAAATGACATAAATAATAAACAAACAAAACTCACAAACAAGTTACTAGGTAACAAAATACAAGTAACTAGATTACAAACATTGTTATATTATAGTACCTTCACACTGATTGATGTTTTCTTTTTCTTTGTAAATTTCTATTACTTTTCTTATCAATCTATTGTTAATATTGTTAGGTTTTGCAATTGTTTTAGTATCTTAAAATATTACATCATAACGATTTTTAACGCACAGATAATAGATAATTATATATATATATATATATATATATATATAGGTTGTATATATTTATTTACGGGAATTACGGTATGTTAAAGGCAATTATAAGTTAGCGAACATTCAGTTATTTCTTTTTATTATTAGACCAATATTTCGCCACTAGTTTGTTGGCTTCTTCAGGGTGAATAATGTAAGATTTAACAGAAAGTTGTTGTTAAACAATGAAGTTGTAGTAAAAAATGATAAATTTGTATATATGTAAACATTGAATATCATATTCAGTAAATTAATGTTGTAAATTGTTATTACTTATTTAGTGTTTAAAATATAATTTGGCGAAAACTCCGTATGTAAATGTTATGTCAATTGTATAAAATCAAATAAATTAAATTATTGTGTTAAATTTGCTATTTTATTAACGTCTGTTTATATGTAAAATTTATTTCAGGAGTTATTTATTTGTAAAAATATTTATTATTAGTCAGTAGAAACACGATGATGTGTGTTTTTCATCGTGTTTCTACTGACTAATAATAAATATTTTTACAAATAAATAACTCCTGAAATAAATTTTACATATAAACAGACGTTAATAAAATAGCAAATTTAACACAATAATTTAATTTATTTGATTTTATACAATTGACATAACATTTACATACGGAGTTTTCGCCAAATTATATTTTAAACACTAAATAAGTAATAACAATTTACAACATTAATTTACTGAATATGATATTCAATGTTTACATATATACAAATTTATCATTTTTTACTACAACTTCATTGTTTAACAACAACTTTCTGTTAAATCTTACATTATTCACCCTGAAGAAGCCAACAAACTAGTGGCGAAATATTGGTCTAATAATAAAAAGAAATAACTGAATGTTCGCTAACTTTTAATTGCCTTTAACATACCGTAATTCCCGTAAATAAATATATACAACCTATTATCACGGTAGCAACTCAGACGAAACTATATATATATATATATATATATATATATATATATATATATATATAAATAGGCTCATGCCTACAGCTAAGCGAGAGACCTACAGCATATAGTGGGTTCAAAAGTACTCAGACGCTGCCAATATCAGTTCAGTGGTACAAGCTTTTAATTCTAAAAATAATATTTTATTTAAATTGTGTTGTGACGTGGCACAAACCAGAAATCTTTGGTGTTCGAATCTGACATGCTATCACGGGCTTACAAATAACATATATAAGTTATGATAACTCTCTAATAACAACCCATCTTTAAAGTGTGCAAACGCATTGACACCTTTGCGTAAATTATGTCACACAAGGGGTATGTACTGTTTTTATACACAACAGTATAAAAGAGATTTGAGCTAATATTCTCTATATTTGTTTCTGTCCCAATTTCATATAACTGTTTATTGCTGAAAATGTTTCTGTATTAATCCAGGATCAATCGTTTATATATTTTTAAAGTACATTATTTGTTAATTATTTAAATCAATTATTGATGGATCTCGGATTAATTGACACTTTTCCTATTTGATTATTTTTCAATAAAAATTTATAAACGCATTTAAATAAAATGAAATAAAATATAAAGTACGATGTTATTATTACTTATATGTACCTATATTATATGTTGTAAATTCATTTAACAAACATAACATGTTATTTTATATTTGCAACATAAAATATATAAAAATTTATAAAGTAGCTTATTTGTGCAAAAATCTGTAGCGTAGATCTTAAACGCAGCTGGTATACAATTAATTAACACGTCAGTCACACGTCAGTAAAACATTTTGATAGCTGCTGCTCGTTTATAATTTTTCCTGTTATTACATGTAATCACGCAACTAATTATCATAAGTGGAAATACCTATATATATATATATATATATATATATATATATATGTATATATATATATATATATATATATATATATAAATACCTATATATATATATATATATATATATATATATATATAGTATATATATATATATATATATATATATATATATATATACCGGGTGTATACTTGGTTTATGCAATATAGGAAAAACAATGTTATTTTTTTAACATCGCAATTCCTGCTTCCCCGTTAGTTATAGAGAAAAAATATAAGAAACAAAAATTGTTTACAATTAAAAACTACATTATTTACGCTTAAAATAATTGCGATATTAGGTCTCAGTAATTAATTATTAATTAAATAAATATTAACAGTTTTCGGCAATATCAGACAGCCATGGACGAAACGTGAATGTATTTTGTTATTTTTTTGCATTTAAATGACAATACACTGACATTTGTGAACAAAATACATTCGCGTTTTGTCCATGGCTGTCTGATATTGCTGAAAACTGATAATATTTATTTAATTAATAATTAATTACTGAGACGTAATATTACAATTATTTTAAGCGTAAATAATGTAGTTTTTAATTCTAAATAATTTTTGTCTCTTATAAATTTTCTCTAAAACTAACGGGGAGGCAGGAATTACGATGTTAAAAAAATAACATTGTTTTTCCTATATTGCATAAACCAAGTATACACCCGGTATATATATAGTTGCTAATTTATTATCTGTATCAAGTATATATGCTAGTAGAAGTAATTAATTATATTATATAGTATATGATTTGCAAAGCCAGAAACAGTTTTTTATGAAAAATGCAATAATGCAAAAAAGTGGGCCACACATATCATGTCTGAATAGATTTTCAAAAATAAAGAAATACGTGTTTTGTAGCTTTGTTATCCGATGTTTCGTTCTCGAGATATTTAACCGTTTCCATACTTTTTAAACATCCGGTATATATATATATATATATATATATATATATATATATATATATATATATATATATATAATATTGGCGCGATATTTAAAATTGCTGTTACATTTAGACCCGGTTGCACAAAGTATTGTCAAACTTTTGAAAGTTAAGTAATTAGTTAACTTATAGAGGTTAGCAAGTAAATTCTTGTTGAAAATTGCTTGAATTAATGTAGTCTACTGTGAAAAGAATATGTTTTTTTTTTACAAATTAGTGTGATGATAATTTACTTATGAAATATTTTAGCTTAATAAATAGAAGTTTTATTTTAAATTTTTACACTCAACTTTTATTTTACAAACTTTCAATAGGTTTCTGTATTTAATAATTCCAATGTTGATGAAGATGAACATAATAAAAAACTAAGTAAGTATGTTTTGAAAATTAGTTGAACTTAACTATGTATATTCTAGGAATATAAATAATACATATATGTAAGTAGAATTTATTTTATCCATATTACACGTGACATGAGATTATCTTAGAGGATTTATGTGCGAAACAAGAATACAATTTTTTTTTGTTAATTTTATAAAATTGAATTTTCAACTAACAGCACATAGTTCGCTGTATGCACGTACGTGTTACATATTAAGTTACTGTTCTGTATACTGGTATGTAGGTATATACAGACATGCCACGTTTACGGTTAGTGCTACCTATTAACTTTTTAATAAGACAGTTAATGTTGTTGCAGTTATATTAATTTTAGCATCCATTTTTTGTAAATGATAGTTATTTTCAGAAATATTATTTATTTACGTAAAACTAAATTATTATTAGTAATAAATTATATATATATATATATATATATATATATATAGTTTTAATTTTTCACTACCGTAATAATATATATATATATATATATATATATATATATATATATATATATATATATATGAGTTCAGGATAACGGATGTGCGGTAATATATTGAATAAAAATCAGATTACATTTATTCAATTTATTGTTAATTCCAATATTTCGCCTCCAAAATTGTTGGCTTCCTCACTAAATACTAATAATGAGCATGTACACATTTAAATAATAACTACATAATGAAAATAAAAAAACAGTTGATGAAAACTTACATGGATGAATAAATGATTAAATTGAGTATAAAATTGCAATGGGTAAAACTTGAAGATGTTTAGTAACAATTTTTATCAAAAATTGTTGCTATTGTTGTTAGGAATGTTAAAAAAGATATGTAGTATACCGCTATCCCGTAGGATATATTGAAAGACGTCTTTATGTAAACGACGCCCTATATTCAATACTTTAAAAAATTCTAAGTCTAAAACTTGAAGATGTTTAGTATGCAAAAATAATTATGATATGCGAAATTATGTTAATAAGATTATTTCTTAAACAAGATTAGAAGTATATGGATAAACCCATATATAGACTACTTTGACATTTCTCGGAAAGTTGGCAACACTGTATTTTAATAATATTATAATTTATGTGGGCATTAGGAGATACTTTTCTGAAAATTTGATCAAAATCGAATAAATAATGTAGCCACAATGAATTTTTAAAAAATTTTGTGATTTTTTTCTCGATAAGTTGGCAACACTGTATTTTGTTAAAATTGCATAATTTATTTAGGCACTAAAAAAAACTTTTATGAAAATTTGATTAAAATCGGTTAAATAAAATGGTCATAATAAATTTTTAAAAAATTTACTAATTTTTTTCTCGGAAAGTTGGCAACACTGTATTTTGTTAAAATTACATAAATTATATGAATACTTGGAGAACCTTTTGTGAAAATTTGAGTAAATTCGGTTGGCCATAATAAAAATTTTAAAACTTTAGTAATTTTTTTCTCGGAAAGTTGGCAACACTGAATATTAATAAAATTATGTAATTAATAGGAGCATTAGGGAAATCTTTTCTGAAAATTTGATCAAAATCGGATAAATAAAGCGACAATGAATTTTTAAAAACTTTACTAATTTTTTTCTCGGAAAGTTGGCATCACTGGAAAAAACCAAAATCACATGATCATCTTGGGCACTAGGCAAATTTATCCTGAAAATTTTATTATAATCGGTTGAACCGTCTAGGAGGAGTTGCGATCACAAAATTTTGTCTGACGACCGAGCGAGCGAGCGAGCTGACGATGCACATCCATACACCCACATAAACTAAGTTCAGATTCGTCATCTAGAGGCTATATGAAGGATTTCTATACAATTTTTTTTTTTTTTTTTGAAAATGTTACAGACACCGTACCAAACGCTATACTACTTTTTCCTTGCAGTCAAAGTAGTAAAAATAGTAAATTAAACGATTTTTTACGTTTAAATATATTGTTTTCTTAAACAGTTATCTAAAAATTACAATTAAAACAAATTTGTTTATGTATATAAGCTAAAATTAACCATTTAAAATTTTGTTATGGGAGTTTGGGAATTCGCATTGTGGGAAGTGTTGCTAGAAAAAGTGTTGCTGTTTTCACATAGATACAAATACCTAGTCACTTTTAATTTATTTATATATTGCTAAAATGAAGACATACGTAATGTATTAATCAAAATTGTATTTATTTTAAAACGTATACTTAAATTTACAATCGATTTTCTAACAACAAAATAATCTTAAAACAATTTAAACTAACAAAACTTAATCCTAAAGTCTTTTTATTTTAAATAATCGTTGTATACCCATACGTGGAATTTTGGTATATTATACTGGATTTGAGGTTATAGTTAATACTACTTATATAAAAAATCAACAGATTTAATAATTTAAATAACCATTACTATTTTTACACTAGAAATAAATTTTTATGTTTTTGATTTTTTTTGTTATTTTAATTTCAGCGGTTTATCTAAAAAAAATATGTACGTGTGTTATTGACATCACACTGTAACATTTAAAATAAATGCAAGCATATAACATATTTTTATGTGATACATAATAATCTAGCTGACAACAATGACATATTTGCTGACATAATCAAAAAGGCATTATTGAAAAACGTTGATGCAGAGCGTAAAGCTGCTGCCATTGGATGACGCTTCTGGCACAACGATTTTTTGTTTGTATGTTTATTTTTTGCTGTTGCAAGGATTACAACACACTATAGAATGTGTGTTGTTACATTATATATGTGTATGTATTTAACATAAGTGAATTGTTATTATTATTATTATTAGTACCTACTAAGCAGTATTATTGTAGATAAAATTTAAATTTACTGAAATTAATTTAGTAATTTAAATGTAGAAAAACTTTTCAATTGCTTCAATTTATTAGTCATCGACTTTTCGACAAACTTAACGTACGTCTTTATCAGGAAGAAAGATACACATGGTATTTACAGTAAATAAACAGAACAGAAACAACTTACTAGGTAACAAAATTAGTAACTAATAATTTGTCTGTACGTTCTGTTTATTTACTGTAAATGTCATTTGTATCTTTTCCTGATGAAGACGTACATTGAATTCGTCGAAACGTTAACTATTAATAAATATTAATATAGAACTATAACCTAAAGCCGCATTATTTTAATATAATGTGTTCTGCAAGATTGCAAATTAGAATATTTCAAAATTTGAACAACTTATTAAAATACTCGTATCTATATTAATTATTATATTATTTTTATTAATATTTGTGTCTTTTTCTAGTGTAGATGAAATTTGTATGGGGCTACGAGAAATTAACTTTTTAGTCCGTTTTAAAAACGTGATATATTGTATTTTTTGTTTATTTAAATAATTAGTACAATTATTATTAGATTGAAAAGTTTGGTTATTGACACACATGTTAAATGTGGTGCTGAACTTGATACAAATGATCACTATTTAGTGATTTCGCGTATACGTTTGAATTTAGGTTGGCGTATGAGGAAAAACATGTCTGGTAAAAAGTTTCGAGTGAAATTCAATGTTCTTCATTGTGAAAATGCTAGAGATGAGTATGTGCAAAAAATTAATGATAATTTTCCTGTGTGTGTAAAACTAATTATGAATGTGATGTGAATGAAATTTGGGATGAATTTAAGGAACGAATAATTCAGTGTGCAAAAGAAATATGTGGTGACAAAATATTAGGCTCGTGTCCGAAGAATGCATGGTGGAATTATCAGGTGAAAGAAGCAGTTGCTGAGAAAAAGGAAGTTTATTTGAATTATTTGTGTGTAAAAGATTTGCCTGGTAGTTTATGTGATGAACGTTATCGTGAATACAAGGAAAAGAATAAATGTGTTAAAAGACTAGTTAATAATTGCAAAAAAGAAATGGAAGAGAGAATGAGTGAGAGGTTGACGACTGACTTCAGTATGAATAGGCGAATGTTTTGGCAGAACGTGAAGAGAATGAAAAGCGTTAGTGTAAAAACCGTTAAGGCGGTTAAAAGTGCAAGTGGTGATTTATTGTGGGATGAGTTAGATGTAAGAAATAGGTGGTGTGAATTTTTTAAAGATTTATATGATAGTGATAATAATGAGGCAATGAATTATGTTTCTGTAATTTTGAATCAAAGTGAGGTTGAATATGACACTGATGAAAGTGATGTGAGTGATGCTTTAATGCGTGTAAAATGTGGTAAGTCTCCCGGTATGGATGGAATTACTAATGAAATGCTGAAATATGGGGGTGAAAAAGTGTTAGAATGGTTAGTTTTTATATTTCGTTTATGTTTAAAGCGTTGTGTGGTTCGTGATGACTGGAAACGAGCTGTCATTTGCCCTTTGTTTAAAGGTAAAGGCAGTTCAAGTGAATGTACTAGTTTTCGAGCGATTAGTCTTCTGAGTGTTCCCGGTAAATTATTTGGTAAAATATTAATTCATAAAGTTAGAGCACTACCTATTTCAAAAATTAGTCACGTTTAGGGTGGCTTTTTACCAGAGGGAGTATGTGTGGATCAATTGTTTGCTTTTTGTATGATTATCGAAAAGTCATTTGACAAAAATAGAAAACTGTTCTGTGGTTTTCTCGATTTAAGGAAAGCTTATGACAGTGATCTTCGGAAAATTTGTGGGATGTGCTTCGCGAGTACGGTGTTAATGGTAATCTTTTAGGAGCAATTCAAGCTCTGTATGATGGAAGTGAAGCTGCTGTACGATTTGATGGTTGTGTAAGTGATTGGTTTCGTATAGATGTTGGCGTGAAACAGGGCTGTGTAATGTCTCCTTGGCTATTTAATTTATATATGGATGTTCTTTTACGGAAAGCTTTCTGTGGTAATGATACTATACATATAGGTGATTGTGTTGTACATGCTTTAGCGTATGCTGATGACGTGGTTGTTTTGGCTGAATCTGAAGAGCAACTGAGAAGGGTGATTGATGATTGGTAAAGTTATGAATCTTGTGTTGAATGTTGATAAGTGCAAAGTTTTAGTTTTTGAGAAGGGTGACTTGACGACTGAACGTAATGTATATATTGATGGTGCACGTTTAGAGCAGGTAGATGAATTTATGTATTTAGATATTTTGTTGTCTAGAGATGGCCGTTTTGATCGTGAAATTGAAAGGAAAGTAAATGCTGGTTGTAAGGTTTTGGGTGCTTTGGGAACTTTTGCTAGAAATGTAAATGTTTCCAAAGAAGCCCGTTTGAGTATATACAATGCAGTTTTGGTGTCTACATTGATGTTTGGTAGTGAATGTTGGGTTTGGTTGCAAAAGCATAAACGAAAAATGACTGCTGTGGAAATGAGATTTATACGTGGGGTATGTGGTGTAAATAGGAGAGATTGGGTATGAAATAGATTAGTGTATGATGAGTGTGAAATTGAAAAAAATGTTGTAGCAAAAGTTGGTGTTAGTCAGTTAAGATGGTTCGGACATGTTGAGCGAATATTTAATGATCGTTTGGTTAAAAAGATTTATTTGAATGATTTTGATGGTATACGTTTGCGTGGACGTCCGATGAATAGTTGGAGTGGTATGATTGACAGTGCTTTGCGTGAGCGGAAGTTTCCAAGTAGTAGGAATAAAAGAGCATGTATGAGAGGAATTATGAATGTGGATGAAGCGAAAGTTGCTTGTTTGGGTAGGAATGTTTGGAGGAGACTGATTTCGGAATGATGAAAAGAGTTTGTGCCACACCTTTTTGGGTACACGGCGTGATTGTGTATGTATGTATTAGTAGCTACATAATTTACATAATTTTATTTTTGTCTAGTGTTGTCAACTTTTAAAAATAACAAATATTAAAATTTCATATTTACTGTACTGTTTATCTGGCTTCAATAAAATTATCAAAGTAGATAATATTAAAATTAAATAATTTTATTTTTACACATTTAAATTCGTTAATTTTTTGATTTTAATCAATGTTACACAAAACTTAAATAATTTTATTTTGGGTCACTTTGTAAGTATAACGGTTTACTTATATAATTTTAATTTTGTTTTTTTATTTTAATTTTACGTGTTTCATTGTTTTTTATTCGTAGTATATACTAAGTTTATCATAAATATTAAAATATTGGAAAGCAGTGATATATATAAAAAAAAACAATTATCTAAATTATATAATAACACTCAAAAAATATTGAGATTTTAATTTTTTTATCCCCAAATATTTTACAAAGATAATCAGTTATTGAATCGGCTGTTAGGCTATGCATCAATGACTGGCCAGTTTTAACCGTAACGAACATTTATTTGTTCAAATGTCCTATGTTACATTATATTATCTAAATTATATTACTATAGAAAATTATCTGCAAAGTTTTTATAGCAAACAATCGTTTCAAACATTTTATATACCTACTTCTTGCTACCACAATGTTGTTTTTGGAAGGAATATATGGATAGAATGCTTTGAAAAAGGATTTGTTGCATTTCCTTCTCTCTATCCGTCGGATACCTAGCATAAACCATGCAAGCGATGTCTCAAAAAATTTTATTTTTTGTTTAAATTTTCGGTGAGATTTTCTTTACGGTTGAGCAAACTTAATTCGTTTTCCTTATTCGTAGCACCACTCTGCTGTGCCCGTGCCGTAACCCAGCTATGCTAAAATATATGTCACGTATCCAGATATTTGTCTATAATATTTTAGAATATAATAGCTCCATTGTTGAGATAGAATGTTACCGTGGAGATACAATTTTATGTTACGCTAGGGAAAAATGTTGTGATATTTTTTAATATATGCGATATACTCCAAAGTGTTTGTGAAATATTATATACCGCTATAGCTTAGAAACAATTTAATCTAAATAAATAAAAATAACTTAATGATAAAATTAGATATAAATGATATTTTTATCAAATAGTTTTTTTTTTAATGTTATGATGATACTTGAAATAATCAAAATTCAATTTTTTTAAATATCTAATCTTTTTAAATTTGAATTTTGTACTAAAAATTTGTATATGAAAATTTTTTTTATGAAATATTAGAAGTTATTATGAATCAAAAACAATCTAAAATTTTGCTACATAAAAAACATTTATAACTCATACACCAATTACAAATTTTAACGAATAGAAATTATGTGTTATTAAATCTATAGTTAGTAGACAAAATAAAATTACTTGCTCATGTCTAAGCTGACAGAAAGGTAGTAATTAAAAAAAAAAATGTATTACATAAATAAAATAAATTATTTAAATTTTTTTAAATTGATTTCATAAATTTTTTAATTTATTTATATTATCAGTGGCGTGCTTTGGGTTATCAGGCAGGGAGTGCATAGAATAATAATAAAACAATAAAAGTGAACATACAACATTTGCAAAATGAACCGACAAAACGACCGTCTATTGCATGTGCAGAGTCTGCACTGCAGACAGTTTTATTGTACGTAGACAAAATAGAACAAAACGTTTCTTGTGTTTGGTCAGTTGATTAAATGAAATTTATTAGGAAATTTATTTTTGAACTTTTTAAAACATTTGGAATTCAACTAATTTTAGGGAACTCAGATTTTTAAAACGAACGTGCAGAATTTTTCCTGCACATCATATATAGTAGTTTATAGTGTTTAAAAAAAAAAAAAAAAAAACTGGCCATATGGTTTTACACGTTAATTTCTATACTTTCCGTAAGACACATTTAAAGTTAAAATTTCAAAACTATTTTTGCAGTAACTTATAATATCTCGTGTTTATTGATAGTAGAGCGATGTGTTTAAGATAGGCTGCGATGTAGTATTATTCATTTTTTTACTACTGTTAACTGAAATAATTTCAACAGAACAATTATTGTTCTGTTGAAATTCGTTTACTCTTTGTCTGACACAACAAAATTGTTTTTCAGCCTATTATTTCAAACATCATAAAACATCACCAAATTTAGTCACAAAGATATTACACTTTTATAGATATTTCTATGGTTAATTAACAAATAACTCATTGTAAATCCATATTAGTGCAAAAATTTATTTCAAATTTCAAATTAAAAAAAAGCATTGTAGCGTGTGAGTTGCCGCTATCATACACCGGCCAAAACACTGTACATTCGAGCAGCACAAGGAGCGCTCCTAATTCCGAATATGTATAGGTGGCGAGTGAATTGACTCAACATTGCAATATATGCTGCTTTGCTTCAAAACGGAGGGCTATCACATTCGCAGTTCAGGCGCCTGAATTCTGGCAGCCTAAACAACTTCATGGTGTGTAACAAAATACTTGCACCTAGCGGCTCATATATGGCCTGATTTCTCGTTAATGCGTACACGCCAAAACTCCCTACGTTCGTCTGCTTAGAATTTTTATTTTATTGTCTAGAAAATTCCACCAATCAGGTTTAATCTTAAAATCATTTAGAATAAATTATTACAATATTTTAAACTACACAATGTAATTAATACGTACACATTTTTGAAATTAAGATATCATTGGTTTTATTTCAAACATTTTCAGGTTGTGTACATTTGGTTGAAGGATTCAAGAATTTTTATAAAAATTGTATGACAATTTTGTCAAATTTTAAGTGGTAATGTATAGTTGGTCTAATTCTGTATTTCATAATCCAATGACTTATGTGAAAAATATACATTGTTTAAAAATATACTAAAATTCGTATTAATATTTATTATAATCGACGTTTCGACGAACTCAGCGTCCGTCTTCATCAGGAAAACTGATGCAAATGGCAATACAGTAAATAACAGAACATAGAAACAAGTTACTAGGTAACAAATAAGTAACTAAATCATAAAATATTATAGAATTTTAATTAATAAAATAAAAGAACGATACTATTATTTTTAACTATATTTGATATAACTACTACTCTAGGTAATATGTTATGATAGATATGATGATAGATAGATTACAGATACAGTCTGTCTATATATCTTTGGCTAGTTGCACACTTGTATTGATTACATATGAGATTAAAAATTTATAGAGAATTATGTATTGTATATTCAATTACGTACATTTGTTGCTAATCACTGCAAAAATAAAAAATTTAAGAATAATTCAGTTGGTAAACTTCATAACGGATATTTAAATGAAAAATGAAATAAAATTTCGGAAAACGATAAAAAACAACGCAGATCTAAGAAGATGAGGAAAAAAATAGAAAAATAATAAGAGAAAAGAAAGAAACTTCATTTCAAAAGAAAACTTCCTTACAGAGTTTTCTTTCGGTTCTCAAGAAAAAAATTCTTTTGTCAAAGTTTTCTTGTGGTAAGGTATTTTCTGAAAAGACAACTTATCAAGTTTTTAGGGTAAAAAAAGTTAATATTGTACAGAAGACAAGAAGATGAACCCAAATTTTTTTTATATTATCACTACTATTTATTAGTACTATTTTACACAAAAAAGAAACATATTTATTTACTGTGAAAAAACTTTTTTACAAAATATTTTTTCATTAATCTAGACGTATGAAATAACATATACTGATAATTAGAAATGTACACTTGTCGAATCTAATTTTTTTTTTTTTACTATAACAAGTTCGGATAACTGGACATTAGGGACATAAAGGACATTAATGATAAATACGTTACAATTTGAAATTTTGTTCTTAAAAATAAACTCTAGTACGATTGAAAGAAAGTACATGCGTAGTAAATACTTCGACTGTTTTGATTTATATAGAGTAATTGATTTTACTGCAACCGTACGGAATTTGATTGATTGTACAAAAAACATTTCAAAAATATCGCTTTTTTTGTTTCGAATAAGCTGTGTAACCAAGTATTTTGTTAAATATTTAAATGATGAGTATTTTTATTAATATTAAATGACAAAATGAATTTTACACAACTGGGATTTGAACCCAAAACACACTTATGACTGCTAGTAAAATATGCTCTCAAATCGTGGAGCCCACACTAGATGGTATAATTATTTTTATTTAATTGTAATTATTTATAACTTCTTAAACTACACATTAAAAAAATTGCGCACAACGACTTTAGATTACAAAGCGAGTTTGTATTGAATATGAAACCGGTATAAAATTGGTTGTGGCCGACAAAAACTTGAATATTTAATATATTTTATTGTGTCAGATAGACGAATATAAAAATTTGAATATTTACTTAAAACTACTGGGCTTATATGCTATCGAAATTCCTTTTGTAATCTAAATTTTTTATGCTAAACGTCTATAATGTGTAGTTTAAGAATTTCTGAACAATTACGGTTAAAAGAAAACAATTCTGTCATCTGACGTGGGTTCCTCAATGGCGCAATTGATCCGGTTCGTTTAACATACATTTTTTACATTTAATATTAATAAAAATATTTGTATAATTGGCTATAGCCTCAAAAAAATACAATTATAGATTTTTGTTTTGAATATTTGATATAAAATTGGATAAATAATTTATATATTACAAAATTTTAACAATTTTTGCAAAGAATTGAAACTATATGATCATCTTGATTACAAAGAAATATTCTCTGAAAATTTAGTGCTATTTGCAATAGTGTGAGAGGAATTGCAATTACAAAATTTTGACGTCGACGCCGTGCGGGCGAGCGATCGTACGATATATACAAATATATTCTACGAAATCAAGTTCAAATTTGTAATGAAGAATTTTTATATACTTTTTATTAATTTTTGTCAAGCAAAGTGTTATTAGTATTTAGTAGAAATAGAACCGAAATCGATTAATTATTCGGTACTCGTCATTTTCGGCTATGTTTTTACTATTCGGAAGTTGGCCGAATATTTGGATAAAATTTGGCCGAGTCCCCAAAGTCTGAAAACGGTCAAATATATCGAGAAATGTACATGAAATCGAAAAAACAAAATATACGTTTTCAATATTTTAAAAAATGATACTACACTCGACTGTCTACTCCCCACCTCCAAGGGCTGGGATGGGGGTTAACTTTAAAATGTTAAATAGGAACCCCTATTTTTTATTGCAGATTCGGATTCTATGGCTAAAAATACGTAGGATTTGTCTGAAATATTTTTTTTCTATTCATGATAGCGCTGTAATCGACGGACACTTAAGGGGGGAAATACATGTAAAAAAATTTTTTTTCGATTTTGCTGATATAATTGCTTATACATCGAAGATTTATCCAGCAAAATATCTAACCAATCAGAAATGTATTTACCGAGAAAAAGGCATTTTTCTACCTGCGCTTCGGTAGCCGCTTTGGCTAACCGGCGACTTTAAGGGGAGAGATACATGTAAAAAAAATTTTTTTTGATTTTTTTTTCTAAATAAATTAATTGCTTATACATCGAAGATTTATCCAGCAAAATATCTAGCCGATCAGAAATGTATTTACCGAGAAAAATTCATTTTTTTACCTGCGCCTCGGTAGCCGCTTTGGCTAACGGGCGACTTTAAATGAGTTTTTCTCGAGTCGGTTTTTTACAAATGGCGGGCGTGATAAGTCGAGCAATTTTCATACAAATGAGTTGAAACTTTGTGTGTTTAAAAGGAAATAGAATTTTATTCTATATGAAATTCTGATATAACGAAAATATTAACATTAAATTATTTTTAGGGGTGTCTAAAGTAAAAAAAAAATGCTGAAAATTTGACTTTTTTTTTCACAATGTGTTAAAATGATAAAATATCCGTTTTTTTTTGTAGTTTTCGGAATTCACATAGAACAAAATATATCAGAGAATCATGATCAGTGACTAAAAATCAAAAAAAAAAAATTTTCCGGCTCCAGGAATTCCCGCCAATCGACCGGGCAAGGCGGACGCGACATCACTTAAGATTGGTTCCGAGATCACCCAGAGGTCACAGAAAGTTAAAAAAATTCATAAGTGTAGTTGATTATATGTCACATAGAATAAAAGAAACTACAGCATTGTAGCTTGTTTCATTCGGCCAAAAAAAAAATCCTAAAAAACCTTATTTTTTTAGGTCGTTACATGTATTTCCCCCCTTAAACACATAAGCACGCATTTTATTATTATTATTATTATTATTATTATTGGGAAGGAACCACCCTACCACCCACCCTTCCCAACAGTAAAAAGAAGAAGGGAAAGGTAAATATAGGGGTATTTTATTACAAGTCGGCCTGTTTAGGGCAAGAACATATAATATATGGTAGTAGTTTACAGTGTTAGTAAGAATACAATAAATATCAATATATATATATACATATATACATACATACATACATATATATAGTTAACACGTAAATAGTAATGCGGAGTTTCGATAAGTTATTAATTAATTAATCTTTTATATTCAGGACCTTTCTCACAATGTTACATGTATCTAATATTACTGATTTTTGCATTTGGAGATATATATGTTTACCTAAATCTAATTTGGATATATATTCATGCAGTTTTCTTGGAATTTCTCCTGTAGCACCTATGACGATTGGAATGATTAATACTGCGTTTTGTCTTTTTGTTTTTTGCATATCTTGCGCGAGTGGTAAGTATTTCTTTACTTTTTCTATTTGTTTTGTTCTTATATTTGCAGGCGCTGGTACGGCAATGTCAATTAGGAATGTACGTTTATTGGCTTTATCTTCATACACAATATCAGGTCTGTTGTGTTCAACAGATTTATCTGTGTGGATCGTTCGGTCCCAGTATAATTTTGCTTCTGCAGTTTCAATTATCTGTTCAGGTTCGTATTTATAATACGGTGTATAGTTATGTCCGAACAGCTTCTGACATAGTTTAGAATGCAAAATTTTTGCCACATTGTTGTGTCTTTTTAGATAATCCGATGACGCTAGCGTTTGGCATCCAGATATTATATGCTCAACATTTTCGTTGTTATTATCGCACATTCGGCATCTGGTGTGCTGGAGAGTGTTATCTTTAATTATATATTTTTTGTAATTTCTAGTGGAGATTACTTGATCCTGAATGGCTAATATAAAGCCTTCTGTTTCAGTATGTATGTCACTCTTCCATAGCCATTCGTTGGATGCCTTTTGGTCGATGTGGTCTTGTTCGATTTGAGCTATATAGCGGCCATGCAATTCTTTCCCTTTCCAATTATCTATTTTCTGTTCTTCAGTGATAATTTGGTTTATTGGATGGTAGTTGTTATTGGCAAGGTCTAGTGGTGTAAGTCTTTTGTCTAGATTTGAAATTGCTTCATGTAGATTTGATGTTATTTTTTTCTGAAAGAAGTATTCTCGTAGACTATTTATTTCTTTGTAATACGTGTTACGAAGATCTATGAATCCTCTTCCACCTTTTTTCCTATTTAAATGAAATCTGTCTATGGAACTTTTTGGGTGTTTACATCTATACTTTGTGGCAGTTGTTCTTAAGGTCCTGTTAAGATCCTCTAGCTCGGTATTGTTCCAGTTAATTATTCCATAGCTGTATGTTACTATGGGGGCTGCGTAGGTATTTACAGCTTTAACTAAGTTGTTCCCAGCCAATTTTGTTTTGAATACAGCTTTGACTCTTCTATGAAGTTCTTTTCTTAATCTAGATTTTATTTCCTTTGCATTTATCCCACGCGATTGTTCAAATCCAAGGTATTTATATGTTTCTTCCTTTCCTAAAACCTCAATCCTTTCATCTTCTTTGTATGCCATTTTGTATCCTTCGCTTATTTCCCATTTTCCCTTGCGCATTACGTTAATTTTACATTTTTGCATACCAAACTCCATTCTAATATCTTTACTAAATGTCTCCGTAATTTTGAGAAGTCTATGTAGGTTCTTATCCGTTTCGGCAATCAGCTTCAAATCGTCCATATAAAAGAGGTGGCTTATTTGATGGTTGCTGCCATTTATATCGTATCCCTTTTTCGATGTATTTAGGACGGTAGTTAGTGGTTGTAGTGCTAGGCAGAACCACAGCGCACTTAGGGAGTCTCCTTGATAGATGCCTCTGTTTATTTTTACTTCTCCCAATTTGGTGTTTCCTAGTTTAAGGGTTGTTACCCATGTTGTCATTAGTTGTTCCATTAATTGCACTATAGTTGGATTGATTTTGTAAATTTTTAACACTTCTATAAGCCAGCTGTGTGGAACACTATCGAAAGCCTTTTGGTAATCTATGTAGGCACAGTGTAGATCTCGTTTACGTTTTTTTGCATCTTCCATTAAGGCCGAATCTATAATTAGTTGCTCTTTGCAACCTCTGCTATTTTTTCGGCAGCCTTTCTGTTCTTCTGGCAGCATTTTATTGTTCTCAAGATGGTTGTATATCTTGTCAGTAATTATGGATGTAAGAAGTTTGTAGACGGTGGGTAAGCATGTTATGGGTCTATATTTGCTTGGATCGGCAGTACTTGGTGTTGTTTTTGGTATCAAATATGTAATTCCATTTGTCATAAATTGAGGTATTGTTTCTGGTTCTTTGATTATTTTATCTAGCATTTCTGCTAGTTTTCCATGTATAGATGTAAACTTTTTGTACCAGAAATTTTGAATATTATCACAGCCAGGTGTTTTCCAGTTTTGTGTCTTTTTTAACGCTTTTTCTAAATCTTCCTTTGTGATAGAAATTGGTTTCATGGTTTTAATTTTTTCTGTTTTTTTCTTCTCGATTTTTATCCACTCCGCTCGAGCATTATGCGTTGTTTCTTCTTCCCATATATTTTTCCAGTATGTTAGTGATTCTGTTTTGGACGGTTCTTGGTTATTACTGTCTGTTACGTTACTTTCATTTTGTAGTGATCTATAGAAACCTTTTTGGTTATCTGCAAACAAAGCTGTTTCTTTCTTCCTATCGTAGCTCACTTTATATCTTCTTAATCTTGCAGCTTGGACTGCAAGTTTTTGTTTAAGAAGATCAATTATTTGTGTGGGAGTGTTGTTATCATCATCTTTATATTTTGCTACAATGTCTTGTGCTTTCTGTTTCAGTTGCAAGTTGTTTTGTTGTAGTAGGTATTGCGTAAGGCGTCCTATATCTCGACGTATCTTATTTATTTTATTTCGTAACCGTTTCATCCAGGGTGGATCTCTGGTTTTGCCTTTATATAGTTGCCCATTACTGGATTTGGGAATTGTTTGGTTGTGTTGTTCTAGTGTTGTTATTGCTCCGGTGTAGACTAACGCATGCAATTCGTGTAGATTTGTGCAAGTTTCTATGTTCTGTGAGATAATAGAATTTATTTGCTGTAATACATTCCTCGTCTTTTTGTTTTCTTTTAGCTTTGGTAATTTCGGTTTATTTAACGGGTCCATTCCATCATATAGTGTTAAATTTTTATGGAATTCATTAAAAGTCAGTTGTTCATAGTCTCCTGCTATCTGGTGTTCTGTTCTCATTTGTATATCTTCTTGTATCTGATTTTGTGGTATAATTACATCTCCATCTAAAGTTTTTAATTCAAGTTCTACTTCATTTCTTATGTTTATGATTTCTTCTTGTGTAAGTCTATTATTTGTAAAAAGTTCTCTTTTCTGACTCAATATATTCATTAATGTTTTGTTGGCAAGTTCGGGAAATTGATGTGTAACATCATGATGTAATTTCGCTGAGTAATTTTGCATCTCCGTCTCCATTTTCGTAATAAGAAGATACGTTTTATAAAGGAACCTATTCATTTCCGGTGTCCATTTAGTACGTTTACCTCCTCGTTCCTGTGCAATGGGCGCTGCATTTGCAGACGCAACAGTTACATCAGGTGGAACTATCTCGATGTTATGTGTGTTCCTAGTGTGTCTTGTGGTACCAGTCAACTGAGAGACGCCACTCGCTTCATCCTCCTCAGCTCCAGGTTGTAAATCTTCACGGCGATTCCGAGTAGAGCCAGCCTGGTGCTCCACCACGCCTCGATTTTTACTTCTAGTTATAGGAGCAAAATTAATTTCTCATTGATCGGGGTGCTAACCCAAACAATGGTTACCAGAGCCTCGTTAGCCGCAAAGCGTTTCCGCCAGACACGTGGGTTACCCCGGACGTGAGGTTGGATTTTGACCGGCTTATTATTATTATTATTATTATTATTATTATTATTATTACACGCTTACGTATTTTTAGCCATAGATATTAAAAACTGAATTTATAAATTTTGTACAAATGGTTTTCATGTTTCTTTTTTTTATATATGTACAAGAATTTTTTCTTTAAACGTTTTGATATGTTTATAGACATTACTTTATACATAAAAGTTATATACTACAAATTTATTTATTTATATTCACTTTCCGTAAATTATATTTAATTTTTCTGAAATCAAAAAAATTTACAATACGAAAAAAAAACTTATACTTTAATTATTAATAATATTTAGAATACAATCGCTATATTATTTTGTAACATTTATGATAGTATTATGGACTTGCACTGGCATTTATAATTTATCAATAGACTGATAACTAAAATGACATTTTAATAATGTAACTAAATTTCAAAATTACTAATTATATTCTATAAGTTTTATAAAATATAATACATTGTTATAAATTTTAAATTGATGTAAATCAAGAAAAATTCTTAGTGATGTGACGAATAGTAGTTTAGCCGAATAATCGAATAACGAATATTCGACCAAATTTCAACCGAATATTCGGCTATAGCAAATAATATATTTTTTGACAATTTAAAGCATGATTAGTGGTTTTTTGTAAAGTGAAGGTTTTTATCTTTAATATTGAAACGTTCTCTCTGTTTGCCTGAACTCATTTATTTGTTAAACTTAGGCAGTGAAAAAATTTTTTTTTTGGAGAATTTTTAGTAAATATTATCCAGTGTATCGACTAGTAAGGTCGTTGACATTGCAAACAACCGTAAAATCAGTGTAGCAATAGAATTGAATGCTTATGTATCTGAAATATTTCTCGCATTTTTGACTTATAAATAAATAAATGGCCAAATATCATTTTGGTTGGTTGATTATAATAAAATTTGTTATATTTTGTTTCAATATTATTAAATTTAATTATTTATTCTTAATATAAATAAATTATAATTTTGTACACCTTTTTTGTAAAACTCATTAATTATAATGATAGTTGATATCAGGGTTACATTGTACTTATAAGTTAATTTTGGGTAAGTGTTACTTACATTATTTTTGTTTGTATTTTTTTTAAGGTAAAAAGTTTAGTAATTCACTTATTGTTTTTGCAACTGAATCTTCGCTATTAAAATCAAATATTCGGACTAACACATTAGTAAGAAAATGGCCGAATAGGTCGAACATCAAATAATTATTCGGCTTCGTTCTCATCACTAAACTATATATGTGTGACATTTTTATTTTTATAAATAAAAATATACGTTTACACTAAACTATTTTTAAAACAAAATATTATAGAATTTATACATATTATTTTTAGCTGATGCGTCTGGATTTATTGCATATATGTGTGAACGTCATATGCTTGTTCACTCTGGAATATTAAAATTCCATTTCTTGTTAAACTAAATCATATGCATGCGATTTACACCAAATTTTTACTACTAAGTTCTTTTAGGGCTCAAAATGAAAATGTGGTTTTATTTTGGCACAGTGTTGCCAAATTTGGGAGAAAAAAATATTAAAATTTAATTGTGACTATTTATTTGATTTTAATAAAAAATTTAAGATAGCTATTTTTAATGTCTACAGCAATTATATATATATATATATATATATATATATATATATATATATAATATGTATATATATATATATATATATATATATATATAATATGTATATATATATATATATATATATATAATATGTATATATATATATATATATATATATAATATGTATATATATATATATATATATATATAATATGTATATATATATATATATATATATATATATATATAATATGTATATATATATATATATATATATATATATATAATATGTATATATATATATATATATATAATATGTATATATATATATATATATATATATTTGTTGTATATATATGTTTGTATATATTTGTTGTTCTTGCCAAATTTTTTAGAAACAAATTTTTAGCTTTATTTTATGATACTTAATGCCTGCAGGAAATAGACAATTTTATTTGCTAATTTCTGGAGATAAAATATAATACATATATATATATATATATATATATATATATATATACTGGGTGTCCCATTTTAATCCGCCACTTGTAATAACTGTAAAATCGTGCATCGGACAAAAAAAATGTTTTGGATGAAAAGTAAATGGTTTCAAGGGGGACATCTGATGCAGGAACCCTTGCCCTCCCCGGACCCCCTGGGGAGTGGGAACGGGGGGCAACTTTTAAATCTTAAATAGAACTCCCTATTTTTTATTGCAGATTCGGATAGACCATTAAAAAGTATGTAAATTTTATTTTGAGACTTTTTTTATCTTTGATAAATGGCGCTGCAAACAGCATTTTTTTCCCCAGTTTATCAGTCTTCAATTTGACAAAAAAGGTTAACTAAGTACGATATTCAAGTTTTTTTTCAGTTCTTTGAGAGGAGGGGGGGAGGCAAGGATCATTGCATCAGATATTTCCTCGAAACCATTAACTTAAAGTTATCCCCCTCGAAACCATTAATTTAACCTTGCCCTTGCCCCCCTCTTCCCACAGAACTGAAAAGAACTTGAATATCGTACTTAGTTGCACCTTTTTTTTCAAATTGAAGACTGATAAACTGAGAAAAAAATGCTGTTTGCAGTGCCATCTATCAAAGATAAAAAAAAGTCTCAAAATAAAATTTACATACTTTTTAATGGTCTATCCGAAAATGCAATAAAAAATAGGGGGTTCCATTTAAAATTTTGAAGTTGCCCCCCATTCCCCCCCCCAGGGGGTCCGGCGGGGCAAGGGTTTCTGCATCAGATGTCCCCTTCGAAACCATTTACTTTTCATCCGGAACATTTTTTGTCCGATGCACGATTTTAAAGTTATTGCAAGTGACGGATTAAAATGGGACACCCAGTATATATATATATATATATATATATATATATATATATATATATATTATATTTTATCCTATCGGTTAGGAGGTACGCTTAGCTACAGTTTAGTGTGCGCCAATATAATATTCGCCATTTTCTGCAGAACGAAATGCCTAATAATAATTTTAATTGCATGTGTAGTTAATCATGACAGGTTATTTTAATAAGTAAATGGAGGTAAAAGAAAAGTTTGAATTAAAATAAATGTTTTGAATAAAATTTTGTAGGATTTTACCGTAAATAGTTTTTCGATTATCAAATTAATTGGTAAATTAATTGAAAAGAGGATAAAACTGTAGTACTTATTAAATGAAAAATATTTTATTCTAAAATTTAAATTGTTTTCCATTATTGAAACTCTATCAAAGTTTGCATGAAATGTTTTGAACTCATTAAAACTAATGTTTAATTAATTGCTTTGACATTACAAACCAAAGTATAAATGAAACTTTTATTTAATTCAGTTGATTTTGAAACAATTTCCGTCGTATTATTTATATTCTATCTTAGTGTCTCTAGTTTTTCAATATTCATTCATTTTATATGTACCTTCATTATTGCTTACGTAATTGTTTGATTTGATTTTTTATAAATTTGAAATAGTATCTCAAATATTCAGTATCAGTTATAGTCTAGGGGTAGCGTGTTTGAGTGCATGCTCATACGAGTTTGAATTAAAGTTTAAATACAAATACTTCTTTTATACCATTAGACAGATTACACTAAATTATTGATAAAATTACATGATTTATATTGTAAATACATATTACTTTTATGTTTAATATCAGTATATAGTATAAAATACTATATTCTTTAATATTGTGAAAGAATAGTATCGATACATGGCCAAGTGGTTTGAAGTGTCAACCTAGGGCAACTCAACTACCGTGCGTGTAGTTGCACAAACGTTATCACTACAAGATTATTTTTATTTTATAAAAACTAGAAGCTGATATTTTAAGTCGCACTGATTCTAGAAATTTATTCAATATTATAAAATTTATAAATATTCGTACATTTTAATATTATTAAGGCGAAAAAACGTACAACGTGCACAAGTTATGAGAGTTGCAGTGCAAAATAGAATGCTTTTCTGCCACTATTTATGACGTTTATATGTTTATACCTTGGATATACGACAAAATTTAATGATCATTAAGCTACATGCACACTGCAATTTTATAAGTAGCAGTATTAGCTACTACTGCATCTGCACTCTATTGCTACTGCTGAAATCGTAGTCTGAATGTTGCTTAATGATCATTAAATTTTATTGTGCGTTGAAGTTGAAGCTATTCTATTAATTATTAGTTATATTTTGTATAATTAAGATCAGTCATAGAAATACAAGATAAAGTCATGGTACTTACATGCATGGAAAATAGGGTCTTGAAGTATGTATACTAGAATCACTGAGACATCCAAAATCTCCATCCCTTATTACGTTTATGTGCATATTACTTTTTGTGTTCAGTTATATTATGTTTTCGTAGTTCTTAGCTGATGTGAGGCACTTTTCTGTATTTCAATTACACACTTAATTGACTGAATCGTGAAGGGATGCGGAGATCTTTACAATAACCAATAGGGAAACAATATGTTTTAAGGTTTCGAACCGTTATAATTTTCGATCCGGTTTTTGTTAATAATATAATATGAATAATAATTATTATTAATTAACTAAAGGTATAATAATTAGAAAAGTATATAATATAAATGATAATAATATAATTTATGATTTAATACTTATATAATTTGTATGTATGTTTTAATTAAGTAACAGTAAGATAATCTATGTTAACCTAACAAATTTTTTTATACAGGATTTTAATTTATTTTTAATTAAAAAATATGAAATTTACCTCTGATTTTTTTTTGATTTTTTGGTTTTTATTTATTTTTTTTTTTCTCAAAAACTATGAGGTCTAGGAAAATAAGCATGATATGGAAAAATGCGGAATAATGATTACTATAATTGAGTGAAAAAACGATTATTTTAAAATGCATCGTTTAGTAGAAAAAAATTAAAAACTGAATTTTTGAAAATCTCTCCCTTGAGATGTTTTCAAAATATGACTTTTTTCAAAATTTGTTCTAAAAAATTTGAAAAAATTCAGTAACATAATAGCTAAGTAACGTTTTTCTCTAACTCATACTGATTTTGCAGGAAAAATTATTGAAAATTCTAAAAAACATTTTAGAATTTTCAATAATTTTTCCTGCCAAACCAGAATGAGGTAGTGAAAAAAGTTACTTAGCTATTATGTGGCAAATTTTTTTCTTTATTTTACTAAATTTTTTCAGATTTTTTAGAGAAAATTTTGAAAAAAGTCTTATTTTGAAAAAAATCTAATTTTCAAAAATTCAGTTTCTAATTTTTTTCTACTAAACGATGCATTCTAAAATAATCGTTTCTTTATTCAATTATAGTAATCATTATTCCGCATTTTTTCATATCATGCTGTTTTTCCTAGATTTTATAGTTTTTGAGAAAAAAATAAAAACCAAAAAATAAAAAAATAATTCTAGCACCCAAACGGCACATGCTAGCAAATTAAAACTAAAACCAAATTATAAATTTTTTTATGCCCTATCGAAAAGTATTCTAAATATTTCTCCGAATTTAACTTAACGAACGAACACTCGGTATATAAATTGGATAAAATGTGGAATAGTTAATCATAGAATTAATATAATTTAAAATTATATACATTTATTCGATAGTTAACTATTCCACATTTTTTCCAGTGTGAAAATACGTAATATATTTAAACTTCTGTCGGCGTTGCCCCCACATGTAATTTGTGAAAGTTGCTGTCCCATAATATAGTATTTTTTTTCAGTATGACTGCGAGTGTACTATGTGATGTTAGGAAGTTATGTAATCTATTTTTTTGAACGTACTATTTGTTCTCGGCTACACAGTTACTTTTAGGACATCTGCAGAATTTATGTAAACTCGGTAAGATAAGGGAATAAATATAATACTATGTGAAAAAATTGGACTAGAAAAAAGTTTCTAATTTTTAAATTAAATTTAAAAAATGTACGTGCACAGGAACCAAACAAAAGCATATATCGTTTCTTGAAACCGGAATCGAACTGACGTCGTGGTCTTACAAAGTAGATTGCTTCGTCGATTTGCTCGTAGCATGACAACAAAGACGAACGACCGCGCCGCACCGCGCCTCGCCGTTTCATGACATAGAACGGAGGAGAATCTTGATACTGTTGCTAGAGAATGCTAACTTATGGTCGCGCAGATACTATCGGATTGTCATTGGATATAATTATTAGACTGCGATGTGGACAATGTTAATATATTAACTGTTTTTGCAGTGTTATTTTAGAAAATAGTTTTAGTATAATTATAATGATGATATTAAATCATTATTTTGGTTTTCGTCTTTTAAACTAAATTTATGTTTATATACAATTTACCTATGTGACTTACTATAATAATTTGAATGTTTTAGTTTTTTATTAATGTTCAATAAATTGATTAATTGTTGATAAAAATTAAGTACGTAATTTTTTGTAATACATTTATTTATTTTAGCAAAAAATGAAAAATATATTAAATATGTTTTGGATAAAGTGATTAATTGTTGATATAGGTAATTTATTTCTATCCTGAAAGACATTTTGTTTTTATTATACAGAAAATCAAAACTTATGTAGTATAACTAATTTAATTAATCGTTTGTACTTGTAAATTGACAAATTTTGCAATGTCATATAACTTTTGGTATACGACAAAAATTTATTTAAGTGAAAAATGTTTCTAAAAACTATTTTTACCACTTTGATTACAAGGTTTTTTTTTAATTAATTTTACTAAATTAAAAAAATATTATGGCTACATTATTTATCCAATTTTAATCAAATTTTCACAAAAGATTTTCTTAGTGCCCACATAAATTATATAATTTGTTTAATATGCAGTGTTGCCAACTGTTTTACAACAACTTTATTAGTATCCACATAAATTATATATTTTTAATGTTGTACAGTGTTGCTGTACAGTTTACTGAGAAAAATCACTGAAAATATTATTTTAATTTTACTGTTTATTCCAGATTAATTAAATTTTTTTAAAAACTTCTCCTAATACCCAAAAATATTATATTATTACACTATTATAAAGTGTTGCCAAATTAAAAAAAAATATACTAAAATTTTTAAAATTTTATCGGGACTATACTTTTTATCAGAATTTAATCCAATTTTCAGACAATATTTTTATCTAAGTGATTTGCGTTAAATCTTCATATTCTGCGCCCACGATACTTCAGTCAAAATATTTCCAATTACTAATAAATCAGGGTGATATATATATATATATATATATATATATATATATATATATATATGTATATATATGTATATATATGTATATATATATATATATATATATATATATATATATATATATGTATATATATATATATATATGTATATATATGTATATATATATGTATATATATATATGTATATATATATATATATATATATATATTTAGTTTATTGTATTAATCCACTGCATTTTCAATTCTAGTAGCCACATTTTCTATAGGTACGTAATTTAACTTGTGGTAGTGTTCGCATATGCAAAATATTATATTACCTATTATTAGATATGAATGTATTATTTATTTTATACTCTTCATTTAATTTAACACAACTAATATGAAAAACTTTTTCACATAAGCATTTCATGTGTTTATCTCTACTTTTCAATTTTTTGCTACATACATATTCTACATTTCGTACTCATAATTGCTTACTGCTGTAACAAATAGGTACGTACGTGCGTACAACAATCAGCTACAAACAAACATATTTAAATTATTCAATTTATTCTGATAAATTTTTTTTTATTGTATGAAAATGAAAGTTTTGACAAAAAACAAAATATCGGGACATAGCTATTGGGTCCGGCGGTTTAAAATCCCAAACTTACGTACATCAATTGGGTCCCGGTCAAGACCCTGGCCTGCCCCAGCAGATTAAGGGATTATAAAAAGGTTCTTCGGTTGCTTACTATACATATGGCTATATTATACTGAGACTGCGTGTAGTTTAAATAATTTAGATATTTTAATACACATACTGCAAATTTATTTAATATACTGATCAAAAATATATAAATATACTGGCTCAATCAATACGCTAATGCTATAAAATAGAATATTTTTTTCTGATTTTATTGGAATTAAACTTAGTATTATTTGCAAACACGTTTTTCAGAAAAATATCAGTTTTTTAGTTTTTAAAGGTCTAGATATACTAAATTTTAATTATTTTACAGACAGAAAATAAGTGTTCATTTAAATTAACAATCAGATGAAAATAAAATAAAACCTGTGGTATAGAGAATAATTTTTTTACGGGTTCAATTTCAAGAAATGAGCGATATGACACAAACTTGTAGTTTCTAAAAAATGAAGACCATATTATTTTTTAATGCAATCAAGGCGAGGGTGTATTAAATAAAAAAAGGCGTAATGAACATATTTTTATTATTAAACTGTAAGTTACGTCATAATTAAATAATAAATATATACATATAATACACATCAAATATAAACATTAATATTACATTACTGGTCTGTATTTATTTGCTATAGATTGAACAAATTCAAAATTAGTGATAATTTTCTGTTTCAGCAGCAATATTCTACTATCCAAAAATTCTTTTTTTTTTATTACTGCTCGCCGATACACTTTTTTTGGCAAACTCGCGCTGCGAATTTTAATGTATGTGTCTATTTGAATACTTTTTAACACGTCTAAAAATAAATAAATATTTGGGTGCTTAGTATAAAATAATGAATTGAATCTCGCATGAAACGATTCGCAGGCGTTTGTCGTTCGCTGCAGGGATGAACTATTTTCAGCCCACATTTCAGGCGGAAATTCCGCTTCTTCAGATATGTACGTTTCCACCAAATAATCAGCAAATTTTTGCATTTCTTGATTCCTTGGTAAAATTTCGCCAAAATCGATAGCAAAGCATTCGCCAACTGCTGCTGGATCTAGGAATGGTAGTCCAAACACATATCGGAGGTACATTCCTGTATCAGTGTCTTTGGAATATTCTGCTGTTAATCCAAGTGCCTGAATTTTTCGCCACCTATAAATCCGGAAAAAAAAATCCCATTTAAATAGCACGTGCTAAACTTTACGGAAACAAAACAAGATAGACAAAATAAAACTAGAAGTTATAGTAACGATAGAACAAAAATGTGTTATACTTTTCCGCCGATGTGTGGAACTAACTATAATCAAGATATTACATTTTTTTCTTCAATAATAGAGTTTTATGAAATTTCGGACACTAATAACGTATCAAAGTGTTTAGAGAAATTTTTCTGTTCTATATACTCGGTTAATTCTATATGAAAAGTAGAACTTCCTTTAATCATTCAATATGATAACTATTTATCTAACTGTGAATTAAATTACTTGTTATCTACCTTTTAATAATAAAATAATATTCAATGAACTTACCAAGATTGTCCAAGATGAAATCGACAGCCTTTTACCTCTGCGATTGGGAAAATCCTGTGAGCAGCATTGTGGATGCTTCTTTCAAAATCGATATATATTGTTCTGGGATTAAACTTACAGTTAAGTTTTCCACATTCTTCCCTCAAACAGCTAAACACCATCTCATATGTTTCTGTTCTTTTGTTAGGAAGTAAAAAAAATGCAAGAGGAATGTAATTTTCATTAATAATTCCGTGGACGGTAAACAGTTGGTAGAAAAATTTGGTGCAGCAGCGAAAAGTCCCATCAACATAGAAAGTAGATAATGTACTTAAAAATTCCAAATTTTTTTTCGTCGAAAATGCTATGAAATTTTTTCTTGGTTCATTTCTAAGCAAAAAATTCTCTCCTTCGTTGGTGATTATTTTAAGACTATTTAAGACTTCATGCACATCTTGTTGATTTGAAGGTATATTTGGCATTATCTTCTTTCTAGTTCGGTAAATATTTTGTCTTATACGGCCAACATCGTCTACAGACAAAGTTTGAGTATCCTCGTTCTGCAACACTCGATGCAACATTTTCATTGGCCTCTCACATATGTCATCCACTGCGCGCCTTTTTAAACTATTACTAATTTTCTGTCGATTTAATTTACATATGTTAATTGGTTGGTGATTGTGTCCATCACTATGTTCCAATATGACATTGTTGGACGTACCAGTTTTTAGATATGACTTACACTTTCGATTAGAGCATACCCAGCGTTTAACGTTTCCCGTAAGCATTTTGTGAAAATTATACTTGTAATTATCTATAACCAAAAGCGGCTTTTCTTGTTGACTTAACATATCACACACATCTTCTGAATTCATGATGGAAGTATATCACACAGTTAACCAAAAGATATAAATTTTGAACGTATGTTACACCATCAACAGCGAACAAAATATGAATGATCGAAAAATTATCAATATATTTATACTTATTCATTTGGTCACAAAATTACAGGGGATAATGGGATTTTGGAAATTCCAGGATTACAAAACTTGTTATTCTGGATTTACCAGCAATCAGCAATAGTCTAACACCCGCATTATTCATATACCTAAGTACAACTTAAGTAAAGTATTCGGATAATGAAACTATTGTGCTGTCCGTAATTGAAACGAAATTTAATTTCTTATTTCTACTGGCGAAGCAGATTACAGAGATGCGGCAGTCAGTATCCTTACCTGCGCGCTTTAACTTTTAAGCCCCTAATACCTTTCTCAGAAACCTAACCGGGACCCGATAGCCGTCCATAAAATTTTGGTGAGGGATTAAAACTCAACCGCGGGACCCGATTGGTATGTACCCCAAAATATATTGTACAAAAACATTTAAAAAAAAAAGGTAATTTAATTCAATTTTCTAATGAAAATATTAGAAATTAATGTCATTATAAAAAGAAACAATTCATGTAAAATTATTAACATAACATGTACATGAAATATATGTTTTTTTTAGTAATAACGCAAATATAAGAGAATTTAAAAATAGGAAATTTTAAATCAAATATTTTTACCCAAAACTATCGTACGCATTTAAATTGTAATTTCCAGTTAATCTCGATGAAATTTTTGTCACCCCAATCACAGTGCATAGTAAATTTGGCAAGTAAATTTTTCGAAGTAACTGTAAAACATTTCTACTACTTAGTAGTCACTGTTCTTATTTAATTAAATCTTACCCTTGCCGTTAAATTTAACCTTCAACGTTTCAATTTGACAGTGATTAGTTAAATTGGAGGTTAAATTATTAGTTTGATGTACTTATATACGTGCATGAGATTTGCTATGATTAAATTGAACTGACAAGGTTGTAAGGTTAATGAAATCGATAATTTATAATTGTAGATTCAGTGAAATTTTAATCTCATGCACCATTACTTATTTAATATACGGCAACGGAATTCTGTCAAACTGACATCTATATTTTTACTGTGGAAAAATATGGATTTTTAATTCCACTCATACAATTATAAGATATCAATCATATGAAACATTTAAATTATTTGAAGCAATAAATTTTAAATGAAATTATTGAATATATATATAATCATACAACCAAAACAAACTGCTAATAATTCACTTTATCATATTACACCCTGACGTGCTGTCTTCTTACATAGTTTTTGTAGTTAATCTTAGAATTGCTTTAATTTAATTAGCAAACATTGATTTTAATAATTATTATTATTTAACTTTGTAATTAGTTATTCGAAAATTAATAAAAATATTATTTTTTAAAAAGTGTTTGATATAAAATCATAACTGGCACAGTCTAATTAGACACTTAATGACACTGAAACAAACTACTGGACAATTGAAAAAGAACTTCTTGCAAGTTTTTGAGCAACACAATATTTTAGGTTATACCGTCTCGTACGTATATTTACTATCGTGACAGACTGTAGACTATTAATTACAATGGTTATTATTTTCATTAAAGTAATGCAGTCAGAAACTTATTCGTTCGTATGCGAAACTCGAAGAATTTGACTACGTAATTGTTTATATAAAAAAAAAAAAACTAAATACAAGTACTAACGCGTGTGCACTTAGTCGAATTCCACCTACTTTTCAAAACCAAAATGTATTCACAGAAAACAAAACTTAGCTGAATATCAAAAAAAAACAAATATTTTGATTCAATCTCGTATCAAAATATTAAAATTATAAATGATAATCTATTTAATGCTCTACCGAATCGTAACTTAACCCATTGGGTCAATGAGAATTTACAAATATTGAGCGGAATAGCAAGAGTTTTTAGAGAAATATAAAACAATATTGATACTTCGAAAAAAATTCAAAATAAAATAAGTTAGTTTACGTAAAATTTAATTTAAAACATGTAAGTGATCTTGTAGCAAAAAAACGCTATTTTGAAAAACCTACATCTTAAGATTTGTTTTGTACCTTATTATATTTAAAACAGTTTTGTAAAACATAAAAATACAGAACTAAGCATTCCGAAACTAACATGGACAGACTAGACTAGACTGGACAGACGATGTAAACCTAGACGATGATGTATTATATTTTCAAGGACACTAACATCATATTTTCCGTGTACACAGATTGCCATTCCGCACTTTCTCGAGTAGATTTTGATATAAATACATCAGATAATGTAAATAAACTCCGAAAATTTGTTGAAGATTTTAATTACAATTTAGATTATATAAATAATAATAATAATAATAATAATGCACTAATGTAGACGACTTACAATCTTTAATTGTAGAAGTAGGCAACGATAACGATAATATTGAATTAGACGACCTAAATTCTGATTATTTTGAGGCGACAAAACATTCAAATGCAGATAACCTTATATTATTTTTATAATCGAATATCCTGTCAATTATAGTAAAACTAAAATTATGATTTCAGAAATAGACCGAGTTGGGCTGTTTGTAATTTAAAAAATAATTAAAAACTCAAATTTAAAAGAAAAAAAATATAGGAAGATTTGATTTTATTGATTTTCTTTAAGTAAAGTATGTACTTTAAATATATATATATATATATATATATATATATATATATATATATATATATATATATATATTTAAAGTACATAAAGCAAATAAATAGCAAATAATTCTACACGACAATACAAGTAGTTTGGTTAAGTAATATGTGTGGTTTTGCTAGCTTTGATATCAAGGTAGCAAAACTAGTAATATTTTTTTTAAATAAATTTAAACAATAATGAAGATGTGTGTCAAACCTGTAGCAATTAAATAGCAAATAAATCCACTTGTCATTGCATCCCCATTGATGATGAATTATTTGTGGTTTTGCCAACTTGACGTCAAGCTGGCAAAACCAGTCATATTTTTTAAAAATAAATAGCAATTAATTCGCAATTGCAGTAATAAAATAGCAATAAAAGAGCAAAAAAGTGCCAAATTTTTTTGATGGGTTTTGTTAAAATGGATTTGTCTGCTTGATGGAGCTGAAAAACAGTTTGAATTAGCGATTATAAAGATAAATTAAAGTTTTTATATCAAAAAATTGATGAAAAATTATATGAAAACAAAGACACTTATAAACGACACGAATCGCGAGCGCAACTTTCCTAAGCACATCAAATAAATTAACAAAAATTTAAAAAACAGCAGAAATTACAGCTAAACATAGTAACATTACCGAAAACATTCACATATCTAACATCAAAAGACACAGAAAACACACGTTCTAAACATTTTCAGATAAATCGCAGCTGAACAATGCACAGAAATAATAACTGTTACAAAAAATTTAGGTATTTTATTGATAAATTTAGAACCGAAAAAATTTCACAAAACTACGTACACTTTTAGATACTTTATTTAAGAAATACAACAATCTCAACACGAGCAATTTTATAACATAAATCACACAATTCTAAATAAAACTATGCATGGACTCGATATCTTAAAAAATATAGCCGATAAAATTAATAATTTAAAAATTCATTCTGTCAAAATCAGACAAAAACGCGGGTTGATAAATGGATAAGCTGCTGTTAAATTTTTTACTGGTAAGTTAAGCGCTGAAGATGGCAATAAATTTAAAAAAAAATTCAAAAGCATGTGCAAAAAAATGAAAATAATTTATAAAAACAAAAACTATGGTATACATATTAAAATATAAACAAATCAGAAATTTATAATGCAATTCGAGATATTCAAAATAATGTAAATATTCTAGATTTAAAAATAAAAAAGTTTGTTTTATTCTGTAGAAAAATATTTTATATTTGATATTTTTTTTTTACAGAATTATATAATTATTTGGTTATTCTTTGTAATGTTATTTAAAATGTATTACAAGATATAGAAACTTTATTAACCTTACTAATTTTTGACAGTTACTGTAAAATTTCAAAATTCTATAAAGATCAGTTACTATTCGAATTAAAATATGAAAATATATTAGATTTTGATTCTATAGTTAAATAAACTGCAAGGTTAAGTTAGTAAAAATTATATATTTTATATCAATTCTAATAAATTTTGAAGAAAAATTTGATTTATATTATTTGCACATGATACCAACTAAATAGATATCTGAATTTTTAACTATAATTTCAAATATTTGGAAATAGAAAATAACGCAGTCACATCTCTAATTGACATATATACTAAAAGCAAAATATATGAATGGTTAAATCAATTTTTATGTATATCCCTGTGTGTAAGCGACACATCTTAAATGAAAAAATTACAATTATTGTGTAGCATATTTTTCATATACATAGAAAAAAGTTTTTAAAAATTTATTATGACTACATTATTTGAGTCGTATAGATGCAAAACTCACTTATTGCAAATTTTAAGTTCTGAGATATTTGCAAAAAAACTGTTATAGCTAAGCGTAATTGTATTTTGATGATAAAATCTTGTTACTAGATGGCAATACTTATTTAAAATCGTGAATCATTGGTTTTATACATCATTAATTCATACAAAGTAACTGTTTGCTTTCCACTAATAAAATTTATATTGGTGGAAAGCAAACAGTTACTTTTGCATCTAAACTATCAACGCAAGTAGTGAGTTTTGCATCCAACACTAAACTTTAAAGAGTGTTTCTCATATTAAATACTGAGTTTTTTTCTAACTAACCTAACTATCGTATTCCTTGTAAAATTCTACTTTCAAATTTCGCATAATCTCATTTTTCACTTTTTGTCATATAGTGAGTTTTGCATCTATACGCCTCATTTATTCGTGAGTAAACAAATTTTCATAATATTTTCTCCTAGTGCTCACAGAAATTACATAATTTTATAATTGTACAGTGTTGCCAACTTTCCGAAAGAAAAAATCCATAAAATTTTTACAAGAGTGCCCATTTAAATTAGAAATTTTTAGTGTTGTACAATGTTTCCAACTTTCTTAGAAAAAATTACTAAAATTTAATTTGTCTTTGCTATTTATTCGAGATTAGTCAAATATTCAAAAAGATCCTCTTAGTGTCCACAAAAATTACTAGAATTTTGGGAAATTTATTATGATTACATTATTTATTCGAAATTAACCAAACCAGCGTTGCCAACTTTTTGAGAACAAAAACACTAGAATTTGAAAATTATATTTTGATCTTACTATTTATTCGAGATTAACTAAATTTTCACAAAAGATTCTATTTTTATCTACATAAATTAGGAGTATTTAATTTTAACAAAGTGCAGTGTTACCAATTTTCTAAAAAGTTATCAAAATTAAGAGAAAAAATGTACATTTTTAAATTTTTTATTGAGTCTATGCTATTTATCAGTATTTAATCCAATTTTCAGAAAATATTTATCTAGTAATTACACATTTTTTTTAAATACTTTGTTGCCTAATTTCGGAGAAAATTATTCAAATTTTTAAAAGCGGATAATAAAAGCATTTTGAACTATGAAATAATTTATGTAAAAAATCATCATATTCATGCAAATTCATGTTATATTGTCTTCCCTGTACGAGATCGCTGGCAAATAAATTATCAAGGGACAATTTCGTCATGGCCCTTAAGTTATATAGTTTCTTCTCAGCTCAGTATTTGTTATGCCACACCGTTCGATTTAACATCAGTGAAATAGCAGTCGTCTTCAGCTCAATTTGTCTGCAAAGCCATCCGTTTACTGAGCCCCCCCAGGTTCTTTCAAATATGGCGCTGAAGAGACCATTACAATGTCCCTAGAGATATGCTTATATATCATTTTCTTATCGGTTACGTTTGAAGCTAAGAATTTTTGACAGTGGCGGAACTCTTTTCTCTCGGTGATATTTCAGTTTAATGAATATTTTTCTTGCTGGTATCAATGTGTAGCAAAATTTATCCGATATGTTATTACTTCAGTTTACCGCTAATAAATTCGTTTAGTTTTCGTCAATTTATACAGTATAGTAAAAAAGTATGAAAATATTTAGATATAAATTATTATTTATATTAAAAATACCGAAATAAAATTTACTGTAGAATTTTTGAAATTTCTTGTTTCTGGAAATAGCAGTAGCTTAAATTCTTGAATGCAACACAGTTGAATTTTGAGTTAAGAAATATAAATTTATTTTTGGTATTAATGACAAAATAGCTAAGGACTGCTATATACGAACATTAAAAAACATATTGTTAAGTTATCTTCGGCAGACAAAGTAAACTTAATCTTTTATAAAAAAAAAATAGTCTTAAATAACATAAACAATAACAATACAAGAATAAAAATTCAACTATTTCAGTTTTAAGCTTTCTCTAATTTTGTTATAACTAATAATTTATAATATATAAAATATTAAAAATAAATATTTTGTTCTAAAAATCTATCTCCCCCACTGGTGTAAAAACATTAATTTATTACGCTTTCCAAAAAGAATTTGTAGCGTTAATATATATATATATATATATATATATATATATATATATATATATATATATATATATATATCATTGTTTAAAATGGCCGAATATAGAAGTACCTTTAGGAATTCCGCCGAGTACAATAAGTATTTTGAATGATAACAGTCGTTTTCTTTTTTTTTTGAATTTCCAATGGGTCTGTGAATCGAATTGCTTTGCATTTATCATTCGGAAAATTTTACAAGCAACCATATCGAGGTGTCCAACGTCGATTTAAATGAGCTTTGGTATTCAAGTAGAACACTAAAAACTAAGCGACACGTATATTTTTATCGGCAATCGTCTAGGTTTAGAGGGTAAAAATCACACCCAAAGTTTGGAGTAAAATTAATTTTAATTTTTTTCTCGAAAACTACGCATCTTAGAACAAAAGTGTAAATTTCCGGATAACTTTTTTTAAGAGTTATCCACCTATGATATTAGTTTTTTTCTATACGTTTTCTAAAGTTATCTTTTTGCATTCCTAACGTATATTCTACTCCATATTTAATTGTTAAGTATTTTTTTTTTAAATTTGTTTTATATTAAGATAACCCAATTAAAAATAAAATCGACGTGTCCTTGATTTTTTTTGAATTATTTATTGGTTTAAGAGGGTCATCTACGCCTTATATTGAAACTCTTATGTACTCATAAGTAAGTTTGATTATTTATAACTCGTTAATGTTAAATGATAGAAAAAAATTGAATTTTTTATTTGTTTTCCATAAGAAATTCTATAAAATATTAAAAAAAAAAAACGGATGTTTAACAAAATTTGTTGAAAGCTACGCCATCTACAAAGGTCTTTAGAAAAATGCTCGGATTAAAACCTTCATAGTTTTCGACGTATAATCGTAATCTACAATAAAAATTGGAGTTCCCATTTAAGATTTTAAAGCTGCTCGACAGTCATGGAGGAGAGGCGTTAACCGTAGGTGAAATTAATATAATTTTTCTAATCTGAATCTGCAATAAAAAGTGGGAATTCTTATTTAAGATTTTAAAGTTACCCCCGCCCTCTCAAAAGGTTTGGACATCGGCGCTTTTATTTTAGCACGAGTGACTGCTCGCCTCCACAAACATGAAGTTTTTATCGGGAATTTTTTTTTCATGCAATGCTAATTTTTTGAGATAATCAATGTAAGAAACTATGAGTTATGAAAAGAATTAAAATTCATAAATAATTTTTTAAAATATGTTATAGAATTTCTTATATAAAACAAATAAAAAAAATTAATACTTTTTCCTATCATTTAATATGAACGACTTATAAGTAATCAAACTTACTTATGAGTACATACGAGTTTCTATATAAGGGGTAGATGACTCCTTAAAACAATAAATAATTAAAAATTAAAAAACACGCCCATTTTGTTTTTAATTGGGCTATCTTACTATAAAACAATTTTTTTAAAGAAATTACATAACAATTCAATATGGAGTAAAATATATGGCAAGAGTGTAAACGGGTAACTTTACAAACCGTATAAAAAAAAACTAATACAATTGGTGGATAGCTTTTATAAAAAGAAGCTAATCGTACATTTACACTTTTGTTCTAGGATGCATAGTTTTCGAAAGAAAAAAGAAAAATCAATTTTACTCTAAACTTTGGGGGTGACTTTTACCCTCTAAATCTTGACGGTTGCCAATAAAAAAAAAGTGTCGTTTAGTTTTTAGTGTTCTACTTGAATACCAAAGTCTATTTAAATCGGTGATGGATACTTCGATATGGTTGCTTGTTAGCAGATTATAGCAGATTAGTTTTGGAAACACGAGAGAAAACGAACAAGAATCATACTAGATTATCCGATAGATGTATACTTAATGAGCTAGTGAGCACTGAGCACACAAGAATATATTTGAAGATTTGCATTGATATGGGAGAGAATTATTTGTATTTTAAATTTTGTTTTGTGATTAAATGTTTTAAATGATAAAATGTTGGCTTTATGCTGAACGATTTCTTGTTAGACCAATTCCTGGCCCTCAACAATTCACACATCTAATCATACGTGCTCCAGAGACTGGTAATTTACAAAGTCGCCAAGGGTGTCATGTGGGACTTAGTCGGCAATGGACAATGCTGCTTAACTAGAGTTTAAACAAATTAATCATTTAATGTAAAAACTAAAAGAATTATTATCTCGCTTATGAGACGACTTTTACTTGAGGTGTTTTAAGGTTTATTGATTTTTTTTGAGGTGTACTATTGCCCCCTAAAAGGATACAAAGAAAACCGTAAACACTTTATATATATATATATATATATATATATATATATATATATATAGTTTAAATTGAATAAATATCAATTATTAAATGGAAATTAAATTAAAAATTTGTCAATTATATTGTCTGGGAATCGAACCCAGGACCTTTCAGTTTCCGGCTGAGTGCTCTTACCATCTGAGCTAAGGACACAGACAATTTAATTGACAATTTTTAATCATTATAAAGTATTTATAATATATATATACATACTTTTCTTTTCATGTTATATTAATTTAGGGAAATTCTGTACATTTAATCTTAGATTTTCTGATGGTAAACTTATTTATTCAACAAGCAGAACTTTTTATAAGGAATGACTTTTGTCGTAAAATCAATAATAAGAAAATTTTTTCAGACATACTGTATATATTACAGTGCCGACGCAACAGAAAATTTTATACTGGGCAAAAGCTAACTGCCTGTCCCCCCTATATAAACATTAAGAGCTAAAAGGTGCAAAATTGTATGAATAAACAAAATATTCTTATGACATATACAACAGTAAAATATTGGGTGGCAAAGTTTAATCGGGGCCGTACGAGCTTGCAAGATAAACATTGCAGTGGTCGACCAAATGAGGTGACCACGCCCGAAATGGTGAAGATAATTCTACAAAATGGTATTGGATGACCATCGATTGAAAGTGTGGTGGGCATTTTAAAAAGTGCTCTATATCGCATATTGACTGAAAATTTGGACATGAGAAAGCTGTTTGCAAGATGGGTGTCGCGATAACTCACTTTGGAACAAAAACAGCACGTAAAGCTGTTTCAATCATATCATGGGAAAAACAATGTGAGTTTTTACGTCAATTCATAACCGTGAATGAAACATGGGTCCATCACTTCACACTTGAGACGATGGAGCAGTCAAAACATTGGACTGACTGACTATTTGCCAGATTTAGAACTCTCGTATTATTTTCTGTTTCCAAACTTGAAAAAATGACTCGGTGGTAAATGATTTGCCAACAATTAGGAGATTGTAGGCTGTTGTGAGGAACTCGACGATTTGCACTATAAACAGGGTATCGAATCTATAGGTCATCGTTGAGAAAAGTGAATCGAGCTAAAAGAAGACTATATAGAGAAATAAAGATATGTTTTTCCAAATTTTTTTTTTTTAATTTTTTTTTTTTTGTAGGTTAGGTTAGGTGTATTTGTAAAAAAATTGGGATCCGACAAACAAATTTGTAGGAGTTGTTACAATTTTACTGTTTTAACAGTAATAGCCAGTATAAGAAAGTGTTGCTATTTTAATGTTGCCGGTTAGATTTGTTCGTAATATTGATAAAATTCTTAGTTACACTTTAGAGGGTTTCGAAAATTGCCAGGAACAATTTCGTAGCAATTTCGGCATGCAACATAATTAGTTTTGAGAATAAAACTAATTTGATTTATGACGTACCTACATAGAAATGAAGACTGCTTGCTAAAACACTAAAATATTCATAATCCGTTAGTTTTCTCGGTTATGGTTTTCTCTGGCAAAATCAAATTTCACTTTACGTAATTACATATTTTAATACACATAGGCAACTTGTTCTAGTACCTATAATATAATATGTATGTCAGCTTTGTATGACGTACTAATAAAACGCAAATAACCTAATAATTTTAAGTTTAATTTGTATTCTAATTAAAAGAATTTTACCTAATAGTTATGACAGATGTCACTAAACTTTACTTTATTATTATCGTGTTAAATTTGATTAAAAATTTAACTGAAATGTAATATAATGAGTGAACACATGGTATCAGACAAAATTTATAAAATAATTTTTCACATATTTAAAACAATAAAATGTACATTTCTAACTTAGAACATATATATATATATATATATATATATATATATATATATATATATATATATATATATATATATATTTGATATACTCTGATATGTTTTCTTCGATTAAACGATTAAAAGGTTGTGCTTTATCAATTAACAAAAAAAAGTTGAATATATTATTTAGACAGCAATTTATTATTTATATTATTAAGCAAGTGTTTGAAATATTCTTAATTTTAAAAATATTTATTAAATTATTATTTCTAAATCGTATTATTATTATTGCTAAGTAATTTAATATATACGTAATATTAATTATTACTTATTTTACAAATTTTAATAACCGTAATATGTAACAATAATATTATATATATATATATTATATAAGTCTCTGCATCAGAAACCCAACAGTACGTTTGTGGTACTATGTTTATATTTCTATTATAACTCATTGTAATGAAATTTATTTTTTGTCAAATTTTTTGGATTCAGCATTTTACTATTTAATTTTAACTTTAACTTTTGTATATTTATGTAGATTTTGGAATACCACTCTATACAAAAATATCAATAATTTTAACAAAAAAAATATTTATTACTATACGCTTTAATCAGATGAACTCTAGGGCACCAAATTATTTTAAATTACAATATCAATAACAAGTCACACTTGAAAATTATGTAAATAAGACCGTGTCAAAATTTATATCTTATATTCAATATTACAAACATAATAAAACACTATATAAAAATACTCTAAAAGTATTTACAATCATTTTTAGTTGTGTCTACTACTTTAACTACTAGGTACTACTATTTTAACTTGTCAAAATTCTGATAAGATTACATTCATAAGTTGTGTGTATGTTATCGTGTCCACTGTGCACGCTATACATAAGTTAGCAACTTTGAAAAGTAAGTTAGAAAGAGGCTCGAATTAGAAACACGATACCGCATTCACGTGCATTAGGCATGTAGTGAATGAAGCCTGATGCAAATGTTTGAGCATCCGGCATGTAGAACTGGGTAATGCTTGGCTTGTTGGCCTTGTTTTATGAGGACGGTAAACTTAATTTATACATATTTTACGGTCAGCATTTCGTTTTTATTATTTGGTTTTTTTCATTATTTTCACTTCCTTCCAAATACATTTTATTGCTATTTTATTTTTCATTTAATAATAAAATTGTTTTTCAAGTTTTCATATTGCTATGAATTTATGAAAAAAAACTATTTACAGATATATGAATATATATATATATATATATCCAATTTTTATTTTGTATTAAAACTTTAATTATTCATAAAAAAAATTATGTTTGGTTAAACAGATTTTTACATAGTATTATTAAAAAAATTCAAAATATTTTAGACTATTTTATAAATTATTTTCATATCGACACATGTACCTATAAGGTGTGGCATAAACTCTTTTTATTCAAACAGAAATCAATTTATGCCAAACATTATGTCCAGTAAAATGTACCTATCATATTATTTAGATTTATAATACTCGTAAATCTCATATATGCTTTTTTTCTGACAACTTGGAAACATCTCTTTCCGCAAAATATTTTCAATCGTTCTAACTCATTCACATATCAAATGTTCAAGCATACGAGGGATGCTTTTTATATTTCGGAATTACAGAACAAAACAAATATGTTTCATCAAAAATGGCTTTATTGTTTTTCAAAATATTCACCATGAAAATCAATACACTTTTGCATGCGCTTGAATCAATTTTCTAAGCCTTTTTTCCAAGTGCCAAATCAGGACTGTACGGCGGATGATCCAACAAATCGACGTTTGAGTGCTCAAAAAGTCACTTGTTCGAGCCGTTGTGTGAGAGCTTGCATTGTCATGGTGGAGAATGATTCGTTTTCGGCGGTTGGTTTTCCTTATTTCTCCGAAGGCGTCTGGCAAACAAATTGCTGTGTACTATTTAGAATTGACTGTTCTACGTTGCACCAATGGTACGGTTGCGACATGTCGTTTTCCGAAAAAAACAGGCGACCATTTGCTGCGAAGTGCTTCGTGCGCGAACAACTTTTGTTGGATTTAGCTCATCTTGAAAACCCACACAGTCGACTGCTGTTTATTTTTGTCTCATACGCATAGATCGCGTTTTGAAGCACCGCGATCGTATTTTTTGAACACTTCTTTTGACCAATTGACACGAGCCTTTTTTTGCCCATTGTCAAATTATGTGGGATCCAACGCGAACAAATTTTTTGACGGCCAAATTTTCATGCCATATTAAAAGTATGCTGGTCCCAGTAATGACCAAGAATGCCTCAATCTCATGACAAATCACATGACGATCTTGCAGTATCAGTTCACGGAACAACAACCGATTTTAGACGACCTTTACGAAATTCATCGTTAAGCGAACTACGGCCATGATAGAATTCGGTAAACCATCGATAAACACTTGTACTTATTGGTGTTTCATCGCCAAAAGTCGAATTAAGTTAATCGATGCACTGCTGTTGAATTAAACCACGTCGAAAGTTTTGGTCGAGATGAATTTTTCAAATTCCTGTAAATATCACAAATAGCACATGTACATCAAAAAATTCTGAGTCCGTATACCGTCAAAAATGTCAAACTTTACGATAGATACGTTAGTTGCCTGATGGCAGCACTAGTGTTGCCCAGTTTCGACATAAAAGGCAACCCTCGTATTTTTGATATCATTTATTCAATTTTTTTCACCAAACATTTGTCAAACATGTCTTCCAATGTGTTTTCTAATGTTATTGTACGCAAAAATTTCAATTGCAACTATGAAATATAAATTAATGAATCAATGTGAAAAATTAGTTTTCTCGATATTTTATAAAATTATTAAAAAAAATTTTTGAAAATAAAAATACACGTTAATATAAGAAAATAAAGTAGAATTATTTGAAAAATGTTAAATTCAAATGTCGCATACAAAATAACGAAAGTATGGCTGTTATACAAGCGACCTTTTCGTATGCAAACCTTATCTAAGTTTTAATATTAAAAAATATAAAAACTGAAACATAACACCGTAACATTAAAATAGTTTTTCGTTATAAAATTTCGAAACGTACGCGTGAAAACGTCTCAATATAAAAATGTATTTCAAGATTGCATATAGTAGGTAGGTACGGTACATGAGCAAACGATACAAAAAAGGGAAACTAATAAAAAGCGTCTTTCTTTCTTTCTTTCTTTTCTACTTGCACCAGCCACCGAGTATGACGAAGCCGAGCTGAGCCGATGTAATAAAATTGTTTTTGTTGCAGTTCTGGAAATTTTTATTCGCTTTTACACAGGTAGCCTGTTTTTATATTTAATTTATTCATCCATAAAGCTTTAGTATTTTGTGAAACAAGATTTTAATAAAAATAATTTAATTAACTCACGATATAGCACGGCACGACTTCGTCACGTATAAGAAAAAATACTTCTGTTACATGAAACATTTTAGGTAAATGCAGCCATGCAGTTTTCATATTTATTAAATTATTAACAATTAAATCATTATATAATCAATTTTTTTAGCCAATAACGGTATATCGCTTTTTCTTAGATATTTAGAATTTTTTTAGTAGTTATATATGTGATAAATAAATTTTTTATCGTAATTGAATTATATGCTGGTGATTTGAAAGAATTTTAAAACATTTTTAAGTAATTTATTTTTTATATTTAAAGATAACATTTGTTTTCTAATTTTTGAAAATTAATGTCATGTACATAGTTATTTTGATTACTATGGAATGTACATTTTTACCACTTTGACTACAAGGAATTCTATTAATGTCTACATAAATTATATAATTTTAGTGTTGTACCATGTTACCAACTTTACTAGAAAAAAATTACTATTTATTTTGGCCTTACTGTTTATTCAAAATTAATCAAATTTTTACAAAATTCTCCTAGTTTAGTGCTCACATAAATTATATAATTTTAATCTTGTACTTACTGCGTTGTCAACTTTCTGATACAAAATTCCAAAATTTTTAAATTTTATTTAAATTTCATTATTTATGCATGGTTAATCAAGTTTTCATAAAAGATTCTTTTAGTGTTCATTACATAATTTATATATTATACAGTGTTGCCAACGTTCAGAGATTTTTTTTTTATTTAGACAATACTATTTATCAGAATTCAATTCAATTTTTAGAAAATATTCACCTAGTCTATAAGAAATATAAAAATTTATTTTTATGCTGTGTTTCCAAATTTTGGAGGAAAATTATTTAAAGTTTTAATACTTTTTTATACCTATACTATACTATTTATCCGATTCTAATATTTTTTTCTGACACATATATAACAAATGTATAAATTTGTTCAACACAGTGTTGCCAGTTTTTGGAATAAAAAATAATTAACTAAATTTTTTATTATTTTATTTTAGCTATATTTAAATTACATTTTTTAATTTTAATAATAAATACATAATTTTATTTTTGCACAGTGTTATCTACTTTTAAAAATATTAATATTTTATTTTAACTACATTTTATATTATAGTGTTGCAAATTTTCCGGGAAAATTATTCAAAATTTATTTTAAGCATACTGTTTGTACATTTTAAAAGAAATTTAATTAATTAAAATTATATATATATATATATATATATATATATATATAGATTTTTTCAAAATTTGCTCAAAAACATCTGAAAAAGTTCAGTAACATAGAGAAAAAAATTAGCTATATAATAGCTAAGTAACTTTTTTTCTAACTCATATGATTTAGCACGAAAAATTATTGAAAATTCTAAAAAACATTTTTAAAAAAGTTCCAGCGCCCAAACGGCATATGCTAGCAAATTAAAACTAAAACTAAATTATATAAACTAGAGCATTTTTATTGACCTATTTCCTGTTATCTTATATGCTACAATAAATTATATAAGTTTTTATTCTCTATCGAAAAGTATTCTAAATATTTCTCCGAATTTTACTTCAGAAAAAAGTATTCCGCATATTATCGGTATCTCATGTTATTGCCTTATATCGACCTGGCAAACGAATACCTTGTATATATATATATATATATATATATATATATATATATATAATTTTAACTTTTCTTATTATGTAGGAATTATAAAACAAGTTTACCATAAAAACTTCAACTGTGTTTGGTAAGCATAAATATTATTATATTTTAAGCAATTTCATGTTTAAAAAACTAAAAATCTTTAATTGCTTTTAAAAATACAATCATAAAAATTGAAAAACTAAGTGAAATTAATCAATTAAAAAAAACGATTTAATAAATTATCAAATGAAGAGGTAATGGAAAACATTTATGAAATTTACAAGATGTAACATGCAAGGGAAATGAAGTGACTTTGATAAAATTTGTTTTATGGTAATATAGCAAAAAAAATTAACTATAATAAGTGTTTTATTTATTATATTAAGAAAAATATACATATGTATTAACATTAATATTAAAATTATTTATTTATTACAAAATAAAACATATTTATTGAAGATTGTTGAAGATAATAAACGGCATTTAAAGAACATTTATTAATTCTGTATGAAAATACAGCAAATAATAATGTCCACAAAGTCACCATAACCATTACAATGATATTGCAGTCCAGTATTGTCTTTTTCTTGAATCAGGATCAGTATTTACAATTAAAGCACATGGATAATTTACGTAAATAGGAAGTCTACTAGTAAGAAATTTTAAGTTTAAAAGAGATTTTGAAGTAAATAAATGATAATATAGAGCAAAACAATTGCGGATATCGAAAGGTGAACATTCGAACTAAAGTATATTCACACGCAAAATGTCAAAATTTGTATCAAAACCTCGTTAACCATCATAAGTGTTGTGTCTCCAGTTTTCATTTCTTGTCAATCCCGGTAGGATAAAACTATTTGTAAGTGTTAAATAATAATGTTTTAATTGTTATTATAGATTGTTTACATTATTTAATACATATCCAAAGCAATTATATGAAATTATACATATGTTTGCATGTCACGCCGTGGCCTCAAAATTTCCACGTTATCAATCCCTATTGCTAATTTAATAAAAAAATAACTTTTAAAAGCTCTATTGCTTCATATTATCATCTATTAGTTGTGCATTAGTAGAAAGCTGGATCAGCATCCAATTTTTAAGTCGTAATACAAAATTATTGATCAAAATGTGAAATTTATACAAATATTATTTTTGTACTCATTGTAACATGGTTTAACAGAAAAACAGCAATAATTTTACGAATTGTTAACTTTTTTCAAATCTAAATGTTAAAACTATATTACTATGACCCAAATATATATATATATATATATATATATATATATTATATTTTTAACAGTTGAGCAACAGTGTCATCTACAAATTGTGATCACAATAAACATACATTTTAAATGGTAAATCTAGATAAATATTTGCAGGTTTCACTGATTGAGATTTTGTAATTATAAGAGCTAATTTTGTAGGTTATGGTATTAAAATAATTGTCTCACTTGTAGCATTACACACTTACATATTCTATCTTAACATGCTTTTTATAATTTCATTATAATTCATAATCAATTTTATCAACTAGTATATATTTTCATAATTACCAGACTTTAACTCTTGTTTACCAACAATAAAGTTTTTGTCATCTTTAATATTACTAAACTTATGTTTTAATATTGTTTTAGATTTATCTTTATTTTTCATTAATTTTTTTATTTTAATTGTGAGAAAAATATTCTCCTGCATTGGCAGTGAGCATAGACCATGGATATTTAATTTTTTTAATTTGTTTTACATAAGAAATTCTATAAAATTTTAAAAAATTTATTAATGAATTTTAATTCTTTTCATAATTCATCAGTTTCTTATATTGATTATGTCGCCTGATCGATTTAAGTGAAGACTTTGAAATATCTCTAAAAATAAGTATCGCACGAAAATATTTTTTAGATAAAAAGTTAATATTTTCGATTAGGGCATCCACTCGTGTTAAAATTAGAGCGCCACTGCCAATCCCTTTTGAGGGAGATAGGGGGTAATTTTGAAATATTAAATGGGAATTTCCATTTTTTATTGCAGATTCGGATTCCTCAAAAATATTAACTTGTTATATGTGAAATTTTTTCGTGCAATACTTATTTTTCGAGATATTTTAAAGTTTTCACTTGAATCGACCAGCCGACCTAATCAACATAAGAAACTGATGAATTTTGAAAAGAATTAAAATTTATAAATAGTTTTTTAATATTCTATAGAATTTCTTATGTAAAACAAATGAAAAAAATTATAATACTTTTTTCTATTATTTAATGTTAACCAGTTCTAAATAAAACAATAAATAATTAAAAAAATCGGAAACGCGGCAATTTCATTTTTAATTGGACTATCTTAATATAAAACAAAATTTTGAAAAATATATATAACAAATATGGAGTAAAATATATATATCAGGGGTGCAAAAGGGTAACTTTACAAATCATTTTGAGAAAAATTAATACCATATTTTAGAATGTGCCTGGAATATTACTTTAAATTTACATTTGTATTACTTTATCGCTGATGATTTTTGACTGCTGGATACGCTGAGTATTTGCAACATCTATTAATTAAAAATATATTTTTTTCTTAAAATATCACGCTTATTTACTGATTTTAGTTAAAAGTACTTTTTGATGTTTAATTCAAATTTTATATTTGCTTTTTTAATATCTTTATTTAATTGAAGGAATGCATATAATTTTTATATAAATGGATATGGAGTTTGTGCCATACCCTTTGGATACATGGCGTGATTGTGTATATATTAGAATTGAAATGAAACGTACGTTTTAAGAAAGATTCTAACGTACATTTCCATTCGACTGTACCCGACATAATTATAATTAATTAAATTAATTAATTGGGTTAAAGTTAAAGATAAACAAAACTAATTCGCAGAAAATAATTATTTAAATAAAAGAAAAAATTTAATATACTCGTTTTTAAAACGGACTAAAAAGTATAAAATAATTTATTCTATCTCCATATTTATAACCCCATACAGATTTCTGACTCCCATACAGATTGTTCTGAAAATTTATGATTGTGAACTTTTAATAGCTATTAAAAATTCACAATCACAAATTTTCAGAACAATCTGTATGGGGGTCAGAAATCTGTGTGGGGTTATAAATCTGTATGGGGTTAAGAGATATTATTTTATACTTTTTGGTCCGGTTTAAAAACGTAGTATATAAAAAAAAAATTATTTAAATAATTATTTACCCTATTCACTTTGTTTTATGTTAGTTATATTTTAGTATATATACATTTTATATTAAATCGTACAAATTAAAAATACTTTTATTCTTATATTTAGTTAGTTTCGCTAAAACTTAGAACGAATGATGAATCACTGAAGGATTGCAATTTACTTGTTTAGCTTTAATATAACTTTTTCACTTCTTTAATATAACTATAATACGAGTAATAACTCGTATTATAGTTATATTAAAGAAGTGTTCCGCCTTGCGATTTCGTTTTAAACGAACTATACACGTAGGAAATGGGCCTTGTCAAAAGCAGCATTTTCTCGCAACTGCAGCTTATATGCGCGATGCAGGAAACTTATGGAAATGAAAATGAAATTCTAGTAATTTTCGTATGGCGTGCAATGTTGTCGGTGACTTGTACCTTATTGCAGGCCTGTTGGGACTTATATTAACTCGAGAAAATAGTATATAATTGATGGAAAATGTCAAGTTGTAACGTTTCCAACGGTTTCTGTATACCAGCTTTTTTTCTTTTTATTTATTTTAGATTTTTTCTAATTATAATGCGAAGTTAGTTGAAAAGCATGTAATGATTGATACTTGTTTATTGCATGATATTGTTTCAGAAACAATTTTTAATTACATTGTTACTGATTCGATACGTTGATCAAATAAGAAATATATAGTTTACAATAGAATGTCTAAATTACTTCAATCAACTGCTAAAATTGCAAAGAAAAAAACAATAAACAATTAAAGACACCTAGTTAATTAAAATCTGGCTTTGTTTAATTAATAATTCATAATAAGTAGGTACTTGGTTTTATGTTATGTTGTTTATTATGGAGAACTGACAGAAACTGATATGAGAACTACTGGTAAGAATGAACTATATAAATTAGTACTCGTTTTTATGTAACTGTCATATAATATCAAAATAGTTAATATAGTTAATTAAATCAAATAAAAAATAAATTTACAATTTTCTATTAATAAAATATAGCTATTATAAATTAATGACAATTATAAATATACAAATTTTAAAAGAGAAAACTTCACATATAAAAGTTTTTATAAGTAGACTCGATAAAACTCACTTTAGAAATGAAGTTTGAATTACAGCGAATACATAATTTTTAAAATGTTAATCCATCACATATGAAATATGTCAGAATAATGTATGTGTTGAAATATCTAATATGTGTGCCCTTTCTAAAATTATTGGTTTCTTAAATATAAAACATTATATTTATTATCATATTTTAATTAAGCATTTACATATTATTGTTATTTGCGAAAACTAAGTGTTTATAGATACATAACTTCATAATAACAAGTTTTTCTTAAACTTTCCATGTAAAACAATGAAATTTCACTTAGATACTATATAACATAGTTATAAATAAATATACTGTAATAACGGAAATAACAGTACTATTTCAAATTCATGACGGCACTGCCATTACCGGTAGAGTTAGATTTCAATTTGTCATTTTTTTTTTTTTTCTCAATGATGATTTACGAGTAGTAGGTTAAAACGTCAATTTTTTAATTAACATGTTACAGAACTTTAATCTATTTTTTTCAAATTTTTAAATACTTTTTATTGCAATTTTATTGTAAGCTTGCTTTAAATTGTCAATTTTATTATTATAAAGAAAAAGTACACTGCCACGTGTTACGACTGGAATATATAAATAAGAATCTAAACAATCGAAAAAGCTTGCATGACGAATTATTAAAAAAAAAAACATGTTTATTTTTGTTTCAAATATAAAAGCACTAAAACAGTATTAATACTGTGTTGTCAAAAAAATGTCGATTTGACAGATTTTTAGTAGTACATAAAAGATGCATTCATAATTTGTATATAGCGTGCTACTGTTAACTTAATTTTAAATAAAGTAATAAATTTTGGACGACAAGCATAAACCAGAAATATTATTGATTTTTCTACTAAATTTTTTCTACTTTTGCACTCTTATAATGAAAATCATATTGCCTAATATTTCACAAGAAAATTCGAACAATTATTTATATTTGTTTTTTTTAAATATTTTTTTTATTTGTATAATAATTACATAAAATGTAAATGCATGACATCAGATGTATTTTATTATACCTATATTGTATTGTTAAAATAGAAATTTGTTAGTAATGTGTGACAATTGTTTTAATTAATTGTTTAAATATACAAACTAATGCAATTGACAGATGACATGTAATAAATTGATTACTTTAGAAGAGAAAACAAATAATAATCATTATTGTTTTAGGATCTGTTTTAATCCTGACATTAAATTCGTCAAATATCATTCTGTTTCCTGTTTATTGTTTGCCAAATGTTTTATACGTACATTACAGTAATTCATGTTATACATATAGTTTATCCTTTTTTGATATAACTAGAATTAGTATATATGTTTATAATATAATATTTAATATGTTTTTATTTTTATTACAGGTAATCCCATTTTATCCATAATTTTATTTTAATTGAGCATTGGTAAGTTTAAAAAATATAATACACTTTTTTTTATAAAGTCAAATGATATAAAAGAATTTTTATATTATGACAAATTTCTTTTACTGTGAAATTTACCGAATAAGATCATTTATATAATTTACTGTACAATTTTGCTCTGTTTAAAGGTTTATATCTATATATATATATATATATATATATATATATATATATATATATATATATATATATAAGTTATATAAGTGTAACTTATACATATATGAGTTACATAACAATTCCACACATCAAACGTACATACAAAGTACAATTAATTGTCGACTCAACATTTAGTTATATATTATATTATAATAAGATATGTACAGATTTAGATCGTTAGAAATTTATAATCGCTATGTTGTAATTATTTATTACATACATACATACACAATCACGCCATGTACCCAAAAGGGTGTGGCACAAACTCTTTTCATTCAAGCAAACAAGCAACTTTCGCTTTATCCACATTCATAATTCCTCTCATACATGCTCTTTTATTCCTACTACTTGGAACCTTTCGCTCACGCAAAACACTCTCAATCATACCACTCTAACTACTCATTATTTATTAATTAAAATAAATAATTTTTTAAAAACAATTTTACGTTTTACGTATAATTGGGGGAGTCGCAGTCGGTAGGATTAGTTAACGATATTAACGTATATAATATCAACTCGTTTCAATGAATTATTGACTAATTTTCGAATCGTAATTGTGAACTTGTAATTCATCGAAGTACGTTTGAGTGGTATGCAGTTTAGTGAATTGTTAAGTGAAATAGTACACAGTCAACCATCACCATTTTATTGGCCACATTTTCAGCGAATATCGAAAACAACGGCACAAAAACCCAGTAACGGGCGAAACTATAGTATTCTACATTGATGGTGGTACTATGAGAAACTTATGTCTTTTTGAGATTTAAATTTAACAAATTCCGTTAGCGATAGTGTTACTATGACACCGATCTTAAAATATCGTAAAAATTTTGAGTAGTACTAACGAAGTATAATAAATTATTATTAATTTTTTATAAATAATTTATTTTATAAACAAAAATTTCAAATCCAAATCAACCACCATCCAATGTTATTCCCCTTTTCTCAGTCTTAAAGAAAGAATATCTGAACTTGATATCGGAATTTAGGGGCGAACGTAAATTATTACTGAAATTTAATGATATATGTGAAAAATGAGTTGTAAAATTTTACAATACAATCAATACGAATGATTTTCAAAACGATTATCTAATATTGACTATTTTGGCTATTAATATTTCAAGTAGTATTATTACAGATTGGGCATAATTAAAACACGTTCTACTCGATACATATATGCTGATAAAAGGAATATATGTATACTTTAAATATAGAAATTTGCGAACTACGGCAAGCATATAACGAATTAGTTTTTGATTTTTAAGAGAGTCCAATCTGTCGACTTAGCCTTTAATTTTATATTAAAATATTGTATATCACATTTACAGAGTTAGATAATTAGAAATTTATAGTTGGTTCAGATTTTGCTTTATAATAATGACAATAAATAATTTTTAAAAAACAATATTACGTTTTACAATTAAATAATTTATATATATATATATATATATTGCTAATACATTTTTTTTATACCATTTTTGTTAAGCACTATTTTTTAATTTATTGAGTTTATGTAATTGTTTTGCTAACAACGTTAGTACATAATGTGCAAATCAATATAATTAAAAAAATATCAATAAAACTGACAAAGACGAGAAATCCATGCCATATTTTCTGTTTTCTTAATGCCACTTTATGTCTGTCGGACAGCAAATAATCTCCATCGCTCTACAATACAAGGCAACTATTGCAATTGATAGCTATCGCCAGCTTAGTTATTTTATTTAATAAATTATGCAAAGGTAAACTTACTGCTAAATGAATTCTATGCAGATGATTTGAATGCCCATGTCTTCATAAATATTTAGTGAAAAATATAATAATCTCAAATATATCATACTTGATGCTAGAAACGTCATTTGTCAGATGGCAGCATTAGGGTTGCCCAATATAAAATTGCTGAAATATAAAAGGCAGCTCTCGTAGTACTAGTATACAAAAAATAAGATTCCCGAGATGGTAGTAATTACAGAGGAATAGCATTGGCATAGCAATAAAAGTATGTGATAGAATATTAGAAAGACGATTAAGAGCCATAATAGAACCAACATTATCACAAGCAAAGGTGCCTTCAGAAAAGGAAGACTCGTGCAAGACAATGTATTCACAATCAAACAAATAATACACAAGACACAAATGAGTAAAAAGAAAGCGCATAGAAAGATTTAGAAAAAGCTTTTAACATGGTACAGAGACACAAGTATGCGCAAGATTATACAACAGATGGAATATCTACAAAACTCATCGATACAATAATTTAGAGTTTGTGCTATAAAAATGTAAACTATATAGCTAGCAAAAATGGAACATTGAAAACATTTGAAACTAAGAGAGGACTGAGACAAAGAGGCGTAATGAGTCTAATACACTTTACAATATTTATGGACGATGTAATTAAAACATGTGAACCAACAACAAATATTTACAATTAATAGCAATAGCAAAATGCGCATTTGCGGATCATATAGTGATACTTGCAAGCAGCTAAAGAAATCTTCAAAGTAATTTAAATGTAGTGCAAGAATACTTGACAAAATATGTGATGAAAATAAAAACAAAGAAATTAAAAGTAGTGCATGGTTATAACTAAAAAACAATAAATTATAAAAATAGGCTCGGAGAAGTTCAAACAAGTAGGCAAATTTCATTATTTAAGTACATTAGGCAGTAATGGTACTTAAGAATTAAATATGAATGAAAGTGTAAACAAAACAGCTAAAGAATTTCATCAATTAAAGAACACTTTTATAAGCAAAAAAAAGAAGAATTGAAAATAATAATTTATAACACAATATGCAGATCTAACATGCGGATGCAAATCATTGGTGTTAACCAGAAAAATGCAAAGCAAATTCAAGTACTAGAAATGAATCATAGGAATTAGTAGATAAACTAAAATTAGAAATGACGACGTAGGACAAGACTGGGACAACATTCTGGGGAAAATAATGAGGAATACAGGAGGCAACAAAAAAAAAGAATTAAGAATAATGAGAGAAATTTGTGCACAACTAAGAACTAAAAGTAACAACCTTTACAGCTAACAGTACAAGGGGATTTGACTATATATATATATATATATATATATATATATATATATATATGTTTTCTTTCCATCTGACATAAATTTTGTATTGAATATGATGAATTTGAGAAAAAATAACAATTTTGCATCAAAGTGGCAACACCCATTTGTAAAAAGTCATTAAAATTAACATATTTAATTGTCTGAACAATTTTAAGTAAGTGATTTTAGGAAGTGATATTATTGTCAAATAATAAATAATAAATAAAGTTGGTTTATTTGAATTTGTTTCACATTTTTAACTTAAAAAATGCTATTCTGAAATCTTTTTTCAAATGATTTTTTTCAAAATTGTTAGAAGTAAAATAAGTTTTCCTGAAATACTTCTCATTATTGTTTAATTTAGCCTATACCAAAAGTAATATCAATACTTCCGACTAGTGCATTTTTAATTTTTAGACAAATACCAAAAAGTCCGGTAATAATAATTTTCAAATAACAAAAATATTTTCCATGTGATACCCACTTTTTGGCGAATACTATGTATTAAAATAAAAATGGGATTTAAAACGATATTTTGCGATTGTGGTTAACTCAGTGGTTAATTATGCTTATTATTTGTGATATTACGTATTTTAAAGGAGTTAAAAAAATGTTAACCCTTAATCACAGACAACCAGTTATTCATAAACAAATATACTATTAACTTGAAAAAATATCGCATCTCTGTATAACCATAAATAAATTATTTTATATGCTTGTTAATATATCGTAATATTTAGATAACAATTTTAGATAAAAATTTGCTTAAACATTTATTTTTTTGATTCATTGATCCAGATATTAATTTGATTACAAAATATTTATTAACTGAGTATAATTTATTTATTATTCATTGATATAATAAAATATTTTACATGTTAAAATTTTATTAAAAATATACATTATTTAATTTAATTATTCATAAATTGAGCGAAAAGTATAATTAATAACTGTGAAAAAATCATAATTAAATACCTCATTATTATTTAAAAGCAAATTAATTGCAGGCAAATTAATCTTCATAAAAACATCTGTTCAACATATTTCAGCGTTAATACACATTAAAAACAAAAGTTCAAAACATTCAACGCCTACTATCAAAAAGTTTCAACTTTGGCTGAGGAAAATAACAGCGATTATCGAACACAACCATGGGATATACCGAAACGAAACGGTTCGGTGCCCCGTGCGACTGTAGATGACTCGATGTAATTAAAAATTAATCTAAGAAAATTTGTGTCAACCGACTGAATTGAAAACTTATGCTCGGAGACTATAGGCAAATACTGCCAATTGTTGCGGAAAATTCTTACAAAATGACGATTATCAAAAAAAGGCAAGAAGATTTCGTTATTTTCGTTTCAATTTTTAATTGACGCTTTTTCATATTTGAGCTTGTTTATTTTAATTGCATTTAGAATTTTGTCAGCTGAAATGTCGTCGTAACATTATCTTCAAAATATTTTTAAAAATTTTGTATAACAAAATTCAACAGTAAATTAAGAAGGTAATTATTATATTATATTATATTTTTAGAGCTATTTTATTTCGTTTATGATTCATTTTATTGGAAAGTATAAAAATCAAGAGATTGAATCTGGGTATCAACAATGATTTGTTTATGAGCTAGCACAAAAAATCAACTGGCCGATGATTTTATCCAAGCAAATTGGTTCTTGGTTACACGCTTGCGCAGTTGCATACACGGACTGTCTTGCATTACACCTTATATTTTTACAAGCAAGTCGATCAAAGCATTTTGTCAGTTAATGTTGGTTTATGCACATTGTTACCTTATACCTTAACCTTAACACTAACATCAGCTTTATGCACTAATATTAACACATAGTTGCTGGTTTATGTTTAGTAAAGGTACATTGTACTGTACACGTTGCACCAATGAAAACAGTTTACACGCAAGAATGACGTCGATGCTAATCGATCATATGCTTTCCTGATTGGTGAGCATCAGCATTATGCCTTAGAAATTGAGAATTTAGCAACTATTTGGGAATAATGCTGGGGATAAATTTACAACCGCGGATATGCACTAGTATTAAAGCACGTATTTCCCTATACTTACATATAGTTATACGTAGTATAGGGTATAAACCACTCTACAGTTTTTCCATATTTTCTCAACTTATAACATTAAGTAGTTAATATTTAATACTACTAAGTATTTACTAATTTTAATAAACGCTAATGTTTGAAAATGAAAAAGGGGACTATGTATTCAACTTTTAACTTCGTGATCACTGTTACTTACTGTCAATGTGCGATACAAAATCGAACCGCTTTATAATTAGTGCAATATTATTATTACGAAATTGTGAAATAAATTGTGATAAAACACTGGAAGGTTACAAATTATTTTAAAAAAATTATTGTTATTAGTTATTCTTTTTATAGTATTCTCTAGTGTTATATGTTGTTATTGTATGTATTCTTTGAAAATTTCAGAAATAGAAAATTAATTTTATTTTATTACAACTTGTGCGTTTTACAAGTTATATGACATATTATACTAACTTGTGTTAACATTTAAACTACAGCAAACAAAAGGAAGCGTCCCCATTCGAATAAAAACATTACACTATGCAATGAATTACATATTGAACGAACACAATGCTAAAAATATTAATTACTGATTACAGAATAAAACATTAAAAAATAATTTACATACAATACATACATACATACATACAAGGTAGTTAACCAATGGCTACCTACTTGACTTGCTAACCAAGACAGCAGCTTGGAGGTAACTGAAATTACATGATTGCATCGCGTACCCATCTAATAAATTCGTATACATACTTGTTTTAGGTTCGGTTTCATAAACGATAAATAAATTTCTTTCACAAGTAAATTTTATTCTCTTACTAAATAACCTTCAAAACAAATGTTATTTCAACAATTTACTACCAGATTACGATTATTAATAATAATAACTATTTTTTAATACTACTAGATTAAATTTATTCCATCTTTTTACCACTTTGAATGCAAGGAAAAAGTGGTATAGTGTTTGGTACGGTGTCTGTAATATTTTCAAAAAAAAAAAGTAAAAATTGTATAGAAATCCTTCATATAACCTCTAGATTACGAATCTGAACTTAGTTTATGTGGGTGTATGAATGTGCGTCGTCAGCTCGCTCGGTCGTCAGTCAAAATTTTGTGATTGCAACTCCTTCTAAACGGTTCAACCGATTTTAATACAATTTGCGGCATAAATTTGTTAAGTGCCCAAGATGGTCATGTGTGTTTGGTTTTTTCCAGTGATGTTAACTTTCCGAGAAAAAGTTACTAAAGTTTTTAAAAATTTATTATTATCACATTATTTATTCGATTTTAATTAAATTTTTACAAAAGATACTCTTAGCATCTAACAAAATATAATTTTAGTAAACTACAGAGATGTCAACTTTCCGAGAAAAAAAATATTAAAATTTTTAAAAATTTATTATGATTATGTTATTTAACCGATTTTACACAAATTTTTATAAAAGATTCTTTTAGTATTCATATAAATTATATAATTGAAACAAAATATAGTGTTGCCAACTTTCGAAGAAAAAAAAACTAAAATTTTTAAAAATGTATTATGATTATAATGTTATTTAAGGGGAGGTTCTTTTATAATTGTACCAAAAGTACCTGATATTTGACAATTTTTTTTGAGGAACTGAAATGACTTAGACATGTGCGTTTTTTTGCAAAATGTTTATTCAGGTTTTGTCTACAAAACAAATTTTTTTTTAATTTCGGATATTTAAAAATGTCGTCCAAAATGGCGTTTCCGGGAAACGATGTTGTAAAATCAAAACTTATCCACGGGCACGATACAGGTCGCAATTCGTCACCTAGAAGCATGAAACCAAAACGACCTTAAAGATTATATTTCATAGAGGCATCTCTACCTAAAAAACATGAAAAAATTAGTTATAGAAATAAAATGGCGGCCACTTGAAAATAATGTATTGTTTTTTCGCATGATTTTTCCAATTTGGCCTGCTGTAAAAATCGTTAATGATCAAAATGTTGCAATTTTGTTGGTAGAGATGCCCGAGGATTTTGTTTCCTTTTAGGAGACAAAACGCGAAGTTGATTGGTTGAACGGTTTAAAAGTTACAATGCCCGTGGTTTCGAAAAATGTAGTTTCGTATAAAACGCGTTTAAAGTTTTGAAAACGGTTTTTTCTTGTACAATTTGAGTTACTTCATCAATTTGTCCAAGAATAAGTGAATTTATAGGTTTTTGGGGTCGTTGAACACGAATTTGAGGTCAGATTTGAAAAATTCAAAATGGCGGATCTAATATGGCGGCCAAAAAGTGATCTTAATCAATTTTTATGAAATTTTGACCACAAGGATTTTTGAGAAGATTGAACAAAAAGTCGAGATCAGTTTTGAAGAATTCAAATGATCAACTTACAATCAATCCGCGATTCCGATTGAGGAGCGCGCGGCGAAATTGCTGCCTGAGCGTCCGTCATCGCTCAGGACATCGGTCTGTTCAAAGCCGTGTAGCGACGGAACTAAGTCACGGATCACCTAATCATTTTACCCACATATTCCAGACACTTATAGCATTCGATTTATGCAATAAAAAAAATCGATTTTTTAAAAAAATTATAAAAGAACCTCCCCTTAACCGATCTTAATCAAATTTTCACCAAAGATTCTCCTAGTGCCCACATATATTATGCAATTTTAACAAAATACAGTGTTGCCAACTTATTGAAAAAAAATTACTAAAGTTTAAAATTTTTTATTGTGGCTACATTATTTATCCGATTTTGATCAACTTTTCAGAAAAGTTTTTCCTGGTGCCCACATAAATTAAAATTTTACTAAAATATACTGTTGCCATATTTATATAATATAACGAAACTTTGTCTTTCGCAATTGTACCGCCGGCGCCGCGCCGCGTCGATAGCTCGAACACTAGTTACAACTCTTAACAACTGAAGTTTAGTTTCTTATTTACAATAAATTAAACGTAATCTACGAAATACTTTGCCTAACACTGGTTACTATAGATTACGGATTTTTGTTTATTCTTTTATTTTACAATATGCATGTATCAATTATTATATTATTTTTTTAAATATCGATATAATTGTGGGATATATATATATATATATATATATATATAAATTATTCTTATTAAAATATTTTTACAAATATTTTCAGTAAAAATAAATTAGAAAGCATTTATACAAATCATTCTCAAACATCAGTAAACTCTCATAAATTTAACAACATTGTATAAGTAAAAGTTAATTTGAAGTTATACTTTTCAGAAAACTGCAAACTGGTGCAATTATTTCGTATTTAATTTTAGTTTTTCTTTATTTTGTTTTTGTTTTTTTTTTGTTCAACACTAACTTGATTTCGTTGAGAGCAAATTCAATGTGATTCATGAAAAAATGTTTTTTGAAATAAAAACATGTAATTTGATACCTAAGTATATTTTGTAATGGTTTAATTTTTAGTCTCATTATGAACATGAGAATATTGAGGCTCTATGCTGCATGATCTGTTCTAATATTTAAGTTTGAGGCAGATTTAAGAATGTTGTAATTAACGCAAGCAGATATTTCTGAATTGTACTTTTTAATTTTATGAGGTTTTCGGACAAATCGGTGATTTTTGTGTACATTTAATTAAAATGTGATAAAATTCGCAGCAGTTAACAATGTCATTATTAACGGAACAATAATCATAGAAAATTATTATTTGGCATAGTTCTAATAATTTTTTATAAGTTTGTGGCCTTTAACTTGAATTATAACCTGGACTATTTTGGCATTATTACGGAGCATTAATATGCCAACACATTCACATTAAAATTTGCGTTTTTCAGAGAATATGCTTCTATTTTAATTATGGAGATACTGCATAATAGTATCCTCTTATTTATTTGATAATCCAACTATTTTAAGACGCGGATGTAATAAAGATAATTTTCGAAACCCGTATTTTTCACTTAATTTATCAGTTACAAGTTTTTAAAATATTTCAGCATTACCTAGATTATTACATCGAACTATAAGACCACCATTGCTAGCATGATATTTATTATAATATTTTAGATATATTAATTTTAGAATATATATATATATATATATATATATATATATATACTTATATATACAGTAGAGTCTCGCTAATCCGGCGTAAACGGGACCTGTCCTATGCCGGATTCTGAAAATGCCGGATTAACCGAAACACTTTATATAATGCAAAATTTAATATGTATATATATATATATATATATATATATATATATATATATATATATTTTGTTTTATTTTAGTTTTTTTGTTTTATTTTAGTTTTTTTGTTTTATTGTATTTAATAATTCATGTGTATAATGAAAAAATAATTTATTTTATTTATAATGTTTAGGTATACATATAATACAAAGTTACAATGAAATTTGACGAAAAAATTGACGAAATGGCTTTTTTAACACGCCGGATTAGCCGGCATGCCGGATTAGCAAGACTCTACTGTATATATATATATATATATATATATATATATATATATATATAAGATTATATGAATATCACAATCAAAATACCAAAAAATTATAAATCGAATAATATTAAATTCCACTTTAAAATGACACAATTATCACGAAAACAATTAGTATTTATACAGAAGAAATACGATCATGTGCATTCAATTAAAGTATATATTAAAAATAAATAATTGAAACCAAGAATTTTGAAATTAATAATAAGATAGAAGAAAGAAAATAAGAATTACATGCAAGCTCTTAGTTACCAGGATTATGCAAGCATTAAATGAAGCTTCGATCAGTGCAACCAAATTAAAAGCATCGGGGTATTTTGAGAGCATTCAAAAGATTGCACGAGCTTAGGAACCACTCACACTTTTCCTGAAGCTCATTGTTTAGTGCTTCTGTAACGTTTAGTTCTTGAATGTTTCAGGCAACAGTGATCCCATTTAGGCTTGCACATATTATATAGTCGTTTTACGTCAAATTATACCGAATTCTTCGCCCGTTAATTTTTCCTATTTTATGTCTTGAAAAGGACAAAAAATGTTTGATTTATTGTAATTTTATGGGGTTTTATTTTTGCATTACAAAACTCTATCTGTGCTGACATAACCTACAATTGCTCGCTCGTGATAGTGTCAACATGATGCATCACTTTTTTTCTGCAGCTCGACTGTTACTGTTGTTTCCTGTTTTGCTTTTGTTTTGAGAATGACATTTTTAATTTTTTTTTCATGGTTTTGTTTGTCGGTTAGGCACAACCAGTTACACAAATTTTTAATTAATTTAGGAATTAATTACTGACATCAGTTTTTGACACATTCAAATATATTTTAATATATTAATTTTAATATAATAATAATTTGCATACTATTCAACTAAAACATAGTATATTTTTTCGTAATGGATAACTAATTCAATTATTTTTTAAATGTTTATCACATTTTTTATATTTCTTATAATTATTATTTGAATTAATTTTAAAAATATATTTGTAAAAAGATTACAAAAAATGTATTTTATTTTAGTATTTAAAAAAATATAAATGGACATGTCCATAATTTTTTTATTTGCAATTTAGAATCTGCTGTATAAAAAATGCATATATTTTTCATAAAAAAATTCTCATATGCATTTGAAAAAATATTAAAAATTGTCAAAAATCCTGTATCATTCGTTATTTCTCGTATATTTGGCGCGATTGTGACATATGTGAATATGTCTTATCAACTATTTAAATCAAGTTATACTTCACATTTGTGATGTACCATAATACGATTATACGCGCATTAAACGGATATTGATGTACTGTAGAAAAAGACAACTTATAAGTAACATATACTTAACTCTAGTCATTTGCAGTTAGTTGCGTTCAAACTTTCTTAGTGTTGACGTTAGGATTTTTTAAGATGTTTTGTTCAGTATTTTTATTTTGTTGTTACTGTTACGGCGTCGGCGTGGTTACGGTGGTACGCTGTTTCGTACGATTTTTCTATGACTATATTAACTTTGACCTAGTTTATGCTTCATAGTGGGTGAATGTTTAAAAATTTCAAAAGTATAAGTTTTGAAACTTTTTTTTCAAATTTAGTTATCTTACTCATTTTTAGATCACAATATTTGAAATATATTTCTATTTTAGATAACAGAATAAAATAAAACAATAATTCAAATAATGAAACTCAATTATAATTCATTTATTTATATTTTTTACAAATGTATTATATTATTGTAACATTAATTTATTGATCATATCAAATATTTTAGTCAATTTTTTACTCTCATCCTTCATTTTATTGCCAAAGAGAATAGATACATTATTATGCTTAAATTATCAATAAAAGTTAGTTATTATATTACTATAGCTTATTCACACCTTTTTGCTTATCTAGAAATTATTGTTATGTTTGTTTAGTCGTAATACTATTATTTCTATACTGCTCAATCTAATAGCTTATGAATACAATCAAAATTTCATAATTTTAACTTTTGATTACAATAGAACAAACAACTGATAATCTATAGTTATGCAATTGTGTTTTTGTTTCATAAGTTAGTAAGTAGTTTAATTCAGTACCACTAGCTATGCACTAAAACATAAAACTAATTTTATGATAAATAGAGTAGTCTGAATTATTGTTTTAAAAGACAAGCAGAAACAAAATAAATATTATAATATTAATTGCTTATTATTTACCGAAATATGTAAGTTTTTTTTTTTAATTTTTGCCACATTTGATACATTTTTTACGTAATTTTATTATAGTATAAGCCCAATATCCCAGCAACCAAACTTCTCATATTTTTTACTTTTGTTGTGGAATCCCAGCTTAGATTTTTCCGCTACCGGCAACAATTTGCAATAACTTTCTGGGACCATATTGACTTATTGAGAACCAGGTTTTGTATTTTTTTTTGGTTCGTTCATTTGTTTTCAAATGTTTTCAAACAAGAGAGATAAAGTTACACGGGCTACAATTGAGAATTGGACAATATTTAGTTTGGTAGGATTTCGATGTGTTCTTGTTCTTTTTATATTTATTTTTTCACGGTTTGCGAAAATAAAACAAAACGTTATCTAGGAATACGTGAACAATTTGGTTTTAAATAAAAACAGTTGCGTATAGAGAGAGATATACATAGTTGGATGCTTTTTACAATTTTTATTTATTTTGGTTTGTTTCAGGTAGGTAAATATGAAACTTATTTTAATTAGTAGTATGATGAAGAACATTTGTTTAATTGAATATTTTGTTGTATATGTTTAATGTGTAACCTTATCTTAACAATTAAAAAGAAAAACTGATGGTTCAAAATAGTAATTGAAAAAATGCCAAGTTTCTTGGTACATGTTTTGAAATATAACAAATTTTTTTTTTTTAATTTTATTACTTAGTAATTTTCTTTGTTTTTTAAGTACATATGTGAGAGGGGGGGGGAGATTAGATATTTACCGTATATATTTATATTAATTAGATTTATTTAAAGTCAATCGTATATAAACCGAATAGTCCATAATTGAAAATACTGTATTTGAAAATGAAATCGGACTCAACATTTCTCTGGGAGAAACATTAATACGAGAAACATTTGACATGGTCACTAAAATAATACGTCAATAAATCAACGAACTCTTCTCTGAAGTCATCTGGATGGCACGGAACTACCATTCTTGTAATTCTTGTGCCAGAGCAGCCGACACAGCATTTCATACAATAGAGAAGCACAGCAAACATTGGCAAAGAATTACTACAGAAAAAGAATATGTGTAAAGTAGAGAAAGAAAACTAGCTAGCGGCTATAAATTATCTTGGTGTTCTGTGGTGGTTGGTGGTTGCTATATGATCAGAGCAAGGCAAGGGTAGGTTATGTTTTGTCGAGGGGAAATTTAGACGTAGCGGAAAAGTCACATGTTTTGCGGCGCGGTACAGTGCACACTTGGATTTTTCTCTGTGCGGTTTCGTTTTATACTTTGTTTTTTGTTTGTTTTTGTTTATTTTTTCTTTAGAAGTAAAAGAGTTGTAATAGTGCTTAGCAAGTAAAATGCTTACTGCATTAGTACTTTTCATATGAGATTTATGTCGTTGCAGGAAAAGATTTTTTTATCTTTACCTATTTTTTTACTTGAGTTGTTGGTATAGACCCTATTTTATTGTTTAATATTTACTAATCTATTCAGAGTTTTGATTTCATATGATAATTCGTTAAATGAAATTATATTATTGTTTGATTTACTAATATTAGTATTGTTATTATAATTAGTTTTATTTTTATATTTATATGTATTTACGTTAGGAACATTGTTTTCACTATCACTATCACTGTCGTATTTGAGTTGTTTGTTTGCTTGGGAACCATTTTATTTTCTTGTCTTCTTTAAGGAAGACGGGGGGGAGGGGAATTATTGACTATGAGCAAATTTAAATTTCACCTTCGATTTTAAAATTTATTTACTTATTTATTATAAATAATTTTGCTTTGAAACACATATATACGGTCGTTATTTTAATATTAATTACCAACCATCATATACATAGGTATAATAAGGGAGGTATTGTAATCTTATCAAATTTGACATATCGATATTTTTACAGATAGGCACGAATTATACTTATAGTAACACGAATCAACTGTTTTTAGCGTGATATCCGTCTGTCGGTCGGTCGAATTGTTATATTTTATATTTAAGGAGGTATTTCGGTAAATGTAGCTGAAAATAAGCCTATTTTCGTTAATTTTTTTTATTGAAACTATAAAAGATACAAATTTCGCATTTTTCTAGTTCGATAGCACATATCTTAGACTACATATACGAATTTTTTTCACTAAAAATTTTTTTCGTGGAACCGCACTGCATGCGTCAACAGCAGCGCGCGCACGACTCGAACGCTCTATTGGCGTGCACAGTCCAGCCCTAACGGTTTATCTAAAATTAAAAATGAAATGACATTTCGTAAATAGACTAAATTTTCGGGAGCATGACGTAGAAAAAAGCAAAAAAAGTTGATTTTGAGGTCTAAATAGCGACCTGTGAAAGAAAAAGACATTTTTTTCCATGTTTTTTTTTTAGGTTTAAAGCGCTGTAAAAAATACATAAATAATAAAAATTTTTACGTCATGCTTCCAATGAAAAGGTTCTCTACAAGCGAGTTTAAACGGCAATACTGTATGCTAATTAGATCGACCGCAATCGTGCACGCCAGTTTAAAAAACATGCATTTGAGAAAATTGCCTTTACAGTTTTGTCAGTGTTATTTTGTTGATAAGTGTCTTTTTTTCTAACTTAGAGCTAATTATATATTTTTGCTATATATTAGTATTACATATATATATATATATATATATATATATATATATATATATATATATAATATAATAATATATATTTTATTATATATTATTATTATAATATTTATTATTATTATTATATGCGTCTCATCTGGCCGCTGTAGTTTTACTTTCAAAATGCGATTTCACTCAAAATTAATTCGCATATCGAAAAATTGTTTCAGGAGCATATTCTAGAACCTTCAAAGATTGCAAAAAGCAAATTTTTGATTTAATTTACCGAAATATTTTCTTAAGCTTTTGAGGTGAATATCTCCACGTATTTGAGAATATTTTGCAACAGAGATATATTTCGAAAAAAAAATATTATAAATAATAACTTTTATTTGAAACATTTTTCGATGTGGCTAAATAATTTTTTTATAATTATTCAAATTTTTTTGATATATATTTTTATATATAATTCTGTAAATAGGTGGCATATTTAAGTCAAGACAATTTTGTTTTTAGTTACCATAACTGCAGTAGTTGTTTTATTTCATAAATTTATTTAATATGATGACGGTCGGTTCTGTGGTGGCCCCAGCAGTTTTTTTTTTTTTTTTAAATACAATAATCTAATTGTATGAATACAAAGTATTGTAGATATTTGTGATTAGATTTTTAGTATGATAAGCATTTCATTTTGTAAAACCATAACTGAAAGCTTATGGTTTAACGAAATGAAATATTTCTTACATGTTTGCACAATAACTTCTAGTAAAATTAAGTAAAATGTAGGTATATGTTACGTTCGGTCAGCAAACTTCATAAATTTAAAATTCTCTTTAATATTTATTTTGATATATGCTCTAGAAATGAAAAAAATCTAATAAAAATTGTTTGTTATGTTCAATAATATATTTATATATTTAATTTGCAAGGTTATTTTCAATTGCATTTTCAATAATTTTTTTAAATATCTTTAATTTTGAAATTACATAACGACGCGAGAAATGTTATTGTTGAAAATTGTTAGCACACTATTGATTTGTATAAATTAATTCTATTTTTTTATTTATTGTATGAGAGTAATTATGAATGTAGATGAAGCGAAAGTTGCTTGTTTGGATAGGAATGTTTGGAGAAGACTGATTACGGAATGATGAAAAGAGTTTGTACCACACCCTGTTGGGTACATGGCGTGATTGTGTATGTATGTACAAAGAAAAAGCGTTTTGCAACTTAAAATTAGCTATGTATTAATTTAAATCTAAGTACCTACATAAGTTTAATATCAAACGTATTTTATCAAATCCATCACAGTTTCCAATTTAAATTATTTGAACAGTTGACAAACTTCAAACCATCCATACACTTATTTAGATTCGAGTCTGGGGAGAGCAAATTCATCACGACACATTGAGAGTGGTATAGTGTGTAGCATGGCGTTGCGTTTTGTGGTGTGGTGTGGTGTAGTCTGGCGTGTTGTTGGTGGTTGTTATAATCGAATGAAAGGAATTCTTTCCCTGTTCAACTTAATTAGGTTTTCTTGTTTTGCCGTATGGATCCCAGTGGCAACAAATCTTCCAAATTGAATTATCCGCAACACACAGTCTAGTCTAGGGTTGGGCCGTTGGTTGGCTCTTTGGCCCATTCGTAACGACGGCGACGGCGACGCGACGTTACCGTCGTCACACGCCTGTTTAACCAAAATTGCGAGCACCGAAGATCACTCACTTGCCACATCCGAGCAGCGCCTTTTGCGCTCTACGTTTTGCATCCGTGATGTTTCTAACTAAGACTTGCGGTCGACATAATTACCCTGTTTTCAAATACACGAAATTTACAGCACCATAGTATATAGTTATAAGATAACGGGATGATTTAGAATTAGATACATTTGTGTTCAATGATATTGATAAAAATTTAGAAAATGTAATAACAGATTTTGTACAGCTTTCTTATTAGTAACTAATAATGGGAGAAAATTTTTATTCAATTATGAATAGGCGGTAAACAATTCGGAAATTAATGCATCCCGAAACTTATTATTTTTACATGTTTGTAAATTTATTTTAAAAGTTACTATTAAAAAATATTATTACATGCATACAGAATGCTTAATTTTTTTTGGCTCTTCATATATTTTTTTATTATTCTAAATGTGTAAGTATTTCTTACATCTTACAAATCATGGATGAAATTACATTAATCAGTTTCGACCTTTTTTCGAAAAAGTAAAAAATGAGATATTGATTTTTTTACTGAAAATGTACGTGAGTTTGCAAACCTGCATATTGCAATTTTAAAACATTATAATTTATTTAGTCGAATGTCTTTTAAATATTTATGTATATTGCTAATTCTGAATTTACACGATACATAGTTATTCTACAAAAAAATATACAATTATATTTATTACATGATTTTTGAGATTTGTTTCTTTGAGTATATATAATGCAGTTTTGGTGCCTACGTTGATGTATGGTAGTGAATGTTGGGTTTGGTTGCAAAAGCATAAACGGAAAATGTCTGCTGTGGAAATGAGATTTTTACGTGGGGTATGTGGTATAAATAGGAGAGATCGGGTACGAAATAGATTAGTGTATGATCAGTGTGAAATTGAGAAAAATGTTGTAGCAAAAGTTGGTGTTAGTCAGTTAAGATGGTTCGGACATGTTGAGCGAATGTCTAACGAACGTTTTCAAGTAGTAGGATTAAAAAAGCATGTATGAGAGGAATTATGAAAGTGGATGAAGCGAAAGTTGCTTGTTTGGAGGAGACTGATTACTGAATGATGAAAAGAGTTTGTGCCACACCGTCTTGGGTACATGGCGTGATTGTGTATGTATGTATGTATGTATGTATGTTTCTTTGATCGAATATACAATCTCTGACAAATCTAGCGATATACATTGCATTTCTTACAATTCTTTACACATATTTCATTACTAAATTCAAATTCAAATTTAAAAATGTAAAACAATGCGCATGCGTTTTCACATTTTATTCAGTACCGTGTAAAATATATTTTATATATATATATATATATATATATATATATATATATACCGGGTGTTCGTTCGTTGAGTTGATATGGGCGCCTAACATGCAATTTCGATAATTTGCGATGTAGTACTTTCTCGAGTAAAATTCGTAAAAATACTTAGAATACTTTTCGATAGGGCTTCAAAAGTTCTATAATTTAGTTTTTGTTTTAATTTTCTAACATGTGCCGTTCGGGCACTAGATTTTTTTTTATTTTTTGGTTTTTATTGTTTTTCTCAAAAACTATGAGGTGTAGGAAAATAAGTATGATATGGAAAAATGCGGAATAATGAGTACTATAATTGAGTGTAGAAATCAATATTCTAGGATGCATCGTTTAGTAGAAAAAAATAAAAAACTGAATTTTTGAAAATCTTTTTTCAAAATTTGCTCAAAAAAATCTGAAAAAATTTAGTGAAATAGAGAAAAAAATTATAGCTACATAATAGCTAAGTAACTTTTTTCTCTACATCATTCTGGTTTGGCAGGAAAAATTATTGAAAATTTTAAAATGTTTTTTAGAATTATATAATTTATATAATATAAATTAATGTAAAATACGATAATGTGTTTCATGCCGTAAAAAATACTCCAAAATTGAAATTTTCAAAAAAAATACCCAAAAAAACGTTATTTGTAACGTTCATTTAAAAGGAACGAAAACAATTTAAAAGATAATTTTATTTAAATAATGGTATAAAATTAATTTACAAAATTTATTACAAAATAAATAAAATTATTAAAATATATGGGCTAATTTTTTTTGTATGTCGTTCTGTAACATACAATTTAATGTTGTTCTCTTAGATGTCTATGCGTAACTCACAATTCAATGTTGTTCTCTTGAATGTCTACCCGTAACACAATTAAAATAATTTAGTTTCACTAAACTGGATTCATAAAAATGCAGCTTAAACAAAAATCGAATGCAATCGAACTTTGCACGACGATTAAAAATGCTGACAAACTGACAAAATTCGATGCACCCGACAGTCGTAGATATGTCACCTTACTGACTTCCGAATAATGCTAAATATCAAATATCCACGACTGTTACAATATATATATATATATATAAATATATATATATATATATATATATATATATATAAATATATATATATATATATATATATAATATTTTGTCAATATAATATTAAAAAAAAATTGTACAAAAATAATGTATTGTAAAACTAGCTTGCTATGTTTTACAGTGTTTAAAAATTTTACTACATTATCCTCATAATCACAAATAAGTATATTTTAGCTAGTCGAAAAGACTACCTAATAAAATCGTCAGTACGGCTGGCTGGCTGGCCGGCCGGCCGTGTACAGAAAATACGATAAATACGAGTATATACGAGTATATACGATCGTCAATACGGCTGTGTACGGAAATACAATACGGCCGGCTGTGTACGGAAAATACGATATATATTATATTTTAGCTAGTTGAAAAACTAGCTTATAAAATCAAACCACATTCGGCTAGCTCCGTTCTCGCTTTGCGAGATTATTATTTTAAATTCTATTTTGCTTATACCATAGTTATCCTGTATTATTAATTGGCGAAAACTTAATGTGTTCGACACAGCAAAAAAGTTGCAGATTTATTGGCACGGCTTGGCAGTAAATATGTCATTTTTTTCCTAGTTAAATAAACTGCCATTATTAACTATAACAAATATGAAAGAAAAAAATAAAATCAATAATATTATCTAACCCAGTTATTTGCTCTATTTGTTAGTCGTCTTTTTCTTCAATTTTAAATCATTTCATAAACTCAGTTAAACCATTTCCTCAAATCCAAACTAGACATTCGTTTACTGCACGACTATATTCTTCTCTTCCAGTAACAATTTTCCGTCCACCAACCTACGTTCATCTCTGATTTTACTTTTGAATCTGTTTCTACTATCCTACGGGAAGGCAGGACAGCATATCTCTGTCAGAAATAGATGAGACCATGACTCTCTGTATACAGTTACTATAGCTTCTAGTTCCTATTGTATATATATATATATATATATATATATATATATATATATGTGTGTGTGTGTGAGTGTGTGTGTGTGTTTGTGTGTTTTATATGTGCCGTACTATACCATTTGTGATGTGATTTCGGTGCTAGTGTTGCTTGCAGTGTGATACAAAAAGTGTTGCAGAGTAGAATGGCTAGCTTCTTATGCGGACGATATATGAATATAAGGAAATGAGATAAGAAATGTGGTGAGGCCTTGTTGGAAGAATTTTTTAGGTATTTATAGTTCGAGCAACTTGTATTATAATACTTGTACATATATTATATATATATATATATATATATATATATATATATATATATATATATATGGCTTATTTATTGAAATTGAATGTATGGATGCTAGTAGTACGTAACTTTCAATTCTGTAACAGCGCGCATAGTGTATTTATAATCAGCGGTAAACATGTCGACGTGCGTCGAATTTAGATGGGTTGCAAATAGCTTACTTTGAGGGCAAGTGCTAAGTGCTGCAACTGAAATGGAAGAGGATAATGGAATACTTTTATCTCTACTTTAGTAATCATATAATAATAGTAATATATTGTGAAATAATTGTGTGAGGCTGGAGTTGTATATGTTTTTATGATCTTACATTTAAAAGGCAAATTTAGAAGAAAATGATTTAATTTTTAAGATTTAAAAAGAAAGTGATATAATATTCAGTACGGTGTCAACTTTTATTTAAATATATATATATATATATATATATATATATATATATATATATATATATATGGCACATATAATATATATATGAAGGATTTGTATATATATATATATATATATATATATATATATATATATATATATTATATATATATATACAAATCCTTCATATAGTTTCTAGATGGAAAATCTAAATTTAGTTATGTTACTGTTTATCAGACTTTAATCAAAATATAAGAAAATACTCAGCTGGCATTTATATAAAAATAACACAATTTTATTTTTTCGCAAAGCTGTCAAATATCGGTGGAAAAAAATTACTAAAATGTTTGTAATTTTATATTATATACCTACACAGATTAATCAAATTTTTAGGATAGAAAGAAGTTATATAATTTAATTTTTACATAAAATTGTCAACTTTGGCGAAAAATCTATTTTATTATTTAATTATGTAATCAAATTTTAAAAAGAGATAAGTGCTTATAGATCTTATATAAATTTATTTCCACTTTGACTGCAAGAAAAAGTGATATAGTGTTTGGTACGGTGTCTGTAACATTTTCAAAAACAAAAAATTGTACAGAAATCCTTTATATAACTTCTAAATGACGAATCCGAACTTAGTTTATGTGGGTGTATGGATGTGCGTCGTCAGCTCGCTCGGTCTTCAGTCAAAATTTTGTGATCGCAACACCTCCTAGACGGTCAATCGATTTTAATGAAATTTTTAGGATAAATATTTCTAGTACCCAAGATGGTCATGTGGTTTTATTTTATCCAGTGATGCCAATTTCCCAGAAAAAACTTACTAAAGTTTTTAAAAATTTATTGTGACTACATTATTTATCCGATTTTGATCAAATTTTCAGAAAAGTTTTCCCTGGTGCTCCCATTAATTATATGATTTTACTAATATACAGTGTTGCCAACTTTCCGAGAAAAAATTCTTAAATTTTTAAAAATTTATTATGACCACGTTATTTAACCGATTTTAATAAAATTTTCACAAAAGGTTCTCCTAGTGCCTACATAAATTATGCAATTTTTACCAAATACAGTATTGCTCACCTATCGAGAAAACAATTACAATTTTTTTTTTAATTCATTGTGGCTACATTATTTATTCTATTTTAATCAAATTTTACAGCGACTGCATAAATTATATAATATTAGTAAAATACAATGTTGCCAATTTTTTTTGAAAAAAAATTATTCCTATTTCTCCATATTTATATGATAATATCAAAGTGGTCTATATATGGGTTTACCCATATACTTCTAATTATTTTTTTTATAGTGTTAGCAATTTCTAGAAAAATTATTAAAATTTTATTTTGACAAAAAATTATAGGATAGAGTATAAAATTCATAACATTTATATAACTTTGCGTTTGCACGGTGTATGTTATGGTGTGGTGTATGGTAAAAAATATTAATAGTTAATTTTAGCTGCATTTTAGAAAAGATTTTCATATTTTTAGGGACAGATTTTCTGAATGGCTGCAATAATTAAGCAAGTTTGTTTTTGCACACCAACAATTACGAAGCAAGATCTGAACTAACAAAAAATTTCTAACTATCTAAATCTGTACATTTGTTTTACAAGCTATAAAAAAATAATCAATTTGTATTTTGCATGTAATATAAAAAGGTCACTTATATTGAAAATGCACTTGAGTATATATACAGTACTAGTCTGTAACTTGAAATAAATTCAGTAAATTACGGATCTATTTTTATTTTGCAAAATGCTTGGACACATCGGTTAGTATTTTAAGTTGATGCATTTTTCATGAAAAAAATTAGTATACAGTGTGTCCCAAATTTGAGATATGATGTCATCACTAATTTGTTTAAATGGCAACCCTATCATATCAAGTTATTCGTAACTGCCAAATTTCAAACTTTTATTTCTTGACATTTACAAAATATTAAGCAGAAATTAATTTTAGCTGGAAAATAAAAAGAAACATCTATCACCTCAATAGTTTACATATTTCAGTAAATGCTCAAAATGTTAGGTCCGGGCAGTTGGCCCCCCAAGTGTCCCAGTTCCAGTACGATTATTTTTTAATTTCATTAATTTGTCTTTAATTAATTACCACATGCTAATTAAAAAACTTGATACATAACCGGAAATCCGTAATTTTTGCAAAAGATGGTGACATCTTGAAAGCACATAATTAGCACATAATTCCAGTACGATTATTTTTCAATTTTATTAATTTGTCTTTAATTAATTATCACGTGCTAATTAAAAAACTTGATACGTAACTGGAAATGCGTAATTCGTGCAAAAGACGGTAACATCTTGAGAGCACATAATTAACTTGGGAAAAAGATATTGATATCTTGAAAGCACATAATTAGCACATAATTATGGTGCATTTATTTTTAAATTTTGCTTTGTTGCCCTTGTCTCTGGGGGCCAGCTACTCGGTGCACCTAGCCCTTCCCATGGAAGTCCCTTAACTCTTTGAGCACAAAATTTTTGGAAGTGGGCCAAAATTAGCACATAAATAGCACATAATTCTGAACTAAAAAAAAAATTTTTTTTGGGACACTTGGGGGGCCAGCTGCCCGGACCTCAAAATGTTGTCCATTCACTATCTGACAGTACCCTAAACGGGATTGAAACTCGTTTTGAATATTTCTAATTATTTCGAGGAAAATTAACCTACACTCATGTCTTATAAAAAAAAATAAAAAAGAAAATCAAAATAATAATTTGAAATTTGGCAGTTACGAATAACTTGATATGCATTTAAAAAATACGCAATAAAAACAAATAGGGTTGCCATTTAAACAAATTAGTGATGACGTCGTATCTCAAATTTGGAACACACTGTATACTAATTTTTTTCATGAAAAATGCATCAACTTAAAATACTAACCGATGTGTCCGAGCATTTTGCAAAATAAAAATAGATCTGTGATTTACTGAATTTATTTCAAGTTACAGACTAGTACTGTATATATATATATATATATATATATATATATATATATATATATATATATATATATATATATATATATATATATATATATATATATATATATATATACTCAAGTGCATTTTCAATATAGTGACCTTTTTATATTACATGCAAAATACAAATTGATTATTCTTTTATCACATCTGTTCTGGAGTAAGGAAGGTACTTAAATAATTTTATATATCTACTGTAGCTACACGTTTATCAGAGACCTAAAAAAAGCAGGAAAAAAACAAAACAAAAACCTATAAAAACACGCAGACCTCTCTGAACACACCGACACATTGGCTTCGTCCAACCAGTAACACTGTAACTGGGTGCACACTCACTAACCGAGATTTTGTGCTAAATTAGAAAATATAATTTTATTGTACTTTTCATTCTTTTAAATTATATATGTTTTAAAGTGAATTTAATACTTTTTAACGACTACATCTTTAATTGTTTTCTGTTTTATATAATTTACCAAAAAATAACAACTAAAAAAAAAAATTCAGTTAACTCGAATTAGATAATTTGTCTATTTAATTGAGTGATATTTTTAATAATATTTATTATTTGCTTTGCATCCAAATTGTTATTTCGATAATGGTATAGATAAATAATTTAAATTTAAGATAAGTTAATAAAAAAAATAATTTCGAATTATGAATACATAAATAAATTAGTTGAAAAAAGAGTACAACCTTAGAAAAATCTCCTAAAGATTTCTTTGTGTATGACATTTAAATTTTTTACGGTAAATGTAAAATTGAGAGAAATATTGTATACGTAGATGTGAGTTAGTTAAAATGGTTTAATATTATTGAACATGTTTGAGCTTACTAAAATATGTGAGCGCGATTGAAGGTGTATGTTTATATAGATTGGCATCTAATTAATATGAAGTGTTTTTAACTTTTAAATGTAAGAAATAGACTATATGGATATATAAGTTGATTTTGGGTAAATGTATATGTACTCGTATGTAATCATTTCATAATAATCATTTCTATTTTAAAATTTTATTTTTTTTAATAATTCAACAACACAAACATTAATCTAGCAAATTTACTACCGGCATGAAAACAGCAACACTGAGATAGAAACACTTTCTTATAATGGCCATTACTCTGAAAACAGTAAAATTGCAAAAACTTTTACAAAAGAGTCTCAATTTTTGAATATACACAGAGAATTATATTATAAACAATTTCCAATTATCAAAAATAAGTGAGATATTATTTTGGGGGCGGCAAAATGCCATAAACTTATAAATACTTGTAAAATTCGCTGAATGATTTACTAAAATATGTTTAAACAATAGTAAACCAAGTTGTCGGTACCTGAATTTAGGTACACACATAAATAAATATAATATAAACAAATTTTAATAACCAAATAATGGCTACAAACTTCATGGGGGGGGGGGTCAATAAGCCATATATTTATAAATGTTTGTAAAATTCGGTAATTGATTTACTAAAATATGTTTAAGCAATATTAAACCAAGTTGTCGGTTCCTGAATTTTGGTACACAATAATGTTGTAATAATGAAAAAAAATGGTTACAAACTTCGTGAGAGCAGCAAAACGTCATAAATTTACATAGACCTATAAAATTATCTGATTGATTTTTAAAATACGTTTAAACAATGGTAAAATAAGTTGTCGGTTTCTGAATTTTGGTACATACATAAACAAATATATTATAAACAATACTTAATAATCAAAAAATGGTTACAAACTTTGTTTTAGTTTTATGATGGATATGGATGTTTTTTAGTTTAAGTGAAAGTTTTAACTAAACATGTTTCATTTATCAGTATATTTCGATAACGAAGTCTTAAACCTTGAGATTATTTAATTTGATGTTTATACAGACACCACTAGAAATAATACTTATTTATATTTTGTAAAGTTGCTATATATATTAAGGATTTTTACGGTCTCAAAATAAGTATCTGATTGAAGTGTGCTTTTGACATGTTATTTTGACTTACTTAATATAACTTTTCCTCACTAACATTTTTTTTTAAGTATAAAAATCGTTTTGCCCTAGTGTACGGATTGCCGGTGACGGAGCATTGTTATAGTTAAATTCTCGTAAGAAAAACATTTCAATTATTCCATTGTATGAACTAAGAAAAAACAAGTACGAAATGTATACATACACATCCAGCACAGCACTGCGTAAAACTGTATCGTCTGCCAACATATGAGGGCCTACTACATTGTTTTTTGTAACGTTTATAAGTGTGTTTTTTCATTCTAATTAGATTTGAATGAATGAATTATTTAATATGTATTACTGCGGTTGTCTTACCAAATTTGACTAATGAATTTTCGTATACGGATATTTAAGGTATTTAAGGGGGAGATAAAAAAATAAAATAAATATTTTATTATATATATATTATTTTTAAGTAAATATTTTTTGGCGTTGAGAAATTGTTTTATTACATTAAATTTTTGTGCATTTACGGCGTGTATAATTATTACAAAGAATTAATTATACGCTAGTTATTATATATATATATATATATATATAATTATATCATTTATTAGACAAAGTATCATAGTTTTCGAGATATTTTTATATTTGTATTTGTGCCGAAAATCAGATTTGGCGCAATTAATGTGTTAATAAAAGTCCTGTATATTTATTATTTTATTTCTTTAGATTATGATAAAAATCTGCATCAAAACTGAAAATGTATTTCTAACAGGTAGACTTAATTAATTTTACAAAAAAATTTAATTATGTATTTTGTTTCAGTAATCTCTCTAGATTACTGAAACAAAATACATAATTAAAATATAACATACATAAATAAATAATACATAAAAAAATATAACAGCTATCTACGGTGTTTATTAACCCTTTAACTGAGCCTACTCTGACAATCACTAAATTATACGTCAATATCTCACTAAACGTAACACTCATATATACTGGAAAATATTTGAAATTCCAAAAGTTAACCATCTTAAATTATAATTTTATTAAAATACGGTGTTGCCAACTTTCCGAAAAAAAATTAATAATTTTCTAAAAAATTTTTATGCTCGCATTATTTATTCGATTTTAATCAAATTTTTACAGAAAATACCCTTAGCGCCTATAATATTATATATTAGCAAAATACAATGTTGCCAACTTTCGGTGAAAAAATTTTTTATTCTTATTTCTTATCATTTATGTGGTTTATATATGGGTTTACCCATATACTTCTAATTTTATTAAATAACTTCACGTGAAGCCAAAAACATTGTCAGTCTAGGGAAATATGCATACTTTGTATTTATTATTTTATTTTACACATTTTTTGATTAGTTAAATCTTATTGTAAAATAAAATGAATGTTTGAAAATGAATTTAATTGTGACAAGAATTGTGTAATAGAATATTTTATTTACATTTCATAAAAGAGTTATACTTTCATTCTGTGTACAAAGTTGTAAAACCAGATATCTCCAATTCTTTGACTTTATGGTGCGGAAAATTTCCTATTTATTTCAAATAGTAAAATCGTTTTATGGCTACCCATAAATTGCCAATAGTTACACACAGCGGTACATACGTTTACATTGCTCTAAAATGTGCAAATCCTTTTTTTTTATTAAATAAGCAACAAAATTGACGAGCCACCTATTCACCTATATGGAGGAGCTCTTACATGGCGTTTACCCATTCATTATAATGACTAACTAGGTGTATGACTATAAATTCTTTTACGCCAGGATTTTATTAAGCATTTGTTATTAAAGTATTTTGTTTTTGTAAAATAAATCAATTTTTGATAATGAAATTATAGATGAAAACATTTTAGTTTTAAAAAATTAAACGTAGTTGTTTGTTTAATTAGGCAAAAAAGTGACAGATACACTAAAAGAGATAATTGAGGCGAAGTTGGGACTTTAAATCAAAACAAGTCAGCAAATCTTTTCTTTTGTCTTGAACTATTTTTTTCCTATTATTAGTAAAATTACTTTTTAAAGACTATTAACAATTTTTCTAAAGTATCACTTTCACAGGCTAGGTTAAAAAAAAAGTTTTGTTTGTCTTATAAAAGTGATATTTCACAGACTGTTAATAACCTGGAAAGTTATACTTTTATAGTTTATTTGATTAAAACGTAGAGTAATATATTATTTTCATAATTTTAACTGAAAGAATTTTTTTTAGTACGACGTGTGTAACATTGTCAAAAATTAAGATAAAATATAGAAATTGTTCATAAGCCTCTAGATGACGAATCTGAACTTAGTTTATGAAAATGTATGTGCGCTATCCCGATCTGTCGTTTAAATTTTGTGATCGCATCTCCTAGGTTATTTATGTGATTTGTACCAAATTTTTAGAGTAGGTTTTTTTAGTGCCCAAGATGGGCATGTGTTTTAGTTTTTTTAGTGTTGCCAACTTTCCGAGAAAAAATTATTAATTTTTTAATGTTTATTATATCTATATTATTTGTCGGAGATTGATCAAATTTTTTTGAACGATTATTTTGGTATTTGCACAAATTATACAATTTCATAACTGTACAGTGTTGTGAACAATGAGAGAAAATAATTACTAATTTATTTATTTAGGTTCATTACCGAACTTAAAACACAGAATAACACAACAAAAAGCGATTAAAACAAACCGAATTAAATGTGTGCTATAGCTGCCCATATACGAAATAGTGCATATCAGGCTGACTACGATAATCCGGAAATATGGTACTTGTGTTATAAATAATAAAACTGACATACGTAATTCACTTGCGATCTAGGTCAACATTATGAAAATGGATCAATTTACTGCAATCAATAATTCTTATTAACCGAAAAAAAAAAATCTTTTTTTAGCGCTATTTTTTACTTACGCATTTTTCATCAAGTTTTTTTTAAAATTATAATTTTTAAAATTATTTAGTACGTAGTTATAACAATTGTTTTTAGTTCATTGACTTTAATTGTAAGTGTGAAAAAAAAATTTCTGTTTTAAATTTATCAATAAAAATTATTTGATTTTTTGACAGTAATTCCGAAGTATTGTAAAGATACTTCATCAGGGACAGACAGGAGTAAAACCGAAATTTGATATTAAACAAATTAAATGCTCTAATTATGGAATGGTAGGTCATACATAAGTCATCAGATTGTCATTTAAAGAGTAAAGGCCCTAAATGCTTTAATTGAAATCAATTCGGACATGTTGCATCAGTTTGTCCTAATAAAGTCAATAACAAATCGAGTACAATGCTACTTGCAGGGTGGCCAAAACCTGGAAAACCGGGAAAAGTCAGGGAATTTTCTTGGTTCTGGAAAAGTCAGGGAAAAGTCAGGGAATTTCATTTGGAGTCAGGGAAAAAATTTGTTTGGCGAAGTTACAAAATTGCAAACACAAATTTTGAGCAAATGTTGTGCAAATTTGTAATTGTATTATTATAAAATTCGCAAAATTTTTATGAATTTCACTTTTAGTATATTCAAATTAATATTATCTCAATTTTTTCACACCTAGACTTAGAAATCATTATAATTAATTAAGTTCAAGGTTGTAACTCATCTTTATCTAATTTTAAACCGATTTTAATCAATATTTTGTGATTCACAGTATTTGGGAATTTATATTTGTTTAAATATAAAAGTCAGGGAAAAATGAAAAAAAGTTCTGGAAAACCGGGAAAAGTCAGGGAAATTGGTTTTTACAAAGTTTTAGCCACCCTGTACTTGAAAAGACCGGGATAAACAAAATGCACAAAAAAATCCAAATTTATAATTCCGATGTCATAGCCTTTATAGATACCGGGAAGTGATGTTAATTTAAAACAGAAAATTGTTTTTATTTGCTAAACATATCTATTCAATGGGATACTTGCATAATGCTGCGAGGGCTAACATACCAGCAACTAAAAACATTTGGTGATTTTAAGACATCGATTGAAATAGATGGTGACTTTTATTATACGACATTTTATGTATTACCCGATAATTCCATTTCTCTTGATATAATAATCGGACAAGAACTTTTGAGCGACGCGAAAGTCATTATAAACTCCAGATATTATTTTACTTATATTTATTACCACTTTGGATTCATTATGACAACGTTATTTAACCGATTTTAATTAAATTTCGCAGAAGATTCTTCTAGTGCCCGTATAAATTATGTAATTTTAACAAAATACAGGTTGACAACTTTCGGAGAAAAAAATTATTAAAATTTTAAAAAAATTATTGTGGCCACTTTATTTAACCAATTTTGATCAAATTTTCACAAAAGATTCTTCTGGTGTCCACATAAATTATATATTTTTAACAATATACAGTGCTAAACCTTGAACAAATAAATGTTCATATTGTCATTGTGAAATATAATATAATAATACTCAAAAATATTGAGATTTTATATTTATCCCAAAATTTTACAAGTTACTCAGTCATTGAATCGGCTTGTTATGTTATGCATCAATAACTGGCCAGTTTAATCGTAGACACGTGTTTTGACCTATAGGGTCTTATCAGTACGGTGCTTTGATCAGTGTCGGGAAGACACTGATGTAGATGTTAGTTCTGGCTGGATTTTATGCCAAGTACTTTGAAACGATAACGAAGAGTAGCAATAAATACCACCAACGCCATCTATACAATAATGCAATAAGCAATTATCAAAACACGTGTTTACGGTTAAACTGGCCAGTCATTGAGGCATAGCCTAACAAGCCATTTCAATGACTGAGTAACTTGTGAAATTTTGGGATAAATATAAAATCTCAATGTTTTTGAGTATTCTAATATACAGTGCTACCAACTTTCCGATAAAAAATTACTAAAATTTTTAAAAATTTATTGTGGCTACATTATTTATCTGATTTTGATCAAATTTTCAGAAAAGTTTTTCTTAATGCTCACATAAATTATAATTTTATTAAAATACAATGTTGTCAACTTTTCGAGAAAAAATTAATAAAGTTTTTACAAATTCGTTATGGCTACATTATTTATCCAATTTTAATAAAAAAAATTACAGAAGATACCCCTAGCGCCTACATAAATTATATAACATTAGTGAAATACAGTGCTGCCAACTTTCCGAAATATTATTAATAATAATATAAAATTTTTATTTGTATGGTATTTATGTGATAATGTCAAAGTGGCTATATCAGAGTTTACCCTTATACTTCTGTGACAAACGTAACAAACTCCTGATAATAACCGAAAGGATAAAACGATTGTCGAGTAATAATAAATTAGTGAAACTAATTAACCAAGTGTTTTTATTTAAATAATTATTTTTATAATTTTTATTTCCGATTATAATTTTTAAAATGTTTTATCAAGTGCTAACCAACTAAAGTTTAAATGTTAATAAGGTATTTGATATACTGTCAGTTTATGTTACACTTATGTGCATTATATTGAAATACACACAAAAATAGAAATTTAATATAAAGTTTTAGTTCATGCACAAAATATTATCAGCATATCGGATCAAGCAGAATATTGATGGATAACAAACACAATGTTTTCTTTATGTTATTAAGAGAGAGAGAGACAGAGAATTTTTGTTTATAAACAAGTTTGTGTTTACATTTGCTTTGATTTTAGTTACAAAATGTAAACAAACACTGTTTCAATTTTTTTTAATGGACATAACAAAATAATTCATGTAGGTACTAAGTATATGCAATATGTATCTTTATATATGGCTGATCTAATATCAGGATATTTTTAAAAATTTTGTATGAAATTATCATTAATAACATTAACTTTTATGTATTTAATATGATAAATCTCTGCTGCACTTACTTTACATTCATATCAACTGCTCTTAAATATAGAAACAATGACTATTTTCCAAAGTAAAAATATCAGCAAAAATCCATTTCAGTCTGATGTGCCAGTGTCATCACAACGAACAACTACGTACATAACCAAACAAACGCAGGAAAGAAAAATTCTCATTCAGATATTTTACGATTCACGTTAGCTGGTCCTGGTCCTGGTCGATGGTAGTGAAACACAACCCTAACATATCACTGTCAACGCTCAGTGTTCTCATGTCTAGCCCAATGCGGTTCGTTGTCAAGTCGGCAGGGCAGGGGTACCGCTCCGATACTTACAGTTGACCGTAATTTGTCTGCTGCGGCTCAACGCGCTGGATCTCGCTTTTCTTCCGTAATAGATGGCAGGCCTATAGGCACATGTTACCTTAAGATAGGTTAGGAAAAGATTTTGAGAACAATACGTGTGTGATGTTTCAAATCAACACATTTTTTTGTTTTATTTTGACAATTTTTTAAATAGGCTCGTCTAAGTTTGCGGTTTCTTCAAAAAAATTATTCTGCATATGAATCTAGAATTTAAGAAAATAGATTTAAAATTATAATGTTTTTTAAAATATTTTTATTAATGAAAATATAATATTTTTATTCACAAAAATATATTTTTTTTAAACTGAATGTGTGACATTCGAATCACAGATGCTTAGTTAATTTTGTGACCGTGTGGATCATATGTATTCTATTGAAAGTTGTTTGTCGATTTTTTCTACTTATGTGAAATTGACTTACAAGGCATTATTCGCGACATATTTATTATTGCCTTATTAAAAATTATTAAAACAAAAAATTTAGGAAATTTTAAAATTTAATATTTACTCTAAAATATTTTATATAAAAACTTGGATAAACCTATTGCTATTGCCTAATGAAAATACATTTTAAATAAACAAAATCCAAATATACATAATATGTCGTAATCTTGCTATTCATGTATTGAGTCTATGCGTTTAACAAAATAAAAAACCAAATTTTTGTGTATTGACCTACATAATTATATTTTGCAATATTTACACCTAAAGGTTGTTAATACCAATAAAAACTTTAAAAACATATATTATTTTTTATGAATGTATAACAAAATATTTGTAAAAAGAATTTGAAATTTTTTATAATATTGGAAGGTTTTGATATATTTACATGAAACAATTTTTGATATAAAAATATCCAAGAATTTAATAAGCTAAATATTTATAATGCTTTGAAAAATATGTAATTTTACCTTCTTTTCATTCTTATGTACAATACTAATATGTAGGAACATTTTTTCCTTTAATTTAATTTAAATAAGTTTGGAATTTTTAATGTAGATTATTTCTTATTTCTAAATAAAAAATTAATAATAATAATAAGAAAAAGAAATTTTTAATTTAAAAAAAAGCAAATAAATTTTTACTTAATGGGGTGATTTTTGACACTGTATACCTTGACAGTTGCCGATAAAAAAAATACGTGTCGCTTAATTTTAAGTGTTCTACTTGAATAGCAAAGCTCATTTAAATCGGAGATAAACACCTCGATATATTTGCTTGTCAGTCTTTCTTAATAAAATAACATTTACATAAATAACATATGCGCAATTAAACGCTATTAAATTATATTCTACTCTCTCTTCTGCTAAACACTAACAGATACAGGTATTAAAGTACAAATACATTATTTAATTTCAAACTAAAAACCCCGCATACTAATTGTTGAATTTGTTTTTGCGGAAGAAACGTGAACTGTGCACTTAAAATCTCGTTTCCATGGCAACGATCAAAACAATTGCCAAATAAAGAAACTGAAACCAAAACTTTGATTTTCTCATGTTTTATTGAGCAGTTGTTTTAGAGTCTTTAGATGATAGTAACACCATCACGTTCTTATTAGAAATGAGATTTTACGTGACCTATGTATATGGTGTAACAAGAAGGAATCGGGTACAAAATAGATTAGTGTATGGTGAATGTGAAATTGAAAAAAATGTCAGTTAAGGTGATTTGGTCTTTTTGAGTGAATTTGGAAGGTATACATTTGCGTGGACGTTCGATGATTGGATGGAGTGGTATAATTGAGAGAGTGGCTTGCGTAGGAATAGAAGAGCATGTATGAGAAATATCATGAATGTGGCTAAAGCTATAGTTGCTTGTCTGGATAGGAATGTTTGGACAAAACTAATTTCGGGATAGTGGAAAGAGTTTGTGCCATGCCTTTTTGGATACCTTTTTACGCGTGATTGTGTATGTATATATGTAAATAGTACGTACTAGTACTAGTAGCACATTTGAAAAAAACAAACTGCTTCTACTAACACAAAAGAAAGTCGAAATATATAGTAAATTCGCCGGTGGTAGTACGAATACAAATCACATGATTTCTTCTTCCTCTTTGTGAATCTAAACAATGCATTGTGCCAAATGGGAAGTGATGTTTTTTCTCTCTTCGTTTGTCTTTTTTTCTTCCAGATGGTGTTTTGTTTTTTGTCGACTTGCGTTTGTTTTTCTTTTGTTTGCGGCAACTGTTTGAATATGAATCTTTTGTTACGAATAGATACATGTATAAGAGGCCCTGCCCTGCCCTATGCACTAGCGTAGATGTACATTAGAAAAAAAGCCACACGCATTTATTTGTATAGATCTTATAACCATGGTTGTAAATTAGAAATTGGGAACAGCAATCTTATTGTTGGATAATTAAAAACTATTTTATTATATTTTTTATTTTTTTTTGAAAATCACGTGAACGTATTTTAACTCTTAAAAATATGTTATGGATATAAACTAATTATAGTAAATTAATATATATATATATATATATATATATATATATATATATATATATACAGAGCGAGTGTAAAGTTTGGAACTATCGCGATAAATCTTTTATTAAACGTTTTTAAAAAAAATCCTCGAACACGTCAATTTTTATCTTAAATGAGACATATTTTACTGTAATTGTCACTTAAAGATTGTCTTTTGTTTTTGAGTTATGAAGTAAGCGATAATTTTTTTAAATGGAAACCTATATTTTTTATTATTGATTTTAGTAGTACTTTTTTTCCGTTTCCAACCATATAAAATTTTCAATATGTTACATTTGAAAAAAATTGAGCAAAATAATCTTAAAGTTTAAATATTAAAAACTAATTAAATTGGCAAAATGAATCTAGTTATTAGTGTATAAAACAAAAAACATTAGCTACAACTGTCAGAATTATACAATTTATAAATGGCAAATTAAAATAAGTGTTATTAGTTTGCTTTTTCTCTGTTTTTCGCTCAATTATACAATTTTTATTAATAAAATAGTTTTTTAAATTTGGAAAAAGCAAAATAATAACACTTATTTTATTGTAAAATTTATAAATTGCATAATTCTGACAGTTGTAGCTTATGTTTTTTGTTTTATACACTAATAACTAGATTCATTTTGCCAATTTAATTAGTTTTTAATATTTAAACTTTAAGATTATTTTGCTCAATTTTTTTCAAATGTAACATATTGAAAATTTTATATGGTTGGAAACGGAAAAAAAAGTACTACTAAAATCAATAATAAAAAATATAGGTTTCTATTTAAAAAAATTATTGTTTACTTCATAACTCAAAAACAAAAGACAATCTTTAAGTGACGATTACAGTAAAATATGTCTCATTTAAGATAAAAATTGACGTGTTCGAGGATTTTTTTCAAAAACGTTTAATAAAAGATTTATTGCAATAGTTCCAAACTTTACACTCACTCTGTATATTGATATTGTAATAATAATCTATCATAAAAAATAATAATAAACGGACATTTGATATTAATAATAAATTTACAATTTTATATTCTGTGTTATTTTAATACAATGAAGTGCTTTTTAACACTAACTGCAAGGAAAATTGTTATAGCGTTTGGTACGTTTTCTGTAAAATCCGATCTTGGTTTATGTGGGTGCGTGTGTGTGCGTTGTCAGCTCGTTCGCTCTGTCGTTAGTCAAAATTTTGTGATTGCAACTCCTTCTAGACGGTTCAACCGATGTTAATGAAATTTTCAGGATAAATTTGCCTAGTGCCCAAGATGGTCATGCGTTTTTTTTTTTTCAATGATGCTAGCTTTCCGAGAAAAAATTACTAGTTTTTAAAATTTATTATGACTACATTGTTTATCTGTTTTTGATCAAATTTTCAGAAAAGATTCCCCTAGTGCCCACATTAATTATGTAAATTAATAAAATACAATATCTCCGAAAAAAAAATTACTAAAGTTTTTAAAAATTAATTATGGCCACATTATTTATTCGATTTTAATCAAATGTTTACAGAAAATAGCCCTAACGTCTATATCAATTATATAATTTTAGTAAATACAGTGTTGCCAACTTTCCGAGAAAGAATTACTAAAATATTTAAAAATTTATTATAATCATGGTATTTAACCGATTTTATTCAAATTTTCACAAAAAATACTGTTAGTATTTATATAAATTATATAATTTTAACAAAATACAGTGTTGCCAACTTTCCGAGAAAAAAATTACTAAAATTTTTAAAAATTTATTATTGCCACATTATTTAACCGATTTTAATCAAATTTTCACAGACGTTCCTCTAGTGCCCAAATAAATTATATAATTTTAATAAAATACAGTGTTGTCGACTTTCCGAGAAAAAAATTACTAAAATTTTTAATAATTTATTATGGCCATGGTATTTAACTGATTTTAACCAAATTTTCAGAAAATATTCTCTTAGCGCCTACATAAACTATATAATTTTTGTGAAATACAATGTTGCCGCCAACTCTCCGAGAAAGAATTACTAAAAATTTATTATGGCCATGTTATTTAACCGATTTTAATGAAATTTTCACAAAAAAATTTTAACTAATAAAAATTATATAATTTTACTTCAGTACAGGATTGCCAACTTTCCAAGAAAAAAATTACTAAAATTTCTAAAATAAATTATTCATATATATATATATATATATATATATATATATATATATATATATATATATATATTATGCTTGCAAGAATTAAACAATTTAATTATTATAAAATGTTGCCAATTTTTCAGAAAAATTGCTGAAAATTTATTTTAAGCATAGATTTTTTTCGTGCATAATAATTATAAAATTGTCAACTTTTGGTGAAAAAATTAGGGCTGGGCGATATTGGAATTTCAATATCGATATTTTATATTCAAAAAATATCGATAATATCGATATATCGAAAAATCGATATATCGATATATCAATTTATCGATATATCGATAAATCGATATATCGATATTATAGATAAATTAATATATTGATATATCGTTATATCGATATACCAATATATCAATAATATCGATATACCAATATATCAATAATATCGATATATCAATATTTCGATATATTTAAGATTGATGATATCCTCTTTGTAAGCTACAAATATTTGATCTCGCATATGGATGAGACATAATAAAAATGATTGGTTTTAATTGAAATATATAGCGGTTTACAATAACGACATTTAATAAATGTCGTTATTGTAAACCGTTATATATTTCCAATCATTTTTATTATGTCTCATCCATATGCGAGATCAAATATTTGTAGCTTACAAAGAGGATATCATCTATCTTAAATATCGATATATCGAAATACCGATATATCAATATATCGATATATCAATATATCGATATATCGATATTTCGATATATCGATATATCGATATTTCGATTTATCGATATTTTGATATATCGATAATTTTTATTTTTAATATCAATTATCGATATATCGATATATCGATAAATTATCGATATATCGAGTTTTTTTCCCAGCCCTAGAAAAAATATACAAATTTTATTCCTATTTCGTAGCATTTATGTGACAATGTAAAAATATATGGGTTTACCCATATACTTGTTTCTCTCATATTTCTTGCGTGACCTACTATAATAATAATAGTAGAAAAATGTTCTACATGAATATACTGTGTACAAAAAGTAACATAACGTATCAATATCCTGTTAAATTTGTAGTTTATGTTACGTTACGGGCTAAAACATTTATTTGTATTTTTTTGTAAACTTTTCAGAAGACGAGATATTGACACGTTATGTTACGTTTTATACACACTGTATGAAGCATAAGAAATGCTAGAATATAATAGAAGCACCATAGAACCTAATCCGTTGCTACTTGTCAAAGGCATTTATATTTATTAAATATTAACTTAATTTAAACTCCTACTTTTGATATACACAAATGAAAATGGAAATTCTTATTTTAATTATAAATTGCAGTGGTTAAATAATATCTACTTACAAAAGCTGGACATTTATTTCAAATATTGTCACAGTTAATTCTGTTCTATTAAACAAGAAAATTTTATTAAATATATTATAAATGTTGTTAGAAATACGTGGGTATGTTGTCTACTCGATCACTGATACCCGTGCAACCATCTATCGGTAACTATGCATAACCGCCCTTAAGGCTAGGGACTTTTAGCAAGTCTAGAATTGGCAGATGTGCGCGCGCTATACGTACGATGTTCGTAGCGAAGTCAACACAGTGTGTTTTGGGTAATTAAAATTAATACCTAGATCTAATAATATTTTAAAAATATATTTACGATATAGATACTTATATATATATATATATATATATATATATATATATATATATATATATATATATATATATATATATATATGATGAAGCAAATTTCGTTCGTATAGTAAGTATGAAATTATCGGTTCAATTTGGCGTCTTTGTATAGTCTTAGATTACATTTTATTTAAACGTATTATTATTATTTTTTTACGAGTCAAATTTCAATTTCAATTTTTTTCAAGAACATTTTTAATTTAGATTTTACAAAGTTTTGACTAGATTTTTGGCCGAACTTGTATTTTTTTTTTTTTTTGCGACATTGCATTTGTGGCACCGGACAGTATAAAAGCCGAGACAAATCATGCTAAAAATGAGTTATTGGTCGTCATTCAGTTGAAATTATCAGCAGTCAAGCTTAGAGTAGTCGTCACTCAAAGCAGCTGGAGAAAAGTCGAACTAGAAGTATTGGTAACCAAAATATTATAACCCGGTAAACGTTTGCGTCTTCCAAACTTGTTACTGAAACATCCTTATGAGGTAACAAGAAACCCGTCGCGTCGACCCGATACCTGAAAAGCACTTGTATCCTCCCAGTAACTATCATCTGTCAGTTGCGTTCCTACTGGTGTCCGCCCTGGGACGCAATCTAACATTTTCTCCACTCAGCATAGGTGTCTGCCTTTTTGCTGATTTTTCGCGAAAGTCCAAGTTGCGCCATAGCTTATATTCTGAGTCCGATTTCCGAATTGCCAGTCGCGAAAAGTAATTGTAAAGCCTTCCGCACACTATGCCGGACCGCATCGCATTGCAGTTATTTGCCCAGATCGTTTTCAATGAACTATCGCATATTAGTTCATGCGACAGTTCATCTAAAATTTATGAAAACGTTTCGGGCGGTGTAATTGGCAAAAAAAAATTAAGAATTTCATTTTCATGTTTTGGGATTCCGCTCTGCTTTGTCTAAAAACAATTTTAAGCATATTTTTAGTTTTTCAAAAAATTGAGGCGGCCATGAAAAATGTAAAAAAACTATTTTATATTCAGGTAAAGCACCTTTTTGGTTAATAATGCGGCATAATGTTTTTGAGAAAAGTTTTTCAGAATAAGAAGTTATGGCTCTGTGCAAAATTTCAAAAAGATCAATTTAAAAAAAAAATGTGTGGGTAAAACGCCGACTGGACACAACGCCGACCGAGGACACTGCGCCAACCGTTCATTTGCATTTGCGTAAGCTAATTGTTGTTACTGAGAGATATTTTGCTTGAGATTGATGTATTGACAGATTTTACTCAACCCACGGTCGGCGTAGTGTCCCTGGTAGGCTGTCGGAATTGTGTCCCCGGTCGACGTAGTGTCCTCGGTCGGCGTAGTGTCCTCGGTCGGCGTTGTGTCCAGTCGGCGTTTTGTTCACACACATTTTTTTTTAAAACTGATTTTTTTGAAATTTTGCACAGAGCCATAATTTTATATTCTGAACAACTTTTGTCAAAACATTATGCCGTATTATTGACCAAAAATGTACTTTACCTGAATATAAAATAGTTTTTTAGATTTTCCATGGCCACCTTAATTTTTTAAAAAACTATAAATATGCTTCAAATTGTTTTTAGACAAAGCAGGGCGGAATCCCAAAACATGATAATAAAATTCTTGAATTTTTGGCCGATTGCAGCTATAGTGAACTCAATCCGGGGACACACTGTATATATATATATATATATATATATATATATATATATATATATATATATATATATATATATATTCATATATATATATTCATAATTTTTATAATCCGTACGTAAAGTTACAAATTTTATAATTTCTATACATACGTTATAACATATGAACGTTGAAAGAATATTTGAAGGTTAATTACAAAATTTATAATTTTACGTACGGATTATAAAAATTATGAAAAAAGCATTGTACAGAAAATAAAATGATTGAATTCTGTCACCAAGATCTGTTGTCAATTCGGTAGCTCAGTGGTAGAGTGTCCACCCGACAAGTGGAGGATCCATGGTTCGATCCCAGGTCGAGATGATATGAGTTTTTTCATTTTCAGTTTAATAGTTATTTTATGCTTATATTTGATATACTCTGATATATATATATATATATATATATATATATATATATATATATATATATATATATATAATTGTTACAGTACACTAGTCATTCAAAATGATCACAGTCCATATTTATAAAATGAAACAACTTTAGGTTTTAAATCTGTTTTTTATTTAGAATAACGACGTTTCGACAAGGCTAAACGCCTGTCCTAATCAGGCAGAAATACAAATGACAGAAAAGTAAATAACAAAAAACACAGTAGCAAGTAACTAGGGAACAGATAAGCAACTAGATCACAGAATATACAATTTTTTTAAAAAATAATAAATCACAAATTTAAATTTTTCAGTAAACATCATTAAACTATTTTATTTAACTAATCAAATATTAGTTTAATACAAAAAATAAATATAATTAACAAATTAAATTAATCAAGAGAATTTAAATAAATTAGATCACAGAAGGTTACAATTTATTAATCAAAGGAAGCCAAATTCTATTCAGGTGAAAACTCTCACTATGATTTATGCTATTTTTCTCCTTATAAATCTCAATAGATTCTTTAATTAATCTATTGCTAAGATTAATAGATCTAGCAATAATTACCGACTTTTCAAATTTTACGTCTTGAAGAATATCTAAGGCATGTTCAGCAATAGCTGATTTATTTGGCGAATTGACCTTTTATGTTCAGTCAATCTAGTAGAAACAGTTCCACCAGTCTGGCTAATATAAAGTTTACCGCATTCACAAAGTGTTCTATAAATACCTGAAGATTGAAATGGAATAATATCTTAAACGCTCTTCAACCAATTCAATTATAAATATTTATTTGAGATTTTACATTACAATATCGACTATGGTTTGTAACAAAGATGAGAACAATTTTTTTTGTGAAAGCTGAGCTGTTTTGTTGCTAAACTTATCAAGAGCCCTTTTTTGCAATTGTAAAAAAAAGAACATCTAGTAACTTTATTTGATAATCCTACCGCATATTTTACTTTTGCATAATAAAAACAGTTGTTTATTAAATACTGAAATTTAACCCAGCAGGCGCCGTAGAAACAACAAAATTTAATATCATCCCAAAAACAATATAAACATGGTAACAAAAATTTCCATGTGCAAAAACAATATGAAAGTGGCAGCAATAAAATCCAAGTGCGCAAATATAGAAAGCGAAAAATCATAACAAATTGCATTAAAACACTCGTAACAACAGCCAGCAAAAGATGACACACATCACAGGCTGAAAGTGTTGTACCACCGCGCTTCCGTTACGTTATTAGCTTTGCTGCAATTGAGTACGCTATGCTACGTTACCCTGTATTGCGTTGCGCTTATTGTTAGCTAGAGGTACGAGACGAAGTTTTCCCACAACCCACATTGAATAAGAGTATATGTCTATTTTTATAGCCTTTTTTAAATCTGTCGTAAAAGCTTTTTACATTTTATCTGAAAGTTGAAATATCTGGCTTCATATATATATATATATATATATATATATATATATATATATATATATATATATATATATATATACATACATACATACATACACAATCACGCCATGTACCCAAAAGGGTGTGGCACAAACTCTTTTCAACATCCCGAAATCAGTCGCCTCCAAACATTCCTATCCAAACAAGCAACTTTCGCTTCATCCACATTCATAATTCCTCTCATACATGCTCTTTTATTCCTACTACTTGGAAACTTTCGCTCACGCAAAACACTCTCAATCATACCATTCCAACTACTCATCGGACGTCCACGCAAACGTATACCATCAAAATCATTCAAATAAATCTTTTTAACCAAACGTTCATTAGACATTCGCTCAACATGTCCGAACCATCTTAACTGACTAACACCAACTTTTGCTACAACATTCTTTTCAATTTCACACTCATCATACACTAATCTATTTCGTACCCGATCTCTCTTATTAACACCACATACCCCACGTAAAAATCTCATTTCCACAGCAGTTATTTTCCGTTTATGCTTTTGCAACCAAACCCAACATTCACTACCATACATCAATGTAGGCACCAAAACTGCATTATATACACTCAAACGGGCTTCTTTGGAAGTAAATGATAGTGGCTGGAAATACTACATACCGTATGTATAAATAGCCTCATCCTATTTAAAATTTTGTCGCATATTATACTACTTATTTCTTAAGGCCGAAAAGTTTGCAACTGTAAAAAAATTTGCCTTCACATTGAAAAAAATCTTACTCACTAATTTGTTTATTTATTTTTTATGTTAATAACTATATTATTAATTTTCTATAAGCTGTTGTTTTCAAAAAATATATACCAAAAAGTTACATTTTGCTCTTTAAATAAGCGTTATTTAAGCACTGTGATCTTCGACTAACTATTCGAAGAGTGGCCGTGCCAATTTCTCGTTGTAATTTGGCTGGCCACCTAATTTAGAAGATAAAACATAATTTTTTCACGTTAATTATTAGATATTAAATTTTCGTAAATTAATCGTTACTAAAATTGTTGTTCGATTTTATTTTGTTGTACATGCTTTATCCATATATGCATTGTACGCATACACATTCATTAAGTTTATTATTTCTGTATTTGCAAGTAATAATAATTTAGTTACAAAATTACTTTTATTCGTTTACGATTTATTTACGATAAATTTTAAGCTACATCCGCGGTTCATTTTATTAATATTTTTTTAATTTTGAAGGATGGCCTCGCTAACTTTTTCGGGAAGTTAGCGAAGCCATCAATAATTTTTTTAAATACAGCGCGACAAATTTTTTGATTTGACGACAAAATTACGACTAATATACGACAAATTAAGCAATATTTTATGTTTTGTTTGGTGAAAGTGGCTTCGCTAACTTCCCGGACCTTCTTTGTTTCCCAATCGTAAAATAAATTCTCATTAGTACATGCTATGGTGACGATTCCGGAGTCGCAAGCCGGGAACTGAGATGCAGATGATTTCTCTTAAGTTGGCAAAAGCACTTCTTCTTCTTTTCCTAGAATGCTGTATGGTATGCACTCAACTAGTTGGTAAAATAGTGTCAAGCCGGAAGTAATCGTTCCGTTTCCTTTGATATATTTCACTTCCGCTATATGCCCGACGGTTTACGCGAACAAGGAAACGTTTCCGGTTTTAGCAGCGAGAGGAATTTTATTTATTTTATGTTACCGACACTGTGTGTACCCGCGCGCGCTCGGTGTGCTGCTTTCCACACTGACATGTAGTAATATCTTTAAGGAAGATATTAATTTTAAGTTATGGGCTTTTCAAATGCATCTACGTTTAAATTCCGAAAATTTTCTTGTTTTATTAAGATGTACAAAGCACATAGGTGACAATCATATTATTCTTATTGATATTTAATGTTGCTGCTAAGGCTTTTAACCAGAAACAATATTTATTTTCATTTTCAAAGTGTATTTTAGATGATACAAAGACATCACAAACATCTATGCACCAAACGGGATTTTAATCTCGGCCTGCACAGGTATGAACGGTCTTAAACGTCTTAAGCCACTCTGTCATGCAAGCCAGCATTTTTTTAAGTTTATATAGTAGTGAAAATAATTTATTTTTGACTGATGCTAGTCGTGCTACTACTGCAGACACATACTGTCTTAATGATATGCTAATGTTGGCTAAATAATTTTTAATTTTTATTAATTGTGATCTTTTCTTAAAAAGATTATTTTATTTGAAATTCGATGCTGTTCGAAATTTTAAAATCAGTTACATTTCACAGCAATTATGAGCAGAAATTAATTCCAAGTAATAGTAAGACATAATCTATTCATCTTTGTATTGAAATATCCTACTATAGTTTAAGGTTTTTTTAGTTTTTAGTTAAGGTTTTTTTTAAGTTTGTCTTATAACTCATATTATTTTTGTTCATAATTTACATGAAAATTAACTTAATTTAGAATAAAACTATTTTTTAAATAATGCGTCACAAAGATGCTAATGACATTTAAAACTCTGTAGTACAATTATCAATACAATAGTGCAGCTGAATAAAGATCATACACACAATTTTTACCATTACATTAAAATTTAGGCAGATAAAAAATAATTTATATCGTAACTTTTTTTTCTTTTTTTTTTTCTTTTCTGGTATATGGAATATTAACTTTAATTAAAACAAGATTAGAAGTATATGGATAAACCCATATATAGATTTTAATATTATCCAATAAATACTAAGAAATATGAATAAAAATATTAATTTTTTTCACCAAAAGTTGGCAACACTGTTTTAAAATTAAATTTTGTAATTATTATGCATATAAATTCTTATGAAAACTAGGTGAATATTTTCTATAAATTTTGATAAATAATATAGTATAGCCTAAATAAAAAAAAATTTAAAATTTGTAGATTTTTTCTGAAAATTAAATAATATTTGTGGATACCTACGAGGCAAATCTTTTTTGAAAACTTTACTAATCTCGAATAGTGAAACTAAAATTAAAATTTTAGTAATTTTTTTCTTAGAAAATTGCCAACCTTTTACCATAGTAAAATTATATAATTTTCGTTGACAGTAGGAAAATCCTGTACCTATGAAATTTGTTTATTTAATTTCGAATAAAGAGAAGCCAAAATTAAAACTTAGTACGGTAGTAAAATTTTATAATTTTCGTGGGCACTAGGAAAATCTTTTGTGAAAATTTGATCAATTTTAGATAAATAGTAAAACCAAAATATAATTTTAAAAATTTTTTCTTGGAAAGTTGGAAATCCTGTGCGGTAGTAAAATTATATAATTTTTGTGGACACCTAAAAAAGTTTTTGAGAAAATTTTAAAATTATGTGAATTATGAGCACTAGCAAAATCATTTGTGACAATTTGATTAATTTCGAATAAATAGAAAACCAAAATTAAAACCTTTCAAATTTTGGTAATGTATTTCTCTAAAAGTTGACAACAGTGTACGGTTGTAAAATTATATAATTTTTGTGGGCACTAGGATAACGTTTTGTAAAAATTTAATTTAAATTGGGTAAAATAATCTAACCATAGTGAACTGAAAAAAAAATAAATCTATAATTCTATATTGGGCACTAATTGAATATACCCTGCAAGTTTATAGCAAATCGTATGAATGGTTTAGGATGAGATGCGATAACAAAGTAATAAGTAAACGACGTACATGCAGCTACATAAACTAACTTCAGTTTTATCATATAGAGGCTATGAAGGATTTCTGTATATATTTTTTAATTTTGAAAAATGTTGCAGACACAGTACCAAACACTATAACACTTTCTCAAAGTCAAAGTGGTAAAAAGAACGGAGTTCATAATTGTTTACCTATATATATATATATATATATATATATATATATATATATATATATATATATATATATATATTAATATATATTATGGCTGCATTATTTATCCGATTTTAATAAAATTTTCCCAAAAGACTCTTCTCGTTCCCACATAAATTGTATACGTTTAGTAAAATGGTGTTGCAAATTTTAATCAAATTTTCGCAAAAGTTTCTTTAAGTGCTCACATAAATTATATAATTCTTACACAATACACGGTTGTCAACATTTCAAAAAAAGAAAGGAAAAATTACTGATCTTTTTACAAATTCAATATGGCTATTTTATTTATCGGATTTTAATCAAATTATCAAAAAGGATTCTCCTGGTGCCCACATAAATTATATAATTTTAGTGAAATACAGTGTGGGGGTGAAAAAGTGTTTGAATGGTTAGTTCTTATTTTTTATTTATGCTTAAAGCGTTGTGTGGTTCTAAGATTCTGAAAACGAGCTGTCATTTGTTCTTTTTTAAAGGTAAAGGCAGTTCAAGTAATTGTACTAATTTTCGAGCGATTAGTTTGAGTGTTCCCGATAAGTTATTTGGTAAAATAATAATTCATAAAGTTAGATTACTAACTATTTCTAAAATTAGTGACGTTCAGAAAGACAAAAGAAAAATAAATAGACTTAAGAATGTTGATATTATGAAAATTGTTTTAATAAACAAGAAGAAGATGCCACAGGTTTAGTGCCGAAACGTCGAAATTTTAAATAAAAAGATATTTTATTAATTTTCAATGTGCGGTTACTTTACGATTACAAGTAACTGATAGTTTAAATACGGAGCAATATCATGACTTTCGGGATTTCGGGCGTTTTGTCCAGTCGGCGTTATGTGCAAACATTTTTTTGTAAAACTGATTTTTTTGAAATTTTGCACAGAGCCATAATTTCATATTCTCTACAACTTTTGTCAAGAACATTTTGCCGTATTATTGACAGAAAAGGCCGTTTACCTGAATATAAAATAGTTTTTTTACATTTTTCATAGCCGCCTTCATTTTTAAAAAACTAAAAATATCCTTAAAATTGTTTTCAGACAAAGCAGGGCGGAATTCCAAAACATGAAAATAAAATTCTTAAATTTTTTGCCGATTACACCTATAGTGAACTCAATCCGGGGACACACTGTATATATATATATATATATATATATATATATATATATATATATATATATATATGTGTGTGTGTGTGTGTGTGTGTGTGTGTGTGTGTGTCTGTGTGTGTGTGTGTATGTGTGTAAACAACAAACAAAAGTGTGAAGATCAAATTTAAAGTTGAAATCAAATTGTACATATTTCTTACGACGTAAAACATATTTGGAGCATGAATTGTAGGAGCTTTTAATGGTTTTAACTTGTCGAAAATCTGATTAAAACTTACTGTTTTTGGTTCGTCGCGACTCCGAACGGTACCTTTACAAACGCATTCTAAACCATATTAAAACGCCATTCGCTTGTGATTTTTAAATTCAACGGATTAGCGTTTTTCCTTTTTGTGTTCACACTTAAATTTAGAGGTATAGCAAACAGAGAGAAAGAGAATCTACTTTATTTTTTGTTTTTGGAGACCTCTACAATGATGCGAAAGTGAATGCTTTTCGAGATGGGACGTTAAGTGTTTTTAAAAAGTTTGCTTTTTATCTCTCCGGTGTAGGTTAAGAGTTTGAAGTTAAAGATAAGTAAGTTATTGTATCTTGTTGCCTTCTTGATGTATGTTGACTTTTACCGGATTCTTATATACCTATGTGTCTTTTCTTGTAAAAAAGTTTCAAAAATGTTTTAGAGATACTGATTGTAGTAATTTTTATTTTCTGCATGAAATACAAATATTATATGAAAATTTGAGTTTTTGGGATTTTACCAAAAAGTACATTTCTGATATTTTATATTTTTAATTGGTTTATTTTTAGATGATTATTTACCTAGTTTTTCCGTAGATTTATAGGTTATACATTTTTAAGAAAAACTAAATTACGCGTAAAATGATAATGTCTTAGTTATTTACAATAAAAAAGTCAAATAACTTAGCTATATTATACTTGCAAATATATTTTAATACTAACATATCAAGGTGTTCAACGCCGATTTAAATGAGCTTTAGTACTCAAATGGAACACTAAAAACTAAGCAACACGTTTCTTTTTTATCGACAACCATCAAGGTTTAGGAATAAAAATCACCCCTAAATTTTAGAGTAAAATATATATATATTTTTTTTTAAGAATTATGCATCTTACAATTAGAACAAAAGTGTAAATGTACGAATACCTTCTTTTTTAAGAGCTGTCCAAAAATGGTATTAGTTTTTTCTATACGGTTTGTAAAGTTATCCTTTTGCACCCCTGACACTTATTTTAGTTTTGGATATTTAAAAATGTCGTCCAAAATGGCGGTTCCGGGAAACAATGTTGTAAAAACAAAACTTATCCACGGGCACGATATAGGTCGCAATTCGTCACCTAGAAGCATGAAACCAAAATGACCTTAAAGATTATATTTTATAGAGGCATCTCTACCTAAAAAACATGAAAAAATTCGTTATAGTAATAAAATGGTGGCCACTTGAAAATAAGGTATTGTTTTTTCGCATGATTTTTCCACTTTGGCCTGGTGTAAAAAATCGTTAATGATCAAAATGTTGCAATTTTGTTGGTAGAGATGCCCGGGGATTTTGTTTCCTTTTAGGAGGACAAAACGCAAAGTTGATTGGTTGAACGGTTCAAAAGTTACAATGCCCGTGGATTCGAAAAATGTAGTTTCGTATAAAACGCGTTTAAAGTTTTGAAAACGGTTTTTTCTTGTACAATTTGAGATACTTGATCAATTTGTCCAAGAATAAGTGAATTTATAGGTTTTTTGGGTCGCTGAACACGAATTTTAGGTCAGATTTGAAAAAGTCAAAATGGCGGATCCAATATGGCGGCCAAAAAGTGATCTTAATCAATTTTTATGAAATTTTGACTACAAGGATTTTCGAGAAGATTGAACAAAAAATCGAGATCAGTTTTGAAGAATTCAAATGATCAATCCGCGATTCCGGTTGAGGAGCGCGCGGCGAACTGGCTGCCTGAGCACCCGTCACCGCTCAGGACATCGGTCCGTTCAAAGCCGTGTAGCGACGGAACTAAGTCACGGATCGCCTAATCATTTTACCCACATATTCTAGACACTTATAGCATTCGATTTATGCAATAAAAAAAAATCGATTTTTTAAAAAAATTATAAAAGAACCTCCCCTTAAAGGGGTTATCAACCTCTTATGTAGTCACTCGTATGTACTCATCAGTAACTTTGATTATTTATAACTTGTTAATATTAAATGATAGAAAAAAGCATTATAATTATAATTTTAATTCTTTTCATAACTGAACAGTTTCTTATATTGATTATGTCGTGTGATCGATTTCAGTGAAGACATCGAAATATCTCAAAAAAAAAATTTTTGTGAGCAATGCTATTTTTTGAGATATTCCGATGTCTTTACTTGAATCAACCATAATCAATATGAGAAACTGATGAGTTATGAAAAGAATTATAATTCATAAATAATTTTTTAAAATATTTTATAAAATTTCTTATGTAAAACAAATAAAAATTTCTAATACTTTTTTCTATAATTTAACAATTAACGAGTTATAAATAATGAAACTTACTATACTTACTATATACGAGTTTCTATACAAAAGATAGATGACCCTTAAAAACAATAAATAATTTTTAAAAAATTGAAAACACGTCAATTTAATGAAGTTAATATATTTTTTTCTGAAGAATCCGAATCTGCAATAAAAAAAATGTAGATTCCCATTAAAAATTTTAATGTTACCCCCCCTGCCCCCTCAAAAGGGGTGGGTGGGTAGTAGTCCACTTAAAAATATTAACTTTTTATCTGAGAAATTTTTTCGTCGGATGCTTATTTTTCGGGATATTTCGAAGTCTTTACTTGAATCGACTAGCCGACATAATCAATATTAGAAACTGATGAGTTATGAAAAGAATTAAAATTCATAAATAATTTTTTTAATATTTTATAGAATTTCTTATGTAAAACAAATAAAAAAAATTCGAATACCTTTTTCTATCATTTAATATTAAGGAGTTATAAAATAATGAAACTTACTTATTAGTATATACGAGTTTCTATACAAGGGATAGACGACCTTTAAAAACAATCAATAATTTATAAAATCAAAAATTTCAATTTAATTTTTAATTGGGTTATCTTAATATAATTGAAAATTTTGAAAAAAATACATATACAATTAAATATAGAGTAAAATATGTCTGGGGTGCAAAATGATAATTTTTCAAATCGATTATAAAAAACTAATACCATTCATTGGTGGCTTCTTTAAAAAAGAAGGTATTCATTCGTACATTTACACTTTTCTTCTAGGATGCATAATTTTTTAGAAAAATATTAAAATAAATTCTACTCTTTACTTTGTTACTACTTTTTACCCTCCAAACCTTGACGGTTGCCGATAAAAAAATACGTGTCGCTTAGTTTTTAGTGTTCTACTTGATTACCAAAACTCATTTAAATCGGCAATGGTCACCTCGATATGGTTGTTTGTTAGTATCACAATAATAATATTATATAACATATTAGTTAAGTCTAAATTAGAATTTGCAAGCACCGTCTGGAATTCAAATGAATTATACCTGAAAATATAATAGAAAATATTGAAAAAGTTAAAAAGAAATTTTTAAGTTTTTATTTTTCAAACAGTACCGACTGTATATAATATTCATATCACATGATTATCTTCTGCAGAAATTTAAATTCATAAAATTAATAAATAGACGTACCATTACTGATTTAATTTTTTTGAGCAAAGTAATAAATAGTAAATTAAACATTAAATTTCATCTACCTTAATATAAAACAAAAATTTCGGCACTATTTTACATTGGTAAATTTAGATATTTTCTAGCACATAAGTGAAATTATTTAAGAGTTTGTGAGACTGTGTAATTAGGCATTATTTCTGTTTAATTTCCAAAAATGAATCGTTCATGTATGTTCATATAAATTAAAACGGCTTTAGGTTGTAGTTCTGTATTACTATTTATTAATAATTGACATTTCGACGTACTCAACGTACATTTTCATATATTTACAGTTTATAGTAGTGAAGAACTCAGTGTACGTTCTTTTTGCTTATAATAGCTATAGATAATGTAAGATAAATATAAAAACAAGATTAGAAGTATATGGGTAAACCCATATATAGACTACTTTGACATTTCTCGGAAAGTTGGCAACACTGTATTTTAATAATATTATAATTTATGTGGGCATTAGGAGATACTTAGCGTTCATCTTCATCTTCATTTTTATCATTTTTTTATAATGAAGATGTACGTTGAGTAAGTCGAAAAGTCGATTATTAATAAAAATTAATACAGAGCTACAACGTTAAACCGTTTTATTTTAATATAATGAGTTCCGAAAGATTTTTACCATGTTTATAACCACTAATTATTAAATTCGTTTAAATCAAAGATACGAGTTTTTAAAAGAAAATAATTTAATTTTAATATTTTGTATAAATTAGTTTAAAAACTGATGAAATTATTTTTTTAGTAGAAAATATACTTATTATAAATAATAAATTAAAACATTAGATTTGTATATTTTATATATGTACATATATTAACCAATATTTGTTTTGTTTTAGGTGAGTTTGTCAAGTCTTCTGGAACTACTGATAGTAAGTTTAATTTTTAACAATAAATATATATATATATTAAAATAAATTAACCTAAAAAAGTTTCTTAATTAAATATTTTTGGCCTAGAAAATTGTTTAAACTGAATTTAAGTGCTTCTATCGTCGTATATATTTATTACAAAGAACTAATTAATTATTAGTTATTTTTTAAATAACCCCGGCAGAGTCAATACATTTTCTTTATTTAACAAGATTAGAAGTATATGGGTAAACCCATATATAAACTACTTTGACATTTCGCGGAAAGTTGGCAACACTGTATTTTAATAATATTATAATTTATGTGGGCACTAGGAGATACTTTTCTGAAAATTTGATCAAAATCGAATAAATAATGTAGCCACAATGAATTTTTAAAAAATTTTGTGATTTTTTTCTCGATAAGTTTTCAACACTGAATTTTGTTAAAATTGCATAATTTATTTAGGCACTAGGAAAAACTTTTATGAAAATTTGATTAAAATCGGTTAAATAAAATGGTCAAAATAAATTTTTTTAAATTTTACTAATTTTTTTCTCGGAAAGTTGGCAACACTCTATTTTGTTAAAATTACATAAATGATATGAATACTAGGAGAATTTTTTGTGAAAATTTGAGTAAAATCGGTTGAATAACATGGCCATAATAAATTTTTTAAAACTTTAGTAATTTTTTTCTCGGAAAGTTGGCAACACTGAATATTAATAAAATTATGTAATTAATGGGAGCATTAGGGAAATCTTTTCTGAAAATTTGATCAAAATCGGATAAATAACGTAGCCAAAATGAATTTTTAAAAACTTTAGTAATTTTTTCCTCGGAAAGTTGGCATCACTGGAAAAAAAAATCACATGACCATCTTGGGCACTAGACAAATTTATCCTGAAAATTTCATTAAAATCGGTTGAACCGTCTAGGAGGAGTTGCGGCCACAAAATTTTGACTTACGACCGAGCGAGTGAGCGAGCGAGCTGACGACGCACATCCATACACCCACTTAAACTAAGTTCAGATTCGTCATCTACAGGCTATATGAAGGATTTCTATACAATTTATTTTTTTTTTGAAAATGTCACAGACACCGTACCAAACGTTATACTACTTTTTCCTTGCAGTCAAAGTAGTAAAAATTAACAAGTTTTACTCATACCTACATAATTATAGTAACAGAAAATTTATTGTAATTTAGAAAATTCAAAATTACATTTTATATGTTTTTATTGAATGATGCACTGTTAGCTATCGTCTCTTTTTGTTTTTAGCAATTTTAAGCGTACGTTATGCTCGTACCACGTTACTCATATTGTTCTACTTACTTGTATTTATATATATATATATATATATATATATATATATATATATATATATATATATATATATATATTTCAAGTTTATATGACACACTTTGAAAAAAAATACGCGTAGTTATATGATGTATACACAAAAAAATTTAATAACCTTACTTTGCTTAACCATATTAATCACAAAATTTATAATTGTAAACAATGCTACACAGGGTATCTAAATTTAATTTTTTATAACAATCATAAGCTATTCACAATCGGCCATATTTAACCATAAAATCATAAAGTACTAGCAATTTTGCGATTAATAATAATTAATACCTAATCGCGTGAAAATCAGTGGGAGATGCTATCACCCGTAATATTTATAATTTCAAAAAATATACCTTGCAATATGACTAAATTTATTTATTACTACTCGTAACAATGGTATAATTCTACAACTAAAATCTTATAATTTATTTCAACACAAGCACAAACACAGTAAAAATTTTGTGAAACTTTGCTCAGTCATATTTGACTACAAAAGCATGTAGTTAGTTGGTATTTATATTTATATTTAAATGCCGGATTGAATAAAATTTCTTTCTATAATTGAATTTAGAATTGATTAGAACAATATTAAATCGGTTTAACAATGTATGCATAAAATGTATCTTTTATTTTATTTGTTTTTGCAGTACATATTTACATATGTTTTCAGTAAATATTTGAATTTTCTGGTATATAAAATAACAACATTGTATATACCGAACTTTAAATTATAAGTACAAACTCACAGTGTAAATATAAAGTATATCGTTTGCAATTTGGATGCTATTTAAATAGAAGAAAATATAATGAACTTTGTTGTATATATAATGAGTAATGTGGAAGAGATGAAACAGTTGTTTCAGCATTGTAGAGAAATATAAGCATATATATATATATATATATATATATATATATATATATATATATATATATATATATACCAATTGTCCATGCTTCTATAACAATAGTCCTGTTTGGAATATATGTTTCCTTAAGTACCAATTAGTTTTGCTTTGACATGAGTTTGTAATTATCTCTTTCACTGAAACTAATGTTTAGTAACGTTACTAAAACAGTGTGCTCTTGCCGAATTTCGACACCATTTCAGATTCCAAGATTAGATGTTCAAAATATTATGTTGCCAGAATTTCATAAACATATTAAACATGCAGAAATAAATAAAAGATTCAGTGTTTGCTATTTATTTAGTACAATAATTAGGTATATAATGAAATGTAATATTATTTTGAATCAATTCTAATACAGAGTGATAATTATCATAAGGGAATATTTTTAATATGAAAAATCCATATATAAATTAAATAGCCAACGAGACATTACACAGCCCTGTTTCACGCCAACATCTATACGAAACCAATCACTTACACAACCATCAACTCGTACAGCAGCTTCACTTCCATTATACAGAGCTTGAATTGCTCCTAAAAGATTACCATTAACAACGTACTCGCAAAGCACATCTCACAAGATTTCCCGAAGAACACTGTCATATGCTTTCCTTAAATCGAGAAAGCTACAGAACACTTTTTTATTTTTGTCAAGTGATTTTTCGACAATCATACGAAGAGCAAACAATTGATTCACACATCCTCTCTCTGGCAAAAAGCCACCCTGAACGTCACTAATTTTTGAAATAGTTAGTGCTCTAAGTTTATGAATTAATATTTTACCAAATAATTTACCGGGAACACTCAGAAGCCTAATCGGTTGAAAATTAGTACATTCACTTGAACTGCCTTTACCTTTAAATAAAGGACAAATGACAGCTTGTTTCTAGTTATCAGGAACCACACAACGCTTTAAACATAAACGAAATATAAAAACTAACCATTCAAACACTTTTTCACTCCCATACTTCAGCATTTCATTAGTAATTCCATCCATACCGGGAGACTTACCACATTTTGTACGCATTAAAGCATCACTCACATCACTTTCATCAATGTCATATTCAACCTCACTTTGATTCAAAATTACAGAAACATAATTCATTGCCTCATTATTATCACTACCATATAAATCTTTAAAAAATTTACACCACCTATTTCTTACATCTAACTCATCCAACAATAAATCACCACTTGCACTTTTAACCGCCTTAAGGGGGTAGTACACTTTGAACGTCCAAAAAGTAAGGCATTTTCGTTAATTTTTTTAAGCAATAAAACACTAAGGGAGGGCAAATATGTTATAACCCATTTATTACTCATCCTTCGAACTACAATTTGTATTTTTTTTGAACTCGATCGGCGCCCCCCCGTGGCCGGTGCACCAGGTCGCGCAGACGTCCTCGCGCGGAAGTCGGAAAACGGTGTGGGAAAATACTCCTTCCCATGTGATCCTGGTACATAAATCGAACTAAATCCTAATTAGTAATGAAATTTGGGTTAGAAATACGTATTCCGATTTTTTTAAAATTGATTTTTTCAAAAGTTGTGGCCTTAGGAAAAAAAAATCCATTTTTTCACCCTAAAAATGCTTACAAAATCGTGGATTAAAAATCCATTTTTGACAAAATCAAAAATGTGGATACGTATTTCTAAGCAGAATTTAATTCTGAACAAGAAAACCTAGGCGATATCCAAATTTGATGATAACTGGTTAGAGTTATTTCCCACACCAGTTTGAAAAACCTCGTTTCGAGATAAACGGCGTTCATTTTTCTCGTGGAAAAGTATTTACCTTCAATCGGCTATGCCGGCTCCATACATTTTTTAGGAAATCGCTTCGTAAAGCGGTAAGGAATATTCTGGCGGACTTGGAGTCTTTTCTAAATTAAAGTATACATCCCAAGGAACATTTTAAGCCAAAAAAAAAAAAATGCATTTTTTTGAAAAGTCAAAGTGTACTCCCCCCTTAACTGTTTTCACATAACCACCTTTCATTCAAGATTTGATACAAGTTAATAGCGTTTTTTCTACATTTTATAAAAATTTACCGTAAAAATATCTAATACTTCCTCAACAGAAATTACTAATGGCCGGTTGCACTATCTTTACTTAAATAATAATCGTCGTCATATTTAAATCCTAAACTGGTCGATTTATTTAAACTACATTTGAAATTTAAATATAGTTGGTATATAACACACTGGCCATTAGTATTAAATTATATAGTAATTTTTATTTTAGGATTTGATCATTTGAGTCTTTCAGCATTTGGGTTTTAGAACAGTCATAATTTTGACAATTACATATTTATGCAGATGTTTTTATTAGTAACCAGTTGAATTAGTTATCAATAAAAAATAATGTAAAATAAGTTTCTGTAAAACATTTTTTCCACATTTTCATAGAATTGTCGATAAAATTCTAAATTAGAATAAGATTCTACTTATAAACATAACATAAATAAGTACAATTATCAGTAAGATAATTGTAGTTATTTTTTTAATAATTATATTATAATTGTCATCTAATAAAATTTATTTCAAATTCCTATACATATTTGTATAATAAAAATCAGATTACTATACCATATAATTATAAGAAAACTTGAAGAATCCCGTTTTGTTTCACAAAACATTTACTATATTTAGGCCATTAACGGCTCCATAAAGCATCTTGCAAAGAAAGGCAGAAGGACTTTTTATTGCTGAAAATTTGCTGAACGTACACGGTATACGAACTCACTCAGTTCTAGAGAAACTAGGACGCAAGCGCAGCGCCACATTGCACGGCCGCCGGCTTTGAAAATGGGATCACTAATCACCGAACGTAACGATGTCGTTAATGCAAAAGATGCGTCTTAAAGTTCAGCTTTAATTGAAAACGAGTTAACATTTCCGCAGAAGAACACACCACCTTGCCCCCATGCGCATTGCCACGCCCGACTACGCGTCTTAAGTATTAACTCTGATTGGTTTCGGTACAATTGTCACAGAATATCGGATACGAATTTTTATTTTTGTGTGCTTCGCCGATTAGATTTTGTTTTGAATTTATCGGTATGGAAATTACGTCATACTTGTTATATTTTTTCTTCTGTTCGAATTAAAGTAGATGCGCCATAAAATTTTATTCGTCTTGATTTAAATTTTATTCTAATTTAAATTTAACAAAGTAAATATATTTAACATAATTTTACATTAATGCAATTAAATATTCTGTTTTCATTTAAAAATAAATTTGTTACTGTTAACTGCAGTAAAATTTACTTTACAATCAAAATATACATATACAAGTACATTGAGAAAACACATTTTTTACTAATAATATTTATGCAATTATTATTATATTTCATTATTTTTTTTAAATAAGAATAAAGTATAACTAGCTAACTTAACTTACAGTTGTATATAAATTTTCTAATTTTAATTAAAAAAATTGATTAGATTAAAAATGTTATTTTACCATATTGCAGGTACATTTATATAATTAATAATAATAATAATAATAATAATCTTTATGAAATTGCTCATAAAGGCTACCTACATATTATACATACAATAATAAAACAAGAAACAAAATGCAAAATATACTATAATATTATTACAAAAAAAAAATATACCACAACATTAATAATGAATTGTACTTTATAAATGGCAAGTTTATCCTACTAACTAAAATTGGTAACTCTCACCAAAATAAGAAGAAAAGTTCCTATAAACAGGGGTCCTTAAATGCAGCGTTATTTGTTACTACAATACCACATTCTAAAATCTTCTTATTTTGGTGAGAAGAACACGCCATATACAGGATGCAATTTAATTTCGAATCATCTTGTATATTAAATTTTTATCCTTATGTATGATTTAGATATTAATACTGTTTAAGATATTTCTGAAAATTATTCATCTTATCGCTAGTAATATGATGTTATATATAGCAAAAATGCTATGGTAAAACATGAATTTGTAGTGATGTTTAAATATCGAGTAATTTTGTTGATACTTCAAATAAGTAATATTATCTTAACTTATCTAAAAAGAAAACTATATATCTGACTCGAATGCAACAGGACGTTCCTTTTGAAATCAAATTTATTGTAAAATATAAATAGATTTTAAGACTAATGAAAATTTACTTAACGTTAAATATTTTTGAATAACCTATGCATATGTATTATACGTATAAACCAGCGACAGGCCATCATGACTTTGGGAATATATAAAATATATAAATATATAAAAAATAAAAGTAAAAAAAAAAACTATTTGTAGATTCATAATTTTGAATAGATTTTGTGTTCACAATAAATAAAATATTGATATATTAGATATAAAATTTAAAAATAGTTTTTCTTTACAAATAATAAAAATAATTTTAATTTTTATGTTTTCAAATTTAACCTAAAAGGACGCCATATGTACAACAATATTACTAGTTAACTTGACGGTATGTTTCTTATAATATTATTCTAATTTCTGTTTCAATTTAAATATTTTTCTTGTATAAATGTATTATTTTCTTTTAGAAATTTTTTTGTAAAAAAACCTTTTATTTTGTAGTTGGCCTGAAGACGGTAAAATAACCGAAACTAATCGCCAGATATCAATATACAATTAAATCTATATTTTATAAATATATATTAATTCTATATTTTAAATATATATTAATTCTATATTTTAAATATATAATTATAGTTTAGGATTTAATATTTAACAGGTACTTATATATGATTACTTTTTTCGTTTTTTGGAAGCTTTATGGAAAATTTTAAAGCTGTCTGAAAAATATTTATAATAGAATATTAAATATTTGATATGATGATACAAGTTAGTTCAGTATTGTGTGAAAACTTTGACAATTGCTTGATACGAATTCATTTGTATTAGTTGTTTGACAATAAATTTATATGGAATCTTACTATTTCTAAAGTCATAGAAAAAAACTTGTAGTATATCTACCCACTCCTACACTATCCCTATCTCAGTAACTATGTTTACAACATCTCGTCGACAGTGTGTTAATGTATAAGACTAAAATTTTTCAACATTCTTTATTTTTGTTTTTTTTTTATCTGCATATCCATATCTGATTTATTTTTTTCTTTGGTGTAATATTCCTTACAATTCTTCTACCTTTTTTTTAATTGTACATGCCTTGACATTTCGCTCGTGATTTAAGGATGAATTTTTTGCAATACGTTATCGTTCCTCGGACGCTCCATAGCTACAGTGGTAGAGTGTCCACCCGGCAAGTGGAGTGTCCCTGGTTCGATCCCAGGTCGAGGTGACATGTTTTTTCATTTTCAATTTAATAGTTATTTCATGACTATATTTGATATACTCTGATATTGTTTCATTACAACCATTAATTCTCACTTATATATATATATATATATATATATATATATATATATATATATATATATATATATACATATATATAAATAAGTCGATAGTAATTCAATACTTTAACCACTGTACCAGCAGGACAGAGCAACTACTATCGCACAATATGTCATAAATAGTAATATTGTCAAATAGTAGTACATATCTAAATGTAGTTTTATTGTATTTAATCATTGTTATTTTTTAATATCTAAATGATCCTAATAGTAACTTCTCGAAATTTAGCTCGAGAAAGAAGTATTTTGAATATTGTCGATTTTTCATGTTAATCGGCTATATCAATTTATCAAACGAACACCTATATATATATATATATATATATATATATATATATATATATATATAAATATATATATATATATATATATAAATATATATATATATATATATATATATATATATGTATTTATTTTTAATAGGAACACTTTATGCTGCCGTTGCATGCTTACTTTGCTTCTCAATTTGTTTCTTTTCGATATTTTTCCATCCTGGTTGGAGCTAATGTGATTGAAGGATGTAATGCCACATTGGAATTGAATTTATTTTAAGATCTTTTAAATTTAATCCTTAATTATTGATTTTTTTTTACGTTAAATCGTGTTTTGAAAGAAATAAAAAATTATATTAGTTTTTGTGACATTATTTGTATAGTTTCAAAAATATAGTTTATTGTAAGTATGTTTATATTTTAATATAAATTTGCAAAATTAAAACTGAAATTGTTTGTATTTACTGGAACTAGTTTAACTTTGAAACCAGATATAATATAATATATATTTCATATTCGTTGCATTAAATTCTAAGTAAAATTTCACAGCATATAAATTTAATAAACAGCATTCCAACGAAAATGTAATTTATCATGAGTGAAAACACGGAAGGTGATTGGACTTGGTCGATACAATGTAATTTGCGCTGGGCTAGATAACCAAATGTCATATTATACGAGCGTGAAACTTAATTTCGACTCCATCTGTCGTCGAAACAAAGAACTAATCTTATTAGAACGCGTCGTTGACTGACATCCCATTCTCAGCAAAAACACGAACAAAGCCGAACTGTGCGGCCCATTGTCCGTTCGTGAATGTTCGTTGCATGTCTAAAACAAATTACAAACGCCTTCGACTAGATGATATTCATGGTACAAGGAATCAAAGAATGACCTTTGAGAAAAATTCTAGATAGTTATTTATAGCTAAGTAGTTATCAATATTGAATTTGTTTTTTTGAAGATGATACTGTAATAGTATATAATATAGTACGAGTAGTAGAAAGCGATGATTATTGTGTTGAGCTCAGAGATTTGTGGCCGAAGTAAAGTCGAGGCCAAGCAATCTGGGAGAAATACAAAAAGAGCTTTCTATTCCGAGTGACATATACAATTTTTCTTCAAGCATTTTAAACGAAATTAATCAAAAATAACCGTTGTGGAATAGTATAAGTGTATGTATATATTATTTATATTTGTTCGCGATTTGTGAGAATTAGTTTTTCATTGGTCGAATATACAATTTCTGATCACCCTAGGCGATATACATTGAATTTGTTGGAATTCTTCACACATTTTCAATAATCAAATTCAAGCGAAAATAAACAATGCAATTGTCAATTAACTTAACTTGACGTACTAGTTTGTTAATATAGCCGCTGAAGATGTCATATTTAATCAGGGCCGGATTATGGCCTAGACAAAAAAGACAAATGTCTAGGGCCCGCATACAAAGGGCCCGGCCTGCAGTCGGTCAAATTTCATTTTTATGTATTTTTACGCAATAAAGTCCTATTATTTTTGCCCGGAGAAAAAAAATGTCTAGGGCCCCACAAAAGGTTAATCCGGCCCTGTATTTAATACATATGACGTTGTAGTTATGTTTGAAGCTGCCACCACTGGTATATAAAGTAACTTACTGCTGTATAATAATGCCATTATTGTACTAATAACATAATGATCTTTTTCTACATAGGCAGTATGGTAACGTAATATTAATGTTATTATGATATATTTGAAGAAAAAAACAGCCTGTTTTTATTTTTATATTCTCGATTTTTATTTGAATTCAGTTTTAATGACAACAGACAAAATATTACTTATCAGTTGTCTTTCTCTGCAGTAACATGATATTGTGTAGGACACATGTTTTGAACACATCATAAATGTAGAGTATGAAACTTGATATCAGAAATGCGTACGTTGCTTACCAAGTTTGCTTTTTATATTTCAGAATTAGACAACAAAAACAAATATTTATCATGGAAAATGGATTTATTGTTTTTCAAAATATTCTATATGAATATCAATACCCTTTTGCTTACGTTTGAATCAATTTTTGAAGCACTTTTTCCACTCCGATTGAGGTTCCTCCAAAATATGCATTTTGAATACATCAACTGCATTTTCAGATGTCGAAAAACGTTGACCTCGCAATTTATTTATGATGTGCGGGAATAAAAAGAAGTCAGGACTATACGGCCAAATCAAGACTATATGGCGGATGCCTCATCAAACCGACGTTTTTAGTGATCAAAAAGTCACTTGTTCGAGTTGATGTGTGAGAGCACGCATTGTCGTGGTGGAGAATGATTCGTCTTCGGCGGTTGGTTTTCCTTATTTCTCCGAAGACTTCTGGCAAATGGTTGAGTACCATTCAGAATTGACCGCTCTACGTTTCACCAATGGTTCTGTTGCGACATGTCCAGTTTTTTCGAAAAAAACAGGCAACCATTTGCTTCAAAGTTTTTCGTACGCAAACAACTTTTGTTGGATTTGGCTCATCTTGAAAAACCCACACAGTTGACTGCTGTTTATTTTCGAGCTCATGCACAATAGATCCACGATTTGTCACCTATCACGATGTCATAGACATGTTTTGAAGCATCGCGATCGTATTTTTTGAGCATTTCTTTTGACCAATTGACAAAAGCCTTTTTTTGAGCGATTGTTAAATTACGTAGAATCAACGAGAACAATTTTTTTGTATGTATGCTCGTCCCACTAATGCCCAAGCATGCCTCAATCTTACGATAAGTCACATGACGATCTTGTAGTATCAGTTCTCTCACAGCATCAATGTTTTCCGGAATAGCAACCGATTTTTTAGTGCTTCATTGCCAAAAGTCGAGTTAAGTTTATCGATGCACTGCTGTTGAGTTAATCCACGTCAAAAGTTGTAAGAAATAATCGCACAAAAATGTTCACGATTTAATTCAATTTTTTGGCCGAGATACATTTTTAAAGTTACTATAAACAACACAAATAGCGCTCGTACGTCAAAACGTTCTGAGTACGTATACTGTCAAAATTGTCAGATGGCAGTACTAGGGTTGCCCGATTTCGAGATATAAAAAAGCTGAATATATACAGGAAGTTTAACAATTTTTGATAGTTTATTGTATTCAATTTTGAAATTTAATATTTATGAAAATATAAATAAGTAGAAATTGTATAGAAGTTTATTTTCCAGAAGCATACCAAAAACGTAAATACGTAAGTATACCCATCGTATACGATTCAAGGAAAGTGCTGGTTTGGTTTTTATTCGTGAACGTTTTGAATTGATTCAATTTAGTTATGTTTGAAATCAAGAAAATTTGTCCAACAACTTAAATAAATACATTGATTTATACCTGTTAGCAGTGTATCACAAATATCATTATCGTGTCCATATCAGAAGTAAATTGCAAACAGCATATGATATATGAGCATTGTATTATCTTGCGTATAGAACAAGTTACGACCATCATTGTTGCTCCGTTGCCGTTGCAATCGTACTACTTACTCGTATGTTTCATAGTCGTCAGTCTGTTTGTGCAAACGAACAGATGCATATACACATTGAATCAGAATCAGATTAGTTGGATCTACGAACTAGTATTAATAAATGTATTTCATCGTTTTGCCTTATTGCTTCAAGATGCATTTGTAACTCGATTTACAATTTATTGTAATTGATGATATTTTAGATTATTGTTGTTTGCCACTGCTTGCTAATGCTAAAATTTGTCGTCGGAATTTGGCCAAGAGAATACACTTACTTACACTCTTTTTCCATTTATATGGAAGAATGAATTTTACAAGTTTTTTTTTTTAATAAATTGTTAAACAATAGTTTTATTTATTTATTGATCGTAATTTTGATATTAGATAAGAATAATTAGTCGGGTGACAGTCTTGTAATAATATCTTTATTTACGTATAATATGTGTCGTTTAATATTACGAATTTACAGACCGTAAATTTTACCTAATCTCTAAATAATGTGTAAAACTTAGACACCTTTAATCTTCAATAAAATGTGATTCAGAAAGAAATTGGTATTCACTAAATTAAAGAACAACTTTGAAGTTTGTAGCAACAGACGTAGCAGTCACGAATTTCAAGTTATTATCTAACTTTTGAGATAAATATCACAGAAATTCTATTCCGATGCGATAGTTATTTGTTTGTAAAAAGATGAAAATATCAGTGTTAAATCAAAATGCTCTAGGATGAAGTTATATTCTGTTTTGACTAAAAATTGATGTTTTAATTCATTAAACATGAATTTTTATTAGAAAAATATATAAACAAACATAACTTACAACTGAAACAAGTAACTAGCTAACCAAAAATTATTATAAATTATTATTAATCAAAGAAAACTATTTAATTCAGTGCCTTTGTCTTTGATGATTTCAATTGCTTCTTTAATTATTCGGTTATTAGTATTTTGAATTGTTGCCACTATCTTCGTATTTTCAAATTTAATCGGAATGGTTCAGACTTGGGAGTTCTTGTTTTCTTGCAGAAAAATTTCTACCTGTTTGTTCAAGGTACATTTCAAGTATTCTAACTTGAATTTTTTTTATTATGATTTAATTTATACTAGAAGTGATAATGAATTTTTAGTTACTTAGCTAAAAAAAGTTACTTAGCTATTATGTAGCTAATTTTTTTCTCTATTTTACTGAATTTTTTTCAGATTTTTTTAAGCAAATTTTGAAAAAAGTCTCATTTTGAAATATCCCAAGGGAGAAATTTTCAAAAATTCAGTTTTTAATTTTTGTCTATTGAACGATGCATTTTAGCATAATGGTTTTCCGCCCCCCAGGGGGTCCAATAGGAGCAAGGGTTCCTGCATCAGATGTCCCCCTCGAAACCATTTACTTTTTATCTGAAACATTTTTTTGTCCGATGCACGATTTTAAAGTTATTGCAAGTGGCGGATTAAAATGGGAGACCCAGTATATATATATATATATATATATATATATATATATATATATATATATATTTGATTTATTTTATATAGTTATTAAATTTTCAATTATTTCATTTGTATTTGTAATATTTATGGCCAGATACAAAATTAATCATTATTTTTGTTAAAAATATACATATTTATATAAGAATTATGGATTGGCTATGTTAATTAAAATCGAAAATATGAAAAAATAAACATTTTATTCATTTGAATTAGCACATCACTATAAATTAATGACCATATTCAATTATTTAAATTCGTATTGATATTTTTAATTAATATTTTCAGATGTAATTGATAAATATTAATTATTTAGTGAATCACTGTTTATAATTATTTTTACGGCTTTGTTTCATTTTATATTCTCATTTTATATGTACATACATTTGCGATTAATTTTTTTATGTGTCCGATATAGAATTTATTATTTAAAACATGGGATTGTTTAAAAGATAAAGGAATAAAGAAGACAACAAGAATCATAACGATATTTTAAAATTTATAATAAGAAACAATTATAAATAAATTATACATTTTTTTGATTACTTTCAGCATTTATTTTTTTTTACCACTGTGACGTCAGTTGAAAAATATTCAGTTATAATTTTTATTTTTATTTAAGATTTTAAATATTATTACGAAAAATAAATAATACATAAATGTCTGCATATTAGTTTATTTTGACAGATGAAACGATAAATATCTATTTTTTTCTGTACCAATTCAATGGCTATGGTTATTCTTTAGATAATTTTTAATATTTTTTTCAATTTCTACCGTAACAAAGCAAGTAAAACCAATTTAGAGTGTTAATTTAGTGCAGAATTTTATACTGTAAAACTTATATTTGAAGCTTTTTGCCTAAAATAATTAGGAAAGCAGGAAATTATTAAAAATCTTATGTAAGAGTCGAAGTTACCACGCTATATATTAATAAAATTGTAAACAATATTTAATAACTTTTGTAAATATACATATACATATCACGAAACGAAAGTAGCACACATATCAAGAAATGTATTGTAAAAATATAAATAATTAATATAATACATGCGCTATCATAAATTTCAATTAGAATTTAATTAATAAAATTAGTCAGGTATTAGGAGTATGTGGTGTAAATAGGAGAGATCGGGTACGAAATAGATTAGTGTATGATTAGTGTGAAATTGAAAAAAATGTTGTAGCAATTGTAGTCAGTTAAGATGGTTCGGACATGTTGAGCGAATGTCTAATGAACATCTGGTTAAAAAGATTTATTTGAATGATTTTGATAGTATACGTTTGCGTGGACGTCCGATGAGTAGTTGGAGTGGTATGATTGAGAGTGTTTTGCGTGAGCGAAAGTTTCCAAGTAGTAGGAATAAAAGAGCATGTATGAGAGGAATTATGAATGTGGATGAAGCGAAAGTTGCTTGTTTGGATAGGAATGTTTTGAGGCGACTAATTTCGGAATGATGAAAAGAGTTTGTGCCACACCCTTTTGGGTACATGGCGTGATTGTGTATGTATGTAAGTATGTATGTATGTATATAAACAAATGTAATTTTAAATTTTTTGGTACTGTTTATTGTTAAAATAAATATCTGTAATTAATTTGGTTTTATTTCATATTTTTCTTTGTATTTTTTTACCACTTTGACTGCAAGGAAAATTATATAGAAATCCTTTATATAGCTTCTAGCTGACGAATCCGAACTTAGTTTATGAGAGTGTATATGTGTGCGTCGTCAGCTCGCTCGGTCGTCAGTCAAAATTTTGTGATCGTAACTTCTCCTATACGGTTTAACCTATTTTAATGAAATTTTTAGGATAGGTTTATATGGTGCTCAAAATGGTCACGGTAGTTTTATTATTTTTTCAGGGATGCCAACTTTCCCAGAAAAAATTACTAAAATTTAAAAAAATTTATTATGGCTACGTTATTTATCCGATTTTGATCAAATTTTCAGAAAAGATATTTCTGGTTCCCACATAAATTATATAATTTTAATAAAATACAGTGTTGCTAACTTTCCGAGAAAAAATTACTAAAATTTTTAAAAATTTATTATGACCATATTATTTATCCCATTTTAAACAAATGTTTACAGAAGATTTTTTTAGTGCCCACATAAATTATATAATTTTAACAAAATACAGAGTTGCCATTTTCCGAGAGAAAAATTACTAAATTTTTTGAAAATTATTGTGGCTATAATATTTATCTGTAATTAACCGAATTTTCACAAAAGATTTCTTGTAGTGCTCACAAAAATTATATAATTTTACTTCTGCACAGGGTTGCCACCTTTCCGAGAAAAAAATTATTAAAATTTTTAAAATTTAAATTGTATATATATATATATATATATATATATATATATATATATATATATATATATATATTTATTCCTATTTTGCAGTATTTATATGATGTAAAAGTGTTTATATATGGGTTTATTCATATTCTTCTATTTGTGCTTTTTTATGTAATCAAAGTTAAATGTTATAATATGCTAATGAATTATTTTAAAATGTAGCTTCATTTTCACGAGGGAACAGCAACGTTTTAATCAATATTTACTAAGCATCAATTTTAAAATATTTCTCAAAAAGTTAAAAACAATATAATCTTCTAGATATTTTTAAATTAAATTTCAATTTTACGATGTCATCTTTTAAAACGTTCTTTTTTGTTAACTGAATGGATCCCAGAGGAATACGATGTTTCAAAGTTTGAACGAAAATATTTCGAGAATTGTATTAATAGACATAAAGATATATGTCAATTGTTTTATCGTCAAGTTAGCTTTATAAATTTGTGATATTTTTAAATTATTGCAGTCAACTTTTATTTGGACAATTTAAAAGATTTTCCCGATATATCGTTATTGTTAAGTGTTTATTAAAACAAGATTAGAAGTATATGTAGTATAATAGTATATTAGAAGTATAGATATAAACCACTTTAACATCATAAAAATACTAAGAAATAGAAATATTATTTTTATTTTTTTACCAAAAGTTAACAACATTGTTCATAAATAAAATTTTGTAATTATTATGCAAAAAAAAAATTCTTTCCTGTTAATTTGTTTTAAATAGTAAAAAGAGTATGCTTAAAATAAATTTCAAATAGTTTTTCTTTAAAATTGGCAACAATATATAATAATTGAATTATTACGAGCTGAAAACAGCAACACTGTGCCATTACTGTTAAAATAGTAAAATTGCAATAATTCCTATAGATTTTCGTATAGATTCTCAATTTTTTTGCATACATACACGGAAATATATTATAAATAATTTGAAATAATTTAAAATAAGTGACAGATTTTGTGGAGGGCGGCAATAAGCCATAAACATAAATCAATCAGCAAATTTTACAAGTATTTATAAGTATATGGCTTATTGATCCCCCCCCCCCCCACCGGACTAAGTCGTTTACTTATTTTTGATTATTGCAAATTGTTTATAATATATTTCTGTGTGTGTGTGTGTGCAAAAAATTGGGAACCTGCAATTAAATTTGTAGAAGTTGTAAATTTACTGTTTTAACAACAATGGCTATTATAAGAAAGTGTTGCTCTCTCATTGTTGCTGTTTTCATGCCGATTAACTTATTCAATTTTTTCAAGCATACATATATTTATATATTATAGTATGCCACTATCCATATTACTATACGACCAAAATTGATAATATGAATAACAATACTACATTTTTCAGCGGTTTCATAGTACTATTGATTGAAGTGAAAAATACAGCTAAACAATATGTACAGTAATTAAAATTAAAAATACTTAGTGTGAACATGACATTAATAAATATTTGTTAATAAATTATGACCGTCTAAAGCGAGCTAAAGAAGTGAAATGAAATTAAAGAAAATACCAAATTGAAAAAAAGAAGATAATTTTTGTGTTACTATTATTAATCATTTTCAGTTATTATGTTATTTAAGAATTTATTGTTAATATAATTCATAATATATCATCAAAATACTTATTTTTCACATAAGATAATTGGAAATGTAAAAAGCTAACTGATATTTTCGACTCAACCAGTATTTTCCAACCCCGCTGTTCCTGTTTCATTTCAAGACTTTCAAGACTATTGCATTGCGCGTATTCACTTCGTTCAGCGAATTTTACAAGTATTAAGTTTGTGGCTTATTGCTGCTCCTACAAAGTCTTCACATGTTTTTGATAATTGCAAATTATTTATAATATATTTCTGTATGTGTATGCAAAAAATTGCTAACTTACAAGTAAATTTGTAGGAGGTATTGCAATTTTACTGTAATGTAATGGTGTTGCTATCTCAGTGTTGTTGTTTTCACGTCGCGTCGGTAAATTATTCGTACTTTTCTTGTATAAGTCTGTAATTAAATTATATAAAACATATTTTTTTAATTTATTATGTTAAAAAAATTAACTGTTTCACTACATAAAGTAATCAGTTATATTTATTATTATTATTATACAACTTTGTTCATTATACTAAAATAATTTTTTTTAGTATATGCACTGAAACTTTTTTATCGTATTTGCGAATGTTATATTATTTTGTAATTAAAACAAAATATTAAGTATGTTATAAATATAATAATAATTTCGAATGTAAATTAAATATTTGTATTTTGTTTTAGGTGAGTTTTGTGATTCAGGGTTTTCTACATTAATATCGTAAGTTAAATGACTTTTTTTTTCAATAATTAATAAATATTTATTTTAATCAAATTTTAAAATACTATATTACTAGTTAATTTTTATTGTTATATTGTTCATTAGGTTTTTTATAGCAAGAAAATATGTATAATAAGTTGTTTATTTCGAATATAATGTTTATTTTTATTTTGTCAATTTATTTAAATATTTTTTTAGACAAAAAGATATATATTAACATACTATGAAATATATTTTTTTTTTAATTAAAATATGAATAAAACAATATATTTCAAAGGGTTTTGTTTCATCAATTTTAGATATTGCTAACATTGTAGTATTGTAGAATTCGAAACATATATCTTATTCATGCGAATATTGTTTAAGTTGCATAAAAAGTTGTTAACTTAATCATTGTGTAGATTGTCAATTGACTAATGAATGTGCCCGGCGTTAAACACAATTGACAATATGACTGGGCTATATCGGAATTTCAGTATTGATATTCGATCTTTAAATAATATTGATATTGATATATCGATATATTTTTTAATAAAGTTGTTATTTGATATATTGATATATCGCTAAATTATCGATATTTTATTTTAACTACAACTATTAGTCAAATGAAAAATTAAATAAAACATTAGTATATAATTAAAAAAAATATATTTTTAACTAAAACTACTAATTCATCTTGTTATTAAAAAATAACAATTTTTACTAATACGTTTAAATAAATATTGGATCGGCCATCTTGAGCAAATGTCTAATGAACCTTCGGTTAAAAGGATATATGAATATATCAATAAATCAATATATATATATATATATATATATATATATATATATGTATAAAATTAATTCAGTATAGTACTATCGATGTCATTGGTTTACCGGAATCCAAATAAAGTCTATATTTTACTTAATAATAGACCAAAAGCTCAAAATATGTACATGTACAATGTATATATACGTATATATATATATATATATATATATATATATATATAAATTGAGTAAGAGTTTAGTGATCGATGATCATGATCGATGTGTATTTATTCAACTATTCAATATATATATATATATATATATATATATATATATATATATATATATTATTATTATATATATATATATATATATATATATATATATATATTAAAACTGAAAGTAAATATTCATATTTTTTTGTCAAGTATATTTAAAGTAAGGTTTATGGGCATGCGTGTTAATAAATATTTCGTATTTGTCATGAATATTTGATTACAAATGATTGTGCCGATATTTCTATGATGCTAGCCGGATATGTATTATATTTTTACACTCTTTGTCGACTTGAAATGGAACAGTGTTTGGTTTTTAACGTAAATATCAAATATTTGTATACGAATACGTTTATACAGATACACCAACTGCATGTGGTTCTCGAGTTTATTTTATTTCACCAGCTACACATCGGTAATTAACATTGTTTATTAGGCATTAAAATAATAAAATATTAAAAACTTATTGAAAATAGTGCGTTCTTTGTCTGTTTAATGATGTGCACTGTTTCTAAACTTGGAGTGTTAATCTATTATATTTTAGTTGTCAAACCACAACCCGCGAGAATCGCACTTATTTGGAAAATAGTCTTTGGTTCAAAAGAGTATGTTGACACTTCTGATCCGGAGGAATTTGGCTGTACTTTTTAGATTTTTTTTTACTTTATATTGTGAAGAAATAATGGTAAATTAGATTGATTTTTTTTATTAATTACTGAAATGCAGGAACCAATTTTAAAAATCAGGAATAACTCTTTATCCATCTAGGAATATTAAATTTGTCAAAATATTTTGAAAAATTTTGAGCACAATTTTGTGCGGGACACTTCTTTTTTCTAAACTTAAAATTAGTTAAAGTTTTTGTTCAGTATATGTAAATCTAAAATTAGAATTTTATAGCAATATCTGTCATAATGTCTAAATCAAACCGAATTTGGTACCCTTGATTCGAACCAGGATTTTGATAAAGATTTCTTATAAAATATGAAATTTAATTAAGATATTCGCAATTTTCTTTTTATCAAGCTACTGGGTTGAACGCTTAAAATTTTAATCACGAAAGTTTTATTATCTTCAAAAATCGTTTTGGAATGTTTTGATTTTTTTATTTCATTTCGTTTTATGTCTTCATTTTTTTGAGCAAATTTAATTATGAATATTATCCAGGTGTTTGAATTTATTTTTTATTTTTAAATTTTTGTTCTGAATCGTTTGTAGCAGTTAACTAAGAACAGAGGCTCATTGTAGAATTCACGACAAACTTTTATTATTATTTTACTTTTGGCTTGAGTGTTTGGCGCAAAATTTTCTGATTTAAATTAGTAACTAAATTTTTAAGTAAACGAGTATATATTACAGCAGCATTTTTTGAAAATGAAAAAAAAAAAGCTGGAAACATTTTTAATTCACTTTTTACCTTCTTTGTTACACTCGAAATATTATTTTTAGAATTTATTGCACTTGAATTTGATTAAATTTTATCGTTCACAGTTTTATTTATTTTTGAAACTTTTATAGAAATTTATATTTTTAGTAGTAGAAGATTTGTGTGATCAATGAGCATATAGTGTGTGTTAAAAGTTTGGAAAAACGCTTAATTATCTTTAGAATTCGTTATTATAATAATAATATGAAATTAATATGTATTACTGTAAATATATATACTTATATAGTTAATTTTAAATGATATTAAAATACATTGTACATATTTTGAGCTTTTGCACTATTATTAAGTAAACCGGGGACACCGAACTGCTGATGTGATATAATCAGATAGTGGCTGGTATACAAGCTCGGACTTTAAATCGGTTTTAAAACAATGCAGCTGTCACAAACAAACAAAATGAACTAAAGTCGCTCAACATAAAAAAGACATTCTTGTTTTTGTTGTTAATTCATAATGTTATAATAATTTTATACATGATCGTGTTTTTATACATATTTTCCGTCACTATTGAAAAAATTTAGTTTCAAAATCATAGGGCGCTAACATCGTCATTGCATCGGATGCTTAAAATGTGAGTTTGATTGAAATGCTACAAATACTGCATTTAAACAACAGTACGCACATGTTTATTGCTTTGTATGTATTATTTTCTTCAGCGGCTGAGTATAAATTTACCATCAATTTATGTTTATTTTCAATTGGACATGCAATAAATTTGGAGTAAAAAATTACGATTTTGCTAAGAATATAAATTTAATTTAGTTTTTTTATAGATAATTTTTGCAATTTAATTTTAATTTTTATTCATTTTGTTAATCGAATTTTTTTGGGGCGAATTCACTTTTTTTTTTGTTCAGCGAATATTATTTTCCTGTAGCTTATGTTTATATCTAATATTCTATTAAACATCTTATTTATTTTTACTTTGAATAAAACTTTTTTAAACTTTGACTATATTATTTATTTTAATTTGTAAATATATGAAAAATAAATTCTAATTCAAACAAGTTTTGCTTTTTCAATTTATATGAAAAGAAAATACACAAATTTAGTCAATTTTGATAAATCAGAAGTCGCATGGGTAATATGTATATATAGGTATATACATAGGTAAATATTAGAGGGATATATATATTAGTCCCATATAATTCTATATTTTATTTATATATATATATATATATATATATATATATATATATACCGGGTGTCTACTTTTTTTTTGTTACATAGGGAATACAATGCTAAAATTTTCATTTGGTGATAAATTTTCCCCTAATTATTATAGAACAAAAGTACAAATACAAAAGTTGTTTAGAATTCAAAAATGCATCAAATGATGCCAAATTTATCAATATAGGATGTTCCGATCAAGAATTAGAAGCAAATTAAAATTTCCATTTTTGCGCTCTTTACATCAAAGTGCCATGGAAATTAAACAAATAATTTCATTTCTTCTGGAGTTTGAGTTTGACAGATCGTATTTATTTTATTGTTACGTTCTGTATTATTATCATTATTATTGAAAATAATGAATAAACTTAAGGTAAATGAAAAAGTTCAGTGCGTAAAATGGTATTTTACTGGAAATTCGATACGACGAGTAAGAGATTTATTCAGCGCTTTCTTTGAAAACCGTCCCATACCTTCCGCTATGACTATTCGTAGGATAATTAAACAATTCGAAGAAACTGGAAGTGTGTTAAAACGTTGTAAAAATTGTAGAAAAATCAACGCAGAAGATCAGGAGGAGAATTTAAATCAAAATGCAATTAAAGAAAATACATTGAATATACTTTTGTGTGTAACGGAAAACCCAAATGTTAGTGTGCGTCAACTTGGTGCTGAATTAAATTTGCATCCTTCAACAATACATAAGGTACTAAAAAATGAAAAATATCATTCTTATAAATATTCCACGCACCAAGAGATATTTGAAGCGGATAAAATGGCTAGAAGCGAATTTAGTAACATTATTATGGAAAAATCCAATTTAGACAGAAACTTCTTGAAATCTATTTGTTTTACTGACGAGTCTACGTTTACTTTACACGGCGAACCTAATACACAAAACTTTAGAATATGGAGCCAAACAAATCCTCATTTAATGGTAGCAACACGTACCCAATATCCAGAAAAAGTTAATGTATGGGCTGGAATTTTTGGCAGGTGTATAATTGGGCCATTTTTTATTGAAAATAATTTAAACAACGAAAAATATTTGGATATGTTGCAAAATCATATTGGTCCGCAGTTAGAAGAGTGTGCAACTCAAGATAATGTTGTCTGGTATCAACAAGACGGATGTCCGGCACATTACAGCTGCAACATTAAATTATATTTGGATCAATGTTTTCCAAATTCATGGATTGGTAGAGGTGGTCCAATTAATTGGCCAGCTAGATCGCCCGATTTAGCACCGTGCGATTTCTTTTTATGGCCATATTTGAAGGAGAAAATTTATAAACGACATATCAAAAATCTTGTTGATTTGAAAAATGCCATTGTTGAAGAGTGCAATAATATAACACAAACACAATTAAGCTCTGTACGTCACGAATTTTATAACAGATTAGGTTATTGTTTGGCAGTTAATGGCGATTTATTTGAACATTTAATTTAAATTGTTAGTTTCGTTTTTGTTCTCCTATATCTTGTATTCATGAATTTTTCTGTTTTATAGGTATATTGAATATTGTAATAAATAAAGAAAGTTTTACGGAGTTCAGCTATTTACTATTTATTAAACTCTTATCCGACGTTTCACTGCACAACTTACAGCATCCTCAGGGATAAGTTTAAATTATTATAATAAATATATTAGGCATAATGCCAGTCATCTAATTCAAATGTATTGTTTTTATAACTTGAAGTTAATAAATAAATTAAACAATTACTTAAAATTATAATGGAGACATTCACAATTTAAAACCACAGCTAGTACGTAGTGTACAGCCGAGTAAAATACCCTTTCATTGTAATAAATAATAAATACTTAATACTTTTTATACTTAATAGCTTTTCATTTACATTAAGTTTATTCATTATTTTCAATAATAATAATAATAATAATAATAATAATAATAATAATAATACAGAACGTAACAATAAAATAAATACGATCTGTCAAACTCAAACTCCAGAAGAAATGAAATTATTTGTTTAATTTCCATGGCACTTTGATGTAAAGAGCGCAAAAATGGAAATTTTAATTTGCTTCTAATTCTTGATCGGAACATCCTATATTGATAAATTTGGCATCATTTGATGCATTTTTGAATTCTAAACAACTTTTGTATTTGTACTTTTGTTCTATAATAATTAGGGGAAAATTTATCACCAAATGAAAATTTTAGCATTGTATTCCCTATGTAACAAAAAAAAAGTAGACACCCGGTATATATGATCAAAAGCACATAATACAAAAATTTACTCACCTACAGAAGGTTATGTATCGTAGTACTGAATAAATCTGTATCATTTGAAAGGTTATCCGTAAGACCCGTAACGTGTAGTAAGCGAAATTGGAATTCTGAATACATCTGCGCTCACGGATTTTCATAAACTGCGACGATGAAAAATTTATGGTTTAACTAAAAATTGTGATTAATGTTATAATTACTTTTCAAATACAACAATTACTTTTATATATAAAAATAAATCAGCAATAAATTTTTATGTTTGCTGAAAAATGTTTATTTGAAAAATATGGCTGATAAGCAGATATTTTTAAGGTAAATAATAATTGTTTATTTAACAAAATTATAAATAATAACTAATTTAAAAACACCTCGCCGAATTTGCTCTTAAAATTTAAATATGTTATAAACAACTTTAAGAAGAAATATATTTCATTCATTTGGTAACAAAATGATACACTTTTCGAAAATTACTTTTTAATTTATAAATATATGTATTTTAACTCGCGTCTTACTACAGAACTTCATTGTTAAACGATGGCATAGAAATAAAAACATATTGTATCGTCTGCGCGATAGCCAATGGTCGAATGACGTGTTGATATTGTCGTACACATAAATAGTAAATAGTTTGTACTAAATTTTCGCCGTCCATGCTGCATCTTCTCGTCACTGTGAACCGAATTTGATAATTGCTAGTAAGATAACAATAATTAAAAAAAAAGAAGATAAATATACAAGATAATGCAAAACAGTATTTATAACATAGTAAAATTTGAAATTAATAGTATAACAATTTTAATAGTTATTTAACATTAAAATTCGTTATATTTAAATTAGCATAAACAATTGTAGTATTGGATAAAAAAAAGTGTTATATTGCAATATAATTTATCATAACTAAAACTTATTCCCTGAAAATTTCATTTTTTTATATTTTATATATTATTAAGGAGATGGGTATGTTTAACATCCCCTGAAAATATTATTTTGTCACAGATAATATTATTTTATTTAAGTTTTATTAACTGTTATATGGGTAGTTAGACTCTGTGCCGACAGGATTGTCCAATAGTTTTTTCAACTGAATCGGCCGCTAGAAACCGTTCGCTAGCTTCACTATCAAGTTTTCTTGTCTTACACAAATATAAAGTTTGATAGTAAATGTGAATCAATTAATAAAAGTTTACTCAAAAGAACCTAACGATAAAATTCATGCAGATAAAATTGGAAAAGTTAATTTTAATAAATTATAAAACACCGAAATTTTTAGATTACTACAAATATTCATTCTAATAACAGTTCATATTTTTAATCAAATAGCAATAAAATAATAACCATTCAAATAATAATTAGGTTTGACAAATATTCGAATTTTAGGTATTCGAATATTTCATATAATATTCGAGTATTTCGTGTAACATTCGAATATATTCGAATAACCATATTTTTCGAATAATTCATAAATCTTTGACAAGTTTATGAATTTTTATTACATATATACCAACATATATATATATATATATATATATATATATATATATATACCGGGTGTTCGTTCGTCAAGTTCGTATGGGCGTTTAACATGTAATTTCGATAAATTGCGATGTACTACTTTCTCGAATAAAATTCGAAGAAATACTTAGAATACTTTTCGATAGGGCATAAAGGGTTCTATTATCTGGTTTTAGCTTTAATTTGCTAGCATGCGCCGATTGGGCGCTAGAATTTTTTTTTGATTTTTTGGTTTTTATTTTTTTTATCAAAAACTAGGAGGTGTAGGAAAATAAGCATGACATGGAAAAATGCGGAATAATGAGTACGATAATTGAGTGAAAAAAAACCATTATTTTACGATGAATCGCTTAGTAGAAAAAAATTAAAAACTGAATTTTTGAAAATTTGACAAGGGGGGACCCTTGGGATTTTTTCAAAATTTGCTCCAAAAAATCTGAAAAAATTCAGTAAAATAAAGAAAAAAATTAGCTACATAATAGCTAAGTAACTTTTTTTTCTACCTCATTCTGGTTTGGCAGGAAAAATTATTGAAAATTCTAAAATGTTTTTTAGAATTTTTAATAATTTTTCCTGCAAAATCAGTATGAATTAGAGAAAAAAGTTACTTATCTATTATATAGCTAAATTTTTTCTCTATGTTACTGAATTTTTTCAGAATTTTTTGATTAAATTTTGAAAAAAGTCATATTTTGAAAAAATCCCTAGGGTCCCCCCTTGTCAAATTTTCAAAAATTCAGTTTTTAATTTTTTTTTACTAAACGATGCATTGTAGAATAATGGTTTTTTCAATCAATTATCGTACTCATTATTCCGCATTTTTCTATGCCATGCTTATTTTTCTACACCTCATAGTTTTTGAGAAAAAAAATAAAAACCAAAAAATTATCAAAAAATTCTAGCGCCCAAACGGCACATGCTAGCAAATTGAAACTAAAACCAAATAATAGAACCTTTTATGTCCTATCGAAAAGTATTCTAAGTATTTCTTCGAATTTTACTCGAGAAAGTAGTATATCGCAATTTATCGAAATTACATGTTAAACGCCCATACGAACTTGACGAACGAACACCCGGTATATATATATATATATATATATATATATATATAATTTAATTTGTTTGTCAGGTATGCAGTCATCAATTTAAGGAAAGGAATTAATTTATACACACACACACACACATATATATATATATATATATATATATATATATATATATATATATATATATATATATATCTGATGCGTATGTAGACATATTTGCCTCATATATGTTAATTTTTACCTGTGATGTTTGTTTCTAATTTTCTTATGATTCTGATATATATATAACAGATTTGAAATTAGTTTTATTCACATGATTGGTAAATATAAAATTTGATGCTACAAAAAAAAATATTGCATGTCCAAACTGAAATATTGGGTATAAAAATAGCCGATAATTGATGCTATTATCCTGATTCAGATTATTGCATATATGTTTACATTTCTATATGGCTCTGCTAACTTTACGCTAAAGCTAGTAGAATCTAATGTAAAAAAAATTATTACATGCACACATTTAAAAGTTGGGCATTTAATTAGCCGATAATTATTTCTATTATTCTACTCCAGAGTGTTACAATTTTTTTACAATTTTGTGTAGTTCTGCTAACTTTACGGTAAAGCTAGCAGAACCTTATGTTAAAAAAATAAAAAAATTATTGCAGCAAAATAATTAATTTTTGGGTACTTATTTAAATAGCCGATAAAAAGCATATAATTATGGTATGTTTTGTATTTGTTTCTGCCATTATGTGCTTACTTTTTAGGTTAACTAAAATAAAACTTTGAAGTTTGCTTATGTAGAAAGTTAGTTGTAACATATGGTAAACCTTTACATAAATACAAGGTCATATTTGCAGGGTGTCACATTACAGGCGCGCTCACAGAATTGCCATTTTTATAAATTTGTTTCTCTCGTTCTAGCAGATTTTCTGTTAGCTAGAGATCTACAAATTTACGAAAAATTCGTAAAGTGTTCAAAATTGGCTTATTAGTTATCTAACCGTAACTGGCTCATTGCTTGATCGTACTTTTACAACGTTATGAGTGTGTATGTGTGTGCGTTATTCGTTCGCTCGCTCACTCGATGGTTCAAATTTTATGGACGTATCTCTCCCTAGACTTTTCATGTGATTTGCAAAAAAAATTTAAAAGTAGGTTTTTTTTAGTTCCCAAGACAGGCATATATTTTTTTTTTCTAGTGTTGCCAACTTTCCGAAAAAAAATTACTAAAGTTTTAAATATTTTTATAATTTCATTTTGGTTTTTCTATTTATTCGGGATTAATCAAATTTTTACAAAAGTGTCGACATAAATTATATAATTTTACTATTGCAAAGTATTCTCAAAAAAATTAAAAGATTTTTTGGCGCCCACAATAATTATATAAATTTATTATTGTACAATGTTTCTAACTTTCAGAGAAAAAATTATAAATTAAAAAAAAAATTGAGGATAAACAATTTATCAGAATTTACTGAAATTTTCAGGCAATATTTACCTGATATTTGTGAGAATTACAAAATTTTATTTTTATGTCGTGTTAAATTTTTATATTTTATTTTGCTTATACTATTTATTCGATAACAATCTTTTTGAGATAGTTTTTTTTTTTTACATATCCGTAACAATTACATAATTTTATTTGCAAAGTTTTGCCAATTTTTGGATTAAAAATTATTTTAATATGTAATATTTTATTTTGGTTATAGGTACCTAATATTAATTAAAAATTTGGGTTAGATTTCTTTAATTTTAATAACAATTACATAATTTTATTTTTGTACAATGTAGACAAATTTTCAAATAAAAATTTTAATATTTTATTTTAGCTATATTTTTTCCAATTTTTATCACATATTTATACAGAATTTTTGAATATTTGAAAAATTTAATAATTTTATTATTATAGTGTTGCCAATTTTTCTGAAAAAATTATTCAAAATTTATTTTAGGTATACTATTTATACGATTTTAAACAAATTTTGTGTAGTTTTTTTATATGCAAAATAATTACAAAATTTTATTTCTGAACAGTGTTATCAATTTTTTAAGGAAAAATATTTTAAAAAATGTATTTTAATTTTTGTGTATTTATGAGGCGAAATGGTATATATCGATTTATCCATATGCTTATAATATTATTTGGTTTCATTATAGCCATTGAACTGGATTTTAATGACAACTTAATCACAAATATTTAGTTCAATATGCAATTGAACTTTGAACATCATTTCAAAATATATTTAAATAGCTAACATTAGATCAAAAATCTATACATTAAAAAAAAAGCTTAGCAAATGTGTACATTTGTTACATTAAAAAATTGGAGCATGTAAGTATCAAAGGAAATAATGCCAAAAATATGTACTGGAAATATTTCAAAAACTTTCTAATTTTAAGAAAAATTAAGGTAACATACCAGAATCGACATTTAAGGAAAGGAATTTAAAAGATTTGTAATAAGATGAGCATATAGTTTTTTCATGTTATGCAGCAATTAATTAACAAAAATTTTTTTTTTACATTTCTATTTACGGTTTAATTTTTGATAGGTAATACCATATCTGCTGTGATTTTTGAAGTTATTTATTATTTTATTGGGATATTAAACATTATCAAACATTTTTATTTTCAAGAAAATTATGTGTGTAATGATATCGTATATTTCAGCTCACAGTTTTTATATAAAATAATAGTCAAATCCATACTTTATCAGAAACGATAAAAAATATCGGCAATTTCAATTCTGCTTGTCGTTTTCACCATTCGCATTCCTAAAAAATGGGACTTAACTGTTTCCGTTTTTCACAGACACTTTGATAGCAGTCCCTTTCCTCTCTGCCAAAAAATTCATCGTTAAATCGTCGCATCGCTTCCAATACACTATCGCATCGGATGCGAGAACCGTCGTCCGCCCGGTACTTGACACATTATTTGGGGGAGATAACAATTTTCATGTCAATTTAAATGTCAATATCGCGCATTTTGCAGCGAATCGTACAAGTATGCATTTTCACCTAAATGTCATTTGGTTTTTTGGAATTTTCATTTTTGTGGCGTTCTGAGTACGGATTGTTCATTTTGGGGGTATTTGTTTTATGAAAAGGTATCGAGATTTGTTGATGTTTTGGAATATGGGGAATATTTAACTACAATCGTTAAATTCAATTTTAAGACAGTTTGACACGAATAATTACTAAAATTTTATGTGTGCTTTGCTCTAGTAATAAATACGCTATGTGTTTTCGATGACCACGTTTTTATAAATAAATCTTAATTAGTTTGCAAAACATTTTAAAATACATATACACATAAATTGCTGCTAGAAGATATGTGGAATGTAGACTTAATGTAAATTTTATTACTATATGTTACAGACGAAAAGTTGCCTTTACTAGAAATTTGCTAACATGATGAAAGAAATCTACTATTTGCTTTTATTATTTTTTAATTAATTACTTTTTAGAATAATGTTTTGTTGCTTTTACATATTAACAATTCTCGTTGTGTTATTCTTATTGGATAAAAAATGTTTTGATATCTAAATTAATATAAGAAATATAGTTAATTGAAATAAATAAATGAAAAAATAATAAAAAATTTGTAATTTAACCAAGAAGGAACAGAAATTTTTTCATTTACTACCCCCTACACCGTATATTTATAAACTAAGTTACTACATTACGTATTTTTATATGATCAAAAGAAAAATAAATGTTTCTGATAATTAGACAAAACCACAAAATAAAATTAAATGTTATATTCCACTTTATTGAACAGGTTAAGTTTAATGTACACACTATTTAAATACGCTTAGTTCTATTTTTGTTCATTAAAAAGTTTTGAAACTTGGGATTTTGCCAAAAAGAGTATTTATTCTCTTGGAATTGATATCCGAACAAAAACTTCATTTTGATTTTGTAATATTTTTTTTTTGTATTTTGCTTTCAAAAAATGAATTTGTAAGTGACTGAAAATTTATTGAAATTAGATTTTATTAATGCAGTTTGAATTTAATATTTTTATTATTATTATTTTAAATATACAATTTTCTTATTTGCTAATGCTGTTACGAATAATTGATTTTGTTATTAATTTAATTGAATTTGTTATTTAGTTTTATCAAATTCAGTATTTTCTGTGAACCAAAATATTCCAAGTTTGAACAAATTTTGTTCATCTACTTTATGAATGTATGTATTAATAGTAGTATTTTATATATTATTTTACAATATTTATTTTGTATATGGATACAACAAAATTATATATGTTTAAAGTCAATTCTTCAATTATTTGACATGAAATTTATAGTGAATTCAAAAAAATTAAGTTTATTTAATATAGTAAGTATACTTTTATTATCAGCATATGTGTTAACAGAATGCATGAACAAGTTTGCTTTACATAATATTGATTTATTAAATTTTTTATATTCCAAATAAAGCAAATGAAAATGCCAAATTGTGTTTCAAAATAATTTATAATTGAACAAATTTTACGGATAATGTTGATTGTTACGACCTCATTTTTTTATTAATTGTAAAGAAGATATCAGGTAATACATAAGGTAAAACCGTCAAACATTGACACATCTTTAGTTATTAATTTTTTTAAATTTTATTAAGATTTATAATTTTTTTTTTCTTAGCAGAAAAATTAGCTTCATATATTAGTTTCTAAAATGTAAAGTAATTTATTGATTATCATAAACGGTATTGAAAATATTTAATATATATGTATATACCATAATTAGTCAATGTTACCCTACATGTGGGTAACATTGACATGCCTTGTTTTTTCTTGCTTTATGCATTGAAATGGCAATGTTACAATATAGGAATTTAATTTTGACATAGAACTATCTTTTTATAATTTGACAATTTTAAATTTATTTAAAAAAAATTGGTCAAAAGTGCATTTTTATGAAACCAATTATTTCCTTAATGATAAATAATTCTTCTATTCTTATTATAAGTAAATACTAGGTAGTAAATAAAGGAATAATAACATATGAGTGAACTTTATTGTAATTTTAAGAAAATTTATAATATACATGCAATTAATTAACAATTAAAGAATTTTACTCCGCATCGAAAAAATTTGTTTGAAAAAAATACATGTCACGACGAATTCGTAGTTGAGGCAGCACGCGTACTATATCTGTAGCAAGAATGTAACTTTTGTCTGTAATGTCCGGAAAAGTAAAATGACCTCCTCGTTTTCTTAAAAAAACGAATTGTGCATGAAATGGTACGCGAATTGCAAGTAAAAATCTCTTAGAATGGAAGTTTCAAACACGAATTGTCACCATATAAAAAACAACACGTCGGTATCCATACGCCATAAGCCCTAAGCTTCGAGCAACGAGCGATGGATGGTGATATTATCTACAGTAGTCATATACATTATTTTTAGAGCTAAAAAACAGCGTTCTGTGACTCACTATGAAAATTTTAAAAGCCGTTTTCAAAGATGTGTCAATGTTACCCTACTGTCAATGTTAGCCTCCTTTACCTTACATACATATGTGGAGTAACTATATTTTTGTAATTATAGTTGTTTATTTTCATACACTTGTCTCTTAATAAAGATATTAAAAATATTGGTACGTAATATATAAATAAATAATTTCAATAATATATTCATTCGTAATTTTACATTATATTAAATACATAACAATATCCTAACAACAACTAATTAAAATATATAATAATATATCATATATTTTATTTAACATAGATTTATCATAAATCATTCTGTGAGTATACTGTATAATAAATATATACGTATAGTACGCATTGCCGGCTATGTTAAAAATTAGATTGTCGGCCTGGATATTTGTGCTTAATTAATGATTCGATTTTACAAGTATGTAACTCAAAAATGGTATAATATATACAAAAATTCAAATAAAAATCTTCTTTAGACATTGCTCGAAAACTTTGTAGCATATTATATTTACCTAATTTTTAATGCTGAAAAGTTTCGCTTTTAAACTGAAAAAATCTTGTTCATTAATTTGTTTATTTATTTTTTATGTTAATTTATAACTTTTTTTTCAAATACACATACACAACTCTAGTAAATAAATAAAATAAAAAAGAATTAAGTTAATAACTTGTATAGTAAAGTTAAAATAAATTGATATTTAAATTTTTTGGAAAAAGTGGATCATTAATATTTATTATGCAACGATATGAAAAGTGCAGAAAAAAAATAAGACAGCCAGTTTATTTTACTTTTTAAATTAGCGTTATGTGAACACTTAGATTTTCGAATATTTGCAATATATATTTTATATATACCATTTACTTTTCATCCGGAACATTTTTTTGTCCGATGCACGATTTTAAAGTTATTGCAAGTGGCGGATTAAAATGGGACACCCAGTATATATATGTATATATATATATATACATTCAAACATACATACACAATCACGCCATGTACCCAAAAGGGTGTGGCACAAACTCTTTTCATCATTGCGAAATCAGTCTCCTCCAAACATTCCTATCCAAACAAGCAACTTTCGCTTCATCCACATTCATAATTTCTCTCATACATGCTCTTTTATTTCTACTACTTGGAAACTTTCGCTCACGCAAGACACTTTCAATCATACCATTCCAACTACTGATCGGACGTCCACGCAAACGTATACCATCAAAATCATTCAAATAAATCTTTTTAACCAAACGTTCATTAGACATTCGCTCAACATGCCCGAACCATTTTAACTGACTAACATCAACTTTTGCTACAACATTTTTTTCAATTTCACATTCATCATACACTAATCTATTTCGTACCCGATTTCCCCTATTTACACCACATACCCCACGTAAAAATCTCATTTCCACAGCGTCATTTTCTAACCTAACCCAACATTCACTACCATAGATCAACGTAGGCACCAAAACTGCATTGTATATACTCAAACGATTTTTTTTGGAAACATTTACAGTCCTAGCAAAAGTTCCCAAAGCACCCAAAACCTTACAACCAGCATTTACTCTCCTTTCAATTTCACGATCAAAACGGCCATTTCTAGACAGCAAACTACCCAAATACACAAATTCATCTACCTGCTCCAAACGTGTACCATCAATATATGCATTACATTTAGTCGTCAAATCACCCTTCTCAAAAACTAAAACTTTGCACTTATCAACATTCAACACAAGATTCATATCTTTACCAACAACATTAATTCTATCAATCATCCTTCTCAGTTGCTCTTCAGATTCAGCCAAAACAACCACGTCATCAGCATACGCTAAAGTAGGTACAACACAATCACCTATATGTATACCATCATTACCACAAAAAGCTTTTTGAAAAAGAACAACCATATATAAATTAAATAGCCAAGGAGACATTACACAGCCCTGTTTGACGCCAACATCTATACGAAACCAATCACTTAAACAACCGTCATCTCGTACAGCAGCTTCACTTCCATCATACAGAGCTTGAATTGCTCCTAAAAGATTACCATTAACACCGTTAACACTCGCGAAGCACATCGAACAAGATTTCCCGAAGAACATTGTCATAAGCTTTCCTTAAATCGAGAAAGCCACAGAACACATTTTTATTTTACGTAACTGGATAGAGTAACCGGTAAAAAAACATAATATTGTTAAATTGGATAAAATGCTCCAAATTATGAAAAAAAAAAAATAAAATAATTTTTTTAAAAGAATAGTTCTCAAAATATTGAATACAACTTCCACATTTTGTATGGCATAAATATTTTTATGACATTACTACAAAAAAATATTTTTTCTAATTTCAGTGGGAAAATACTTCATCAAATTTTGCAACAATACAAGAAGCAACATTTTTTACATTTACTTAAAATTTTATTGATAAAATTATTATTTTTAACACACTATTTAAATGAGCAATTTTTTTTATATAACCTATTTTACAATATTTAAACCAATTTGCAACATCTACGGAAAGTTTTGTGTAAATGTAGTAAGTATTTTTAGATTTTATACCAGTTCGAGATTTTTGCCAAATCTTATATTTAACACAATGTTTCGATACAAAATTTTATATATATCACATGTCGCTTTCCAAAGCCAATTTAATAGTTTTCATCGAAATCCTTCTAATTTAACATTCCTGTACATTTACTCATTTTTTTGTTTATTTCCTATTTTTTCGCTGAGCAAGTGCCGTCAACCGTCAGAACATACTCTCTGCAATATGGCACGTATCGCGCGCCGAGAAATACTCATATCCTCATCGCTTAACTGACGCAAATTCGTTTATAAAATATTTACGAGTATCGCTATGTCTTTGTTTAATGTGACAAGTGACAAACGTCATTTACGTGTGTATGTTTGTGCCACGTGATCGTAATAGGAGAATCTTGGCAATGCTTTCTCTGTTATGTCGTTGCGCCGTGAAGTGTAAGATTTGTCATGGGAACAGGTTCTAGAATGTATGCATTTGTGATTCTCTGAATGCTGTATTACTGACACTGGCGCATTGCTTTTTTGAAGCAATAAAATATATGTAAACGGATTTATATTTAAAATACTTTAAATTAAATTAAGAGGGTATACCACCTTGGAGGCATGAAAAAGAGTCCTATATTCAATAAGGTTCTGTAAGAGAAGTAAGAGACGTAATAAGATTTGGTTTTGAGAGCTGAATTAAGCACAGTTTTGAGTTTTTATGACACCTTTATTTAAAAATCTTCTGAAGTAGCCTCTGCGCGCCGTGACTCGTAAATCGGCGTGCACGCTAGCCCCTTGTTCGAAAGTCTTGGAACAAAAATGATTAGCGTGTCATTTTTGCAAAGAATTTTCCTTGGAAATTTCGATCTCAAATTTCAAAATATTGATTTTTAACAGAAATGGCGGCAATTTGAAAAACAAGGTATGATTTTACCCATAAAATTCGAACATAAAAGCGGCCTCAGGCAAAAGTAAGAAAGAAATTAAAAAATCGAAATCGATATTTCCAAGCATTGTTCTATTAAGTGTCAATCGCAACAAATTAGTCATTAATCCGATGAAAATTGTGAAAGTTACGTTGCACGCCAATTTGAAAGATGCTGTTTCGAGAAAACCGCGATTAAAGTTTTGCAATGAGAAAAATCATTAATATTTTTTGTTTAACTTTAATCTGCGATGCCTGCGCCGTTTATTTGATACTGTGTCATAAATACTGTAAATATGAGAGGAAACTCCATAAATAAATATGAACGACACTTTTGCCACCTACATGACGATCCAGAAATTTCTACTAAATCGGCTAATCTACTATTATAAAGAGTCCGGTTTTGATTCTAATGAACAAAATTATATTCTATACATTCCAAAGTATCTTTTTAGTACCGAAAAATCGATTTTTTCAAACCTGCAAAGGTGGTATACTCCCTTAAGAAGACATAATGTTAAAATACAGTATTCAATGTCGTAGCGTCTCTAAAAGTGATGTCAAATATATTGTCACCATACACAAACAAATTATGTACAATTTGATATATATATATATATATATATATATATATATATATATATATATATATATATATATTTCTTTCTATTTTTCTGAATTTGCTCAATCTGAAAAAATTCAGTAAAATAGAGAAAAAAATTAGCTACATAATAGCCAAATAACTTTTTTCTCTAACTCATACTGATTTAGCAGGAAAAATTATTGAAAATTCTATAAAACATTTTAAAAAAAATTCTAGCGCCCAAACGGCACATGCTACCAAATTATAGAACTTTTTATTCCCTATCGAAAAGTATTCTAAGTATTTTTCCGAATTTTACTTCAGAAAGAAAGAAGTATTCTGCATATTATCGTTATTCCATGATATTGCCCTATATCAACCTGGCAAACGAATACCCTGTATGTATATAATATATATATATATATATATATATATATATATATATATATATATATGTATAATTGAAGCAAGAACTTTAAAATTTTATATCTTGGCGTTAGAAATAAATTCTGATGCATATGTGCTACATATCATAATCTAGAGCAAATTGTACTGGAACATTTGTGTTAAAAAAATTTCAGTGACCCTTCAACAGCAATGGAAATCAGCATTATGGTGCAAGCTTCTAAATGCAGTATACAGATGCGTAACCTTAAATATGTAACACTTTGAAATTATGGTATGACCAATTTATTGAAAAAATAGAATGCTATAGTCATTTATTAAGAATTAGTACAAAATTGAAAGTATTATCATAAAAATGATATAGCACATTTGAAAATTTTATACCAGTTCCCGTAAGACATGTGTGAGCAGCAAATATTTAACGAATTATGATAACAGTTCAAATAATAATACCAATAATATTTCGTCTGCCATAGAAAATTTTAAATCAGATTTAATAAATAGTCCATCACATGTATTTGGATATCATGAAAAATAAAGGGCAAAAAATAAGGAAACAATATGGATTCCACAAATAAAAAATGTAGTGTATTTGATGATAGGTATATAACTTTATATAAACAGGCTTGTACTCCATGTAAAAAAATAACAAATAATAAAGCTAAAATTATATAGTCAATTATAATTTAATTGTGGTGAAATTTATTGGATCGGAGAGAGTAAATTTTAATAAAAGATACTCATATAAAATGCGATGTAACGCTGCTGCTTTAACATTCAGTACAAATAGTTAAATTTGCAGCATTTTAAATAAAAAAAATAACTATACTCTGTTTTTTTCTAAGAAGACAGGGTGGTGGAAGATAGGAGCTATTTGTAATTGGTTAAAATTGTGGGCAAGTTTACTCTGTAGAAGAATAAATTTCTATCTCAACTTTTTCTTTTATTTTTTAATTTTATATATATATATTTAATTTTAATATATATATATATATATATATATATATATATTATATATATATATATATATATTATTATATTATATTATATATATATATATATATATATATATATATATATATTAATTTTCATATATATAATTTAATTTGGAGCCAACTACTGCTTTCTTAAAAAAAAATAGAGTATAATTCTAGTCTTGGAAAAAATACAAAACATTATACAGAAGAAGAAAAAATAATAAGAGAGAAAAGTTTATCAAAACCTTTATAAAAATTAAATGTTTCAGACGATAAGCTCGAACAAACGAGCCAGCTCAAAATTATGATCCTGTTATTTTATATCAGGATCATAATTTTGACTGTTGACTGTTATCATAAATCAACAAATAGAAGATATAATACCGGAAGTATTCGAAAGTAAAAAGCAAATTTTTATAAACAAATTGAAGAAAAATTGCAATTAAATTCATGATATTGCATAGAAAATTGCATTTGTCCGCTAAAAGAAATATTGTACTCTAAATTTGACAATAATTATGCTACAAAATAAAATAAAAAATATGAAGACGTGACAATAAAGCAAATTGAACAAAAATTTAATATGGAAATCAAAAAATGCTGCTTTTTATAGACAAAAAAGAAGCATACCGAAGTGGTATAATAGAAGAAACTAATAAAATTATAGAAAATCTGTGCATCAAACCAGTAAAAGCTATTTTACAAAAAAAGATTTGCGCTAATTATGAAAACGAAACATTTATTTACATTTATTTTTATGCTAATTTTGACCCCCTTCCTCCGCTTCGTACATTTTTATGACCCTCCCCCTGAGATTTAGGTCTGAAATGAACACCGATAATGATATGAAAATATAAAATAATCAAAAAATATACATTCAGAGATTGTTAATATTTGAAATCACTGTGTTAGGTATTATCTTCAAAAGAAATCTGTAAATGCTACACACTGATTCAGCATATTTATTTGTCCAAGTTGTATGCTCTCCGCTGCCATGTTTCAATCTCTGATTTCATCTTAATTTTAACAGTAAATTTTTCACCTTTTGCAAATTCGGTTAAATTTACACAATTTACTTATCTCTATTAATGCTACATATAAATCCTCTTCTATTGTTTCGTTTAATATAAAACTGGTAGTAATTACATTAATATATAAGAGTTCAATAAGTTTTAAAAAGTTGTGTTGATTTTTAACAATAATTTATGAAATTGATGTTTGCATATGGAAGAACTAATTTTACTTATAATAATATTTATATAGCAATAATAATGTCAAATACAGTATTTTAATATTTAATAATAATATAAATAATAATAATAGTATGCTGAAATAATTTTATAAAATTTATTTAATTAAATAAAAGTAATTTATGTTTTAACTATGTGTAATTCAATTTTATCTGCTGCTATTCTAATTTCTAAAATAAAAGCGATGTAATTTCAGTTAAATATAATAACATTTGTTAAAAAAACGTAATTACTCCATAATTATGTAAATATAAATTTTACTAAATATTTTCATTCTAAATATTATTTAAAGTAAATATTTTTTAATATTAAATAAAACAGAACATATAGATAATTACATAAAATATCTGGTGTCATAGAAAAAATAATTTATATAAAGTGTCGGCAATAAAGTCTGCATCATATGGGAAAAATTAGTGTATAAATAGCCTCATCCATAAATTAATGCAATTTACTTAATAATGTAACCTGCAATTGCATTCTGCTTCTTCGCCTCTGATTGGTATTCTCGTATTCCAAAATCACTGCACTAACAATAAGTCAATAAGTCACAGTATTTTTAAATTCACAGATTGTTAAATTTTAATATCATTAAGTTATAATTAGTTTCAAATGAAATCATTGTAACAAATACGACACTATCCATAACTAACGCATGATTTTTTTACATGATTTTTTTTACACAAACACCGAAATGTTTACTATAATATTAATTAAATATGTATATGGTAAAACTTTACTTTATATAACTACTAACAGATACAATTATTTTTAATTGTTTATGTTAAAAATGACTAAAAATTCTTCAAGTGACTTAAATTTTTCTAAACATCAACAAATTAACGGCTGTACCTAACCTAACTTGCAACGAGTATAACCATATACGTAATCTAGTAAAAACGAGAACTAATAACTTTTGTTCAATCAATTCTGTAATGTGTTTAAAACGTTCAAATAATATTTATATCTATTTTACAAAATGTATGTATATTTGTAGAAAAATAAACTTTTATCTAACCAATACTCTTTATGTATATGTTTAAATTTGATAATAAACTAAATTTGGTAAGAGCAAGCAATAGAACTAGACGTAATAAAAACTAAGGCAACAATATTTTATTTGTCAAAAAAAAAAATTTTATTCAAAAATATTACAAATGATCAATACAAAACATATTTGAAGAATTAGTAAACAAAAAGTAAAGAAAAAGAAAGCAAACAAATCAATTTAATTGATCAAAAGTATATGTGATAGTGTTCCAAATAATTTTTAACGAAAAGCAGAAATGATTTGAACAGAGATTGCAGCAAGAAGAAGCGGTAATGAAAATTCCATGAAGCCTGCCCTTCCGGATTCATCAGAAGCTGCTGATTCGTCTTGTCGCTTTGCCTTTATTTTAACAATTACATCATAAGGTGAATTCTCCAAACTCAATTTCCATTTTTCAATATTCTCCTCATCGCCGGTTATGTTAAGAGCCGTTATGTTTTCGGCTGCCTCGACATCACTAATTAGTAATGTCGACAGTGCATATACCACAAGCACCAAAAACATGATTTTATAGATAGCAGCCATTTTAGATTCTGTAATATAGATTTAATAAATTGATCTTAATGAAATAGTAATCATCAACAAAAAAAAATACAATTGTATAAATTTTGTAGCACTAAGTTATTTGTTAAACTGAGAAGGATTATAAATAGGTACATCTAATTTATAATAATTATTTTTGTTATAATTACCAGAAATTTGCAATAAAAAATCTTCACAAGAAGATATTTCAAAAAATTTTCTTCAGCTTCAACTAGACTTTTAGCAATACTTTGACAGAATAATGTTTATTTATATTACCATTTGTTTAGCTACTAAGGAAATTTCAAAAATAAACTACAAATACTGTCACTTTTTTAATTTTTATTACGATGTCTATGATATTCTAAAAAATTAATTTTATTATTTACAAATTTGTCATAAAATTATATGAATTTTATATAAAATTATATTATTTAAATATTTTTAGTTCATTATTTAAAATGCTTATTCAATTCAGTCAATTTTGAATTCAATATTTTTTCAAATTTAAAAAATCTGAAATCTCAAATTTTTCAAAATTATCTTATCTCTAGTAAACTGATTAATTTTTAATAATTGTCCAATTTGCTGTTAATTTACTTATTGACAATTTTACTTTTTGGAATTGATTACAATCATAATTTACTATAGAACATTTACTGTAACATTTTCAAAAAAAAAAAAAAATTGTACAGAAATCCTTCATATAGCCTGTAGATGACGAATCTGAACTTAGTTTATGTGGGTGTATGGATGTGCGTCGTCAGCTCGCTCGCTCACTCGCTCGGTCGTAAGTCAAAATTTTGTGGCCGCAACTCCTCCTAGACGGTTCAACCGATTTTAATGAAATTTTCAGGATAAATTTGTCTAGTGCCCAAGATGGTCATGTGGTTTTGGTTTTTTCCAGTAATGCCAACTTGCCGAGAAAAAAATTACTAAAGTTTTTAAAAATTCATTGTGGCTATATTATTTATCCGATTTTGATCAAATTTTCAGGAAAGATTTCTCTAATGCTCCCATTAATTACATAATTTTATTAATATTCAGTGTTGCCAACTTTCCGAGAAAAAAATTACTAAAATTTTAAAAATTTTATTATGGCCATGTTATTCAACCGATTTTACTCAAATTTTCACAAAAGATTCTCCTAGTATTCATATAATTTATGTAATTTTAACAAAATACAGTGTTGCCAACTTTCCGAAAAAAAAATTATTAAAATTTTTAAAAATTTATTATGACCATTTTGTTTAACCGATTTTAATCAAATTTTCATAAAAGTTTTTCCTAGTGCCTAAATAAATTATGCAATTTTAACAAAATACAGTGTTGCCAACTTATCGAGAAAAAATCACAAAATTTAAAAAAAAATTATTGTGGCTACATTATTTATTCGATTTTGATTAAATTTTCAGAAAAGTATCTCCTAGTGCCCACATAAATTATAATATTAGGAAAAAATAATAAAATTTATTTATTTGTCTTGATTTCCACTCGTATTTTTTATTTTTTATTAAAAATAGACGACCGCGGTTTCGACCAATATATTGGCCATCATCGGGTCTGGTACAGAATTAATTAATAATTAATTAAATAATTAATAAACCGCGGTCGTCTATTTTTAATAAAAAATAAAAAATACGAGTGGAAATCAAGACAAATAAATAAATTTTATTATTTTTTCCTAATTATCATCAACATTTCCACATTGGGTGATTTAAATAATTTTCAATTATAATATTATTAAAATACAGTGTTGCCAACTTTTCGAGAAATGTCAAAGTAGTCTATATATGGGTTTCCCCATATACTTCTAATCTTGTTGAAATAATTTTTTAATTTTTTCAAATCTTTGTATTTAGAAACACAATATTTTGATTTTGCAATTATTTCAGTGTATAAAGTATAAATTTAAACCAGTAAAATTAATGTATAAATAATTTTGCTAAAATTATAATAACGTGTACTATGCTAGATGCAAACATATGACATGCAAATAAATATTTTTACAATAGTAAGAGCGAAATATTTTGTTTTGATAAATTATATTTTTGTAAAAAACATTTAATTAAATAATAGATTACCGTCAGTGTTTTAAACATTTATTTGGGGCTTCTTTATTGAATAATAAATAGCATTAATATAAAATATAAATAAAATTGATTTTACTAAAAGTAGAAAGAGAGAATACGGCTTTGCATAATGCTAAATATGATAATGTACTCGGATAAATTTGAGATAATTCGGACGCATTTGTTTTTCATATAAAAGTCTTGGAAAAAATGCTTTGTGCTTCGTTGGCTTAATGAATTAAACGCATTTGAAAGTCAAATCCGTTGGGGACTGTTAATACATTTTTGTAATTAATTTTAATGGACGAGTATGCAAGTAACTGGCATGTTGTATCTTTTTTTTTTTTAAAAAAAAAAGGGCGATGGCATAAAGAGGAAAAATATAATGGAAAATAGATGGAAACCAAATTATATATTGTCTCTGGAGTGCAACACGTTAGTGTAACGTTGGAATTTATGTGATATATGTGCACGGGAATGAATGTGTGAATATTATTTTCAAATGATAAATATGAAGAAATGATGTAAAAGGAAATGAAGTAGAATATCAGAATTATAAGTAGATAATGAGAAAGAGTATATATTATTCGTAGTTTTTTTGATGAATGCTAATAAAAAATATAGATGTAATATCAAAAATAGTATTTACTTTGATTGAATTCACACTGACAAGCAAACGTATCGAGGTGTTACACGCCGATTTAAATGAGCTTCAGGTATCAAATAGAACACTAAAAACTAAGCGTCACGAATTTTTTTTTGTCGGCCCTAATCAAGGTTTAGGGGGTGCAAATCACCCCCAAAATTTAGAGTAAAATTGATTTTTATTTTTTTTTTCTCGGAAATTATGCATCCTAGAACAAAAGTGTAAATGTACGAATACCGCATTGGTACTTTATCAAAAGTTTGTCTGACTTGCTGCTTGCTGGCTGAAAAGTACAGAAAAGCAACCAACGAGAGTACTATCTACCGGCTCTTAGTCAAATTAACTTCAAACACAGATACGTTATAAGTTTGAATAGCCAGTTATAATGTGTCTCGTTCTCGTCTTCAGTTTTGCAAGATTATCGAGAGTACTGAAGTTCTCGTCTGATTAACAAATATACGAAAAGGAAATTATCAAAATGCGTGCCAGGTAGTTAAGTGAATGTGCTTAAACGGATTTCATTCAATATAATTACGGAAATGATTTAATTATTTAGTACAATTATGGTTAAGATATAGTAAAAAATATACCCTACAATAAGTACATATTCAAGTAATAAGAATAATTAACACTCTAGATATTTGACCGTTCCGGGACTTTTGATTCACCTTGTATAAAACGTACTGTTCATATCTGATTTTTGGCAGCAAATGTTGTCGGCTAATCAGATAGTAAAACGTCATATTCTACAAAGGTACGTCATTCCTTTTCAAATTCTTTGAAACTGTAAACTAACTTTCAGTAATTAATTAAAAAATTTACCAGAAAATTGTTGCTGATATGAAAAATTTGTTTTACTTTCAACTCTTGATTATGATATATTTTTTAAAAATTTACATTTTGTAAAATAAGAACAACCTTATTATTATGACTGCCTATGACCAAAGTATTTGAACAGCCCTTATCGGCAGAAAAATATTGAATAACGTTTGCCTTAATATAGATATATTATAGCATTATAAGATTCGATATGTTGTACAAATATATGTTGAATAAATTCTAAACCTATTTATTTTCAGTTTGCGAAAACGCAAAGAAAAGTAGATGGCTAAATTATTTAAAAAAGATATTCTTTAATATAGGTATTCTTCAAGAAACACAAGAGATCCTATTACAACAACAAAACACCGTGACGCAGATACATACTCACACAAACATGAGGTTATCACCATTACGTAAAGTCGCAAAACTAACAAACACTAAAACAAACGAACATCGTCATGTCGTCCGTACTAAATTAATAATAATAGTTGAACGGACGGTTGATATGACGACGCGACACATCAACTTCATGATATATCTTCTACGTCGCGTCGCGGCGCGTTCTTGTGACATTATACTCATTTAAGGCATACACATACGTGTCAGAACTTTGTTTGCGGTCCAATGGTTTTGTTAGCGCGGAAACAATGCAACGCTGTGCTGGTGAGACAGGGCGAATAACTTGCTAGTAGGTCTGGGTAGAGGAGGATGCAGTTTAAAAGTGCATTATCATATCAAATTTGTTGTTGTTTTCGTGTTGTGTATTCATTAAGATAACGCAGAAATTGTTTAGCAAATTATTAAAAGTTTAATATCATAATTATAATGGACTGCATACTCCATAATTAGAAGCTGATATTTGAGACATTCGCATACATACAATAATAATATTGTAATTTTATATATTGAATTTTAGAATTAAGTCATATTTAATGTTATTAGTTTGATTAGTGTATAAACTTTTTTCATTTTTTCGTTTTTGGTATATAAACTATATTGTTTGCTAGAAATGAAGATTTCAATAAAACAATTTTCTAATAAAGGAAAGTTAATTTTCTTCTTCTTATCAAAAACAATGTTTCTAAAGATTTTTTTTCGTTAAAATAAATTTGTTAATATAATTATAAGCTGGACCTATTAAATTAACTCTGTTTCTCAAACACTTTTATCTTCTATGATTTATGCAAATCGTGTTTTACTATACATATATTTAAAATACTTATTTTTTATTTAGTAGCTCATTATATTTTTGTGATTTTTATTAACAAATTAATTTTTTTTTTTTAAATCAATTAATCCGGAAATGAACTGTTTTTCATAATCCAGTTACAAGTTTTTTATCATATTATTTACTGAAACTAAAATGCAACTGAATTATATCAAAATATTTGATCTACAAATCGAAACTAATCGATAGATTTTAAGTAGTTCTGGAGCGTTAAAAAATTTAGTTTTTTTCTATTAGGTAAATTTAATTCTTTATTTGATATTAAAAGACGAAACATTCATTAACACTACAGGTCAGCGTTCTTGCATAAAATATTTAAACGTTTTGAATCTTAAATTTCAATATTTGAAATGTTTGAGAAATACATGTTTAATTTATAGATTTACCTGTAATTTAAAATTTTAGTTTATTGTTTGATTATTAATTTGTATTTGTTATTTATTTGTCTTTCTTTTGTTTCAGGTATGTGCAGAAATACTATGGAGTTCTTCTATATTTTATGTATGTAATATTTTTATTTTAACTTATATGTAAAAGATTAGATTCTACTTTCTTTTACGAGTATCTCTTAATGAATTCATCAAAAATTACATAATAAAGTTTTCGTAAAATGTTAACATAGAAACTTGATATGTTTATCAGCTATTAACTATCAACTATCACAACCGACATTTACATACTTTTCCATTAAAAAAAAAAACATTTTCATAAGTTTTTATTTGTGTCATTCCGAGGGATACAAAATATGAATATTTATAATCCAACGAATAACGTCAATTTTTCTGCAATAATGTAGAGTTCAGAAGCATGGTGTTAATATTTATTTAACAGCACGGTTAAAATATTTAAGTTGACCTAAGCCAAGCGTGTAGTCAGTCGCCATTTTATTTTCTCTTTCTACTGCTACTTCTTCGTAACCTTTATGCCGCGTCATTACAGTATTTCTAACACGTTTGACTTTAATGTTAATGTAGTTTGTTTGAACTTTACTTTTGAGCAGTGTTGCAGTAGAAAAAAATAACGGTTTTTGCACGTAGCATATAAATATTTTTCGCGAATATGGATGATTGAATGAACGAAAAGAAGATAGCTGTTGGTTGATAAGAGAATAGGCTATTTTAGATTTCTTAACTGATACGGGAGAGTTTTTTTTTTTTCTTTTAGGAAACTTTTAATTGCTCGCTGTATAATGTCTAGTTTTTGTTATTTTTCACATGAAGTATTTTGCACATTTATACGAAGATAAAAATGTAATTTTACTTCGTGAAACTGTACTAAAATTTATTTAAAATTACAGTAACATTTTTTAGCGTACATACACAGAATCGTCATGTTCCAGATAAGAAAATTTTCCGTATAAAACCATTTCAAATAAGTTATTTTTGTGTAGTTCGGAATCTACTAGCAATAATAATTGGAAATATTTTTGCAGAAGTGGATTATAATGATATCGATATTTACTTAAAATTTCATATTAATACAATATACATATAGTTTTACATATATTTAACCGGTTTAGAACTTTGTCATTATTCTGTTTGATGCAATTATATTACTTCTTGCCCTAAATAGTTAGGTTTCGGCAAATTATTATATATTATGTTATTTTATTAGAATCCAACCTTTTTGAAACATACAAAAGCAGATAAAAAAGCTTTTACTGAACTAGAAATTCATAATCAGTTTTCGTAAATTCTAAATGGTACCTGGAGTTATGTGTTCGACATGTGATCATATACTTGTATTAGCAATTATATTTGCATTATTATTGATGCGGGTTATTAGCTCACAGCCAAACAAGGGAGTTACAGAATATTTAAGTATTCTCAGTAACAGTCCCTATAAATTCAACTCGAAAAAGAAAAATATACCTACAATAGTTAATTAAGTATTATTATGACGATGTAGTAATGTACATATTAAATTAGTTTATATATTTTTTGACCTTATTACGACATTTTTTTATCATTACATAATTTATTGAACAGTTTCACACTTTTGTACGTAATAGAATTTTGTGTATATACTTTTGACATATTTGATAATTTAATATTATTTACATTACGCAAATTATAACAATCATAAGCCTTAAAAATCGTATTTCTTTACTTAAATATTAAGATAGTAAGTTATTTTTAATATTATGTATAAATACTAAACTCAAAATATGTATTCTTTGCTTTATGTTCAACCACCGTAAGGTAGATAACATAAATTTTATATTAGTAAATTTATTTACTTTTAATATGATCTTGAAGTTTTTGTAAGCTTTGCAATTATTACACAAAATAAAATACTTATGCAAAAATAGATATATGATGCTATTATAAATTTATTAATTTTGACAGCTACAATGTGATTTATTTTCTTTCTAATTCTTTGTAAAAAATATATGTTTTTAACCATTTTTTTACAAACATAACCGAAATGTTCATTAAAGTTTAATTTTTTGCCAATAAAGACTCCCAAGCAGTAGCGTCGGTCAATCGGGCGAATGACCGGGGCCTACGGGCTAGGGATCACCCCCAGGAGCCATTTTATTTTAATCAACAATACGTTGCAAACGTCAAAGATGCGCAATAATAAATGAGGAGGTAACGTTTAAAACGCATTATTTAACTTTTATTTTAGTTTTACTTTTTTGTTTTAATAGCCTTAATGTTGCGTCATTGTTAACTATTCTACCACAATTGCATGTTGGTACATTAAAAAATAAAATATTCGAATTAATAACGTAAGGGCAAGGGTTTACAGAAAAACAGGTTTTTGTCAAATACTGCGTTTTGAAAGTTACCTCCTCAAATGTATTAAATCAAGCGACTATTCAATAATTATTTATTTACTTATCACATATGCCTTTACAGAAAATGTTACAGAACACTTTTATTTCTTCATAGAGATCATTTCCGTTAATGTCTCCAATGAAGACATTAACGGAAATGATCTCTATAAAGAAATAAAAGTGTTCTGTAACATTTTCTGTGAAGGCATATGTGATTGGTCACCATTAGAATACCTTAAAAAAATTCACCAAACAGGAAATGCATTTCCCAATTTAAGTATAATCTTAAGAATTTTATTAATAATTCCGATAACCACTGCTGAGTCCGAACTTAGTTTTTCAAAACTTAAAATAATAAAAAACTATTTAAGATCCATAATGACATAAGAAAAACTATCCAACCTAGCGTTGCTTTGCATAGAAAATAAATTTATTATGCGAGGACTTAAATTTAAGTGAGATAATAGATAAATTTGCTGAAATTAAAGCAAGGAAAATAAAGTTCAATTAATTTTGTCTTTTCTTTTATATTAATATATTATTATATTTTATTTCTTTTATACATATGTTCATTTCTTGTATGTATTAAAAATTTATTTTTTTATTCACTTTTTTTATTTACTGGGGGCCCCACCTCAATATTTATGCCCGGGGCCTCAAAATCCAAAATCATCGCTGCTCCCAAATATTTTATTTTTATACTTGTTTTATTTTTATTTATTTCTAACGTAACATTCAATATTTTTGATATCATGAATTTAGTTTTATTAATGTTAATTTTTAACTTATTATAAACTAGTCGAATAAACTGTTAATATCATACTTTATTGTTTATATTCCTTGTTCTAATGAATCTACAATTTTGTGTAATAGAAGTCAACAATTTTATTTTAGAATGCTTAACTACCTGCACAATATCATTTATATATATAGTAAAAATAACAACGCAACTTAAATAGTTCCTTGAGGTACACCAATGTTAATTATATTAGATTATTTCCCATTTTCTTTGTTTTTTGCTTTCTATTACTTAAATAACTTTTAAGCCAATTAATAGAATTACTCCCTAAATCGTAGTTCTCTAATTTTTTAATTAAAAAATTTCCATCTACAGTTTGAAATTAAGACACACACGGCAATAATTTTTCTATCTATTCATTTCTATTTTCTAGTCATTTAGAACAAAATGTAAAACTGCTTCACAGAAATGTTTTTTTTTTAATGTTTATAAATTCAAATAACTGTTTCCACACACAATTTTAAAATTTTATATTCCTATTATTTAAAGATTTAAATTGTACCTGACACTTTCTGAACTGACACAATTGTAGAGCATTTGTCACAAATCTTTTTCAAATGAACAAGTTTTTAATTTTTATTAGAATGGGTTTATCCCGGTTTATAAGACTGATATCTTTTTTATTATTTATATCTTTTATAATATATTCTAGTTTATATAAATGAATATTTTGAAGTTTGAACAAACTGCTTGTTGACGTTGTTATTTAATTCTTCAATACTTTTAACAAAGTAATTATTAATTTTGTCACCATTTCTGCATTATTATATATTAAAATTTTATCACTTTTTTATAATGAAGCACAAGATTTTTTTTTAGTTTACTATCTGATTTAATACTTTCCGCAATTCGACGACGACGACATTTTTTGTATACACCATAACCATGAAGGAACATGACAAAATATTGCATTAAATTTAATCAAGATTAATTGAAGCAGGTATTATGTTGAATAAAAAGAATTGTACGTTTAGAGTAACTCGTTTAAAATAATCAGAACATATTATTGATGGCGATGATACTCATGTCGACGAGTTACGAGTACAAGTTAGACGAAAAATGGAACAAAGTTATGAGAGAATAAGAAGAATCAATACAACGATTTGAAATGGCTCGAAGTGGTAAAATAATTCGGCGTTCTGATAGACATATAGATCATTATTAACATTAAATTGTAAATGTAGCCATTTTCTAAAGAAGGGGAGATGCATGTGATAGATGGCAATAAAACAAATAAGAAATATTAGAAAATATCGTATATATATATATATTATATATACGTATATATATATATATATCGTATTATATATATATATATATATATATATATATATATATAATAATTAATAACAACGCAATTATAAATTTAAACTATAAAATATTTATTAAAGGTATATATTGCCACCAATTTCTCAATAATATTTCACCAATTAAATCTCCGTTTACATGAACTTAACCCTTCAAATTTGTGATATTTAAGTTAAAGAAGATTTTAAAACAAGTAAACGTGCACTATTTAGTAATTAATTCTGTTTTTCTTTGTATTCACAGAGAAATAAGTAAACATCAACACTGTGCGTATGCAAAGCCGGCGGCAAATTTAAATAACTCAATAAAATATTCTTTTGTGTTATATTGCGTATATGTCTTTATCTGTTGCACATATCATTCTACAATGACGCGGTTGAATACCTCTCGAATACACAACCAAGAGCAAGTAAGGGGTAACATGTACGAAGCGGAGCTACATATGCAGTTTACGATTTTGCTTAGGGCTAGAGTCGTTCGTTGAAAGACTTAGGAATTTTCTTTTTTGCAAGTATCTATTTTTTTATGTCTATGTTTAGTTGAAGATTGCAAAAGTGGTTTGTGGTGTTCAAATATTGTTTCTCTTTGTTTAGAATATGTTTGCAATTGCAATTCTGATACTTTCTGATTTGTTTGTTGCGAATGCGTAACAGATGTTAGGGGAAATAAATTGACATACTTTTTTTTTATAAAATGAAATGACAGATTCTATTTTGGCTGAATGCAATACAACGCTACGGCGCATATTGATGAATATTGTAATTTGTATGATAAAACATTTTTGGTTTATGCAACTGTTTTTTTTTTTTACTTTCTGTGTGAATCATGTCGGAAGTATTTTTTTTATTCCGAAATTTTATTGTACGCACTGTCAAATCAAACTAGATTTTATATGATTTTTTTCTAAGTGTGCAATGTATAAAAGAATATGAATCTAATTAATAGATGTGATTGTACACATTGAAATGATATAATTGTTATCATGGAAAATAAAATATTATTTTTTTATTTTACCAATTGTCATACAAAATCTGTTAAAAAAATATTTATGCTCTAAATTATTTTATATTTCATAAGTGTTAAATAAACATGTCATGGATATTATTTGTTAAAATTGAATAACATATTATCTTATATTTTATAAAGTTGCTTATCTGTCAGTATCAATAATTAATTTCTTTGAACAAGCGCAGAGTTTTATTATTTTATTATTATTGTTCGTTCGGCAGGTTGATATAGGGCAATAACATGGGATATCGATAATATGCAGAATACTTCTTTCTGAAGTAAAATTCGGAGAAATACTTAGAATACTTTTCGATAGGGAATAAAAGGTTCTATAATTTGGTTTTAGTTTTAATCTGCTAGCATGTGCCGTTTGGGCGCTAGATTTTTTTTAAAAATGTTTTTTAGAATTTTCAATATTTTTTCCTGCTAAATCAGATTTTTTTAAACAAATTTTGAAAAAAGTCTTATTTTAATATTTTCAAAATATAACTTTTTTGAAAATTTGCACAGTAAAATAGAGAAAAAAATTAGCTACATAATAGCTAAATAACTTTTTTCTCTAACTCAAACTGATTTAGCAGGAAAAATTATTGAAAATTCTAAAAAACATTTAAAAAAAAATTTTAGCGCCCAAACGGCACATGCTAGCAAATTAAAACTAAAACCAGATTATATAACTTTTTATTCTCTATCGAAAAGTATTCTAAGTATTTTTCCGAATTTTACTTCAGAAAGAAGTATTCTGCATATTATCGATATCCCAATATCCCATATTAATATATATATATATATATAGAGTGAACCAAAGTTCCGAAACGGTCAAATATCTCGAGAAATATACATCAAATCGAAAAAACAAAAAATACGTCTTTAACATTTTTAAAAAAGCTATCCAATGATACCACTCGACTCTCTAAAAAATAAAATATAAATAAAAATAAAAAATATGGGTTTCTATTTAAAATTTCAAAGTTGTTTCCTGCCCTACCCCTTGCCCCACCCGAGTGCGGTATCAGTGGATATCTTTTTGAAAACAATTAAACACATGTTTTTATTTTGTGGATCGGAAGTATATATATAATAAGGAATTTACGGCTGGCATTTAGTTAGACGAAAAGAAAATTTACGTTAAAAGTCAGCCAATACGGGTAACGTAATTAAATGTAACTCATTTAATATTTATTAACAAGCTTTCAGAACTAATTCGTTCGTTGTTTAGGTCAAAATTATTGCAGAGTTTAACGAAAAATTAATGTTGTTTGATACGTTGTAGCATTGTTGTAAATATAATGAATTCAATAAAAATAACGAATAAATGAGTAAGTAATCAATGACCTAAAATTCAATAAATGGTATACAATTATGAAAAAAATAATTTTTTTTTGAATTTGTCATAGTCTGTTATAACCTCACTGCAACTTAGAGGTATGACTTACCGCTGCCAGCAGCCGAATGGGCAACGATGTCCAATGGTAAACAAGATCGATCAATTTGATTTTGAATTGATTGGAAAGAATAACCTCGCCACAAGCGGCAGAGCGTCACCGACGTTTCGAGCAAAAGGAAAACGAGTAAATCCTTTTAACTGACAGAAAATTAACTCTATCTTATTGCAACTAAATGAAATATAAAATAAAAAAGAATAATTTTTAAAATTATTTATTTAACTAGAATATAATAGAAAATATTAAGCTAATTATTTAAATATACAGTAGAGTCTTGCTAATCCGGTCTTCGATAATCCGGCATACCGGCTAATCCGGCGTGTTGAAAAAGCCATTTCGTCAATTTTTTCCAAGTAAATGAAAACTATTTATATTGGCGTTATATCCTTTTCATATTGTTAAATATTATTATTTGGGGAAGAATTCTCGAAAACCAACACTAATCCGGCATTTTCAGAAATACAATAGGGCAAAACAAATTTAATTATGTATGTAGATGTTTCGGTTAATCCGGCATTTTCAGAATCCGGCATAGGACCGGTGCCGTTTACGCCGGATTAGCGAGACTCTACTGTATTAACAGATAGCAATAGTCAATAAATCTATACCAATGTACCACATAAATTAATTTGCTATAACGTAATGTATGATAACGACCGCAATTAAATAATTACATCGAAATTTTGAGACACTTACGTTTGCAGTACAGATGTAATGAAGCAAACAACAAACTAGGCGATTTTGCTAAGTAAATAAGGTTGAAAGCACGAAAGCAAGTCAACCACGCAGTAGCCAATACCAGAACGTAACTGAGTCCTGCGAAGAATTACTTGGTGTGAAGCAAAAGTTCTAAACCGCTCGGCCATGCCGACCGACCTCTAATCTTATTGAAACTTCAAACTTTTAAATCAAAAATATTGTTGTTATATTAATTAATATTAATATTAATTATATATTTTGTAACTCGATTTAAAATATAATAATTTATGTACTTATATTTTTAATGTTATAAAAATATATTATTTTATTATTATATTTCATAGTATTCAGTATATATATATATATATATATATATATATATATATATATATATATATATATTTATAATATATTGGTGAGAATTAATGGTTGTAATGAAACAATATCAGAGTATATCAAATATAAGCATGAAATAACTATTAAACTGAAAATGAAAAAACTCATATCAACTCGACCTGGTCGAATTGATATGAGTTTTTTCATTTTCAGTTTAATAGTTGTTTCATGCTTATAATATAATATAATTATATATATATATATATATATATATATATATATATATATATATATATATATATATATATTGGGTTCAGTGAATATTTTTAGTACTTGTTTTGTAAAATATATGCGTTAAAGCTTAAAAAAAAAAATTAAATGCAGATACTGTATTTTAAAGCAATAAAAATGTGAAAAATGAATACATATTTTGTTTCGATATTGTTAACGTTTTGTAGATATTTATATATGCGGTTTTGCGCTTATATTTGACGTAATATTGCATTTGTGATATTGGCTCTGGTGGACTATAAAAATATGACTGTCAGATATCTATCATGTTCTGTCATGTTTTTTATTATATCATCAATCATTTTTTACTCGTAAAGCTGATTTTAGACAGTTGAAGTGTACTCTTTTAAAATAATATATATTTTGTGTAAAGTAATTTGTCAATAAATTTGAATTATTGATTTATACGATTTATAAAGTTGAAATTTCAATTATATTAGGAAATATTACTGATGCTTTTTCTGATACAGATCATTTAATAAATAATTATAAAATTTTTATGAGAAATTTTATTTTTAAAAAATTATTTATTAATTATATAAAATACAAGTAAACAGTATTAAAACAGAAATAAAAATGAATATTATAATATACGTAACTAATACAAATAATTGCTAACTTCAGTAAATTGTAACTTTAATATTATATATATATATATATATATATATATATATATATATATATATATATATATATATATATATATATACTCAAATATAATCATAAAGGAAAAATCTGAAAAAGAAAAATTCATATCGCCTCGATCTGGGATCGAACCAGAGTCCTTCCACTTGCCGGGCGGAAACTCTACCACTGAGCTACCGAGGACATTACAGATCAAGCGATTTTAACTCAAAAAACTTTTTTTATCAATATTATCATATTAAATATAAATAACAATATATAAATATACAAATATTTTTTATAAATATATTAGAATTGTTTATTCTACAATTTACTCCAGAATATTTGCATTTTTTTTTGTTAAATTTTCTCTCACAAGACAAAAGCAGCGGCAATCTATCTCCGATACTAGCTTTTTTTTAAAACCTCCCTACAAGTGCTAATGGGTCTACGCTTCTAACGCCCCTAACTGCAACCCTTCAAGAATTCGAAATGGAAACGGACATAGGATTGGGAATAGAATCAAAGTGGGAGCCGTTAGTCAAGGTGAGGTGAGCGCAGCGCGGCTACCACGCCCCGACTATTTACCACCGAAATGGCAATGCCATGCAAACTGCCCTTTTTTTATTTCTTCTGTTTCTCTTACTACCTTTTTTGGTTTTAATTAGTGGTGGTAGGACGAATTGATATTGATATATGTGACTTAGATAATTTGGCTTGGACAAACTTGCGCAGATTTTGAAAGATGTCCAAATGCTCATTACAGATTTACGAGTCTTCACTTACATTACATACTTGGATGACTAAGTATGTAGAGGATTTGGTAAACTCACATTAGTTTTTACTATTACGTTCTTTTTAAATTTAAAAATGGAAATGATATAAATATTTGCATATAATTGTATATATACATATATATATATATATATATATATATATATATATATATATATTATATTTATATTTATATATGTGTATGACCTAAATTTAAAGTGCTCTTTTAACCTTTACTATTATCTGTGACGAAATAATATTTTCAGGGGATGAAGTTTAGTTATAATAGATTACATCTATTCCTCGATTTACACTAAACTGAAGATAGGTTCCGCACAAAACCGTGTATATTGAAATTTTGGATTTTGCTAAGTAAAATCGTGTAAAACGAAAATAAAACAAAAATGTGTATTATTCAGTCATTTATTTAAGTAAAACAAAAGTAAGAAATCTTGAAAAACTTAAAATTATACTTCCTTCATAAAATAATCAATATATCTAGGTAATATAAGTACATTTTTAATTCATTTTACATTATAGGAACAAAAAATAGAAAAAAACAAAAAGATCCTTAAAACGTTAATTATAAGTTTAATTACTGTCATCACTTTTATGAACTATCAGGCTTTTCTTCCTGATCTCACTTTTATTACTTGAGCTTTCTTGATGCGTATATACATTTTTACCATCAGTTTTTTGAAATTCGTTAATTTATAAACCGTGTAAAATCGAAATCGTGTAAAACAAGTGTCGTGCAAATCGGGGGATAAGAGTATTTTGTTATGCAATACATATTAGGTATACTTACTAAATTTGAACTGCCGTTCAAGTTATTAATTGTTACAAAATAATATTTTTAGGGAATATTAAGCATAAATAAATTTTTGTATATTTAATAGAACCATTATCGTGCCAAAAAAAACAACAACAAATAAAATAAATATTAACTTTGGCAAAATTGTGTTAGATATATTGGTGATATTGAAAAACAATATTAAGCATATAATAATACTGAAAATTAATTAATAATTAATGTAGATGCTAGTTATCCCCTAACTGAAGAGAGTAAGTTTGACGAAGAATAAATATGAATTGGAAATATTAAAATATATGTTTTCTCTTATAATATTTTATCTATATATGTACATATAGTATAAAACAAATTTAAATAAGATTTTATATTTAAAATATTATTGTATTTTTGTAACATAATATGCTGATATAAATTAAAATGTTTAAATATAGTTTTATGTTTTTACAATGTATCTGTTTACTTATACTTGGAATAATCCGATATTAATACGAAAGTTGCCTTTTATATTTCGGGATTGAGCAACCCTAGTGTTGCCATCTGCCAACTGACGTCTCTGTCGTAAAGTTTGACATTTTTGACAGTATACGTACTCAGAAGGTTTATTTATGATATAAATATAATATGATAGTTTAATTAATTATTAATTGGGCTATGGTAATCTTTGTTTAATATTTAGAAGTATATAGGTATATTAATAATTTTTACATGTTTTGTTATTGAGTTGTCATAAATTAATAGGCAAGAAATTTTAAACATATAACAAATTCTTAACTTTGAAATATCAGTCTCAAACAGGTTGGAAATATTAATTTTAATGAATTAAAAATATTTAATGATCGTTTAGTTAAAAGAATATATATGAATGATTTTGAAGTTATAAGTTTGAGTGAACATCCGATGAATAGATGAGGTGGTATGATTGAGTGTTTTGTGTGAGTGAAAGTTTTCAAATAGTAGGAATAGGGTTGGGTGTAGGAGAGTTAGGATATGGCAGTTATCATAAATATGGATGAAGCTAACGTTGCTTGTATAGATAAGACTATTTGGAGAAAATTAATTTTGAGATAGTGAAAAGAGTTTGTGCCATACTCTTTTGGGTACATGGCGTGACTGTTTATGTATGTATTTACTATTCAAAATTTTACTTAACATTTAATAGTGATCTAACCAATAAAAATTTATATTTTGTACACAATTTTGCTAAATTTTATTTGGTTTCGGTTATGTTTAGAGAAATTTTCCATGTTACCAAATTAAAAACATTAACATAGCAAAAATAAATGCGACAAAAATATTTCTTTATTTTTTATTTAAGAAGTCAAAATACAGTTTTGATAATTAACAAAATAAATACTATTTTTATTTTACTATTTTATTGTGTAATCACATCTAGAGAAATACAACTCATAAACGAAAATCAAATTCAACAAACGAAGTGATTAGTGGGTACAATTATATTTAACGAAACTGAAACTAAATCAAACAAAACGAAAAGATTTATTTCACTGGACTATCGTTCTGTTTGTTTGTCTAGCTTCATATGTTATTTTGAAGTTAATATGTTTATTGCTGTTATGGCTTGATTACTTTATTTTACTGTCTACATTATATTTTGTAATTATTTTAGTAATGAACAGAGGCGATCTGGCCATTTGGCAGATACCAGAAGGCCTTGTGCTGAAATGGGCTAGTGTTATTAAAAATTGTATGCGTAACATTATCAAAATTACTCAGGCTTTTAATTTTCTTTTGTATTTTTCAACATAGTACACTGGTTAATTACAAGATTAGAAGCATATAGATAAGTTTCTATATAAACTAGTTTATATGATCACATAAACAGTTTCCACTGTTAAAAATAAAATTTGTAATTATTGTGTACATAAAAGACTGGTACTCTGAAAATTTGTTTAAAATTGGATTGTATTTAATATTAAATAAATATTACATTTTTTTGTTTGTTTTACATAAGAAATCTACAAATTATTTTAAAAAATTATTTATTAATTTCAATTCGTTTTATAACACATCATTTTTTTATATTTACTATACCGGGTGTTCGATTTAAATGAAGACATTGAAACATCTTAAAAAGTTCGCATTGTATAAAAAAATTTCCCCTATAAAAAGTTAATATTTTTGATGAGGCAATTTACTCGTGCTAAAATTATAACGGTTCCTTTTTGAGGTGGGGGTAACTTTGAAATCTTAAATGGAAATTCCCATTTTTTGTTGTAGATTTGTATTCTCAAAAAAAATACATGAATTTTATCTAAACGTCGCAAACGAAAAAGACTTAGTATTACTACTTTATTCTTTCTACATTGTATCTCTCAGACGAAGTACTACTTTTGTTTTTGGATTGAATTCCTGAGGGAATACATTGGTTTCAGATGTCTGCTCGTGTACCGTTGCGGTTAACACGGAAGACGAACGTACGCCATTGCGATGTTGCCAAATTGTACGACGGCTACATGGAAGCAATTTGTCAACAATGGCTTTGAGGGTTTACTGCTATTTACTTTTTTCTGCTGTTGGTTTTAATTTATGTGGGCTGGTAAGGTTAACTGGTTTGGGGAATTTTAGTTGTTTTTGGTTAGTATCAGCGGACCGAATTTTAATTAATTGAACGACAAAAACGTTTAAACTGATTTTTTGTATTTACCGTTTTTTTTTTTTTTCAACAATTTTAAAGCGTACTTGAAAAAAAAACTGGTTTTGCTACAAATGATTCTGTATTAAATACTCATTTTTGTATTCAACGTTTTGATAGTTTTTAGATTTTGTTATCTGCACAAATTTTAATCAAAACAGAAATAATTTTTAGTTATTTACATGATATATGTTATTCAGTTTTATCAAGCAAAATTGTTTAATACAATTTTCCTTTCATATATTTATTATTTTGTATTCTACATATTCATTTGTTTTTTTTTTATTGTAACTTGTATAATTTATTACAAATTTTTGTATAGTTTTTGTTTTCGAATGCATGAATTTATATAAAATTTATATAAAAATCATCGAAAATTGTGCATGCAATTGTAGTACACAGTTTTATAAATTAATTATGTAATTACTTTTAGTAATCAATATAATTTTATGCATGTATTACCAATATATATATATATATATATATATATATATATATATATATATATATATATATATATATAACAGTGAAGGAACCAAGCTTGCTGCTTTACAAAGTAGGGTTATTAAGCGAATAGCTAGGGTAGACAGGCCTTTTTAGAATCTAGTAAAACAACTTGTCTAAAGAGAAAGAGATTTTGAATAATCAAACCTTGGCTCTCTAAGTTGGAAGTTGTGCATGTGGTAAACAACTGATCCCGTCGAAATTCTTGTTACGGATACTAGACTGGAAAAATTACTGTCTACAAAACAACAACGTACGTCTTGACGTACGTACGTTGAGAGACTTGAGAATACAAACGCAGAACGTACTAAGTTTGTGTAGATTATAAAAGAAAATAGAAGAGGCATGTAGATATAAAATTAATATACTAATTTTTCAAGAAATTTGCTGGCAAGGAAAGATGTTTTGAAATTCAAAACTCATATTTGATTATATAGTGGCAAAAAAGCCGGAAAATAATTTATTACTCACTAGAATAATGATTTTAAAGGTTTCAATGAAAAAAAAATAATAAACTGAAATTGAAAGACCTATTTTATAATGTAACACTGATATGTATACATACACGAATGGAGGAATCTAAAAATCAAACCAAAAATAACTTCTACAGCAAATTAGAGAATTTTAATTAGCAAATAAATAAACATGATATAAGAGAATATTATAGAAATTTTAATGCTAAGATTTGTAAGGATTTGATATGGCAATCTATGAATGAAGAGTTTAATAATAATAGTAATAGTAATAATAGTAGTAGGTAAATTTTTTTTGGTTACGCAAAGGCGATGTGAATAAGAGGTACTTTATTTCAAGGACAGAAACAAAAAGCAAAACTGCCAAATACAAAAAAGAGAAAAATAAAACGAGTAAAATTATAAGAAAAGAAAACGATATAAAATAGAGGATAATGAAAATAACTATAACAAAAGTGAAGTAAGAAGCATATATAAAGCAGTTCATGTAATTAGGAAAGGAATCCAGCCGATATCTTCAGCATGCAAAAATGAAGATGTATTCTTGGAATGTGATAAAAAAAGTATAATTGAGGTGGGCCCAATATTTTAACGAGCTACTAAATAAAGAGGAAAATAGTAATGAAAACGAAGATTAAGTTAGGAAAATAGATTTAAATGAGAAATTAAACGAGAATGAGGAAGTAGAATTGCAGAATGAAGATCATATTAAAGAGCCTATTTTAGATAAACATACAATCGCGGCCCCATGTGGATGGCAAGTAATATTATTCTTGAACTGTGAATGTCGGTGATTAGATATTTAGTGCCAATATTCAATTAACTATTTTTATCATACTATGTTATTATAATCAAACAGTTAGTTTAATCATAAGACTGGTCTTATTAATTTAATTTAAATTGTGTAGTTCGTGCGATTGTAATAATTATTTTACTGTTGTTTGTATGGTCAATTATTTTATAGTTTCTATTCAATACTCACTTGAAGTGACTGTTTTGATTGGCTTATTATAGAATTTTACATATAATATTTAATTGATATTGAATATTAATAAATAAATATATGATTATTATGTTTGCAATATATTTATATAAAATACTTGATGTATGGAAATTATCGTTAATATTATATATTAGAACGTATTAGAAAATTTTAGTATTTTGATTTTGTATTAAATTTTGTGATAAAATTAAAATTGAGTGGCTTAAAATGATATTAATTTATTTGTAAATGAGTCTATGTAGGATTGTTAATTTTTGTATATTTCATATAATTAATTTCATATAGAACAAAATATTATTATGTTGCTACAGTAGCCGCAAGAAAAATTATAAGAAATTTTAAAATATGATTTTAAATAAAAATAATTTTAACCGAGTTACATAAACCGAGTCTCTCTCTGGACAATTAACTACGATAGGAGTGACTTCAAAATTTACAAAGTTAATAATAATGAAAATAATTATGTTAATATTTCATATTGTATTATATTGTCGCAGATTGAGTTCCTCTAGTTTGAGCAGGGCGCTAGCCAATATCTTTTGCAGCGAAATATCGTAATGATGCCACGCGGCGGTCGATAGACGAAGGATGGATGATGCCAATAGGGTGACATAGGCAATCTGTCCCGAGGAGGTACTGGCGTCTGGATCAATTGATCTCTGCGCCGATATGCTGGACTGTAGTTAGTTAGTTAGTGAGCGACTTTACCTCCACTCGAGAGACAAATACGTAAACGAATTCGGCTTCTCTTGAACCAATGATGTTCCGAAATTCTTGTTTGCTGTCAATCCGCCAATGCAGACGAACTGGATACTCGTAACCTGTTTTCCTGTAGTAAAAAACTTACAATCTAGTAGTGCTGCAATGTATGTAAACCACGCACTTCAGACAGCACCTGAGGAAATAAATTAGAAAGTGCTGTAATGTAAACCACCGCACTTCGGCTATAATTTTGGATGGTATCATTCTGCTGCAATGTAAACCACCGCGAGTCAAGGGACACCTTGAGGAATAAATTATAGGGTGCTGTAATGTAAACCACCGCGCTTTGGCTATAATTCTGGGAAACGGTATCGTGGTGCTGCAATGTAAACCAAAGCGCTTCGAACGATACCGGGCGAAATACCTAAATTAGAGGGTGCTGCAATTTAAACCACTGCGCTTTGACTATAAGTCTAGCATTAGGAAAGGCAGGTTACTGTAGTTATGTGAACATAAATAGGTCTAATATTCTTATAATCCTGATGGTAACATCAGAATAACGTCTTGTCAGAAATCTCTAGGTTATATACAATTTGTCCCCGTGACCGATATGAAATGACATCACTGTATTGATTGCGTTGAAACTGGCGATCAGCAGACATGCACTTTGCTTGTTGTTGTTTAGAAAATCTACTATTTACAACGCAAACTTACAAGAAATCACCCTAGCCGACGAACATGTTGTAATAATGCATACTTGTTAGCGTAAGCAAATTTCCTTTCCTACCCCGTCAGTAATGGCTTTTATACCACCGCGCTGGCTAGTATCTATCGGTTTTCAAATTGACAAATTATTAAAATATGCTTACGTATTTAGAATGGTACAGTCACAATAAATAATATAATTTCGACTTAAAATATTTGCAGCGCGGTAGCCGATCGTGTTTAAGCGCTAGATTACTACCGAATATAATAATTAGATCAATGAATTGATGCCGCTGGCCGGCGTTTATGATAGTCGTAAAATAAAAGAAAATACTACAGGTCATTAAACAAAATTGGACACATCAGTTTGATCAACTACTTATCCGAAAATATCAGTAGTTTAGATTACGGGTTGGAACTCGTTGCTGCTCTATGTGAACGCACGATTTGTAATTTTGAAAGGTATCTAAATGAAAGATCACGGAACAAGTATACTTTCCTAGGGCTGTTGTACCAAATATGATGGTATATAGTATATATATAAATTATTGTTTTAATGTTTTTTTAATAAGATCGTTAATTTTTTCTATTAATTTCTAATTGTAAAAATTAGATTTTGTATTTTCATTTTTGACAACATTAAAGATGCTCTTTTTTGTAATTGTTTTATTTTATTTAAAAACTTTAAATGCATTCGTAAATAAGTACATTGAAAATAATTGCTACAACTAAGTACAACAGTATTACAGATATTGTCTTAGGAAAGACAATAACAAAACAATATGAAGTAAATTGATGTTGAAAGAAAAGTAATACATTTAACAAGTATTTATTTGTTTTCTCCATTTAACTATTATTTGTATACAAATTTACGTCTGCTTTTTTGTTATATATTTAGAGTAACTTCGGCTAAGTTTTAATTGAATTATATGTTTTTGTCTGTATATTTTCTCATTCAGATATTATTATTTTATAAAATGAAAAGAAAAACTAATTGAAAATGCGAGATTGTTTTTTGACTTGAAACTTTCCAAAACAATAAAAATATTTTAGTAAATTGTATTAAGTTCTCAAGTTTTTCCTGTATATAAATTTGTTTTTTTGTCAAAGATATCAAAATATTCATATTATTTTACTATGTCGTCCATGTAGAACGAGGTCATTATGTTGTTACATAATGTGAACATTGTTGTACTAGAAGTTTATATATATATATATATATATATATATATATATATATATATATATATGTATATATATGTATACATATATGTATATGCAAGAATTTATTCGTTTTTATTGTTGCACCGTGTTGAAGAAAAATTATTTAATTGTTTTAATTAAAAAAAAATTCGACTCAATTTACCAAGAAGGCGTAAAAATTCAAACGTTTCTACGTAAAATTCGCTTAATTTCAAGGACTTACGATGCTTTGGCGGGAAGTTGTGATTTTTTGAAATTTACTCTGCATTTTGTGAATTTTTTTTGCAGATTTATTCTGCAAAATGCTCTCTTATGCAAACTTATCTCATAACCGAAGAATGTTTTACCATTGAACATATTTTTTTGGTCATTAAAATGGTCTAAATGTTCAAAATTTGTCAAAACTTTGAACTCGCAAAATGCAGGGTAAATTTCAAAAAAATCATAACTTCGCACCAAAACATCGCAAATTCTTGAAATTAGGCGGAATTTTTACGCCCGCTTGGTAATTTAAGTCTAAATTTTTTTTTGTATTCTATACATGTTGTCAAAGTTCGGCAATTTTTAAAATCAAAACATGTTTTTTCTGCGGGGTGTGGTGGAGAGCGGAATGATTCAAATAAGACATATCTTTCATGATTTTAAAGAAGAGACCTCAGATTTTTTCGTACAAAAAATTTCATTCAATTTAGTTCACAATTGTTCGAGTTATATTTATTTGAAAATCGGTATTTTTCTGATTTTTAAAGTGTCGCGATTGGTGTATTTGTTTGAAAATAAAGCCTAAATTCTACAGTACAATATATATGAAAAATGGAGATAATGGTTTATGACTGCCTCGCTGGCCTGTCTGGCCTGCATTAGTAATAAGATAATTCGAATGAAAAATAATCGATCATTTGATTATGCAAATCATTCGAAATATTTCAAATTAAATTGAAATCATTCGGATGATGAACAAACAAAAAGTGGCAGATTTCCATAAAATTATACAAAATAGATTATAAAATTTAAAGACAACCTTAAAGATGCATTCAGAGATTGTGACCCGACTCTGTTCGGCGTTGCACAGCGCTACGCAGCGCAACCCAAAAAAGCATATTCAGAGATTTTGATTGTGTTTCAAGGATTTGTGATACGATTTAAACCGAGAATACACGATGTTTATATCGGCGCAGGGCGCAATATAGACATTAGAAATTAATTATTTTAATACGCTTTTAGTTATTACACATATTGTTTAAGTGAGGCAAATTTTTTAATTAGAAAATGTAATGAAACAAATCCATATTCACAAATATATTTCAAGGAAACTAATATTTGAAACAAATAGCACGGATCTAGTTTATACATGTAGTGATTAGGCAAACGGAAAATTTAAAATCTGTTTACATTCTTTTTATACATGTATCTAAAAAAAATATTTATAATTTATAAAATGAGTAACACTAAAAACAATAATTTTTGTATTGTTTAAAATTATCTATTCTAAATCTCAAAAAACGGGAACACAATAATATATCACATAATTTCACTCAGTCAAACCAAAACAATTATTGTCATACAGAATCATATAAATCACAAATAATTAAAATGAATAAAATTTAAATGTTTGAATTTACCGCGAAAAGAAATGAAAACTTTGGATTTCTCGTGTAGTTCGGAGCTGTGCTGTGCTGGGCCCGGCTGTTCTGCGCCGTTCTGTGCACGTTTTTTAATCTCTGAATACTACAAAGGAATTACGTATATTCTAGTGGCGTGCAGTGGGTTATCAGGCAGGGTGTGCAGAGAATAATAATAAAACAATAAAAGTGTGCATACAATATTTGCAAAATGCGCCGACAAAACGACCGTCTATTGCATGTGCAGTCTGCAGTGCAGACAGTTTTATTGCACGTAGACCAAATAAAACGAAAGGTTTCTTGTGTTTGATCAGCTGATTAAATGAAATTTATTAGGAAATTTATTTTTGAACTTTTTAAATCATTTGGAATTTATAAGTTCAACTAATTTTAAGGAACTCAGATTTTTAAAACGAACGTGCAGAATTTTTCCTGCGCATTATGACGATTATAGTGCTTTTAAAAAAAAAAAACTGGTCATATGGTTTTACAGGTTAATTTCTATACTTTCTGTAAGACACATTTAAAGTTAAAATTTCAAATCTATTTTTTCTCGTGTTTGTTGATAGTAGAGCGATGTGTTTAAGATAGGCTACGATGTAGTATTATCAGCCAGTCTACCTAACCAAGTAGCAAATAATCATGGAACTATGAATACTAAGGAAGCTAGTTTGACTGATAGATGATGCACTTAAAATAATATTATATAAATAATTATATTTAAATAATTATAAAATAAAACAATTTGAACTTTGATAATTTCACACTTTATTTATTATTGTGACCGCAGTTATTTCAATATGAAATTTCACGAAGTAACGGCCGAAAGAGTTAATTATATTTAATTTTTATTTTCTACATAACTAAAAAGAAATAATAAAAGTATGTATTTAGTTAATTACGGTTAGGTTATTTTGTCGTACCAGTTATATATATATATATATATATATATATATATATATATTATATATATATATTATTTAGTATTTAATAAATAATTAAAATTTTAATTTATTTATTATAACAGAAATTATAAGATGTTTTTATTATTATAATATTCAGTTATTAAAAAATGCATTCAAATGTTGTATGTAATTTTGTTAGCATCTAGCGGTTTTAATATACTATAATATAACTGACAGATATATACAATCGTTCGTTGTAGTTGTACTATTTTCAGTCTATCGTCATTCGGTTATGATATTCATTCGAATTCGATTACGTCCATCACAACTCTGCATGTTGTTTGCCAGCGCCTTATTCCCCCGGGGTTATGTATATATATATATATATATATATATATATATATATATATATATATATATATATCAACCCCAAAAGCATAAAGCATAATTAAAATATTACTAAGATTTCAAATGACAAATTTTAGTAGAGGGCAAATGCGATTGTTTTTTCTATCGCTTTTTTTTCGTATTGCCTTTTTGACATTGTTAGAAATTTTTACATGAGATTGTATTAGAGAATGGACATGGGCAGTTGTAAGATTTAGTATTAAAAATGTCTGCTAGGATCACTCTATTACAATGTACTTAATTTCTTGATGAAATAGTGCTTCAAGACATAGCATAGCATTCTCTATATTTTTTAAGATATCAGTTTTAAACAAATAGATAAAAATTTATGCTAGGTCCGCAAATTATTGGATTTTTAAAACTTTATTAAGAAATATTAGAAAAATGTACTCAAATATTGGCAATATTTAATACACCTATATAATGAAAACAATGTAAATGAATAAAAATTTAAAAAAATAATAATTTGAGACCCTAGTATGAGCTTTCCATTATAAGATCGTTTTTGAAATTTAAAAATGTCATAAATAGTAAAAAAGTTATTGTGTATTTTCCTAACCATGTTTTGACTTATGCTGTACACTTATTGCACATCCTCTTAAGCTTAAAAAAATACGTTGCGCGAAAATAACAAATTAACATCAAAATTTCAAATTGTCACATATGTATATAATACAGCGGTAACACTTGTGATTTCGATCACGTTTACTAGTAATAACCAATTTTTGTAACCGGAAATTAAAAAATATTCGTGAAGCTCACTTTATGAAAGGAAAATGGCGGAAATTTTATGATCTGTAATGAATATTTAATAGTAACGTTGCCAATTTTTTTTTAATTCGTGATCGGAATTAATGACATATTTTTGAAAAAATAAAAAACATGTAAATATTGTAGATTTTTAGAATGAATATTGTAATTATTGATATTTATTAAGTATACTTGTTTGAAATAAGACATAAAATTCTAACTAATTTTTAGATATATTATGCTTTAATAATATTTTTTTTTAAACATTTACTGGAAAATTGTATAAAAGCTACAATTATTATTATTATTATATTACATTTGCTTGTGCAAGCAAACATATTGAAGTGTCTTACGTCTATTTTAATTAGCTTTGGTAATTAAGTAGAATAGTAAGTAGAATAAAGAAAGCGTATTTTTTTATTCCCAATTGTCAAGGTTTAGGGTGTGAAAAAACCACTCCACTTTAACAACGAAATTGACGTTTTTTTATAATTTTTAATTATTAATTGTTATAAAGAGTTATCCACATCCTATATAAATTATTTATTACAACGAAAACCACGTCTCGTTCATAATAATAATATTTAAGTTATTGTATACTTAAATATATTTATATTTATAGCATAAAATTATGCATTTAAATCAGCAAACTAAATTAATTTTGGATGTTTAATAACGGTAGAAATTAGATATGAATATATAGAAAATTACCTCAAAAATCTATCTATCTCTCCCAATAATTTACTTTTTAATATTATTCAATAATAAATATCTACAAATTTTTACATTTTAACAGTTACAAAAACAAATATTTGTTTATTTTTCTCTATTAATTATATGACCATAGTTATTTTAAGGATATTTTTATATCTAGTTTTTACAATTAATAACTATGTAAAATTAATGTAGTTTATTGTCGTAGATACAGAATTTTATGTTCTAAAACTTTTATTTAAATGTGTATAATAATCAAAATAATATGAATAAAATAGTAGAAAATTACAAAATTTTTACATGCTCTATGAACATTTATACATCCTGTATAAATGAGTTTGTATTAACTAATAATTTTAATTAACGATTTATAAATTATTAAATTTACGTTTATCTAATGTATTTGTACATTAACACTTTTATTCTAAGATGTATTGTAGTGTCAGCATGTATTTTTGTAGTTCTATTTAACTGTAACATTTTAACTTCTAAAAACTTAAATCTTTCTATAAATCTTTATTTTATTGTATTTTTTAAATCTTTGCAACTTTTAGCTAATAATCTCAGTTTAACTAAAACTAAACATGTGTATTGATGAAACAAGATACGTACAGACAAATACCTGGCTTTTGGCGTGAATGACCCTCACGTCTTTAATTAGCGTCATTCTTTGTTTAGTATTTTCTAAGAGTAGTTGTGGTTTGTATTTTGTCGTTGAATTGTAATAGCCTCCTAAAGTAATGACGGGCAGTTGCCGCGAAATATGAAAATGTTGCTTAACAAAAATTGTACAATTTGAACTTCTATGTAATTTAAATGGAGTTTAAAAATACTCGTTTTCAATTGCTTATTGTGAAAATATAAAAGATATTTAAGACCTGGCACAACTTGTTTCATATAGTGTGAACTGTGAATATTCTATTTTCATGTAAAATAATTAAAAACTCAAGGAACACTATGGATAAATATGTTCTTTTATGTTAAAAATTTTAAGTCTTCTTTGCGCATTTATAATTTACACATGCGCAGTTCAGGTTCTGTACACGCTTGATAAAATGACATAGGTTTCGTTCATGATATATATATTTCATTCTATACACAATATTATATTTTTATTAATTTAATAAAAATATATAAAATAATATTCTAAATTTTAATTATTTTAGTAAATAATATATTTTTGTTAATTTGCTTGTACATGAATGTTTAAATATATTTTTACAATAACATTTCTTCTGCATTTCTAGACGTACTAAAAATATTCAAAGATATAACGTGTTTGACATATTTATACAAATATAACCTACCATTTTGTGCTTTCTATCGTAATTTGGTATTTTGCTAAAAAAAAAAAACGGTTCGTTTGAATTATCAAAAATACAGGTTATGAATCTACACTTGAATAAGGAACTTGTAGTTAATAATGAATTTATAATACTAGTATGTGCGGTATAGCATCAGAAAATAAATGTTTTTTTATTTAATTTGAAAATTGCTAAATTTTAATTAATGCAATAGACATAAATGAGAAAAATAAGATAAAAACAAAAATCGTTGACAATTCTCACCAATTTTTTTTTTTGCTGGCGCTGTGCTTCATTTTTATTCCAGATTAGAGAAAGATAGCAACACATAATCTTATTAGATATTTACTCTAGCTACAAGTAGAAGAAAGTTATAAAAATATAATCATGTACCTTTTATAGAAGTACAGATACTCATATGAAGCAGAACGAACTACAACTCTTAAACCGATTGTTGCCGTTGTTGTTGATGTTGTTATGGTACTCGTAATGTTGATTCTTTCCATATTTGCAATCCAATTTGAAAACAGGACGAAATTATATATTTGTTATGATCTGACAAATGAAAAGAACATCCGATGCGGTGTGTTTCATCAACATACCTACGGAAACGGATATGTTGCTAAAATCAGTGGTGCGCACATATTGCCAATTAAAATTATATTTTTATAAAAAAATTTATGACTGATCGATTCTCAAACGACTGACAAAAATATTTAATTTGTTTCTTTAATTGCAATTAAAATTAAACTAAAAAGTAAAAATTATTTTATAGCAATGTCAGACAAATATCTAGACCGATGACATCATATGGAGCAGTATACGGTAATGAACCATAATAAAATAAGAAAGATATTATACGTGTAAAACAAAGGTGTAAATGGTTAATCGTCAGTGAAGTATTAGTCATATTTTCATATATTCAGAAAATAGAGCAATATCAAACTCTAATGGTTCTATATACAATTTAAAAGAAAAGAGAAGTAGAATAATAAAAACAGAAACAGAAAAACATTTTTTAAGAGAATCAAATTAACAATAAAAAATAAGTTAGTAAAAAACAACTGAAGTAAAGAATTGCAAAATTTTTTTATTGAAATGGAAGAAATAAAATAAATACTAAGTTCTTCTATGAAAGAAATAAATGAGGAAATAAATGAAAGCAAGAAACAAATAAAATAGAAGATAAACATCTTTAGATTAGAAATTAAAGAGAAAGAGGAAAAATGGTAAAAGAAAAAGGAAATCTATAAACAAGAATTATAAAATTTGAAGAGATGATTAAATCGCAAGAAAAGAAATGTCGTAAAAATATTATAAATAAAGGAGTACCTAATAATGCAAACAATATGCTGTAGCATTTGTAATTATGGGTAAGCTAAAACACAAATTGTTACAATTTAAACCAAAAAAAGAGCGAATAGCCCACTTAAGAATTGGAGCAAAGTCTTTTAATTTATCGATATTAAACATTTACGCGCCAACAGAAAACATAAGAGAAAGAATTTTTCTATGAAAAAATTGAAAACTAAATGAAAAAAATACCAAGAGCAGACACAATAATAGTGTCAGGAGATTTTAATGCTCAGATTGAAAAAGAAAATTAAATAAAACAAGGAACACGAAAATATACCATACATGAAAAAAAAAACAAATGACAATGGGTAAAGACTATGTAACTTAGTAGCATTAACAAATATGTATATAAATAGCACTAAATATAGTTACTCGAAATGTCACAAAATAACTTGGATGTTAATTAAAAAAATATAGAACATGCAGTGTACAGATTCAGATCACTTTATGGTAACGGCAACTTTAAGACAAAAAATAAAGAATATATCTAAGTACAAGAATATCCAACACGAATGGGACACAAAAATGAAAGAGGAAAATATTCCAAGCAAGTGGAAAATAAACTAAAAGAACAAGTTAGCAAAGAAGAGGATGCAGAAACACAATGGAATAGAATGAGTTAAAATTACACATTTATAACCTAATTAAATCAATTTGGAACGAAGAAACAATGCCAAACGAATGGAAAACGGGAGAAATTATAAGAATACATAAAAAAAGAAGACTAAATGTATGCTAAAATTACAGAGGAATTACTCTCCCAATTACAGCGTACAAAATACTATCTACAATAATACAAAGAAAACTGGCAATTTCTACTAAAAATGTAATAGGGCAATATCGTTGCGGGTTTCCTCAAGCCAAATCAACCATAGATACCATACACACAGTAAAACAAATAATGGAAAGCTCACGAATATAAAATGGAAATAGAAATACTCTTCATAGACTTCTAACAAGCTTTTGACTCAATCAAACGAACAAAGCTAAAACAGTTAAAAATACCTCTCAAATTGAGAAGATTAATTATGGTGACGATGGGTAGAACAACAGTTAGTGTCGTGACGCAAAATGGGGAAACGGAAGAATTTGAAATAAACAAAGGAATACGACAGGGAGATGTTTTATCGGCAACATTGTTTAATTTAGCACTTGAATACATGCTTAGAAATACTTACAAAGGATCACTCAGAACAAGCAAAGTACAAATAGTAGCATACGCGGACGACATAATACTGATAACAAAAAGATTAGAGGTATATGAATAAACCCATATATAAACCACTTTAATATTATTACGTAAATACTAAGAAATAGGAATAAAAATTTTATATTTATTAAACCAAAATTTCGGGCGTCGTTGTTCAAAAATTAATTTTATAATTATTATGCATAAACAAGAATCTGTTCTGAAAATTTGTTTTAAATCATACAAATAGTATGCTTAAAATAAATGAAAAATTGGAAACATTGTATTATAATAAAATTGTTTAATTCTTTCAAGTATATAATATATATATATATATATATATATATATATATATATATATATATATATATATAAAACTGGATAAATAGTAAAGCTAAAGTTAAATTTTAAAAATTTTAGTAATTTTTTCCTGGGAAAATTGACAACTCTTTACGGAAGTATAATTATATAATTTTTGTAGGCACTAGAATTTTTTTTTGTGAAATTGTGATTAACTATAGATAAATAATATAGCCATAATATATTTTCAGAAATTTAGTAATTTTTTCTCGAAAATACTGTATTTTGTTAAAATTATATAATTTATGTGAGCATTAGGAGAATCTTTTGGCAAAATTTTATTAAAATCAATGAAATAACGCAACCATAATAATTTTTTATAATTTTATTAATTTTTTCTCCGAAAGTTGGCAACACTATATTTAAAATTATATTATATAATTTTTGTGGGCACTCGATAAAAATCTTTTGTGAAAATTTGGTGAATTATAGATAAATAATATAGCCATAAAAAAAATTTGTTTTTTTTTCGGAAATTCAGCAACACTGTATTTTGTTAAAATTATGTAATTTATGTGGCCACTAGGAGAATCTTTTTCCAAAATTTGATTAAAATCGTTCAAATAATGTGGCCATAATGAATTTTTAAAAATTTCAGTAATTTTTTCTCTTGGAACGTTAGCAACACTGTATTTTATTAAAATTATATAATTTATGTACTAGAGGTATTTTGTATAAAAATTCTATTAAAATCGGATAAATATTGTGGCCACAATAAATTTTTAAAAATTTTAGTAATTTTTTTCTCAGAATGTTAGCAAATAAAATCGCATGTCTATTTTGGGTACTTAATTAACCTATCCTGAAAATTTCATTAAAATCGGTTGAACCGTCTGGCAGAAATTGCTATCACAAAATTTTGACTGACGACCAAGCGAGTGGGTTGACGACGCACATTCATTTTTTTAAAGTTTTTTTGATATTCCGCATGTTTTTATATCAAATACTTTCATTATAGAACCCAGCCGACAAAAAATCTATTAAAATTTTTTTTAAAATTTATTGTGGCTACATTACTTCTCCGATTTCGATCAAATTTTCAGAAAAGTTTCTCCTAGTGCTCACATAAATTATAATTTTTATTAAAATACAGTATTGCCATCTTTCCGAGAAAAAAAATTAATATAGTTTTTAAAAATTCGTTATAGGTACATTATTTATTCGAATTTAATCAAATTTTTACAGCGCCTTTATAAATTATACAATATTAGTAAAATACAATGTTGCCAACTTTTGGTGAAAAAAAATAATTAAATTTTATTCTTATTTCTAATCATTTATGTGATAATGTCAAACTGGTCTATATATGGGTTTACCATATATTTCTAATCTTGTTAAAATAAATGCTGTTGCAGTGCAATCATGCAAATGGCATAAAACACTGCGTGGAAAAATTCCTAACCGAAAACTCACAAGAAACATTAAATGCAATCAGAAAATTTAGAGAGTGTGTGTGTGAGAGAGAGAGAGAGAGAGAGAGAGAGATTGTATATATGAAAAAGAGAAGTATGATTATTTGACTAAATTTGTTCCAATATTATAATAAATACAAACGGAATTAGAATATAAAATTTAGTGGCATCTGCCAGTGGCCTAAGAGTATGGGAGTTGGAAGTAGATGTGAGTATTTCTATGTAAATATATGAGTACAATCATGGCCTACTGCGATAAGAATGCTATCCGAATACTTTATTCGACATCAAACGAACTGTGGAACGTACGGGGCGTGGTTGGGGGGTGGGGGGTTAAGAAAATAGTTAGGGGCATACGACAATTTTGGGAAAGTGAGTGCTAGAGGAAATAAATGGTGTTGGTTTTTTCCGGTTGCTGAAACTTGGATGCTAAGTGGATAATTACGTTTTGGGTTTTCTATTTGTATTTTCATTTTTTTAAATTACCTGATTAATGAGATTTCAATTGTTTAAAACTTTTAGTTCTTCTTTTCTTATTCTTATTAGGATGCTGCTTTTCTAATGACAAATTTTATATTTTGTTTTTACTTTCTTAGTTTTATTTTAATACATTTTTATTAACTTGATTTTTTCTTGTCTGTCTGCTTGTTTGTTTGTTCGGTACAAATTTTGTAATTGATTTATAATTAATTTCTCCATGAGCTAGAGACTTGAAACTTTAAACATAGCTCAGAACTGGATGACAATGCAATATTAATTAATTAATAATATTGGAATTCCGTACATTTGTGTATTTAACAATTTTTTTTTTTTTTCAAAATACAAAAATTACAGAAAAAAAACTACAGAAAATATAGAATACACACACAAGACTAAAAAGCAGAAAATTATTATTTAATTAAAAAAAATAAATTAATATACCACGTTCTTAAAACGGATTAAAAAGTGTAAAATCTCAGCCTCATACAGATTTATAACCCCATACAGATTCCTGACCCCCATACAGATTGTCCTGAAAATTTGTGATTGTAAATTTTTAATAGCTATGACAATACTTGCAAGATATAAAACAAAAAGTGGAGCACAACGACAGCTACTTCCTACATACCTTACTATTATCTATTGTATGCGATCCACGTTTTTTGTTTTAAGTCTTACAAATATTATCATAACTATTAAAAATTCACAATCACAAATTTTCAGGACAATCTTTATGGGGGGGGGGGGTGAGAAATTTGTATGGGGGTTAGAAATCTGTATGTGGCTGTGAAAAATTATTTTATGCTTTTTAGTCCGTTTTAAAAACGTGGTATATTAAAAAAAATATTTAGATAATTATTTAAATTCTTTTTACAAAAAATGTATCGTAATATGAATGACGTAACAACGATACAAAATTTTAATGTCAACTGAGAGAGTCTTATGGAATGCAAAGTACTAAAATGTTAAATATAATGATACAAGTATTTAATTAAAAAAAAATAATAAATTATAAATTTTTTAATTTATAAAAATTTTCCCATATTATAATTTTTTATATATCTGAAAACATTCATAAATTTAAAATAACATGCATATTACAATTATATTCAATATTAATAATAAAAAATTTAAGTAATATTTTAGAAGAAATAATTTTTAAAATATTTTTTATTATTTTAAATTAAATTAAATAAATAGTCGCTTTTGTCACTTAAATTCAGTAAAATTTGGAAAAAACACAAAATATTAGTATTTATCTGAAATCTGTTTTTGCATTTTTACGCAATTGGAGTGTTTTCAACCATTATCACTAACTTTGTGCAATATTGTAGATATATTTGTTAATTGTTTAATGAAAAATATTGTTTAATGAAAGCAACAAGTTTTATACATAAATTATTATTTTTGTTAATAGTTTTTAAAATAAACAAAATTTTGAAGTTAGTAAGACATATTGGCTCGTATTCATTATTCTTTTCGAGCACGTTTAGTTAAAAGCAGTCAAGATTTCAATATTAATGTTTACTTTTATTATGTATCAAATATAAATTAGTTTTATAAATTAGATATTTTTACTATATTTTAAAATATAAATAATAATAAAGATAGTTCTAATATTTTTTAAATAAGTACTTTCAGATATACGCACTTTTATCTAAAAACTCTAAGAGGAGCTAGGAATACGGGTCAATGTATTCTTGTGCTAGAAATGAATATTTTATCTTGCAGGATTATTGCATCATATATTATGCATGTAAGCAGAAAATTATATTTTCTTTTAAATTTTTCGTTCATAGCAACATTTTATTAGATTTGTGTGTCGAAATACGTATATGCATTTTGCATGAGCAAAAAGAACAAGTTTTACTTGAACAAAATTTTCTGAAGGATTAAATCGTTTATCTGGCAGATATTTCGTTTCCGTTCAAAAGGTTTTAACAACGGAATCGTATTTAATTGTATTTTGTTTGTATGTTTTATTTTTATTTTATTTGTTTTTTTTTTTGCTATAAAATCTGAATATAGGAAAACACAAAAATTTGAATGTAGACCGATATAAAATTTTATACCGTACTAGATTTTATTTACAATAATTAATGTAAAATATTTAATAGGTTTTTACTAGTTATTTCTGTGATTATATTGTAATGTAAAAAAAATTAATTAGTTGGCGTTTAAGTTTTAAAATTATTATAATTAAATTCGGGCGTTAAAATTTTTATTAATTTGTATTGCATTAAAAATAAATGAATATTGTAATTTGGTATATATATATATATATATATATATATATATATATATATATATATATATATTATATACCGGGTGTATACTTGGTTTATGCAATATAGGAAAAACAATGTTATTTTTTTAACATCGTAATTCCTGCCTCCCCGTTAGTTTTAGAGAAAAATTATAAGAGACAAAAATTATTTAGAATTAAAAACTACATTATTTACGCTTAAAATAATTGTGATATTACGTCTCAGTAATTAATTATTAATTAAATAAATATTATCAGTTTTCAGCAATATCAGACAGCCATGGACAAAACGCGAATGTATTTTGTTCACAAATGTCAGTGTATTGTCATTTAAATACAAAATACATTCGTGTTTTGTCCACGGCTGTCTGATATTGCCGAAAACTGTTAATATTTATTTAATTAATAATTAATTACTGAGACGCAATATCGCAATTATTTTAAGCGTAAATAATTTAGTTTTTAATTGTAAACAATTTTTGTTTCTTATATTTTTTCTCTATAACTAACGGGGAAGCAGGAATTGCGATGTTAAAAAAATAACATTGTTTTTCCTATATTGCAAAACCAAGTATACACCCGGTATATATATGTTTTACTAATGAAAATGATAAAAAATCCCAAGAATTAAGGTTTAAAAATATGTATTAAATTAATTTTGTTAGCTGGCTCTTTTATCTGTATTCCAAATTATCAAGGCGTCCGACGGGTTCAAATCCCGTCAGTGACAGAATTTTAAAATTATTTTTCAAATAAAAATTAAATAGTAAAATATGCAATGTTGAACATATTTTATTTCCAGTTTTGTTTATATCTTACTTAGAATTAAAAAAAAAAAAACATTTTACCTACTCAATAGTTACATTGTTCTATAGTAAAATTTTCCTCGAAAAACATCTCAACTATTAATAAAACTTTCATCAAAATTTGTTCGATAAATAGCAAGTTTTAAGCGCACAGTTTGTATAGTTTACAACGTGAGCCGCAGGCAAACGCTGCATTGTTCTATAGTAAAAAGTTTCTCGTAATACGTCTCAACTATCAATAAAACTTCCATCAAAATCTGTTTCATGGATCTGTATTTATAAGCAAAAATTTTTGATAAATTTTTATCATTTACAGGATTTGCCTACGGCTCATGATGCATTATTTTGTTGTAAAACTTTTTTTGAAAAACGCCTTATCTATTAATAAAACCCTCATCAAAATGTGTTCAGCGGATGCCACATTATAAGCAAATTATATTTTTGTTGTTTACAGCTTTGGCTTGCGGCTCATGTAGATTTATTCCCATTTTTAATTTTTTCTATCTTTGTGGCAGTATTACCCAGCTCTGCTAAATTTCAACTTTATAACTCACTTTCAAGTTGCATTTTGAAACCGGACAAACAAACATACATACATACATATTTACCTTGTGATTTATATGTATAGAAGTACTAAATATGTGTAATTAATATATAAAATATTTCGTTAAAACAATATATTCAATGGTACATACATAAATGTAACTCTTGCAAAGTACCATTGTTGTTTGATTTGAAAATTAGATTATATTATCGAGAGCGATACCACAAATACAACTCATATCTTTTTATATTTTTGAATCAAATCGAAAACTAAATCCGCACGGAAAAGACTGATACATATGGACATTTCTTTCTATCGTATCTGTATATGGTCATGCCTATGCCCGCCCGATAACTGAATTCTTTTGACGATTGTAGAGCAAAAGAATATTGTATTTCTTTGATGTAGTTTGTATTTGCGCCGTTATGCGTATAATATACGGTTTTGGAAAATTGTAATCCATGCATGAGATGTGCTTTGAATATTATATAACCGGAACGTGAGGGTTTAAGACTACATTAAGGAGAAGTTACTAAATTTTTTTTTTTCGTCTGGCGTGACTATCGTTTGAATTTTGTGGAAGTAGAAACAGTTTCATACGGATACGGAAACTTAAACAAAAAGAACAAATTAATCTGCAATATCAAATAAGATGTAATTTGAAAGCTTTAAGAAAAAGTTGCTGCTATTTTAATTTCATATTTAGTTTGTATTATTTTTTTTTTTTATGCAAGGTTGAGAATTAGATATTTAATTTTATTGTACATTTGATGCAAATTTTTATATATATATATATATATATATACATATATATATATATCCGCATCGTATGAGAATTTTTTTATTATTTTTTTTTTAAATAATGTGACGTTTTGGTGCTTATCTAAAAACAAAAAATGCGCTAGCCGGAAGTACTAATATCACATATAGGTCAAATTAGACAATGAAGAAAAAAATTTAGGTAAACTTACTTTATTTGTAACAATTTTGAAAGTTACAATATTTACATTTAAAATTTAATATTATAAATGAAGTAAATATGACATGAGTATTTTAATGTACAGAGGACATAATTACACTGTTACTGAAAATAAGTATTTTAATTTTTCAACTATTCCAGTAATTATTTCGCCAACTGCATACAAATGGTTGTGCGTTTGTGAGTTACTAGATGAACAGCCCTAGCTTACTCAGTAATTTTATGTAAACAAATAATATATTTCGATATAATAAATTAACACACTACAACTAACCTACAACTATACGGCTGTTTTTTGTATTTTGTTGTTTTTCTCATTACTAAAAGGCAAACTTATTTATTTACTAGAAAAAATACACTCACTGAAGAAAATTAGATTGCAGTTGAGGAACAATGAAAATGAATTTAGGTGTAGCTACTAGTTACCTCAAAACTGTTTGTAATTATAAATAAAACCACTTACTACTTAAAGTTCAGGTATTTGATTACTTATATTCAACACCGATTTTTCTACGTAAATATGTTTTACAGTTTATCTACTAAGTATTTATACCATTTTAGTATCGTAAAGATAATCTTTATGGTTACGTAGAAACTGTAGAACATATTTACATAGAAAATTGCACAAAAATCTAAAAAAATATAGTCGTAACAATTACAAAACCTGGAGTAGCAAATTTCCATGGCAACAACTTAGTCAAAAAATAGTCTACATTAGTATTCAAAACAGAGAGAAAATGCAAAATGTTTATTAGATAGAAAGTAGTGTTATTTTATTATATCTGAATGTTATATTTTTACTATTCGGTATTCGGCCATATATCTGATTTTAATACCGAATATTTGATTGTAAAAAATATGCGAAGTACTACACCAATTTATTATTTTAAAACAAGAAAATGTTATCCAAAATTAACTTCATAAAGTACGAGAAACATGTCACCTTATGTTCAACTATAATTATAATTAATGAGCTTTACGCAGAAAGTGTACTTATGTATAATTTATTTATATTAAGATAAATTATTAAATTTAATAATTATCAAACAAATTATATTTTCATCAAACAACAAAAAAACATTTATTTATTTATTTATTTATTAAAAATGTAAGAAATATTTAAGATACATAAGTATTTGGGAGTTGTTCTCAATAACTTGACATGTCAATACACTGGATGCTATTTACCCTAAATTAAAAAACAAATTCTTTCACTGCCTAAGTTTAACAAATAAACATTTTACTGTACAAAGAAGTCTACCAATCATGCTTTAAATTGTCAAAAAAATATACATTTGATATAGTTGAATATTCGGTTGAATTTCGGTCGAATATACGTTATTCGATTATTTGTCACATATTATAATTTAATAAATTTAGAAACTTTATTATGTAAAATGAATGTAGGTACCCGGATACTTTGTCGTCTTGACTAAGTTGCTTTTTGTCGTCCCAACAATGATTAAATTTTATTTTTTTAATGCATTATCGCAATTTAAGTTCAGGTTTGTCTTCTGAAGGGTCTGTATAAATGATTAGTTTTTGATAATATTACAGATATTGTACCGATCGTAATACTGCTTCTCTTTTTAGTCGAAATGGTAAAACAGCTAGAAATTGTCAAAAGTCTTCTAATAAATCTCAAACATATATGGAAGGAATCGACTGCTCGATAAATCTCTTGAGCGTCTAAAGATGGAATAGCAATTTTTATTGTGCTTTATATTTTTCTTTGTGGTAGGACGCTCAAGGTAAACCAAATCTTTTACCCGTCGCGTCGTCCCCACAAATAATAGTCAGAACAGTGAGATCTGGTAATTTTACATTTTCACACATAACCAAGACCACCACCATCACGATCACTATTACTATCACCATAGAAATCACTATTACCATTATCGTAACCATTAAATTATATTCCTGGTTTGCGATGTTCAAACCCAAATAACTTTTGAAAAATGTATTTTTTTTTAATCAAAAGTTACGTACTTTTGTCTGGTGAATCAGAATCTGCAATAAAAAGAAGGTTCCTATTTAAGATTTCAAAGTTGATTTTCACCTACTTCCAGGGGTTGAGGGGACGGTTCAAATTCGGTACCACATTTACTAGAGCTCGAAAAATTATTTGGCACGTATTTTTTTATTTTTCAATCTGATGTGTATATCAGGTTATACATGTGATCTGAAATACTCTGTACACGTATTTCGGTAGCTAAGCTTTTATCATAAATAGCAAAAGACAAAGCTAAAGTCTCGTATTTTTTGCTACTGATGATGAAAGCTTACCTTTTGAAATACGTATATAGCTTTTTAAAATATTGTTTGTGGTTTAAGGAAAATTATTTTATTTTATTAACTTTTCGCCACAGTCAGATCATATTTTATTTTATCAAGCATATGATCAAAATGGGTCCACAGTCGCACACAGTTTTGTGGTGATACATGTGCATATAATGCAGTGAAATGAATTATATCACGATAAATGTGCTTCAATTTCATAAAGAATGGTAATTTGCCACGTTTTGAATATATAAAATATTTCCAGTTTGTTACGTGTTCGCTACTGGTATCTACCTCAGCAAATACTATTTATGTCTACTTTGTTGTTTTATAACTCTCTCTTGTTTGATTTATTACCGAAGATTATTAAGCATTGAAAACTCACACATTTGCTGACGTTTGTACTATTTGTTCTTATTGCTTGAAATTGGGTTAAATTATTATTAATGATTTTATCTGTATAACTTATTTTGTCATATTGGTCATTTATTTCTTTCGGTTAAACAATTTTTTTAATAAAATAAATTGATATATTTGAATGCATTATTATCGTATTTATACACTAATTTTAAATGGAAATTTAAATATTAATAGTTTGTTAGAAAATTAGTTTTTATTGATTCTTTTAATTATTAATTAGATATTTATCAATATTTACATATATATATTCTAAATATTTATAAAACACGCATTATAAATTAACCAAAGACATTAAAAAAATAACAAATTTTATTTCCACTCAATTTCTACTACCGAAGAAAAGTAATACGCAGGCGCTGTACATACGGAGCAACTAGTTACTAACCCAAATACGTTAACTGTTTTGTAACTTATGTAGTTAATAACTAGTTGATGTCATACAAGTGCATTGTGGTGTGTATCAGAGCTGGGTAGTATTAATAAAAGAGTTATTACTACTTTAAAAAATTTATTTAATATTTTTAAAAATGCTGAAAATTATAAGTAAATTATTTGAATAATAAATAAAAAAATTAATTAAATCTGTTATTAATATATATATATATTATATATATATATATATTATTATATATTATATATATATATATATATATATATATATATATATATATATATTACTACAATTTTAATAACAAAAAAACGAACCGAAATAAAGCAGAAAACTTGCGGTTGTCGGACAACTGAATTGGCAACTAGCACATCGGGTTGCGAGTGACCAATTGTTGACTGATTACTAACTACTTGCCTACCAATTGAACCATGTGTAGCACTTTATTTAACTTTGTGTGTACCTGGTCATAGGCAACTAGTTACCAAGTCGAGTTACTAATTAGTGTGTATAGCGGCTCAATGTTACACAAAAATGGTGTTAAATCAAGTAAGTTATACGCTAATGCTGCACTAGTCCAGCCCAGTGAATAATTACCGTAAGAGTAAATTAATCAATATTTTATTCTCAATTGGAATAACAGTGTTTGCTATACATCCAACATTCATTCAATTTTTTTCTGGATGCAACAGCGATTTTTTTAGGTGACAACCTTTGTTTATTTATTGGTGTTTGGATGTTTTGGTTTCGGCAGTGATATGATGTTATGCGTTTAATAATTAGATTTTTAATTTTTATATAAGTACCTACATATTAATGCAGTGGCAACCAAAAAGTTTGCATTATCTGGAATCATATATTTTATTTTACTAAAAATAAGAGCCATTTTAAATAACGTTTTAATTATTAATGAATTTAATATAATATAATGAATTTAATGAAAAGTAATAACTACAATATAAATTAATTATGTGTATTATTTTTGATGTTAAATTTCATTGTTCAGTGTTAAAACTGTTTCAATATGTGAAAAATTGTCAATTTTTAGAACGAAATATACTTGATTCTTACAAAATATATTTTTAAAAAATTCACATTTTATATCATTAGATAGAAAAAAAAATTGATTTTTTTAAGATTTAAATCCAATATGGGTTTCTTTTAAGATATCATAACTTTTTATTATATCTCAAAAATACATTAAGAAACAAAATATTTTCCTGCTTCAGAAAATATATTTTATAATTATCTATCTTTTTATTTGAAACTTTTTTCTATTAAAAGTTTAATTTAAGAGTTATTCAGAAACAAAAACAAAAATGATTTATTTAGCTTGTAACCTATGGAATTTTTTTTGGCAAGTAATGTTGCCTTTGAAATGGCCATATAAATGTGCACAATATCCAATTTAACAAAAGTTATAGTTATTATAGTTCACAACCTTTCAAAGATGGCACCCGAATTTGGGAATTACAATGATTTTTTTGTAAACATATTAATATGAAACTTTAATGAAATATTTGAATTAAACTTCACATATTCCGAATGATTAATTTCGTTAATGAAATTGCAAATTCTTATTTACAAATTGTCATATGCATATGGAAATTAACAAGTAATTTTATAGATTAAATTTTGCATATGTCACAATGCATATTCTTTGACTAAAATGCGAATTCTGCAACTGTGTACCAAAAATTAGATTAACAAAATATAAATTTTAATAGATATTTTTTGACGCTATCTTGGCTCAGATGGCAGTTGATAGTATCAAAACCTTCGATGATCCTCTCTGTTTTTGATTTCTCGGGCGTCACAGCGCAGCGGTACACAGCTGAAAGAGAATACTCAAAGGGGGATTACTTCGGAGTAGGTTGGTGGAGTAGCGAGTAGGATCCAGTGGTCAGTAACAAACCGAATCACATTAACACACAGATTTATTGATATATTATTGAAAAATGAAAAAAACGTTTACATGTGAAACACAAATATTCGCCACAAACTAGTCGCCCTACCCAAGCGGATTACCGCTACAGACAGGGGTGTCTCTTAGTCACGTGGTAGCCACAGTGTACTCAGAGACTGAGTCAGAGTTTTGTTTAAGCAAAAAATTGTTCATTATATACCATGATTCTGGATTAAACCGGTTTCAACAAACAAATAACAATCTGTCAAAACAACTATTTGAAGTTTCTAGAAAAAACGTTGTACTTTCGGCAAAATTAATAACATAAAACTTTGTCATAATTTACATTATTGCAACACAGTATTTATTACACTTAATAAACTGATACTTGAATTTCTCTTTGTACTTTTGAACACTTAATAAACTTTGTTTTAAACGATTTTTCTCAGGAATTAATTATCGGATTTGAAAGATCAAAATACTGTTAAAAAGCGAATTGAAAGGCCTTTAGAACTGTGTCGTGTTTGACACCTCTTTCTATTTAAAATTTTTGGGGTGCAATCCGCCCTCATCTTAGGGTTGAAGTTATGCAAATATTACTAATCTATTAAGATATCCCCCTTCATACTAAAATTGACGTATTCAAGCGTTTTGCGCAAAAATAATATTGAGTGGCCAAAACTGCGTGTACTATTTTCAGTGGGCTACTCTACATTAAGATATTAAGTACAATTAATAAGAAATGAATAAATATCGTGGATAATAATTGAAAATTAAATTAAAAATTGTCAACTGCATCGTCTGGGAATCGAATCCGGAACCTTCCAGTTTCCGGCTGATCGCTCTACCAACAGGGCTAACGACATCCGACGATTAAGCTAACAATTTTTATCATCCGCTATTAATACGTGTATCCACACGAATTTTCATTTAGTGTATCTGCATTTTTTGAATGTGTCAGTAGCAAAAAAGAAAGTATTTGTTTTTTCTTTTTGTTTCTAATAAGTTTTTTATTTTGTTATATATTTATTATTTAAAAATCTGACGTATATTGTATTGATATAAATATTTTTAAATCTGTGTGTGTTGTTCTACATATCTATTCTGTACGATGTATTCAACGTCAAATGTTTTTGTTTAATATACATTTTACGTAAGTTTTTCTTTTTATTTAATTTTATTTTAATGTATGATTTTTTGTATAATGTTAACACTGCAATGTTTTTTTTACAAAATAAAATATAGATTGCATATAGATTGCCTGAAAAAGGTACGCTCAGTATCGAAACTAGGATGCGCACACAGAAACATTGCCTCAAAACGCTTAAGGTAAACAGCACTCATTTTACGTCCCTAAAGCTGGCGGGGCCGTTTTGCCAAATCGACATGGAAACTATTGGAATTTTAGGCTCTACATTTTTTTAAAAAAATCGAAGGTTTCGCTAGCTTAAGACTAAAGCTAGCGGAACCATAAATAAACTATACGTTCAAATTGGAATCCGAGTAGTCCATAATTAAAGGCTAATTAAAGGCTAATTAAGTGCCCTATTCCCGAATTTTAGGCTCTTTATTTTTTTAAAAAAATTAAAGATTCCGCTAGCTTAAGACTAAAGCTAGCGGAACTTTAAATAAATGACACGTTCAAATTGGAATTTTAGTAGTCAATAATTAAAGGCTAATTAAAGGCTGATTAAGTGCCCTATACCGGAATTTTAGGCTCTTTATTTTTTTTTAAAAAGACGTTTAAATTGGAATCCAAGTTGTTCATAATTAAAGGCTAATTAAAGGCTAATTAAGTGCCTAAAAATAATTGAAAAAAAAATTTTTATTTAATTTTTAAAAAATTCACTTTTGTTCCATTTTGATATGAAACTTCAATTTCGAAGGGTTATTAATGACACAGGCGTTACGTGTAGTTACACAATCCTAATTTAGAAAAATAATTATTCGTCAATAATTAAAGGCTAATTAAAGGCCTAAAAATAATTGAAAAATTTTTTTTATTTAATTTTGGTAATAATCTGCATTTGTAATAAAAATTTGTAAATGTCATGGAGAACTGAATGCGAGAATTTTTATATACGCCACTAATTGTAATATTTTTTATTGATAATGAAAATATACCTATGTATTGTTTTTTATTCGGAAGGCGTACAAAATATTTTTTATGACTTACAATAAGTTAATTAATAGATTTCTTCTTCAAACTTATATACATAGACTAAATATCCACATTTAATTTAGTGTTTTATGGAATATCGATTTAACAAATTGTCATATTTAAACAATAGTAACGTTTTCTTATATCCTTTAATCAGTCTTTAATTATTGACAACTTGGATTCCAATTTGAACATCTCGTTTCTTTAAGGTTCCGCTAGCTTTAGTCTTAAGCTAGCGGAATCTTCGATTTTTTCTAAAAAATGAAGAGCCTAAAATTCGGGAATAGGGCATTAAATTAGCCTATAATTAGTTTTTAATTATTGACTACTTAGATTCCAATTTGAACGTGTTGTTTATTTAAGGTTCCGCTAGCTTTAGTCTTAAGCTAGCGGAATCTTCGATTTTTTTTAAAAAATGAAGAGCCTAAAATTCGGGAATAGGGCACTTAATTAGCCTATAATTAGTCTTTAATTATTGACTACTTAGATTCCAATTTGAACGTGTTGTTTATTTAAGGTTCCGTTAGCTTTAGTCTTAAGCTAGCGGAATCTTCGATCTTTTTAAAAAAATTAAGAGCCTAAAATTCGGGAATAGGGCACTTAATTAGTCTATAATTAGCCTTTAATTATTGACTACTTAGATTACAATTTGAACGTGTTGTTTATTTAAGGTTCCGCTAGCTTTATTCTTTAGCTAGCGGAATCTTCGATTTTTAAAAAAAATGAAGAGCCTAAAATTTGGGAATAGGGCACCTAATTAGCCTATAATTAGCCTTTAATTTTCTAATAGTTTTCATGTCGATTTGGCAAAATGGCCCCGCCAGCTTTAGGGACGTCTCATTTTTGCTTTGTGTTCTCACACTAACATACCAACTGCAAATATTTCTGATTATACACAGCGTACTTAAGGAAGGTCCCCCCTATTCAAAAATATAAATATCATTTTCTTACTTGACAGACTGTATATATATATATATATATATATATATATATATATATATATATATATATATACAGATATATACCGGGTATTGCAAAAATATGGAAACGGTCAAATATTTCGAGAAATACACATCAGATCGAAAAAACAAAAAAAAAGTCTTCAATATTTTTAAAAAGCTAACTCCCCCCCAAGATGGTGGGAAATGGGTCAACTTTGAAATCTTAAATAGGAAACCTAATATAGTCTACCTACACAGGCGACCGCTCTCTGTGTGTAGGTACCTGCTCCGTGTATGTATGCCCGCTTATGTGTGTGTGTCCGTCGATTATAGCGCTATCATGAATAGAAAAAAATGTTTCAGACAAATCCTACGTACTTTTAGCCATAGTGTATTTCTCGAGATATTTGACCGTTTCCATACTTTTGCCCTACCCGGGCGCATATATAATTATATATATATATATATATATATATACAGGGTGTTCGTTCGCTTGGTTGATATAGGGCAATAACATGGGATTTCGATAATATGCAGAATACTTCTTTCTGAAGTAAAATTCGGAGAAATACCTGAAATACTTTTCGATAGGGAATAAAAAGTTATATAATCTGGTTTTAGTTTTAGTTTGCTAGCATGTGTCGTTTGAGCGCTAGAATTTTTTTTAAATGTTTTTTAGAATTTTCAATAATTTTTCCTGCTAAATCAGTATGAGTTAGAGAAAAAAGTTACTTAGCTATTATGTAGCTAATTTTTTTCTCTATTTTACTGAATTTTTTCAGAATTTTTTTAAACAAGTTTTGAAAAAAGTTATATTTGAAAAAAATTTGAAATATAACTTTTTTTAAAATTTGCTCAAAAAAATCTGAAAAAATTTAGTAAAATAGAGAAAAAAATTAGCTACTTAATAGCTAAGTAACTTTTTTCTCTAACTCATACTGATTTAGCAGGAAAAATTATTGAAAATTCTAAACAACATTTTAAAAAAATTCTAGCGCCCAAACGGCACATGCTAGCAAACTAAAACTAATACCAAATTATATAACTTTTTATTCCCTATCGAAAAGTATTCCAGGTATTTCTCCGAATTTTACTTCAGAAAGAAGTATTCTGCATATTATCGAAATCCCATGTTATTGCCCTATATCAATCAAGCGAACGAACACCCTGTATATATATATATATATATATATATATATATATATATATACCTGTTTGAAGATAATACTATTATTATAAAAGCAGGATTAAATAAATGAAATAAAACACTCAAAAACCAATCCTGTTGCTATAATTTTTTTAACTAATACCAATTTTAAGGCAACTATCACATAACTATCACATCCGAAAATCGAGCTTGTAGTACCAGCCATTGTGTTTATAATTACCAATTTTTAAATTACACTTGTCAGTTGTCTAATTATGAATATAGATTCAGTGTTACTAAAATGTGATAAGTTTATTCAAAAGTGGTTAAATTTTGTCAAATGTTTAATAATTTCTATTTTTATTTTAATGGTCTAATTTATTTATATACTGGGTGTCCGAAAAGTTTGGACTGGGTCAAATATTTCGAGAACGAAAGGTTGGATTAACACGATTGCAAAGGAACGTTGTTTTTGACACAATTATCTACCGAATTCTGTTGTAAAAAACCACCCTCACCCCTCCTAAGAGGGTGAGCGTAAGGGTAGTTTTAAAATTTTAAATGGAAACCCCCAATTTTTTTTTCATTTTTGGATTCCTTGACAAATTCTGTGTATGGCCCCAAAATTTCACACCCAACCCTCGCCACCCCTCCACAGGGTATGAAAAAAATGATTGAAATAAAAATGATACTGAACAGTTTAAAAGCTCAACTAAATCCACAACAAAAATAAACATGTCAAAAAAAACATGTAACCCCACCCAAAATTTCACCCCCAACCCCCGCCACCTCTACACAGGGGAAGAAAAAAAATGAAGAAAATGATTGAAATAAAAATGAAGAGGTGGCGGGGGTTGGGGGTGAAATTTTGGGTGGGGTTACATGTTTTTTTTGACATGTTTATTTTCGTTGTGGATTTAGTTGAGCATTTAAACTGTTCAGTATCATTTTTATTTCAATCATTTTTTTCATCCCCTGTGGAGGGGAGGCAAGGGTTGGGTGTGAAATTTTGGGACCATACACAGAATTTGTCAAGAAATCCAAAATTAAAAAAAAAATTGGGGGTTTCCATTTAAAATTTTAAAACTACCCTTACGCTCACCCCCTTAGGAGGGGTGGGGGTAGTGTTTTACAACAGAATTCGGTAGATAATTGTGTCAAAAACAAAGTTCCTTTGCAATCGTGTTAATCCAACCTTTCGTTCTCGAGATATTTGACCCAGTCCAAACTTTTCGGACACCCAGTATGTATATCTATATAAAAATCCCAAATTTGAGGCTTTTATGATGCAATATTTTTTAATGCTCGTCATACACATATTCACTAACTAAAACTCTCGTGAAAATAATCCAGAAGTAGTTTGTTTAATAACAATAAACATAGAAAGTAAAAACATAATATTACAACAATAATCTTGTAATAGTTATTGTGTCATATTTAATAAATCAAATTTAATAAATTAATTAATGTGATTAATAAAAAACATGACACATCATCTCTATTCAGTACCAGCACCAACACGATATCACAAATGTTCTAACAGACATTTTACAAAGATTAATATTTAATACACTTACATCACAGATGTGTTGCGAATACTAGCTTTGTTTCATGGTTTTCATTTTGTTTGTAAATTTTTCTCCAGAAGCGAAATACAAGTCTTGAAATTTACTATGTGTTTATTATGTATATACGTATAACAATCACTCAACACGCTTTAAATGTTTTATACAAAAAAAAAAAAAACTTGGGAACAATGACATCTGAGTTTTCCGTTTTATCACAATAATATTTGTTTAAAACGTTTTATTTATTTTATTTATTTTCATATCGTATGAATTGAAACATTTATATTTTAAGATATTAATAATTTGTATCAAATGCCATGATATTTCACATTTAGTTTGTAAAATGATTTTCTTTTTGTTTTGTTTGTTCATTACCGTGTTTAGAACAACATTACATAATGTTTTTTGGTAAGTTTTTATTCTAACTTACATGATAGTGTTTAAGTATTGAAGTAATATCTGAAGCGTATTGTTTCTAAATATTTATTTTTTTGTGATTTATATATATATATATATATATATATATATATATATATATATATATATATATATATATATATATATATATATATATATATATATATATATATATATATATATATATATATATATATAGGATATTCTATTTAAGTTCTTAGCTAAGATATTTTGAGAAACATTAAAGATGCGACTTTGGTTCAATTAGACAGAAAAAATCCAATGTTATAATATCATAAAGGTGCATTATTGGTTTTATAAATTAAATAGGTATATGCGAAATCTTAAAATTTGTATAATTAATTTTTTCTTTATATCTATCCTTTTAACTTGAGAAATTTTCAAAAATTCAGTTTCTAATTTTTTTCTACTAAACGATGCATCTTAGAATAATAGTTTCTTCACTTCGTTATAGTACTCGTTATTCCGCATTTTTTTATACCACGCTTATTTTCCTACAACCTCATAATTTTTAAGGAAAAAAATAAAAACAAAAAAATCAAAAAAAAATTCTAGCACCCAAACGGCATATGCTAGTAAATTAAAGCTAATACCAAATTATAGGACTTTTTATGCCCTATCGAAAAGTACTTTTTCGAATTTTACTTGAGAAATAAGTATATCGCAAATTATCGAAACTGCATGTTAAACGCCCATACCAACTTGACGAACGAACACCCGAGCAATATTTTGAACGAGCAATAATTCAATATCATTTTAATATTAAAAAATATAAATATTTTTATATTATTTATATTATCCATTCACTATGCAAATATTTTTCATATTTCATATTAATTTTGTCATCTTAAAGGTTCTATCCTCAAATTTAATAGTTACCTATTTCCAATGGCCGTTCAAATTTAAAAGAATTTAAACAAAAAGTTTTATACTTGTAATAAACGTGTTATAATTCGATTATATGTGGAGTTGTCGATATAGGATTTATTTAAAGTTTTTTTTATTTGTTCCAAGTATAATTTCTGTGTTAAAGTTTGAACTGCAATTTGAAATACAAATTCATAGTGTACACCTTTTGCAAGAGTAGTTAATTTACATTTAACATAGTACGTTTTTAATTCACCAATAATTATTTACTTAAAATTTTACTTAAGGGGTTACATACGTGTATTCTGCCCTAAACTTTGACAATGGATTAAAGAAAAAGTTCTCATTAGATTGAAACGAGTTTTTTTTTTATTAAAAAGATCAAGTATTCAAGAATATAATACGTGGTCAAGAACGGCCACGGTCATCGTGGTCATAGGGGAAACGGTCATGTTCCTTCGTGGAAATAAAATGGCGGCAATTTGAAAAAAAAATTAGTTTTTAACCCGTGTTTTTCAAAGATTAACAATGAAGGAATGCATTTTTTTGAAATTTCTGATATATGCATGTAAAATTTTACATAAATCAGTTGACAATTGAGAGAATTTTGATGTCCACCGCAAACGAACTCCTTGAATGATCATGACCACGATGACCGCGGCCGTTCTTGACCACGTATTATATTCTTGAATACTTGATCTTTTTAATAAAAGAAAACCTCGTTTCAATCTAATGAGAACTTTTTCTTTAATCCATCGTCAAAGTTTAGGGCAGAATACACGTATGTAACCCCTTAAGTAAGTTAAATCACCTATAGGCAGCGTATACATGTAGAGTTGGCTAACTGCTGTTGATAATTATCTGCATTTACAAACAAGCATTACATCTGACACTTGATTTGATATGTATATGTATATTTAAATTAAAAAAAATTAAAAATTATGGCAGCATTTAATTTTATTACTTTTTAAAATATAACACATCCGTATTAGATTAATTCAATTTGTTTCAAGAATTCTAAATAATTAAGAACATATGTTTGTCTCTGTGAGGTGTATTGCTTTTCAATCATTATAATTTATAATGCTTATAAAACCTCTCTATTATTGATAAATAGAGATAATTCTGTAATCGTTTAGTCTGGATATCTTAATAATGGACGGTGACTATAAATTGTTGAAGTTAAGGGAAAATTAAAAAATATACGATTACATACTTGTGTCAGGTATTGAAAGTTATTTTAACGTGATAATTGTTTAAATAAATTTATGGAAGATATTTACTTGGGTTAGTCGACTTAGTTCACTCAATTCGTAAACGCTCAATAAACAAACTTACAACAAATCACTATCAATTAGGTCCGAACTATTTAACAGTCTCTCACTTTCTACTTAGAACTAATAAAATAGTTTTGCAAAGATGTCAACCCTTGGGCATAGGGTAGTCATAAACCTGTCATCTGGGGCCATGTATTTACACAAAACAATCCGGAATGTTTGAATCGTTACGGGTTCCCCGTCTATATTGGACGGGTGGCGGTCAAAATTCCCACAATCAAAATCCCGACAATCAAAATCTCGACAAGTCAAAATTCCGACAGGTCAAAATCCCGACAGGTCAATATCCCGACAGGTCAATATCCCGACAGGTCAAAATCCCGACATTTAAAATCCCGACAATCAAAATCCCGACAGGTCAAAATCCCGACAATCAAAATCCCGACATAAAATACAAAATGCACAATTTAAATTGCGTTAATAAAATTAATGTTTTCAAATTTTGACGATATTTGTGTAATTTTTGCGACAATTACATGAATATACACAATGTAAACAAATGTATTGTTCATCGTATTTAATTGTGAAGTATTTACTTTACAATTAATTTTAGTATTAGGTACATTATATAAATATAAAATTAATAAATAAATGTTCTTTTATTTTGTGTTTTCTAATTTTGACGAAAATAATTAATATGTTTATTTATATTTTATAATGTCCAATTTTATATTTCGTAAATGCAAATAATAAAATATTTTTTTAAAAATGTGTCATTTTTGCAATTATTTAATTGTAAAGTATTTATTTTACAATTAATTATAATAGTAGATATATTATATAATTATAAAGAGAATAAACAAATGTTCTTTATTTTTGTATGTTTTCTAATTTTAACGAATTCAAAAAAAGAAACAAAATTTTTATCTAGTAAGTATATTATGGCTTGTAAGTATATAATTTTTAAAAAAATTGTAAAAAAATTCAATGCTTAATTCCATAAATTATTTTTTACAATACTTTTTTAATTTTGGGTAAGTACATTACTGTAACTATATATAAATAAACGTATTTTTTATTATTTGTATATTTCTTAAATACAAATAATAACATATTTTTTAAAAATGTTCAGTTTTTGCAAGTATTTAATTGTAGAGCATTTACTTTACAATTAATTTAATATTAGATACATTATACGTATAAATATTAACAAAATAAATAATTGATCTTTATTTTTGTAATATTTTTTAAAATGTGTAAATTTTGCGACAATTTATCATTAATTTACATTTAATTAAATAATAAATATATTCATGAATTTTTGTAAATGTACAATTTTATAAATTATTCATAATTTATAATTTTTTTAAATATTAGGTAACTGTTTATCAAAAATTACATTACATTATTAATTTAACATTAAACACAACCTATTAAATGCAAAATTCTACCTTGAAAACCATGTTTAACTTGTCGGGATTATGACCTGTCGGGATTTTGATTGTCGGGATTTTGACCTGTCGGGATTTTAACCTGTCCGGATTTTGACCTGTCGGGATTTTGACTTGTCGGGATTTTGATTGTCGGGATTTTGAGTGTCGGGATTTTGACCCTAACCCATATTGGACATAGCGTCCTCATGGAAAATCTAAATATTTAGTGGATGTTGTCTTCAAGCGGTGTTGCGTGGACGCTTTGTGTTAATAATGTTTGGAAAATCTGAAGCAGTTCTTGAAATTTTTTGTTGGTAAACGTAGTCATTTTTGAGCACAAACTTTTGTAAATTCGTGGATATTTAAAATTTCCTAGATAGCAACACTGTCGTACGAAACGTGGCTTTGGTTTTCAAGTGCTTGGCTTGGATATGCTATTTTCTGGCGACAAAATTTGACTTCGGCTATTAAATGATTGCAGACAATTTTTGCAAAATTATACAAAAGACATTTAGGTGGGTTAGTCGAATTAGTTCACTCACTTTACAAACACAAATATTCACAAAACAAAACACGCACAATACACAAACTCGCAATAAATTACTCTCAATTAGGTCCGAACTATTTAACAGTCTGCAGCTTGCTCTCTAGAACTAAATAAAATAGTTTCGCAAGAGTATCAACTTTTGGGTAGGTACAGGGGCAAAGAGGATAGTCATAAACTTATCATCTGGAGACATGTGTTTATACGAACCGCACAGAATGTTTAAATCGCTACAATATCTAATTACGCATGTTCGCGGAACTGTTTTTCGGCATTGCTGTCTCGTACAGTACGACTACTATGAGAAATTGGCAATTTTTATTTTTAGAAAGGTGTACCCAGAATAGGTTATATTCTAGTGGTAGTAGCATAACCACTATTGATCTATTTGAATAAAGTGAAATGAATTTACATTTTAATGAAAATGGAATCTTGACACAAAATGAAATATTTACTACAAATTTAAATAATCAATACTAATTTTTAATAAGTATTCCAAAATATGCTGAAGACAATAAAACAACCAAACAATTCGTCGGCAAATAAATTTGAATGAATCATTCGGTATAGTTTCGTATAAGACTTACTTCGCTCGTGCACACAGAGATACGGAAAGCAATGTTGTGCAACTGAGTGAATACGAACGAGCGAACGACTGAACAACAAGAACTAACGTCTTTTGTATATGTCGTCATCAGTTTGTTAGTTACGAGTTAGTCGTGCTTGGAAGATAGAAAAGGTGATCAATATTATTCAGATGACGGTTACAAATGTGCGTTGAACTGTGGCACGTGGATGAGAAAACGGGGTGGAGGTCGGTACAAAGCATAGTGCACAAGGAACTCCTATTTCAATCGTAATTTATATTTGGGCTGACTCGACTATGTGAAGCTCAACCTTTTTTTCTCGGCTTTTTCTCATTTTTTTTTTTTACCTAAAATGATAAATGATTTTTTTAATTTAATGTTAAAATGATATTTATTGTATATTTACATAAAAATGTTATGTATTATTGAGTATTATTTTTTATTTTAACGATTACTGTCAACGTTTTTCTTAAATAATTATATAAATTTTTTGGCAACTGTAGTAAATACAATAGAAGAAAGTGTATATATATATATATATATATATATATATATATATATATAAAATTATTAATTGGTGCGTGGTGATGTACTTGTATCGAGTTAACAGGCTTAAATTATGTATATGAAATGACATTAACACTGTCACGCTGCAACATATATTGACAGTCTTATTCACTAATGCACATGAAAATTTGGCGCAACCAAGAGTAGCGTTGCATTGCTAATGACTTTCTTGTCAGATGACAAAAACAAATGTATTTTCTTATAAAACAATAATAATGGAAATAAACTGCAATCTTTGACAAATAAAAATAAATTAATAAAAAAATATATATTTTACATGAAATTCTTGCCGACAGACAAGTATAGGTACGTTTAAGCAAGTAATTCTAAAACATTTTACAAAATCAATTTGTTTCATATTTTTTAAATTGCGAATTTAATATATAAATTGACAACAGATTAATTTTAATCTCAACCACTTTATTACGTAATAAATCTTTGCCACTTGATTTTGTTTCAGTATGCACTATGCAGTTACTAAATTCTGAACTATTACTTCAGCGAGATAAATTTCAATTTTAATCTGAACGTAGTTATGCTACAGAGTAACGGTGGGAAACCGTCGACCGGCAAATAATTTTATCCGGTCCGCAAAGACTGAAATTAAATAGTGTCATTTTTTTACACGTCAACATCTACAATTTAGTTGGGGGGGGGGGGAGTATATTTCTACGTAGAACAATTGCTAAATGTTAAACGGAATATTAGGTGGTGATCTCGTAGACATTCTTAGATCTTTTCTCAGCTAATGCAGTTTAGTGTAATAGATAAAAAACGTATTGATATAACTTTAAATTATTTTTATTTTTGTCATTACATATTATAACGTGGCAAAGTTGATAGTTAAATATTAAATAATTAATATAACAAATAATTATCGATTTTAAATTTAGAAAACAAATTTTAATTCCATGATATTAAGACTTAAACGTTACGCAAATAAATATGTAATTTGGAGAAACGGACAGCGAACTTTAAATTCGCCGAATTGCATGCACTAGAGTAAATAAAGAAGATTTGAAATAAAAGTTACATTTAGTTTTACTATTTCCCATTTATTGTGTACCATGAGCTTGTAAAATTATAGGAGTATATTTTATTTATATATATCTCAAATATTTAGTGTTCGTTTTTATTTTGTTTATAATTTTATTGCAAAGTTTTGAAAAATTAGTTATTGGCGGATTGTCAGTTTAATTGCACTTTTTGTGCGAAAATAAATTATTTTATTATTAAATTATAAATAAAACACAAACAATTCTTTTTCATACTTTACAAATTAGCAATGTAGTTTCACACGCTAGGTACTCCTTAAGTGCTAGTTAGCACATGAATGTATCTTGAACAAGTAAAAGAAGCGTAATTCTTGTGTAAATTGTGGTGTATTGTGATTGTTCCTTAAAAGAATCAGAATCCGTACAGGACGAATCCAATAAATATTTTATGTCAGAAATTTTAACTTATGTGTCGTGAAAAAATGATAGCGTATTCGCAAAATATGAATAAAATATCCATGTCATAATGATAGTAAGAATTTAATGAACTATGTACCAAAACTAACATAATAATAATAATTATTTTCCAAATAATAGGTAATTTTATACATATGTGTAAAGGTTTTTACATCAAATGTTTGGATTAGTCAAATTCTTGTGCTTGAGTGTAAAACTAAAACTAAAACGGCATCTGAATAAGGCTTTAGCATAAATGTATATTTGGACAAAGGGAAGTGTGTCTATTACGTATTTGATGCGGTGATCATCTAGTGAATGTATGAGTTGGCCCGGGCATTGTTCACAGGCTGTAAACTACCTCGACCAGACCTTGAAACAAACGACACAGCGCAGCGGCGAATACATGCCGTCAGTGTGTGGTAGCAATGCATTCTTACTGTTATTGTTAAGGCTGATGGACTCTACCATGAAGATGATCATTAAACTAAGTCCATGGAACTGCGACCAGAAGCTGGAATTGACTACCCTGATCTCTTGTTCTGCATGAAAACTTAAGCAGCAGTTCACGCGAACATGAAAACAAAGGTCGCTTATACAAATTCATGAGTGTGAGAAAGATCTGCAAGATCAATAAAATAACATAATATTTTTACCAATAAATGTTAAAGGACATTTGTTGAAAATAACATCATAATTTTCTACACTCAATAATAACAGCTAAAAATATTAATCTAGGAGTAATTACCGTACATTGGCTAAGATAGAATAGAAGTATGATGTGTCAAAATTACAAAAAAAAAATCTAAATAAGACTTAAAATATTTGAAAATATAAAAGAATTGTGTTAACGTATACGATTTTGTTTACAACTAGTTTTATAGCGTTCGCTTATTTTATCTCATAGTCATATCCCTTCAGTTATAATGCCATAACCACTAAGCCTAATAAACCTTTAAAAAAATGCATTTCTTTCAAAAAGTAAAAATATAGAATAACAACTCGTATAGTTCATTGTACTAGATCTAGTTTTAAAGACACGTAAACAGGTAAAGTTTGCATAATTGTTATTGAAACAAAATTATAAAAAAAATTAAAATTAGTAGTAAGATATGAAACTAACAATATAAAAATTAAGTACAAATGTTGGCCTTGATTCAATATATAACTAATGATAATATATAAGAAAACTATTTTAGATTTAACAGATCTTCTATGAACATTATGTTTAACAAGATTAGAAGTATATGGGTAAACCCATATATAGACTACTTTGACATTTCTCGGAAAGTTGGCAACACTGTATTTTAATAATATTATAATTTATGTGAGCAATAGGAGATACTTTTCTGAAAATTTGATCAAAATCGAATAAATAATGTAGCCACACTGAATTTTTTAAAAATTTTGTGATTTTTTTTTTCGATAAGTTGGCAACACTGTATTTTGTTAAAATTGCATAATTTATTTAGGCACTAGGAAAAACTTTTATAAATATTTGATTAAAATCGGTTAAATAAAATGGTCAAAATAAATTTTTAAAAATTTTACTAATTTTTTTCTCGGAAAGTTGGCAACACTGTATTTTGTTAAAATTACATAAATTATATGAATACTAGGAGAATCTTTTGTGAAAATTTGAGTAAAATCGGTTGAATAACATGGCCATAATAAAATTTTTAAAACTTTAGTAATTTTTTTCTCGGAAAGTTGGCAACACTGAAAATTAATAAAATTATGTAATTAATGGGAGCATTAAGGAAATCTTTTCTGAAAATTTGATCAAAATCGGATAAATAACGTAGCCAATATGAATTTTTAAAAATTTTAGTAATTTTTTTCTCGGAAAGTTGGCATCACTGGAAAAAAATAAAATCACATGACCATCTTGGGTACTAGACAAATTTATCCTGAAAATTTCATTAAAATCGGTTGAACCGTCTAGGAGGAGTTGCGGCCACAAAATTTTGACTTACGACCGAGCGAGCGAGCTGACGACGCACACACATACACCCACATAAACTAAGTTCAGATTCGTCATCTACAGGCTATATGAAGGATTTCTATACAATTTTTTTTTTTTTTTGAAAATGTTACAGACACCGTACCAAACGCTTTACTACTTTTCCTTGCAGTCAAAGTAGTAAAAATGGCTGATGCTAACATTCGTGATTTTAGAACGTTTTGCAATTATTGCAATTATTGTGCTGTACAATGAATAACTATAACTGATGCCAGGTTTGCTGGAGAGGCGCCGGTATTTCATAAACTTTTGAATAAAATTGATGAACTTTCAAAAATAGTAGTCGAACTAGTTAAAGAAGTAAATGATATTAAAAACAAATAATCATAAAATTGACACATATGTGATCAGATTGAAAAAATTATGCAGAATATCGTGTACGTGCCAGAAAACTCAACTGACAAACAAGTACAAGTGGATCTATTAGTAAAAAATATTGATAATTCATTAAAAATTTGTAAAGTCGATAATAACATTGTTATTACGAGTACCAGCAAAAACAACAAAACAACAAAGACAATAAAGAAAATGACTGTTAATTTAAATAATCTAATGATTAATGCTGCTAACAGTAATGATAATAGCATCAAATGGGCTGAAGTAATAAGAAAACTCGCTAAACATAAACAATCTGCAAACAAAATTCCTGAAGAAACTAATGAAAATCACAAAACATTTAATTTTAAACACAGATTATCCAAAAAACCATTGTTAGGAATAATAAACCTACTTCTAACCTAAAAGTTACTGAAAATGGTAAATATATACTACCACCGAAATTTCGTGAAACAACAGTTTGCAGAAGCCAAATTCGAAAAATTTAATTCCAAGTTTTTAAATTATTATGCATCTTTTAAAGTTAGCATTTATTCTATAATCTACAAGCTGCAATGAATTCCGCTATGTGACCGAAAGGCACTCTCGTAAATTAGTTTTTCTCTGCCATTAATTGCGAACCGATGGACATAAATATTCTAGCATGTTTATGTTATAGTTGCAAAAATAAAAAGAATTTATGGTACACACTTATAGGTATATGGCCACGCCAGGTGCTGATATGACAAGCTTTTTTTTTCCATTCAATTCAAATTCATTTTGCATTAAGCACCAATATTTATCAATGACCTTTGAAACAGTTGGGATATCTACTAAATACTCTTTTTAACACTATATTTTACACAATATATTTATGTACAAACGGGATTTCTGACACTTGCGGCGTTGTGTGCTACCAAAAATATTAAAAACCTTTTGTGTGTCGTAGTAAAATAGTCGATAGCCAATCACATTATAAACGACAGAGTTTTCAAATTTCATTTTTCAACTTACTCGCTACAGCAACTTAAAGATTAAAGATCTATGCTCTTAACGGCAACCGAAACTAGCACAGCACCCTACTTACGTTAGATTGACAGCAAAGTATTAAGTTGCTCTGTGTATTCGATCGAGGTACTTGTACAGCATCATGGCGCCGAATTGACTTCACTTTTTGATACGCTCGAGCCTTTCCAGTAGTACATATAGAGATCAGTGGTTGGAACCGAATCCAGCGGTCCAACACTCAACTAGCCAATACCAACCTCAAACTACCAATGGTGTTAGAGCACCGAGTCCCGAGTGAGACGTCTGAGACCACTACCTTACTGCGTTGTTCTATTGCTCCATTGCTTTTACCATTGCACGGCGAAACGAGGCAGAACGAGACGTATATATTACTCGTGCAACAGATACAGCCAATATCGGCTTCAAGTACTTAACAATTCACAACGCATTTGCAATTAATGCAAATAATGTATCGAGCGCGCTTGCACGATTAGAACGTGCAAGTTTTAAAGGAGGGAGAGGTACGTCAAGATTGGTTTTATTAGTACCAATAAATGATGTTTTTGTTTGGCTTCGATTTACTTAAATTTTGAATAATTTCCTATATCAAATAAATTTTTAACGTATTTTAGTTTTTCAAAGTTTTGAATAAATTTGAAAAATATTAATTCTAAAATAATGCTAAAATAGAATAAGTTTTCATAAAAATATTCTCATATTATTTTTCAATCACGAATTAAGCATTCGAAAATAAGATAAAAAAATATTTGTATATATGCTCGGAAATGCTGTACGTGAAAAATATTCTTATTTTGATATAATAGATAAAATTGCAACATATTTATAACATTACTGTTTATGCAAGAATTAAATAATTAACAAATTTTATAAATTTTCTTGTATGAAAATAAACAGTAAAACATAGTTATTTTGAACTGACACCTAAACATTGATCGTGCGCTGAGAGAGAAAATGCATTCGGAGTAAAGGCGATACATGACAACTACATTCTCAACAACTCAGTACCGGACGTCACGGTACTAGACAACTCGACACTCGGTACTCGGCAAACTAATTATAAAATTAGTTCACTGCGTGCGTTAAAGCATTTAAATATTAAAATTAATATTTGTTTCCACACCTTTGAATTCTAAAAAAAATAAAATAAATTTTGCTTAAGACATGTTTCAAATTAATGTAATGTATACGAATTGGTTAACATATGAGTTTGTCATGACTAGTCAAAAATGGAAAAGTGTCTGTATTTGCTTGTTGTGATCTCGCGGCGTAGTTGGTTAACGTGCCTACCGCGATAGTAGGAGATTCTGGGTTTAAATCCGAGTCAGGACAAATACATTTTTCCAAATTTATAAATTAACTTATAGAAAACTGCAAAATACTTACATAAATATCTGTATAATAGTTTTATGAAATTTTATGTTGAATATTAGAAATATGCAAAATAAAAATTGTTTAATCTATTATAAGATATGACATAGTATTTTTGTTTTTAGATCGATGATTTATTTGATATACTAGTTATTTTGTTTCTTTCGAAATAAATACAAAATGTGCCACTAACAATATATTTTATTTGATTATATGTGTACTATTATTAGTAAAGGAAAAAATTTTGTGATCATTTTAGAAATAATTTATGTATAAATTATTTCAAGAATATTTGCTGGTTTCATTTAATTAATAATTTATTGTATTTGACAAAAGCATATTTAAATTATATTACAGTAAGTTATCCTAAAATTATACTATGTTTCTGTTATTTGCAATAAATTTTTATTTATTGTCACAACATTGATTTCAGAACTATTGTTATATTTATAATTTGTAAATTATAATTGTATCAATAAGATAATCTTTAAAGAAATACATTCAGAATGAAAATTATATTTGGGATATGAGATATTTTTCTTAATTTATAAATTTGCTAATGATAAAATTAGTTCACTAATGGCGATTTTAGCATTCAACTATTAAATTAATCTACGTTTACACGACTTTAAATTTATATTAAATAAAACTAAATTTTTTTTATTTTATTCACACATTATTATAACTTTGTTTTTATATTTATATTATGGATATGATTTATCATAATCGAGAGTTGAATGTCAAACATAATTTTTCATACTAAAGAAAAGCAAAATTTTTCTTCTTATTTTTTAACTAATTATTAAAAATTAGTTTACATTTTCAAACCAATTAAAAAATACTTAAGTGGTCAACAATATTTTCTAAAAAATGTCAGATAGAAACAGTACGTTTCATGTATATTCTAACTTATAATTATTTAATTAATATATATATATATATATATATATATATATATATATATATATATATAATATACTTTATATTTTTTCCAAAATTTCACAAGTTACTCAGTCATTGAATCGGCTTGTTAGGCTATACATCAATGACTGTCCTGTTTAACCATAGACACGTGTTTCGCTTGTTAGGACCTCGTCGGTATGGTTCTTTGATCAATGTCTAAAGGACAATTGATGTAGACACTGATCAATGAGCCATACTGACGAACTCCTAAAGAGCAAAACTCGTCTATGGTTAAACTTTCCAGTCATTGATGAATAGCCTAACAAACCGATTCAATGACTGAGTGAGTAATTTGTGAAATTTTTGGGAAAAATAGAAAATCTCAATATTTTGAATGTTATTATATTAAATTTCACAATGACAATACGAACATTTATTTGTTCAAGGTTATTAATATATATTGTAACGCATCTTCTGTCTATTTAAAATTATTAATATTTGAACATTAAAACAAAAATGTTTAAACGTGGCTTGACTACGTGGACAACGACGGCAGTACGAATACGTCAGAGATATAACTGACTCTCGGACAAGATACCACGGCGATGTGACTAAGCGAATTAGTTGCTACCAAACGCATCAGATGTAGCAGTAGGAGATTTCGTAGCCGCTTACCCCCTTCATTTCTCGCTCGTGACTTCAAATAGGGGTGCGGGTGTGTCGCACACTAAGGCGCGCACAAACCAGATGAGGGGTAGTTGTCGATGCTGTTCGCACACTAAGGTGCGCACTAGTCATCAGCAAATGAAATAACTCACGGGCGGGCCGAACACTAAGGCGCACTCAAGTCAGGTGAGGGGTAGTCGGATGCTGTTCGCACAATAAGGTGTGCACTAGTCATCATCGATGGGAATAATCTACACTTAGGGTTTGCACACTCAGGCGAGCACTTGGCTATAGTGAATGGAATTTTAGTTCCTAGATTAGATTAGGCAGAGAAAGAGTCATAAATTACATACCAACTGAATGTGGGTAACGGTTTAATTCTTTTGGAGTTTGTGCAGTCTGTTTTATACACATGAAAATCCCTTCCACACCATCTCAGATCAAAGATGAAAATATACATTTACATTAGTAAAACAGAAACATACAGTAAAGGAATACAGTAATATCTAGTAGAAGAATACAGATTTTACCTAATTAACTTAGTCCTTTGTCCTAAAGTATTCTTATATGATTCTTGTACGTAAATTAATCAGTTACGATAATATGGGTATAACTGAATACGGCCAGGTTAGTTTGACTGTACCTCATTCCTAGCGTGTGAACTGTTTGAGTATCACAATTATTTATCTTAATTATGCTATAATTTTTACAGTAAAATAATTAAACTATCATTTTTAGAATATTCGTATTTTTCTGATTCGTTTGATATCAAACATATATATATATATATATATATATATATATATATATATATATATATATATATATATATATATATATAAATTTAAGTAAGTAAATAACGCCATAAGGCTAAATAGTATAGTTTAAATTGAATAAATAACATTGATTAATTGAAAATTTTCAATTAATCAATGTTATTTATTCAATTTAAACTATATATATAGTGGAACCTCGCATAACGTGCATAATTCGTTCCGGAGTCTTACTCGTAAAGCGAAACACTCGTTAAGCGAAACAATTTTTGTCATATAAATTAATGTAAAATGCGATAATGCGTTCCATGCCGAAAAAATATTCAAAAAATTAAATTTAAAAAAAAATACTCAAAAAAACGTTATATGTAACGTTTATTCAAAGAAAATTACATATAAATTGTTAAGGAGCGTGGTTCACCTTTATCTTTTTTTCTATAGCGGAATGAACCAATCTGGAATGAGAATTCGATTTGCAGAAAACAAAAAAAATCTAAATAATTAGTAACATACCTTATTCCTTTTTACTAGAAAGCTGTCTAGAGACTTTTATTTTTGCTACATCTTGTTCTATATTTATATTTATAATTATAATTACAGTTAAATTAGCCGAATAAATCTAAAAACAATGTTTAATAAGTTTATATTTTGGAATAATTATAAATTTTGCAAACAAATGCACTTACAATTAGTAATCCATTGAGTCGGACAGCTGGCACTTTCTGGTTAAAAAAATGTGTTTAAAAAAGCACTGAAATAATTTATCATGCCTGCATACACATATAATACTTCGTCTGCTCTGGCTCTCTAATCTCCTGAACAAACCTACTAGCGCAGTAAGCGTGACGTTATAGTGATTATAGTCAGATTCTTCTATTGTAAGAATTATTGTATATTAGAACATATACTCGTTGTCGATTTTATAGAATTTGTTTGACGCGCTAATCTTTTTGTTAATTACAGCTATAATAACGCAAAAAAATATTGCTGTTTATATAAATACGTAAGATATTCCGATTTAAGTAGTAAAAAAAAATATATATTTAATGACCCTATTTGGTGTGACAAACTTAACTATATCTTCATATCGCATTTGATAACTATTCACTTTACATCTTGAAACCTCGTTCATAATGAGCTTATTTCAGGTGTGGCATGCTTACTCATTTTGCCTTGATTACTTGCTCTAATTAGCAAACTAATTAGAATTTCATGTTGCTAGTTGGTAGATTTTATTACAGAATTGTAGATTATAGTATTGCTTATTGCATAACTACTACGGAGTTTAATAGCTGAGTTTGCATATGTTCAAATTCATAACAGAAAAGCAGTAGATAAATTCTTGTAATTATATCATAGTACTGTTTATTTTTTTTTAAAATAAAATATTATAAAATGAATTAAATATATTTATATACAGTGTGTCCCCGGATGGACCTAACTATACCTACTTGTAAAATTTCTTATTTTGCATTTTAGGAAGAACAGTTATTTTCATAAAAAGTTTAGTATCATCTAGCATGTCCGCAGTCACTACCAAAATTTAGAAATAATATACAGGGTGGTTACAACTTATTACACAATTTTCACAATACACAAAATGACAATTTTTAAAATTAAGTTTAATCTTTATGTTTTGATTACATAAACAAAAATTATCAACTGAGCGAAAAATTATATGTACACTAATAACTAATAATAATATAAGAAAAAAAGCATGGATTTCAAAAAGAAAAAAATACACAATACAATTACAGGTAATGTAAGAAATCATCTCATGTCTGCTTTATAAATTTAAAGATGCTTTTGATAATTTAATAAAAGTAACTTATAGGAAATATATCAGATAAGCAGGAACTAGTAAAATTGATATTTTTAATTTTTATATGCAAAAATTATTTCTGGGTTTCAATGTATGCCATCCGTACAACAAATTTTCTGGTATCTAATCTAGCGCCGGCACTGGTAGAAATTAATTAGTTTTACAACATACGACGCAGCAGTTACGAAAATCCATAAAAAACGAGTTTTAATGAACATAAAAACTTTATAATTAACTCCAAGAAATGAAACCACAAAATATTTATAAACAAGCAGTATATATATATATATATATATATATATATATATATATAAATAATATTCAAAACAAATTAAAGAAAGAACCACATAGCTTAAAGATTAATAATAGGTATAGTAAATTAGAAATTAATAAGAAAAATTCACAGGAACAAAAGTTGTAGTTTACTTTAATTATTTGAATTTTGGATTTTACAGAAGTGTTGTGGATAAAACAAGACAAAAATTCTCGATAATACCTTGAAAAAAGATCTTAAACTGAAATATACTTAGAATGAGTCACATTAATATGCAAGGTAGAACAGAAGTACAGTTACGTGAACATTTGAAATCAGTATAAGCGGAATAAGAAAAGTAGACAGACATAGAAAGAAATAGATATGAAATTTATAAATAGCTTTCGCGCCCCGGAATATATAATTAAAACACTCTCAAAACAAAACTAAATAGAACAATCAATAGACTTCTACATCGACCTGTAAATAACAGAATCTGATTATGATGATGACGTTAACAAGAATGTGAGAACTGATTCCATAATTAATATTAAGAATGTTCAAGTTATATACCTACTCCACTTACTAATGACTACAAATGTTTCAGAAAGTTAAAACAAGAGAAGTTTTAATATATTTTATAAAATAAAGAGAAAATGACATGATTGTTTTAAATTGAAAAATAAAACTTGTTAAAAAACGAAAACTGTGAGAATTCAAAAATAAGTAAAACAATGTAAAAAATTAATGTACGATTTAAAATGGTTATGCGGAAATCCCATATAATTGAAAATCATTTGAAGCTTTAGATTCTGAAAAAATAAGGAAATTTTGGTTGAAATGATTTTGTCTATTTATAACAATAAATGAGATATTGAGAAAATCACTCTAAATACATAAATTGGATTACAATAATTAGTACTTCTCTTATTTCAAACATCAAGCCTTGCATCTCCTCTTTTTTTTAATTAATAGGTAGGTATTTTACAAAAATTATATTGGTTAGGTTGTTATGCGATATTTGCAAATTTTTCTCGACTTGCTTTACAAAAAATTTATGAAACATGGCATTTAATGGGCTGGAATTGACAACTAAGGAGCTTGACTTGGCAACTAAGGGGCTTGACTTGCCAACTAAAAGGCTAGACTTTGCAATTAAGGGACTTGAATTAACTGTTTCAGTTTTTTATGGGTGAAACCATATAGCAAACGCTGGGAGGAATTTACTCGTTAGGCGAGAATAAAAAGACCCTGAAAGTGGTATCACTTTATACAGTTTTATGTTATGAAACTTTGTTCGAAGTACAGCAGATATTTTTTTACTGCTACTAGTGCTACTGTATATATGTATATATATATATATATATATATATATATATATATATATATATATATATATATATATATATATATATATATATACCTAATATTATATATTACTGTAAAATGAGTAGCACACGCGTTTCATACAACAAAGTTTTATCGAAATAGCGGCGATCCTAACTTCATGAAACTTTAGGTTCCATTTATTTTGTACAACAGCGTTCTATGATGTAGCAGGGGTATAAAATAGGTATAAAATGGTGATTTATCAATACCAATCAATAAAGCATCAAATTCTAAGAAACTTGCTCGTTCTGACCGGAAATTACTGGTTTATGAGCTTCAGATCGATTAATGTTTGTCTATATCACGTGACAGATAACTGGATGAATCCGAGATTATTTCATAGATAATTCAATTGTTATTAAACTAGTATTCCAATTTTCTAACTTACACGCAACGAATTACATACACTACACTACCTGCACTGGAGAGATAGTTCTCGATTCTGTGTTTGTAACTAAAACGAACCGTCGCCGTCGCCGTCGCACCAGCATATCATCTCCATCATCATACGGCAAAAATATGCTGAACATGCATTATTTAAGATTTACAATTTAAATTAAATGAACTAATCGAATTCCAAAAATATTTATTCAATAAATATTAAAGCAATACAGAAATACAAAAAAAAATTAAACACCTACATATTTTTTTATAAAATATTAATAACTACTTTTGAACCAGTGCGACATGTTTTCTATTCTAGCCTCTAGCGTATTACAGTAGTATACAGATTTTTATAAATATAATACTTAAATACAAATTATAGCTAATAATATTCAGAACTGGGTTGTATTTATAATAAAGATATTTTAAGTTTTATTTTAAATACTTTTTGTATAAGTCTTTAGTATTTCCATTTAAAGTATAAAATATTTACAATTTTACTTAAAATACTTAGAAGTACAAAAAAAATATTTAAAATTCTTCAAAGTATTTAAAATACCCTGAGTATAAATATTTGTTTCTAACTTCTAATGAATATATATGAAAAAGCATAAAATGTTGTATTTATTACTTAACTTAAAATACAATGAAACTTTGATTTCTCATTTTCGAAGACATTTAGTTGTTTGAATAATAAATTAAATTATTGAATGTTTTTGAAAATAAATGTTCATAATGTTTACTGCAATTTTATTGCAAAAATTGTTTACTAACACTGGTATTTATTTTAATAGTTTTTTAGCACTGGTCCCGGCTCTGATAATATTTTATATATTACACATTATTAAGTAATATTAATTTGAAAGTTCCTGTTTGACAAAAACAATATTTTTTAACACCTGTTGCAAATTAAATTGCTTTTCTCAATGATAAGTCTTTATAATTTATAAAGTTATTAGTTATTGAGATAAATAAAGAATATTCCTAAATATAATTATTTATTTTATGACACAAATTGGTGCAACTTAGATATGTATTGTATATTTGTTACAGTCTGTCAAGAAATTCAATATTTGTAAAAGATAAACGATTTAAAACTTACGAGAGAAGGTTTACGTATAATTAGAAAATAATCAGTACAAAATGTTAGAAATATTTTAAGTTTCTCGTTTAAAAAGAACACAAAAAAAGTATTTTTTTCTACTACAATTAGATTAAGCTGTTACAATATTTATTTTGAATACAATCCGATTTGGAGGAAATATTAAGTATTTTTGAATAAAATTATTACGTTTAAAAGATATTATGCAGTTACGAATTTCTTCCTATACGTTAGTGAGGGTTACAAAATTTGATACGCTCGCTAAAAATAGCACGCACCCCAATAATGTATGTAGTGTAGTGTATATGTATGCACATATATGTCGTTGCATGCAAGAGGGTTCTAACTAATAAGAATCTATTATGGTGTCACACCGTTGACTTTAATTATAAGAAATTTGCAACACATTGTGTAATGCTGGTATGAATAAAAACTTCTAAAAAAATAAATTTTTCGGATACTTAACAGAAATACTTCTATTTTACAAAATTGAGGAGCGGAAAGTTTTGAAAAATAATATACTAGACTTTAGTATATCCTCTAGTAACTAGAGTTAATTATTGTAAGGAATACTTTGAATAGTTGACTTTAGAATCCTCTTCAGTGAAACTGTCGATGATATCTTTGTAATTTGTCGAGACAATGTAAATATTTCTCTAAATCATTTAAATAATATTCACGTAAATATTCAGTTTATCATAGAAGTGCGGAGAAAAATGGCTGGGTTTAGGTTATACAGGCATGTAGAACTGTTTCTAATAAGAGGTCAATACGTCTAAATCATCCAGATAAATCTGCTACTTCTCAACATGCATTGTTTTCATCATTTGAAATTCGAGGATACTTTAATTATTGCAAGACTAATCAATAATAACAGCAGATTGATAAGAGAAGCAATAGAAATTCACTGTGAAAGGCATTGACATAAATAAAATTTGGCTCTCATTAATTAAAAGTTTATAAAAAATTTATGATCTAGTTACTTATTATTACCTAGTAACTTATATCTATGTTCTGTTATTTACTGTAAATGTCATTTGTATCAATTTTCCTGGTAGAGACAGATGTAGAGTTTGTCGTAACATCGATTATTAATAAATATTAATACAGAACTTAAACCTAAAATCGTTTTATTTTACGTAATGTTTTCTGAAAGATTTTTTACTACGTAAATAACAAATATATTTATATACCATATTGTAGCTATTTTGTTATTTTATAAGTTTAATAAAAAACTATTTAACAATATAACGTTATTAAATAAAACAAAACAATAATTTTTATGTAAATTAACTATTCGAAATATCGCAATATCACGTTGATACATCCATTAATTATTGTCAAGGTACGTATTTATTTCAATACACCAAATCAAATATATAATATTATAGGTATATCAATGATTTTATATTATGTTCTACATAGCTCCCCATTGTTGCCAGCTATGAATGACAAGTATTACATCAGATTGAAAACGTTTGGTTTAGTGGGTTTAGTAAATCTGTATTGGTTTTTAGTTTGTGCTGTTGGCAACAGCCTGAAGTTATTTCATTAGTATTCATTTGATAGTCTACGTTTTTTTTTCTTGGCAAAGGTGGAGTTGGTGGCTACGTCTATATAGTTTTATATTGCAAAGACGTAAAAATTTTGCGAAATCTACTCTAGTGGGATAAGTGATTTATTACAATAAAGAAATTTTAAGGTTACAGTGAAATATTTTTAAGTTACAGTGTTAAGAATAAAATTATTTAACAAAACCTTTGACAGTTTAATTTAGTTTTAGTACGAGACACAAAAATAAAAGAACAAACATTTTAATTTTATATTTTATTCAAAATTAATTACATATTTTTACTACTTCCAAGTCAAAGTCAAAATAGTAAAAATATATAATTAATTTTTTAATAAAATATAAAATAAAAAATACAAAAATAAAAATGTGTTTGCGTCGTCAGCTTGTTCGCACACTCGATCGTCAATGAAAATTTTGTGGTCCCAACACCTTCTAGACGGTTCAACCGATTTTAATTACATTTTCAAGATACGTTTATTTAGTGTTCAAGATGGTCATGTGTTTTTATTTTTTTCTAGTGATGCAACTTTTCGACAAAAAAATACTAATTGTGGCTACATTATTTATCTGATTTTGATAAAATTTTCAGAAAAGGTTCTGCTGGTACCCACATAGATTATATAATTTTAATAAAATACAGTGTTGCCAACTTTCCGAGAAAAAATTATTAAAATTTTAAAAATTTATTATGGCTACGTTATTTAACCGATTTAATCAAATTTTCACAATAGATTCTTGTAATGCCCACGTAAATTATATAATTTTAACAAAATACAGTGTTGCCAACTTTCCGAGAACAAATTTTTTATGGATATATTAGTAATCTGTAATTAACCAAACTTTCAAAAAAATGTTTTTCTAGTGTTTTCAAAAATCATATAATTTTACTTCCGTAAAGGGTTGCCAACTTTCCAAGATAAAAGTTACTAAAATTTAATTTTGGCTTTGCTGTTTAACCAGTTGTATATATATATATATATATATATATATATATATATATATAAATATATATACAGGGTGTAACAGAATAACTATTCCTAATTTTAACTGGAGTATCCTGGGCTCAGAATATGAAGATTTAATGCAAATCACTTAGATAAAATGTGGCTCCTTACTGAGCTACAGGGTGTTTTATATAAAAATTTAAAAACGATTTTTGCCCTGTACTTCAAAACTATTTGACGTATCCTTATCATACTTGGCAGGAAATGTAGGTACCGTACACCATACTAAATTATGTTAAAAAAAAGTGTCTGGCTACTGCCAGTGGCGTACAACAGGGGCAAGTGAGAGGTTGATCCTTCCTAAATTCTACGCCACTGGCGGAATTGTCATTTTAGCACAATTTTTCGATTCTCCAATACTTGCTGTGTAAAAAACATACTCTTCCTTTGTAACGATAAAGTCACTGTTTTTCGAGATATTTAAAGTTAAACATAAGCTGCACCCTTGGGATTTTTTCAAAATTTGCTCAAAAAAATCTGAAAAAATGCAGTAAAATAGAGAAAAAAATTAGCTACATAATAACTAAGTAACTTTTTTCTCTAACTCATTCTGATTTGGCTGTAAAAATTATTGAAAATAAAAAAAATAAAATGCAAAAAATATTAATTTTCAATAATTTTTCCATCCAAACCAGAATGAGTTAGAGAAAAAGTTACTTAGATTTTATGTAGCTAATTTTTTTCTCTATTTTACTGAATTTTTTGAGATTTTTTTGAGCAAATTTTGAAAAAATCCCAAGGGTGCAGCTTATGTTTAACTTTAAATATCTCGAAAAACAGTGACTTTATCGTTACAAAGGAAGAGATGTTTTTTACACAGCAAGTATTGGAGAATCGAAAAATTGTGCTAAAATGACATTTCCGCCAGTGGCGTAGAATTTAGGAAGGATCAACCTCTCACTTGCCCCTGTTGTACGCCACTGGCAGTAGCCAGAAACTTTTATTTAACATAATTTAGTATGGTGTACGGTACCTACATTTCCTGCCAAGTATGATAAGGATACGTCAAATAGTTTTAAAGTACTGGGCAAAAATCGTTTTTAAATTTTTATATAAAACACCCTGTAGCTCAGTAAGGAGCCATATTTTATTTAAGTGATTTGCATTAAATCTTCATATTCTGAGCCCAGGATACTCCAGTTAAAATTAGGAATAGTTATTCTGTTACACCCTGTATATATATATATATATATATATATATATATATATATATATATATATATATATATATATATATATCAGTGGCGTGCGGTGGGTTGTCAGGCAGGGTGTACAGAGAATAATAATAAAACAATAAAAGTGTATACAACATTTGCAAAATGCACCGACAAAACGACCGTCTATTGCATGTGCAGAGTCTGCATTGCAGACAGTTTTATTGCACGTAGACAAAATAGAAGGAAGCGTTTCTTGTGTTTGGTCAGTTGATTAAATGAAATTTATTAGGAAATTTATTTTTGAATTTTTTAAAACATTTGGAATTTATAAGTTCAATTAATTTTAGGGAACTCAGATTTTCAAAACAAACGTGTAGAATTTTTCCTACACATCATGACGATTATAGTGCTTTAAAAAATAAAAAAATAAAAGCTGACCATATGGTTTTACAGGTTAATTTCTATACTTTCTATAAGACACATTTAAAGTTAAAATTTTAAAACTATTTTTGCAGTAACTTATAATATCTCGTATTTGTTGATAGTAGAGCGATGTGTTGTTAACTGAAATTGTTCTGATGAAATTCGTTTACTCTTTGTCTGACACAACAAAATAGTTTTTCAGCCATAAAACATCATCAAAGTTAGTCACAAAGATATTACACTTTCATAGATATTTCTATGGTTAATTAACAAATAACTCATTAGTGAAAAAATTTATTTCAAATTTCAAATTAAAATATCATACACCGACCAAAACACCGTACGTTCGGGTGTTTGTGAATGCGAACGAGCAGCACAAGGAGCTGAACAAGAAACGTTCTTAGTTCCGAATATGTATAGGTGGCGAGTGAATTGGTTCAACATTGCAATGCTTTAAAACGAAGGGCTATCGCAGCTTAGCGCCTGAATTGTGGCAGCCTGGACAACTTTATGGTGTGCAACAAAATAACTGCTCTTAGCGGCTCATATAAGGCCTGATTTCCCGGTACTGCAAACACGCCAAAACTCCCTACGTTCGTCTGCTTTTGAATGCGCTACGAGGTGCAGACTGTAGGGCAGCACGCACTGCCGGAATACAGACAAACGAATTGGCACAATATCTGAATGTGTTGAATTATAAAAAATTTGGATAGATACATAGGTGCAGAAAAATATTGTCAGCGCACACTTCACTGATATATATATATATATATATATATATATATATATATATATATATATATATATATATATATATATGTAAGTTTGACGTCTTCGTAAACTTAGTTGCCTAGCTGTTGGCAACATTAATTCGTAAAGGTGGCTGAGAAACACTCACTACAAACAACTGAGTGTAAACAGATTCTATTCGTTTATGAACTGTCATACGAAATACAATCATTGTATTTTTGTAAATACATTTAGAATGGAATACCGACATTTGTGTTGATTCAGGTGCTGTACTTTGTATATTATATTGTATATATTTGTATTGTATTATTTTGTTATTTTATGTGTTCAATTACAGTAATTACTTGCTGCAACTACACGTGTTGGTTCATTTCTCCACCTTTCCTCAATTTTATTAAGTCTCTGATTGCGAGACTTATATATATATATATATATATATATATATATATATATATATATATATATATATATATATGTATATAGATGTCTGTGGATAATGGGTTTTGCAGTCAGAATTTTGGGATTGATATTAAATAAAACTCATTCAAGTTTAGAAGGCAAGCTTTCGATTGTATTCAAATCTTCTTCAAGGCCTGAAACTAACAGAGTTTTTTTTACAACATGGAAACCATGTAAAAGAATATAATAATGTAAAATATTTTGTCAAATAATCATATAGCCAACTACATACTCCTATATTATAAAATAATCATTTTAATTTATACCAGTTACCAGTTTATACGTTTATACGTAAGCGTATAGTAATCTATGGTTTATACGTTGTCTACGTCGCAAGTGAATGGTGAAATTTTATAAGTAAATTTTTTCTTCAAAATGTCGCAATTTTCAACAAACGAAGCTGTCAGTCTAGAAAAACGCATTGAATTCTCATCTGCTATTGAGAAAACCAATTCAGAAGACATTAATTATAAATATGATATAGATCGCTGTGTGAAATGGATAAACGAAAACAACTTTACAAAAGTAAGGTTATGACATGTGCTATATTTTGAAATATGACACTCAAATTAATAATATTTACTAGGTTTGCCTTCAATTCCCTGATTGTTTATTACCAGATGCAGTGCAAATAATTTTTCGAACGGAAAATATAATTAAACAAAAAGTGTATATTTTAGGTGACACTGCATATGAAAGGTATATTTGTTTTTAAATGTTTGTGTTATTAATTACCTAATTATTAATATTGTTTTAGTTGTTGTATAGATTATACAGCAGCCAAACATATATCTGCGGATGCTATTATTCATTTTGGACCAACATGTTTTTCGAAAGCCGAAAATATTATTCCCTGTTTGAAAATCTACGAAAAGCATTTAATAAACATACAAGATTTTCTCGAATGTGTACAAAATAAATTTTCAAGTTCCCAAAATGAACTACTAATTTTAATAAATACACCATACGTTCATACTATAGGTATTTAAATTAACAAATTTGTAATATTTTTTTTCTATTAATTATTTATTTTTAGACGAAATTAAAAAGGAATTGGCCGATTTTACTTCTAATATATTTTCTGTAGAAGATGATATAGATATTTCTGATCAATTAATTTTGTATGTTGGTGAAAATAATAGAAAATTAATGAACATAAACTTAACATACAATCGTAAGTTATTCTAGAAAATTTATTTAAACATATAGTTATTTAATTTTTAATGATTTCAGCGAAACAATTATATTACTACGATCCGAAGCAGACGAATTCAATAGTGAATTACGAGCAGGATTCAAAAATATTAAAACGACGATATTTTTTCATTGAAAAAATTAAAGATAGCAATACAATCGGCATTGTGATAAGTACATTGGCTGTTAGGAATTATCTAAAGATCATTGAACGAATAAAAACGTTAGCAAAAATTCATTCCAAGAAGTATTATATTTTTAGTGTTGGAAAACCAACCGTAGCTAAATTAGCTAATTTTCCCGAGGTAAGATATATCTATATATATATATATATATATATATATATATATATATATATATATAGATATATTTTTTTTCTACATTTTTATATTAAACTATGAAGTTAATCTCTTGTTACGAATATGTGACAAAAGTTTATTTTAATTCTCGTATTATATTTCGAGTTACATTTTTGTGAACGCTAATAAAAAAATGTACCAGATGTTAAGTGGTTCATACACGCTCAGTTTATTCCACAAACCCAAAATTGCGCAGTTCAATTGTTGCGTGTGCATGTAAACTGGAATATACTTTTAGCCCAAAATTTCGGACCGAGTTGAAATCTGTAACTGTCAGATTTTTAATTTTGCAGCAGACTAATATTTAGTTATATAGTAAAATATGTTTGAACTAGAAAATGTTTTGTATCTTTTATTGAGCGTGTATGATCAACTTTAAGTAAACAAATTTAATAATTATGTCAATAAAATGTTAGTTCATATAATTAATTAAAAACGAAATTTTTATATTTTAGGTGGATATATTCGTTGTAATTGGTTGCGCGATGAATGAAATCTACGATAATCGAGATTTTTATAAGCCAATTGTGACACCGTATGATTTAGAAGCAGCCTTAAATCCAAAACTAGAAAACAGCCAGTTTTCGTACGATTTTAATAAATTTTTAACAGATGATAATCAAATCGATGCATCGATTATAGAAGAATTGCAAAAATCAGATGTTAGTTTACTCACAGGACAGATTCGTTATCAGGAAGAGGAGAATAGTTCGGAAGATAAAAAGACAAATGATGAGGCAACGGTTGCATTGAGACCAGAAGGAGTATTACTGGTTAGTGAAAATTATGGTGCAGGATTTTTAGCTAACAGAAGCTGGCAAGGCTTACAACAAGATTTAGGAAAAAATGAACCACAGTTGGCAACAAAAGGTCGGACAGGTATTGCACAGGCTTATGAAAATGAAACAGAATAACTTTTCTTTTTGTTTTGTAAAATAAATCATTAAAATCTATATAAAACCTACTATCTATTTTTATTTTATAATCATTATAGTAATATCATATTATAACTAGAATATTAGTTTACACTTGATGAAATATTTTTCAATTTTATGAATTACTGGTAATTTAAACCTTAGGTACATAAATATGTTAAACAAGTTTAATTTTCGGTATCACTAGATTGTGAATATGAAAAGTGAAACACTTAAAAATCACTTTATTCATACAGCAGTCATTTTTACAGTCAAGCGAGTTTTCTGTTGTTAATAATCTATTTGTATGGAATGTACGGAATTTAATAAACAAATTGAATCAACAGCTGTATTACTACAATCAGAAAAATAATATTCTAAATGGAAATATGTTTTGGTTCAAAATGACTGTAAAAAGATCTCGTTCATTATTTTTTTTGTACAATGATTTATTTTCAATAACTTAATAATAACATATACAATCATAATGTTACGATCTAAAATATGATAAGCGTTTAACATGATCAATATTATTGCAATATAATCAATGAATTATCAATTAAAAAGCTATTGTCTAGATCAAAAATCAAATATTATATTGGCACAGATAATTATATTTCACTTCATAATTTATTTATTTTTTTGTTACAAAATAAATGTCTTACAATTTAATAGTTAATTGTTCATCCATTTAGGTGATTTTGTTTCATAAAGATGGTTTTTTTTTTCGAAATAATTACAGGTATGTATAATAATATAATTAGATTTGCTTAAATGGAATGAATCTGAAACGAATTTTTATGATTTATTTTTGTTGCCACTATAGCCTGCCTCTTCCCCTGGTTCTTCTTCATCCTCATCATCATCTTCTTCTTCTTCTAATAATTGTCTCGCTAATTTGACTGCGTAAAATTCATTATAATGTGCCTTTCGTTTCATTTCGAATTCTTTCTTTAATGCTAAACAACACAAAATTATTATATTATTATGTAGTTGATTTAAACAATTTATAATGGCCATTATCTACTAATTTTTTATTTTTTTATTAACAATGTAGAATCTAATATAAGTAAATTTAATGTATATGTGTTATTTTCAAATTTATCCTCCGTAAGCCCAAAATATAAATGATTAAAAATTGCTAATTTAACGGCAAAAATTCGACGTAATTCGTATTCTTACATGTGACGTAAGTTTGTCTCGGTCAAAGACAGATAATGGAAAATAGCAAGAGAGGCTATGAGATATTATGTGATTTGAAAAGTATGGTTTTTAAGATTGATTTAGCTCAATAAATATATAATTTTAGAACATAATACTTGGAATATATTATTAATTTCGATAAATGAATATAAGATGACTAAAATAAAGAAATTTTATTATAATAAACAACTCCATTTATTACATAATGGGAAGGTTAATGAATTTCTTCCCATTTAATATATATTTATATATAAAATTTAACTTACCTTTTTCTTCTGGTGTTAATTCTTCCTCTTCATCATCATCATCTTCGTTATCTGACTCTTCTAGTAGTACTTTTGGGGGTCTGTCAGATTTTAATCTATATCAAATAATAACAAATCAAATATAATTACGGAAATTATAGGTGACTGAACAAGAAACATTTTGATTGGTTTCATAGAAATGTGGACACAATTAGTTGATTCTTGTTCGCTATTTGTTCAAAGAACCCTAATATAATAAACAATACATCCCTACTTTATGGAATTTGTAAGTGCACTGCAATAAATACATCTGAGATCTGCCTTCTAGCTACTCGCAACACATATCGCGGCCGAAATATCTCAAAGGATGTGTCGATGTACCTTCTAAATAATAATATATTTCGAAATAAAATAAAACAAAAAGAAATTCCAGGTGACCAGTAATATTTTGTTTAGTACAAGGTTCTTGAAAATTTTGATTTGCGTGGCTATTTAACTTTTTTCTTTGAATTTAAATTGAGAAATTAATAAAATCTAGATAAAAAAAATTAAAAAAATAATAATCTGGTCACAATCACATTCGTTTCGAAATATACTATTAATAATGGAACTTTAGATAAACTTCATATTTATAAATTTTTAGTCGAAAACGAAAAATGATTTGAGAGAATTTTTGTAAGGCTAAAAAAAATGATAAATTTGAAAAACTTATAGCTCATAATTATAAAAATGAATTCAAACGTCAGTGGCTAATGTTGAAAGGCTTTGTAACTTACTTTTCTATTAAGGCATCTGGATCTAACTCTCGACTAGAATATGGTTCATCGTAATTATAAGGGGTTTTAGGCTCATCAATTTTCATATGACCATAATCTTTATCCGGTGTATGTAATGTTGCTATAATATTCATTTCATCCCATTTTGTTTCTTTTGTACCTTTCCTAATAAACACAAATATTATTTAGAATCGAAAAATTTCGTATACATCATTTGAAATGTTAAATTTCTAGACAAATTGAGAATTTCAACAACAGTAAACAAGCGGAAATTTAACCCTATTTACTGAAAACAGTGGGGATGGGCAAAATATTACCTAATAAACTAGAAATAAGTCATTCAGAATGAAAATAAAAGCTGTAAAAAATATTCTTACTTATGATGTGATTGTGTTTCTTGCCTGTCGAAACTGCTGGAATTCTTTAAAATACCTTTGGCAGGCTTTTTTTGCAAATTATCGGCCATTTTTAATTACTTGTCAAAAATTTGTTGACCTCTACGAAATACCCTTGAATATTCGCAAAAGTCGTTTGGTAGTATTTATAATAAATTATTAGCACCTTCACTAATAGAATAATTCCTATTAGAACTTCTTTTGAATGGAAAAAATTATTTTATTTTGATATACTAGTAACAAATGAACCGTCTTCTAGTGACACACTCGCTTTCGTTAAATTGATAATATTAGTAGGCGTGGTGGTATGTTTTCATTATTTAAATTCATATATTTCAGAATGATTTACTTAATATAAACCATGATTAAATAATGTCAATACTGAAAGACTAAATACATGTATATATATATATATATATATATATATATATATATATATATATATATATATATATATATAAGTATATATACTTGAAAGAATTAAATAAATTAATTATTATACAATGTTACCAATTTTCCGGAAAAATAATTGTGTTAAGCATACTGTTTTTGTATACGATTTAAATCAGAGTCTTAAGATAGATTTTTGTTTATGCATAATAATTATAAAATTTAGTTTTGTGAATAATGCTGCCCGAACTTTTGGTAAATAAATATAAACGTTTTATTCCTATTTCTTAGTATTTATGTGATAATGTCAAAGTAATCAAAGTAAGCATGTTTAACCTCATATTTCTAATATTTTTATAAATTAAAATTTTATGAAAATGGTAATAACACACTTTTTTAATATGCCAGATGTGTGCGAAATTAGGACTTTCAATTAACTGTTTATTTATGAATATAATACAATAAAATTTTACAGATATTAACTAGGTACAGAAGGCCATAAAATAATATAAATTTTTCAAAAATAACATTTTCGATTTTATCAAAAATAATATGAGCTTTTATTTTTCAAATAACGGAATTCATGATTAGGTTGCGTCAGTCATAATAAGCACAACTCATGCGTAATTAAAAATGTAATTTTGTCTATTTTTACAGTAAAAGTAGCACCAAATTCAAACATGCAAAAATATATAGGATATTTTATTTTAAATATAAAAGTTTATATCTTTTCCGGTAAAATCTAAAACGATATACCTAATATTGAATTTGTAGAATATTCTGAGCTGGTACGTATGCGATGGTCGATTTATCCTTGTTGCAAACGTTTTGCCATACACAGTAGATCACATCTTCAGTGTTTGGTGACTGAATGAATTCAGTCACCAAGCACTGAGGATTCCATCTACCATATATATATATATATATATATATATATATATATATATATATATATATATATATATATGTCAAAACGTTTGCGACGAGGATAATTCGACCATCGCATACCATCCCAGAATATTTTATAAATTTAATGAATACCGGCCGTAAAAGCCCGAATATTTTGATATAATCTTATTTTATAACTTCCCCATTCTTTATTTATTTTTTAGGACCATTTAACCCGATCAGTTTCAAGACAATGTGGCGACGGCGCAATTAAAAAAAAAACTATATTGCATAGATGCTATCTTTTTTTTAAAACGACGCGTATACTGTATGCATCACTTCTAGAGAATTAGAGATCATTTTGTTACTGACAGATTAATTTACAAGCCAAAGAAATCATTGATTTATTGAATATATATATATATATATATATATATATATATATATATATACATATATATATATATATATATATATATATATATATATATACATATATATATATATATATACATATATATATATATATATATATATATATATATATATATACACTAATATCTTTCATACGTATTAATCCAGCATACTAGGCTACAAATTTGCTTAAATGTAATCGTAGCAGTATGCAGGTGAATAAACAAAAATTAAAAAAAAAATTATGAATACTTTATATTGATTAAAAATTTCAACTTAATCGTCTGTGTATTGTTAGCTCAGAAGGTAAGAGCGCTGTGCCGGATACATAGTGGACCTGGGTTCGATTCCCAGACGATACAGGTTGACAAATTTTTAATTTAATTTTCAATTAATCAATGTTATTTATTCAATTTAAACTATATATATAAAATTAGATGAATTTAACATTTGCCTATGAATTTTTGTTTTTGTTTACGTATACAGTGAATAATGACTAACGAAGATAAAACTTTGGCCATGTCCATGAAAACCGCAACGTTCTGAAGCGTTCGTGTGAAAGTGAACGAGTAGCGTTTACTATAAACCGCCGCGCCGCCGTTACCGCTCTGTCGTAAAACCGCTTCGCTTGAATAAAACGCGCTCTAGTTGTGCCACGTTATGCAACAAACTAATCCTGGCATGAACTAACCGAATTTAAATAAGTAAATATAAATATAAACACGAGTGTTCTCGATAAATACTAATGATTTATTCTATATTTAATTTATACGTATTTGTGTTTAGTATTATAATTCTTTTGTTCAAATATAACGTAATTTTAAAAATTATTTTGTATTGTTTCAATATTCTTTTGTTTTTGTAATTATACTATACGTTGTCATTATATTTTTTGAGCGAATTCAAAATCCCTTGCATAAATTGCATTTTCTAATAACTAGAGATTCTGAAAATAATAATAAAAAAAATTATGACACTAAAAATTGTTTGTAAATGTTTTAAGTGAAAACGTAAAAGTAGTGTGCATTGCTTTTAAATTAAAAAAATATATAAAAAAAATATATAAATTTAGAAAAAATATTTTTAATTATTATTTAGTTAAACTGGTAATAAATATAAATATAAATAATAAATGATAAGCGATCAATAAACGATTTAAACAAATTTCTGTAAAATATACCAAAATTTATACCAATGAATTTCTTGTTCAGAAATATTATTCTATTTAATTCTACGTCCATTGACTCATACAAATTCAACCAATTAACTTTATGCTAGCGAGTCATAAAATATTCACAATCCCACACGAGAAACGATTACACATGTCCAGTTTTAATAAGTTCGTGAATTTTCTAAAAAAAATGAAATAAAACGTAGAGAAAAGTAACCGACAAGGCGTGTTTTTGGAGTATAGTAAATATTTTCAAATGCACAAAATAATAAATTATTTTCTCGCTGGTGACTAGCCAGAGGTAATGGAACAAAATCTAGAACAGTTTTCAAACTCCGTTTTTACCACTTTGAATGAAAGGAAAGAAGTTATAATTCTCGATACGGTGTCTGTAACATTTTTCAAAATTAAAACAAAATATATAGGAATCCTTCTTATAACCTCTAAACGACGAATCTGAACTTAGTTTATGTACCCACTTTGTGGTTATTAAAATTCGTTTATATTTATTTATGTGTGTACCAAAATTCAGGAACCAACAACTTGGTTTATTATTGTTTAAACATATTTTAGTAAATGAATCAACGAATTTTACAAATACATGTAAATTTGCGGTGCTGTGCATTGCCGCCCTCAAGAGCTTTTTGACCATTTTTTAGTTATTACAATTTGTTTATGAGATATTTGTTTATCTGTGTACCAAAATTCAGGAACCCACAACTCGATTTACTATTGTAAACATATTTTATTAAATCAATCAGCGAATTTTATAATTGTTTATAAGTTATTTACAAGTATTTTAACACTTTATATGTTTTTATTTGAATAACTTTAACGTGTTATGAATCATAACACGTTAAAGTTATTCAAATAAGGACATAAAGTGTTAAAATATTTATTAAAATGAATAAGAGAAATACAAAATACATTAATAATATTATTTATAAATGTTTATAATATAAGGTTTATTGCCGCCTCCAAAAGTTTGGTTCAAATAGTTCAGATTTTTTTAAGTAATAATATAAAAATAAAATATTTACTTATCACAAAAAATATTCCTAAACATAACATCTAACTGCATGTTTTCATATAAAGACTGGTATAGAAGATATCAAGCATATTTGCCCTTTTAGACTTAAGGTATTTAAAAAGAAAATTATTAATTATAAAAAAAAATCTAATGTAGGTACTTTTATTTTTAATAAAATGTTATAAAATTATATTTGTAATTGTAATATGAAAATAATACATGCATAAGCAAACCGGATCAAAATTAGGTTTACAGCCTTGATTTAATAAAAAGTACTAGTTCAGTTCAAGTTTACGTTCTTATTTGCACCTTTGATTTTTAAATTTTGTAGACTGTAGAATATTTCATCCTGATGATTTTTAGACTAAATTATTTTATATTTTTTATAATTTTGAAATAATAAATAAAGATGTAGAGATTTTTTCATTCAGGTATTTTAAAAATTCTATTTATATCAGTAAAGTAATTTTTTTTAATGAATATTTTAAAATAATTCAACTTTTTTTAATTTCAGGTACGTAACAAATTTGTCACCAAATATGTAAGTAAATTTTCATTATCTTTTTTTATCGTTTTTATATTAAATAATATTACTGTTAGATGTATCTATAATAAAGTAAAATCACCAGTTCGACTTTGTTTTACAGTTTTACAATGCACAAACATTTTAGTAATATTTTGTTTAGTTACAACTTAAACGGTTTCACGTGGAAAAAATTTATTAAAAAAATCATTTTAGGATTGGTTTGGGTAATAACTTCTTTTCAACACTTTAAATAATTTAAAACGTAATATATATATATATATATATATATATATACATAGGTATACTACTTTAACTAATATTTATTAATTTATTGATAATAATAACGATATAACTGATGCCAATATAATACTCCTAACATTTTACATCAATAAACAAACTAAAATATTTTTTTTTTGCATTCAAGGGCATCGACTGCTTTGGCCATTAACTAAATAAAATTAAAAGTATTTCAGGTAATCTTTTTTAGATATATCTATAAATATTAATACTTTTCAAGAAATTTAGAACATTTTTCGAACTATCTGTGTCTTTCAAGTTATCGGTCAAGCTATCAGCAATGTTCAATATTTGCCTTCTATTTCTATATCTAATACAATCTAATAAAATGTGTGCTACTATTATTCTACTGTTGCGAGTTCTACATATTGGAGCTGTAGGGTGATTTTAATGTTATCGGTTGTAAAAAACGATAAATTGATGACACATTGTGATAAATGTTATGACATAATCAAGCAAAGATGAAGATGAAAATTTGGTATTTTTTTTTAGTAAATTTTATATTTGCAGTTGGTACTATCATGCGCTGTTAACAATTCAAGTTAAAATGTTGACCTATTTATTCAATTTTCGTACATATGTCAATGTGACAGCTTCTTTTCTTTCTTTGGTTTTCTTGGTTATAGAGTTATTTGTTTCTGTTATTTTTTTTTTCTTTTCTTTTTTTCAAATAATGATAACAAATAACGGATGATTAATTCTTATGCAAATGTAAAAATAATTAAAAAATTCAATAAATTAAAAATTTTGACAATAATATCATTCAATATTTGGTCGTTTGTTATTGTTGTTTAATAATATTAAATGAATATTTTGATTGAAATGAATTTTATCAATATGAAAATGACTTAAATATGATCATTAAAACATACGGTCAGTGTTTAATTTAATGAAGGTTTTCAATTATATAATACGATCATTTTCAAAATCAATCATTTTTAAACGTTTCTATTTTAGGACTAGTATTACGATTGATTGAATAATTTATTCGCGAAATTTATATTATGCAGTTGTTCACTTGTACTATTGTAACTTTATTACACAATGATTATTATTAAAACTCACACTGTTTTATTACAAAACACTAACATTTATTTATTTCTATTGAATACATTCATATATATAGGATCCTACACAACACATAAAATTTAAAGAAATTATAAAGTATGTGTAATTTTAATTATTTATATAATAAATACATCTATTCCGTGATCTTTAGAGATATAATGTACCTATGTCTTTCGATACATCAACATGATTTTCCAAAGCTGTCAAATATTCAATGCAGAGTATTGAAAAGCCACAGCTAAAATAAATTTCAGTAATATTAACATCAAATATTTAATAATGACATATACTTTTTATAAACAATCGCTGATCAAATAATAACGTAAAAGAAAATTTTAAAAAAATATGAAAAAAATGAACATTTTAGGTTAGTGTTGAAAAAGTTTGATTTTGTAAGACTATTTAGTAATAATAGTATAATAATAAATAATAGTATAATAAAAAAAATAATTAAAATAAAAAAGAATTTAAAACAAATAAAACAATTTAAGAAATATAAAACGATAAATTCTACAACGAAAAAGTTAAGGAATGTTTCACAGTACGAAAACTACTTATCACATGCTATTTAGCATACGATAAACTCCTTATGAAAAGTTTGAATTCTCGACGTCACTGTGATGTCATGCATGTAGTTCCTTTAAAAAATCATAGATGCGCCAGATACCTACGACAAATTCTACTGTGATAAACTTGACCAAAATCAGCCTCCTGCTTTCTCTTTCAGAAGATGCTCATGCGTAATATTTGTATGCCCTGTTCTTAATCTATGTAATTTTACCAGTTCTTGCCAATTAAAATGAGGACCAGGAGACCATGATTTAATTACTGGTTTTATTATTTTTAAGTGATTGTTGCTAGATATACTAAAATATTATTGTTTTAAAAAAATTATATTTTGCATATGCTGAAAATTAATAATTATTTTATATAAAAAAGATTAAAACTTTCCTGAGCCATAATGATAATATAATGATATTAAAATCAGATAAAAGTAATAAAACCATTAACATGTATAAAGAAGATTACCTCAGAAAAGCCTATGAGATTTTGACTGATGCAGATACTTATAAAGTTTTAAGTAATTTTAATATAAACTCTGTTAATATACAATGTGGAAAGTTTTGTGTCACTACAGGTAGAAGTGATTTAGTTATTAAAAATCCAGAAGTTGGTACATGTTACCTGAAATACAAAAAGTAAATATTTTTTTGAAACAAATAACATCTACTATTAATACAGCTACTTCTAATATCGCCAAATTTTAGAGCAATATTTTAAAAATATAATGTATTATGCTTGTATTTTAAAAAAAATTGATTTTGTAAACGAGATCACAAAGATTAATATAACAGAAAGTTTATGTTATGTTTTTATTGGATGTCGTTGCATTATTCTCCAGCATAAATTGAGAATTCGTATTACGTTGTGTGAATGAAAATTGGGATAAAATTATAAATTACTCACAATCAGACAAATTTTCACATATTTGTGATTTGATTTGTGACTAACTTTTAGTTTTCAAAATCTAATATGCAAATAAATAGATAAAAGAATTAAATAGAATTAAATAAATTGTAATCTTGATTACCACTCGTATTAATTTTTTGAAAATTGACGACCGTGGTTTCGACTATTTAATAGTCATCATCCGATCTGGTAGAGACTAAAAACCAATAGGCATGATTGTAATTTGTTTAATGCTTTCAAATATTTGTTTCATTAATACTATAACATTATTAGCATGTTAGTATTAGCATGATTTTAATCAATTTTGTTATTGTAACCAATATTTGTAATTAATTTATATTATTTAAATAATTTGAAACAATTATATTAAATTTAAATGTTATTTGTAACACTAAACGCTAAATTATTAGTATAAATTTTTGTAAAACTTTGCGCATTTTAAAATTTGAAAAAACTCTACTAACTTTTTTTATATAATATGCAACAATTAAAGTCCGTTATATACTGTGAAAAACTTTTGAAAAATTACATTTATATTTTTGGAAACATAGCTAATGCGCCATTTAGACCCGTTACCATTACCATACCGGCGCATTTTGCAAATGTTGTGTGTACTGTACATTTTTATTGTTTTATTATTATTCTCTGCACACCCTGCCTGATAACCCACCGCACTCCACTGATATAGAAATAATAAAATTAGTATTTGATTAAGACATACGATTGAAAATATTTTACAAAATGTTTACTGTTTTTTTTTTCTCGTAACTATTAAGTTTGTTGTTAGTCGGGAAAGATATTGAAAATTTAAAATTTCAAAAAATTAGAATTTACATGAAATATGAATTTAAATCGACATTAATATCCAGTCAACTCAAGTCTCAGATGAAATAAATATCAACATTGAGATACGTCATAGTGACGTATAAACCATAATTATTAGGTGTTGTTATTAATTTCAAATTATATATATATATATATATATATATATAATTTTTTGTAAAGATGTAGTTTACCGGTTCATTAAATTCAGTTTAATTCCCTAAAAAATTGTTGAGACAGTTGCTACTTAACAACTCCAAATTAACAACATATATTAGCAACTTTTACGAAAATGCTATTTTTACCAATTTGACTGCAAGGAAAAGTGGTATACCGTTTGGTACGGTGTCTGTAACATTTTCTCTTGATGACGAATTTGAACTTAGTTTATGTGGGTGTATGGATGTGCGTCGTCAGCTTGCTCGCTCGTTCGTCAGTCAAAAATTTGTGTACGTAACTCCTCCGAGACTGTTTAACCGATTTTAATGAAATTTTCAGGATAAATTTGTCTAGTGCTCAAGATGATCATGTGGTTCTGTTTTTTTCGGTGAAGCCAACTTTCCAAGAAAAAATTACTAAAATTTTAAAAATTTATTGTGGCTACATTGTTTATCCGATTTTGATAAAATTTTCAGAAAAGATTCCTCTAGTGCCCACATAAATTAAGTAATTTTATTAATATACAGTGTTGCCAACTTTCCGAGAAAAAAAATTACTAAAATTTTTAAAAATTAATTATGACTACATTATTCAATTTTGATCAAATTTTTTACAGAAGATACCCCTAGTGTCTACATTAATTATATAATTTTAGTAAATACAGTGGTGCCAACTTTTCGAGAAAAAAATTACTAAATTTTTAATAATTTATTATGGCCATGTTATTTAACCGATTGCACTCCAATTTTCACAAAAGATTCTCCTAGTATCCACATAAATTACATAATTTCAACGAAATATAATGTTGACAATTTTCCGAGAAAAAAATTACTAAAATTTAAAAAAATTTATTGTGGCTACACTATTTATTCGATTTTGATCAAATTTTCAGAAAAAAATCCACTGGTGCCCACATAAATTATGTAATTTTAACAAAATACAATGTTGCCATTTTATCGAGAAAAAAATTACTAAAATTTCAAAAATTTATTGTGGCTACATTATTTATCCGATTTTGATTAAATTTTCAGAAAAATTTCTCATAGTGCCCACATAAATTTTGATTGTATTAAAATACAGTGTTGCCAACTTTTCGAGAAAAAAATTAATAATGTTTTTAAAAATTTATTATGGGTATATTATTTATCCGATTTGAATCAAATTTTTACAGAAAATACCATTAGCGCCTACATAAATTATAAAATATTAGTAAAATACAATGTTGCAAACTTTTTGTAAAATAAATAAAAAATTTACTTCTATTTTTTATCATTTATGTGATAATGCCAAAGTGGTCTATATATGGGTTTACCCATATATTTTTAATTTTGTTTAAAATTGAATTAACGATAGTTGTTAAGAAACCAAGTTGTAACAATCGTTGTTAAAAACAGTCGTGAAGTTATTTACGAATTTAAATGTGTAGCTGCTGTGTTTTTTTATTTTAAATCCATTTCCAATTTTTTTTTTATATTTTTAAACTCTATTCTTCTTTTTTTAAATTATTGTTTTTCGCTTGTGATTCAAAATTTATTTTGTAGTATTTTTTTTGAATTTCTGTAACATAAATCTTTTCTTCCGTTAGCTTTTGAAATAAATCTAAATTGCTTTTTTCTGATTACGATACAGTTTACTTTCTTTTTTTAAATTTCTTTGGCAGGAAATCTACAAATAAAAATATATTAGTATTACTATAACAAGTAGGTAATTATTAAATATTATCTAATCAATGAAATTTTATCAGTTAAAATACTAGGACCTTTATCTAAAATTAATTGTTATTTCTGATTTTTCCTGTAATATTTTAAAAACCTTAAGATATATTTAAATAAATTAAATTATCAAATACCAAAAATAATTATTTTCTACGTACTTTGATGTATTGTAACAGGTTCAGATGATTTTATATTTTAATTTACTTTTATTTGTTGATTTCGTTCGTCTTCTATAATATTTACGAACATTTCTGTACTGTTTGAACCTCTAAAATATATAATATTAATTAAAGTTGTGTATATTACTTATGTATATAAAGTTATTTGCAAATTTGTGCTTTCTATTTTAAATTTCTTCTATACTATCACAATCTCCTTTTGAAATAAGTCCGTCTATTCTGATTTGCAACACGGAATACATTTGCTCTTCTTATCAAAATAATTTTAATTCGGAAGCTGATCTACCGCCAGTTTTATGTAATTCTTTTTGTATTTGATGCAAATTTCTTCTTATTACATTACATTTAATATTTTCATATTACAATTTTATGCAATTGATATCTCTCTATAAATACAACTGTTGGTGATACTATTAAATTTGTTGCAAATTTCTAACCAACACATTTGTTTTCTTTTAACTCTAATGGCGTCAGTTTTTAGCGCATTTTTGGAAGAAAAGGACGCTTAATAATATGCTTTGTCCGGTCGATCGTTCGTTCGTTCGTTCGGTCGGTCGGTCGGCTGCATTAAAAAACTTTTAAACTAGACCTCGTAAAGAGTTCTAGTTTTTTGCATTAGTTCGGTGCTGTCGACTTATTGGCGCATCGAATAGTTTAAATTTTGTGACTTGCTTATAAAAATACTGATCCGCCCGCCAAAAATGCGCTTAAGTCCCACGATCAAAAGCACGAGGATTTTTTTAATTTTTTTATTTTCTATTATATTTAATTTTGACAAAACTATTTTTATTATCACATTTATTTCTTCAGCATTAAATTTTTGCGAACGATTTTGTTTTTCTTCCATTTTTAAATAGAAAAAGCATACAAAAAAACGAACTAACCAAAAAACTATTGTCAAAGTCAAACATCAAAATAATCCAGAAAATATGTTTACGAAATGTGCATGTGAATAAAAATATCATTTGTCTCTCTTACATATATGATGAGCAATGTTTGTATAGAATAACGCACATCGTTATATTATGTAGATATAAACAGTAGCACTGCCAGCTTATAAAATTTTATCTTAAACAAATGGTTAGTTAACCGAGATACTAAATATGTACAAAATACTATTTTTATTTTATTCGTAAATTTGATACCTGATTAATTTGAAAGCTTGTATTCTTAACCATGCATTTTAACCAGAATATAAAATACCGGGCTTTACCGTTTTTGTCAACCATCTTTCTTGTTGCTTGTTTTCTTGTTGTTCCAAGAGTGTTGTCTTTTTTCTATCTTTTTTCTTTTCCATCTTTGCCGTGTTTTGTTTCTGTCGTACAATGCTATTGTTTTTCTTTCCGAGCAAATTTAATTTTAAGACTACAAAGATTTTTAGAGAATTTTTGCTGGTGCAGAAAAGTTTTCTTGTTGTATTAAGGAAACTTACGCGAGATTAAACGTAATTATGGTGAAACTATTGGGGATTTTAATTTAACAGGATGTTGAGACTAATGCAGTTTATAAGATTTTAAAAAGTTTTGTTTTCCTTGTTTAGAAAAAGTTTTCTGGTGAAAATGAAATATTATTAATTTTATTATTATCATATCTACTTACATATGTAATACTTCAAACACAGTAATTATCGGTTAACAGCATGATAACTATATATATATATATCGGTCGCAGTGATTAAGACAAAGATGAAGACAAGCGTGGTGCATAACATGAACATTTTATTTTACCACAGCTGAAGAATTTGCGGCTAGTTTAAAACTTCCATCCCGTGGGTTTACCTTTAAGACTCCGCTGTGTTGCGTTGCGTTGCGCTTCTAACTCGTGGATAAGTGACCGGATACCCGCTACTCCACGAGAACTATTTCGAAAATCTTAATTAAGATGATAAAGAATTTGTTAATTACTCCACGCGTTCATGCTGAAAACTGGTTTCCATTAAATAGTCGCTCTCGAAGAATTTTTACCAATTTGATTAGTGGCCGGTGTGGTTCTAAGGAAAATAAACGTTGAACTTTTTAGAAACGGTTAGAAATGGGTTGGAAATATGTTATTATGCAAATTTCTGTAAGATAGGTTTTCTGATGTTTTGCTCTATAGTGATTGTTCTGCATTATTAGATATTTTTTCTTATTAGTAAGATATTTAGATTTTTTAATGTTTTAATTTTTAACATTTCTTAATGTGTTTATGATGCTTATTGTTGCAAAACATTGTAAAAAATATTAAAAATGAAACATGAAACATCTACGAGGGTTGACTATTATATATTGGGATTTGGCAATCCTAGTGCTGCCATCTGGCAATTGACGTCTCTATTATAAAGTTTGACATTTTTGGTCGTATACTTACTCAGAACGTTATGACTTACGAGCGCTATTTGTATTGTTTACAGTAACTTGAAAAATTCATCTCGGCAAAATAACTGAATTAAATCGTGAACATTTTTGTGCGATTATGTTTTACAACTTTCAACGTAGATTACTAACTCAACAGAAATGCATCGGTGAACTTAATTCGACTTTTGGCGAGAAGCACTATCAAGGACCAGTGTTTATCGATGGTTTACCGAATTCATGCAGGTCGTCCAGTATCTGTTGTTGTTTCGGAAAATATTGATTCTGTGCTTGAACTAATACTACAAGATCGTCATGAGACTTATTGTGAGATTGAGACATCCTTGGGCATTAGTGGGACCAGCATACATTTAATATTTGCATGAACATTTGGCCGTCAAAATGATTTGTTTGCGTTGGATCTCACATAATTTGACAATTGCTAAAAAAAAGGGCTTGCGGCATTTGGTCAAAAAAAATGCTCAAAAAATACGATCGCGATGCTTCAAAACATGTCTATGACATTGTGACAAGTGACGAATCGTAAATCTACGGATATAAGCCCGAAAATAAGCAGTAGTCGACTGTGGATTTTTTAAGATGAGCCAAATCTAACAAAAGTTGTTCGCGCACAAGCACTTCAAAGTTAATATTCGCTTATTTTTTCGGAAAAATTGAACATGTCACAACGTCATCCGCCATATAGTCCTGATTTGCCACCCAATGACTTCTTTTTATTACAGCACTTCAAAAATAAATTGCGAGGTCAACGTTTTTCGATGCATACAAAAGTGTATTGATCTTCATAGATACTATTTTCAAAAACAACAAAGCCATTTTTGATGATAAATATTTGTTTTTGTTCTTTAATTCCGAAATATAAAAGACAACCTTCGTGTTGTAATGGTACGACTTCAAATAAAAATTTATTACGTTTTCAAATTGAAGTAATTTTGCATGTTAATTTATTTGGTTTCTGTTATGAAACAGTTTCCAATTAAAATTAAATTTGTTTTTAAATATTAATTAACTTTTGCATCTGTCTCTGACAACCTACTAACGTCTTTATAACTATCGTGGTATTAATTAAAATTTAGCTACAAAAATTTGCAAAGAAAACTCAGAATAACAAAATGTAATTTTGGATATATGAATATAGTTTTGGGTATATAGTTTTAAGAAATACTTTGAAAATTATTGGTTTTTTTGTTTTAATTTTTTGAAGAGTAATAGTATTTTGAAATTTCGAAGGAGTTCTACTTTGGATTCATTTAAGAATTAAATTTTAGCTATATAAATGTTTTTAGAACAGGTTAAGTAAGTAGTTAATTCTTTTTAGTTATTCTGGATATACTATTCTTTTATTATATTTACAAGAATTTAGTGTTTTATTTTTTCATATTGGAAAAATTTTAAATAAACATATATTATTAAATACGTTGTTATACAGGGCTTTTAACGGAGAATTTTGTAAATAATTTAAATAAAAGTTAAATAGAAAATAATAGTTATTGTTTATTTTGAATGCCAATATTTGTTTAATATTTAACAGTTATGTCTGCATCCGGTGAGCCGGATACCCACCCAGCGATATTTCTTGAATTTTCTTGTCTCTCCGTTTAAATTTGTCCAAATCTTGTCAAATATTCACAATTTTACCCTTTTCCGATAAGAATTCGTTGATAAATTATTAATTTTTGTTTTAGAAACGAAAAACAAAAACGTTAAAAACATATTTTTTCAATCATACACAAGGTATTTTTATATATTTCTTACATGTTTTGTTTTCTAAAACGGTAGAATCTAAATAAATAGTGACAATTATTTATTTACTTACATTTATTTATTTTAAATAAGTTAAAACAAAACTAGTTGCATGCTTGTTACTTTTTGATATATACGCACTCAATATATTTTATCGTTGTTACCTACCTCATGTTTATTGCATACACGATTTTGACTAATCGAGCAACATTTTCTAAATTTCTGCATTTCTGTGTTGTTGATTTATAACAAATATGGCAGTAACCAACCATATTTTACTTGCTTTAATAATTTACAGCAGTAAGTCTATATGCGGTGCATCAATTCCCAGTGTGCAAAATAATGTTGATAATTACGGGTGCGTACATATAGATCAATAACTCGGATTAATTAATTAATTAATTATTAGGTTTTGTCAGATAAGATGTCTATGATAAGTTATAGACTATATATATATATATATATATATATATATATATATATATATAATTGTTTTTATTTTGAGATTTCAGCATCTGTATTTTACAATTTCACTGTATCGGATCAATAGCACATTACCTAATTTCTCACTTACATACATTTCATTTTTTGCCTTGCTATGTCGCATTTTCAATCACAAATTCTCAAGCAAGTACCAATAATTATGCCCGTTATAGAGCTGCATCTTTTATCGCCAAGTAAGCTTTTGCTGGGAAAGTAGCGGCATCAACTTAAATAACAAAGATTTGTCAATGTCGGGTCAATGGCGTGTTGCATTGCTTTGGGGTAATTACAGTTTATAAGCTTGGCTGAACTGTACGGAAAGTACATGGAACGGAACGTGTAGCATATGGTATACGGCGTAGATATCGCAAGAGAGCAAACTAGGCGATAGCGGTTCAGATATTTAGAAGTTTCAGTCAGCGTAGAGGGTTAAAAGTATTGATAGTCGGTAGATTAGGTAATTTTATTGATTGAGAGGATTTTCCTTAATAACGCTTTACCACAGGACCGATTTTATTATAAACCTAATTAAACTGTAAATTTAGATCAAATATATAAGAAAGATCTTATATTGATATTTTATGGAATTTCATGAAGAACATTTTTATTGTTGATCTGATGAAAATTAATAAATAATTTGTTATTTAACAATACTGTTATTTCTACGTTTTCAAGAAGTTTTTTTTTATTTATTTTCCATTCTATTAATATTTACACTATTATTAAAATTATATGAAAAAGAGAAATAATATTAATTCATAGGTAAATAAGTATATTATTTATAAAGTATTAAATTTTATAGAACTATTTGTTATATTTTAACATATAAGTTGTTTTAGACCACCCGTCCCACCCTTTTATTTTTGAAACACAATGAGCTTTCAAGTTGAAAACAATTTTAGTAACCAGAGCACATTTAAATAATTTATTGGTTTTGCTAGAATTTTCTTAAGGAAATCAGCAGTGGGAGAAACTAAAAACAAATTTGAAATTTCAAATAGAAACATAGGTTAGGTTTCATATGAATGGATAGGGTTTTAAAAGGAATTCTTTTTTATTTGTAACTTTTTTTATATATCTTACGGTTAAGGAAATAAGTGAAAAACAATAATAATGAAGAATAAAACAGTAAGAAATATCAAAAAAACGTAAAAATGGAAAGAATTCTTTTTAAAAACCCTGTCTAGCGATACCAAACATAACCTACGTTTTCGTCTGAAATTTCAAAGTTCCTACCGGTTTTTCCCACTTTTCAATAAATTCTTTGCATATGTTTTGGTTATGAATTTTTTCCAGCTTTATAGCTCATCGAATTTTTAAAATAAATGGGTGGAAAATAGAAATGGAAAACACCCCGTATTTCGGAATATAATATATTTGATTAAAAAAACAAAAAAGAATTTGAAAATTTCACCATCATCACCATGATCATAGCTCTGCAACCCTATATGGGCCTTAGTTGCCCCTAATTCTCGTTTTCATTTGTTTCTATTTAGAGCAACTTTCTACGAACGTAATACAAAGGTTACCTTTTATTTTTCGAAATTAGAGAACAAATAGAAATATTTAACATCAAAAATTGCTTTATTGCTTTTCAAAATGTACTCCATTAAGATCAATACTCTTTTGCATGCTTTTGAACCAATTTTAGAAGCTTTTTGTCCACTCCGATTTAGATACCTTCAAAACATGCATTTTTAACGCATGCACCGCTTTTTCAAGTGTCGAAGAACGTTGACCTCACGATTTATTTTTGATGTGCGGGAATTGGGTGCCAAATCAGGACTATACTGTGGATGACCCATCAAATCGACGATTTGAGTGCTCAAACAGTTACTTGTTCTAGCCCGGGGGTTTTCAAAGTTTTTTAGGTATTTTCCAAATTTTTGGCGAACAAAAAAAAATTATATCAAAACAGTGATATATGTAATCATAAATTTTTTGGTTTCAAATATATTTAACTACTTTTTATTTTTTTAAATTTTTATTTATTAATATACCAAATTTAATATAAATATATATAAATATAAATAAAAATATAATATTATGAATATAAATCTTTAACTATAGCAAGAATTATTACAAACTACTCGTAATAATCTACTATTTATTAGCAAAAACAAATATATATATATATTATATTTTTATAATTTTTAATAAAAATATAACTTTGGGAACCCCTGTTCTAGCCAATGTGGGAGAGCTCGCATTGTCGTGGTGGAGAATGATCCGTTTCGTGGCGATTGGTTTTTGGTCTGATACGCGCAGATCCACGATCCGTCACCTGTCCAATGTCATGAACATGTCTTGAAGTACCGCGATTGTATTTTTTGAGCATTTCTTTTGACCAATTGTCACGAACCTTTTTTGATTGACTGTCAAATTATGTGATTTTTGATGGCCAAATGTTCATGCAATATTGATTGTATGTTGGTTCTACTAATGCCCCAGGAAGTTTCAATCTCTTGCAGTATCAGTTCATGCACAGCATCAATATGTTTCGGAACAACAACCGATTTTGGAAGACCTTTACGAAATTCGTCGTTGAGCAAACTACGGCCACGAATTCGGTAAACCATCGATAAATACTGATTCTTGATGGTGCTTTATCGCCAAAAGTTGAATTGAGCTCATCGATGCACTGCTGTTGAATTAATCCATGTCGAAAATTTTAAAAATTAATCGCACGAAAATGTTCACGGTTTAATAACATTTTTGCCCGAGATGAATTTCCAAGTTGCTAATATAAAAATAATAGGTACTGTTTATAAAATTTGTATTTTTGTAATATGAATTTTAATTCATAAGTGTATTTTCACGTAATTTTTTTATGACTAAAATTTTCAGTAATTATTTTATTTACAGTGACTATTTTTTTTCTTTTTTCTAATGACTCATATTAATAAAATTATAGTGTAATATTATATTAAGCAGTTCTCCTATGGAAATTAAATTCACATTTCACAGCTAACCAACTAACGTTCAACACTCAACCGCAAACTTCAATATTTACCATCAACAAACAGTAGCAAGCAAAGCGCAGCTAACAATTCGTAGCACTTGCGCATTATTTCGTAAGACGATAGGAACAATACAACATTGCGCAAGCTACACAGTTTACTGGCCGGTTTACTATCATCGATTTTAGAATAGAATTGTATTGGCACTTGGCCCACTCTGGTATAGCGCAGTAATATGCCACATATGGCGCGCGCCTTGTATATTTTGCAAGAGACGCTTCACAGCGTATATATTATGTATGTCTTCTCTACTGCACTACACTATACCCTTTACTATACAACCACACGGCACTGAATTCTCAGTCCTACCTATATTATGAAGAAAGAAAATCGATTGTCTATTTCGATTTCAAGTTAGCAAGATAAAACTAAATCATAAATCATGAATGATTTCTTTTTATTTCGCCATAGTATATTTTACAAATGATATTTGCTAAGTAAAAGATGATATATTTGTTTATTTAATGCTGTATCTAGTATATTGGAGTTCAATTATAAGCTAGGGGTGAAAAGTCCAAAATTTACAATAACAAGTTATTATTCAAAATATACTGAAAACATTTATTTTTAGCAATCATTATCAATATAGACATAGTTCAAATTAATTTTTTTAGCGCCTATGTTAAGTCTGGTTCTAACTCTGTATATGTTAAATCCTAATGTTCTGGATGATTAATTTGAAGTATAATATATTAAAATAAACAGACAATTTAATTTTTATTATAGTAAAATATGTTTGTCAATTGAGTTAATTTGTAAATTAAATTAAAGTTATTTTTAATAATGACATTCATTTATTATAATAATTATTATATATATATATATATATATATATATATATATATATATATATATATACGTGCACACAAACATACATAAAATAATTTCGGGAGAGACAGATCAGTGGGATAGATAGTCTAATGCACATATTTCTGGAGTTATTTATTAGATGGCTCTGTGGGTTCTTCTACATTACTTGTTTTACATATTTGAAGTTCAGTGTGCTATTTTTAATTGTCCTTAGTTTTTCATTATTTTTTTGTCATCGAGAAAGGGAAACTTAATAATTTTTTTTTATAATTTTGAACTGTATATAATTTTTGTATTGAATTCGCTTTTATAATAACTATTGCCTTTAATATGTAAAATCTAACCTTAAAATTTTGCAGTTGCTCAATGTTTGTCACAATATTTTTGTACTTTTTCATCTTCCTAAGATAATAAAGCCATTGTTTTTGCGATGATACGAAGAGTTTTAAAATATTTTAATTTCTATCTTATCGCAGTGAAGTAATATACGTATAATTAAAATATTTAATAAATTTGGAAAATTTATATCTGCAACCTTTACTTGGAAAATTGATCCGTATAGAATTTAACGTCGTTTTCTTCTAAATTTGTATTTACAGTTCGGCACAATAAATTTCAGTGCATACAACTGCACCACACTAATTCCGTGAATCTAAACTCCAGAAACTTTACAATACATAACGGCAACTTGCGTTTTATTTTACTCTGTATCAATACATCAACATATGTTTCCATCTTTTTCCCATCTATTTCGAATTTGAATACAACTATTTCTTATTTCTTTGTACCACGAAACAGTGTTTCAGTAGTTTTGTCTCTATTTACGTGGGCCCCCAGTGAAATATAATTAAGAACACAAATCACCGTAGGTTTATAAATATAGCCAACGAGATGGGTTTTCGTATGTGGAAAATAGTAGTTGTAAAGCAGTAGATGATATTGTATGCAATTTATAGGTTAGGTTAGTTCAGGTTGGGAAAATTGATGTTGCATTTGTGTATACTTCATATTGATTCAGTTTAGTTATTAAATGCTGTAATTACGAAACAATATATTTCATTAAAGCTAAAGTAAATTATGGACAATTTTATTATTATGTATTTTAATATTATGGTTAGATTATGATTGTTCTAGTAAAATTTGTTTGTTTTGCATGTACAAGCATTATTTTTATAATAAAAGATAAGGTAACTACTTTTAATTGAGTTTGTTTTATTATAAAAATCATGTATGTACACAAAAGAGGCTATACTAAATTTCGTCAAATAAAAATTTTTCATTCAAAACACTGGACAAATATTTATGATTGTATATGTAATTTTATTTATTAAAACAACTTTTGGTTTAACTTTGTGTTTAGTTTATTTTTGGCTTACGTTTTGACGCTATACACTAGTGTGTTTATCAGAGCAAAACTGACATACATAAAAATAAATAATGAAAAACAACAAGTTATCATAAAATAATTAAAAAAAAATTAATACGAAACAATTATAAATTATGCAATATAGTAGACTATGTTTTATTTATTTCCAAATCTTTATTGTTATTGACATTATTATTTTTAGTTTTATATATCTCAACTGCTTCTCTTATTAAACGAGTATGAATAGTAAAATGTTTAGAAATTATTTTTGTATAGGAATGAAAATTACTTTGGGTGTCTCCAATATTTTATTAACAAAATTATTATAAATATTACAATATATTTTTGTTTAAATTTTTAATTAATTAAGGAAAATATTTTTATTTGAAGAAATCAAACAAAATGCAATTATAATTGAGACATTAATTATATAATTTTATTAATAATTAAAGCATCAAACCGAACTGAAACATGTCTCTAAACCAAATTAAATTAACTTAACTAGTTTAAGGGGTTACTCAGTTCTCTGGATCAAAAATCTATTTTTAGTTTTTTGCATAAAATTAATGCTATAAGTGTGTAGAATGTGTGGCAGAAATGGCTCTCTCGAATTCGAATAAATTACGAAGTTATAGAAAAAAACGTAAGCGCATACACGGCCGTCAAATAGAAATTTAAAAACTTTAACTAATATGTTGAAACAAAACGGTTTTTTTTTGAATTGTCAAATCAAATTCAAATTCAAATCGAATTTATCAATTAGTTTACAAACTCTTATGTTTTTTTGCGTTCAACTAGAACAAAAAATAAACCAACAAAATGGTTAACTCATAGTGAAGCCAGATTTAAATCCTATATAATTTTTAATTTTCTAATATAATTTACATAATATTAGACAAATACCTCATATATTTCACAATCTGCCTTAAGCAAATTAACAACAGACAACTGTAATCCAACGATAGCATATTTGATTGACAACTAAAATATTCTTATAGTTCGTATTCTATTGGTTTCAAAATATTGTTATTAATGTTTTGAAATTTTAACTTACACCGTTGTACTGATATAACATTTGAATCTACGTAGTTGAGAATTCATATTTTGTTTGTCTACGAATGATTCTACGATTTATTTTAGTAAACTAACACAGTAAACTTTTCAATTTCGATGAGGATTACGAAAATGCTATATGTAGAATCCAGCCACTAGTAAACTTAGGAACATGTTTTTAAAAAATTTATATAATTACAATTGTCAAATATACAATGAGTATATAAGTACAATGCTCTTTTTGTGCCTAAGTTAATGTATGGTAGTAAATATTGGGTTTGGCTGCAAAAGCATCAAAGAAATTTGTGATTGCTGTGGAAATGAGATTTTTACGTGGGGTATGTGATATAAATAGGAGGGATCGGGTACGAAATACCGATTAGTGTATGATTAGTGTGAAATTGAAAAAAATGTTGTAGCAAAAGTTGCCCCGTGTTAGAGTCAGTTAAGATGGTTCGGACATCTTAAGCGAATGTCTAATGAACGTTTAGTTAAAAAGATTTATATGAATGACTTTGAAACTATACGTTTGCGTGGACGTCCGATGAGTAGTTGGAGTGGTATGATTGAGAGTATTTTGCCTGAGTAGAAGTTTCCAAGTAGTAGAAATAGAAGAACATGTATGAGAGATATTGTGAATGTGAATGAAGCGAAAGTTGCTTGTTTAGATAGGAATGTTTGGAGGAGGCTGATTTCGGGATAATGAAAAAAGTTTGTGCCACACTCTTTTGAGTACTACTCATCGGACGTCCACGCAAACGTATACCTTCAAAATCATTTATATAAATCTTTTTATCCAAACGTTCATTAGACATTCGCTGAACATGTTCGAACCATGGTAACTAACAAACACCAAATTTTGCTACATTTTTTTCAATTTCACATTCATCATACACTAATCTATTTCGTGTCCGATCTCTCCTATTTACACCACATTCCTACCCCACGTAAAAATTTCATTTTCATATTATACCTACTTATTTCTTAAGGTCGAAAGGTTTCTAACTGTTAGAAAAATTCACCTTTAAATTGAAAAAAATCTTGCTTACTAATTTGTTCATTTATTTTTTATGTTAATTAATAACTATATTAATTTTTTTTCAATACAATCATATTCAAATATTTATGATTATTAACAAATGTATTTTAAATAAATTATTTGGCATTAGTAATATTGTCATAAATATATTTAAAAAATTTAGTATATAAAAATATTTAGTGATTATTAAAAATTAAATTAGCTAGATGGTAAGTCAACACTGTAACTACTGTACCAACGTGGCAGAAAAATTGAGATCTCGCAATATATCATAAATAGTAATGTTATCAAATAATTTATTAAAAATGTATCTTTTAAATAATGATAAATAGTTAAATGGTTTTATTGTATTTAATCATTGTTATTTTTTTTAATATCTGTATAATCCCAGTGGAAATGTCTTAAAATTCAACTGGAGAAAGAAGTATTTTGAATATTGTCGAATTTAAATGTATAGAAAAACACATAAAATAAAATAAATATTAGACACAATGTATATAATTGCCACGTACATTTATTTCACATTTTGATGAAATTGTGCAGCTTGTAACTATTAAAAATGTATTTTCATTCCTTTAATATACATTTAAAAAATGCATTCAGTAAACTGTGAAACAATAAGTTTAATGATTACATGAATATCCGCTGATCTCTACTTACAATTAGTGAATCAAGTATAACTTAACTTGCTGTTAGCAAGTTTTATTCGAGCTCTAAATGATCACCCGTTCAAGTACTGCTTGGTACATACACGTATACACTTTCTGTTATAATATAACCTTTCAATAAATTTTAATAATAACCCTTTTCGGAACTTTACGCCTTAAATCACTTCATTATTTCTAACTGACATTACCGATGCCTCATACAACATGCTGCTCGTGCAGAACCAAACCAAAAGTTGAATTTCAACTGAAATGTTGTGGAGTTAAACTCGAAACTCGAAGTATATACATCCTTGCATATTCATTACGCGGATCATAAAACTTCCCACATCTCTACACAATATTGCCAACTGCACGAAATGAAAGTTTTCGTATCGGTTTTGTTGAAGGTTCGCTATTACTTTTGGGTTTCGGGCGATAGGCTGAACAGAGATAAGTTCAGTGCTATAAACACTTTCTGTTCAAACTAAATAATGTAAATTTTGCGAAACAGTCGAACTTAGTTTTATGCAAAATATATAAGATCTACTATGTAATGGGTTTCGGTAGTTTAAGTAGTATATGGATTTAACAGTTTTATTCACTCATAAAAATATTTTTCTTAAGCGTAGAAAAATATTGATATTACATTACCAGATTGCTTATGTAGAAGAAGGTCATTATGTTTATCAATACTACAGTGCAATATTATTATACAATTTATTTTTGAGACTGTATAAAGTAGTATAAGAAATGCAATTTACACCGTCAGATTTGTCAGAAACTGCATATTCGATCATAAAAAAGTAATTCTTACAAATCACGTACAATATATATATATATATATATATATATATATATATATATATATATATATATATATATATATATAGTAAATTTTGTGTTACTACCGTGATAATATGTTATAGAATTTATTAACCTCTTTTGCAGGAGGTAGGTGGTCACTTTGAAATCTTAAACGAAAACCCTCATTTTTATTACAGATTTGGATGACACTCTCAAAAATATAAACTTTATCTGAGAAATTTTTTCGTGCGATTCTTATTTTTTAAGATATTTCGAAGTATTCATTTGAATCGACCAGCCGACATAATCAATATAAGAAATTAATAAGTTATGAAAAGAATTAGAATTCGTATATATATATATTTTAATATTTTATAGAATTTGTTATGTAAATCAAATAAAAAAATTATAATTTTTTTTAATCATTTAATATCAACCAACGAGTTATAAATAATCAAATTTGCTTATGAGTACATACATGACCCCTTAAAACAATAAATAATTTAACAAAATCAAAAACACGTCAATTTTATTTTTAATTGGGGTATTAAGATGTAAAACAAATTTTTCTTAAAATTATATAACATTTAAATATGAAGTAAAATATATGTCAGGGGTGCAATAGGGTAACTTTACAAATCGTATTGAAAGAAACTAATACCATTGGTGGATAGCTTTTAAAAAAAGAAGGTACATTTACACTTTTGTTCTAGGATTCATAGTTTTCGAGAAAAAAATGAAATAAATTATATTCTAAATTTCGGGGACGATTTTTACCCTTTCAACCTTGACGGTTACCGAAAAAAAAAAATGTGTCGCTTAGTTTTTAGTGTTCTACTTGAAGATCAAAGCTTATTTAAATCGGCGATGGACACCTCGATATGGTTTCTTGTAAGTTTATTCGTCCGAAAGTTACAGACCGAAGTAAAATATAGTATATAGTTTTTCTTTTCACATAATAATGGCCCGCCACGTGTTCTAACTTCAATCCTCCAACACGGAGATAATCTACTTGAGTACGAAATGAAATCTATAAATCTCCCTAGAGAACGCGATAAATGCACTTAAAACAGAACGATAATTATCAGGATAGCCGAAACTGAAAAAAGTTATTATTTATCGTCAATTTCGATAAATACAAAAAAATATGTAACATACATACATACACAGTCACGCCATGTACCCAAAAGGGTGTGGCACAATGTTATTATATTTGTTAAAGGGTATTAAGTAAACTGAACCTTCTTACATTGTTGAATCTGCCTATAAACTAAATGTATCTATTAAATCGAACACATCTCTTTTCTGTATTAGAAATAACACTATCATTTATTGAACATAAACTGTTACTTTGAATGACGCACGTCAATCTAACTATTCTAAACATGACACTCATAATAGTATCCTTATCAATAATATTTTCTCCCATTTATATTAATGATTAAATTAGCCTGTTTCTCGGTACGGTACCTATAAACAGGTGATTTCCGGCAACGGGTACGGGAAAGGACACGATAACGATATTAGCAAGACTAACAAGTAAATTTCAGCAATTTCTGTCGATTTCTCACGTATCCTATTCAATATACAAACACACACACAAACCAATATTGCCAACTCAATTAATACGTGCGTTTAAGCATTGCTTTGATGTATCTCGAAAAGCACAGTTGTATGTGCCATATGTTGTGTAATAAATTCACACACACACACACACACTCACTCTGTATCTCTGCGTAGATGTGTTTGTGAATGTGTAACAACGTATCAGTCAGGACCATAACGATGTGATTTAATGTGGGTACGAAGCAGTCAAGATGTGTTATGAATTGCATTGTCATGTGGAATCGGTGTGCTTTCGGTTTGGAATACTGAAAGTGAAATGAATTTCGATCTTTGTTTGATTTATTGCATACATTTTGCCGGCTTGCGTATCTTATACCGATTTTTATTCTTCGAAATTTAAGATTAAAGTTTTAATGTTGATGTGGTGAATAGTTTTAGTCTACTGGTTACATTGTAAATAAAACAAAACATAACTAAACTAAATTAAAAAAATAAAACAAAAAATACAACTATTTTTTGCATTAAATAAAATTTTATTATATAAAATGTTTATAAGTATATAGCTTATACTTTACATATTATATTGCAATACATAAATACGGAAAGTTCCGATTTTTGTTTTTCATAGGTACTGCGTCGTTTGGAAAAAGTTTTTATCTGCAAAAATAAACAACATTGTATAAAAGTAAAATCTATACATGATTAAATTATAAGAATTTTAAAATTATTTTCCGGAAGTTGGCACCAACAAAACTAAAATTATGTAATTATTGTGGCCACTAAAAATATCTTTTGTAAAAAAATATATGAATCTGATAAACAGTGTAGCAAAAAATTTAAAATTTGTAATTTTTTTCTCAAAAAGTTGGCAACACTGGGAAAAGTTAAAATCATATGGCCAACCTGGGCACTAAGTAACCTATCCTGAAAAATTTGTGAAAACTTTTTAAATATTAAACCTTTAAATTTAAATAGAAGCATTTACGGACATAAAATTTGGCTTAACGTCTGAGTTACACAGATTAGTTATCTTAATAATGGAATATTGATATTGAATTATTATGTTTTTAAATATTACGAATAATCAGTTATTAAATATGTTCTACAAAATTAATAAAAAAATATTTATTGATTCGTCCTCTGCAATTTAGTGTAATCGCCCGTATCGAGTGATATTTCACCTTAAATATTTTTTTACATGACTGTACTTATATTTGTAATATGTAAGTTATAGCTAAATAAAGAGTTATTATTATTATTTTTTTGTATAAAAAATATTTTTATGGTAATCGAGTACTACTATTTTGTGCAAATAAAACTCATATTTTAAATGTATCACAACAATAATTAGCATTTTACAAAAGAAAGAAAAGTCGTACTAATAAAATTTACTATATATTTATCCAAATGAATATTTATTACATATTTATAGATTTAATTTAGTGATATAATCGTCCCAGTTGAGAATTTTTTGAGAATCTTCTAATAGTGCCCAATTAGGTGAATGTTTATCAGCAACCAGCCAATTAAAATCGTCGATATTATCCCAATGATTAACATTAATATCTAAATTGGCTTGAAAAAAATCTTCTTGAAGTGAATTGTAAACATAATTATAAGGCGTAACTTTAATATTATTACAATCTTCAATAATAGCTTTGCTAGTTACGTGTAAATAGATATCGCAATAAAATGAACTGTGCAAACGTAATTGTTGACATGCAAAAACTAATTTACAATTTTTGCAATTTTCCGCAAAAATGGAAGTTGTAACAGGGCCGCTTAAAACTACGCAATTTGTTAATGAATTCATATGCAGTGTACTTAGCGCTCCATTTAATTGAATAACGCAATTTTCCAAATTTTGCAGTGTAACATCTTTATCTAATAGAGAATTTCTAGGTAATGCAAATAATGTGTTCTTCTGATTTTTAAAACCAAAAAATATTTCTGCGAAATAAATATTCTTTTTCCGATTATCTACTTCATCGTGACCGTTTTGTTTTGTTGTTACTGCTTCAAGTTTTTTCGCAACTCCTTTGTTTTTAAATCCAAACTTCTTCTTAGGTATTAATTGATCTTTTAATTTCCTAGCTTTCGTTTCAATTTCTTGTAACGATTCTTGACAGATGCGAATATTATATCCACGAAGAAATTTTTGTAATGAATGAATTCCGCGTGATATTTTATCAAAATGGAATGCAATTTCTGTTTGATCGATATTTGGTGCTTGATCTAACCAGATTTCTATATCTTTAATTTTTTCTTGAAAAATCTGTGCGAAATAATTGTATTGTTCATGTTCCGGATTAAATTTTTTTTCATTTTTCTTTTTCTGTAATTCTAGTTGTCTTTCAGCTTCTTTCTTTAGCAATGTAGTTATTCTATCATGATTTCTGATAACGGAACTCTCCATTATTTTGGTTTTTCTACAATATCACGTTCAATTTCTTTTTTGCTTTGTCTATATATATGATTGGGACTTTCAGCTGCACTCCGTAAAGTATCTACAATAGTTTGACGTTTTTTTAATGCTTCAGATGAGCGAATTCCAGGATATTTCTAAATAATTAAATAATCTTTACAAATTTGCATATTTACCTATTGTGTCTTCATTAATAAGTAGATTAAGTACAATTTTATTTTTATCTGTCATTTACATTATTCAATTGTTAATTGAACAAAAAAATAGTTCATGTGACAGATATGTCAATAGTTGTATTAAAAAAATAAATATAAGCGTCAGTCACGGTCAAATTTTGTAACCAATTTTTAGACCACTTCCTATCATTTGATCTCACTGAAATTTTGCATGTAGTTTCATTCCAGGAGACAACACAATATTATAAAAAAAAACCGATTACAAGATATGACACGCTTATATTTATTTTTTAATACAACTAATGACATCTGTAACATGAACTATTTTTTTGTACAATTGAATAATGTAAATGACAGATAATAAGACTAAAAAGCAGAAAATAAAATATATAAAAAAAACTTTTTTAAAAACCACGCTTACATATAAATGCACTAAAAAGAAGAAAATAAATTTTTTCCTGGTTATTCAAAATTTTTAGAAAGAAATAAAAGCGTGGAGCGCCAGGAAACTATATATTTCGCAATGATGATTAAGCGCTCCACGCTTTTATTTCTTTCTAAAAAATTTGGATAACCAGGAAAAAATTTATTTTTCTCTTTTTAGTGCATTTAAATATAAGCGTGGTTTTTAAAAAATTTTTTTTTATATATTTTATTTTTAACTTCAAATTATTGTACTGGCTACACTGAGAAAAAGGAATGCATTAAAACAAAACGCTTTGCAGTTTTAAATATTTTTGCATTAACTGAAAATTTAAAATTTTTAATTAAAGATTAATATTTTTCTTCCAAAACTTTCATTTTTTGAAAAAAAGTATTCGCTCAAAATATTTCTCATTTTGTATGAAAACTATTTTCAAAACATTTTTAAGTTTTCATTCAATATTAAAAAGAGTTTTAATTCCAAACACAAATTATTCGTTTCAAAATCATACCTTTTTATTTTAAAATTGTTAACTTTTTAGTTAGAAAATTTAATATATTTTTGTACCAAAAAATTGCTAATTTTCTATAAAAACTTCAACATTTTGTTCCTAAATATTACAATTTACAAATAAAACTTTTTAATTTTGAAAGAAAACGGTTGAATCATTAGATGCGTTATAGGCCCCATACACTTGCAAACAAATTGCGCAACAGAGGCTGTTGTGCAAACAGTTGTATAGTGTATGTTGTTGTTTGACGTGCTGCGCAACGCGTTGCAGAAATTCAAACATGTTTGAATTTAATTGCACAAACGGGCGGCGTTGCGCAACTAACTGCATAGTGTATGGACTTTGTTGCGATACATTGTGCAAACTGTAGTTTCTTTTCACGCGTGTTTGAAGAAGCTAGTATTTTTAATATGAATAATCTTATAAACAGTAGAGAATTTTTGAGCAAATTTATTGCTTTATATCGTCAGTTGCCAGAAGTATGGAAAATAAAGAGTGATGCATACAAAAATAGAAATTTGAAGAACTTAGCTTATGAAAAGCTGATTGAAAAATTGAAGGAGGTCGAACCTAATGCCGATAGAGAAATGGCTAAAAACACACCGTTTCTTTATCTAATCCTTCATCCAGACTCTCTGCTTTCTTTTTCTTTTTTTTACACTATCATCCGAAGCAACAGCAATTATAATAGCTAAACAAGCTCCGTCATCAGACGACATGTTTTGTACGTACACGAGTACACGATAAAAGCAACTGAAGTTTGCATAAAACTGCGTTCAAATGTATGGGCTGCCTTGTTTGTACAACGACTTGTTGTGCAATACCAGTTTGCGCAATTTGTTTGCAGGTGTATTACTGCTATTTACTGTTATTTACTACTATTACTGCGTATTTCAGACGAACGTGTTCGTTCCATAGTCAGGTAATGCAGTGCAGAAGTCTACGTGTTCTTATATTTTAAAACAACTTGAAACAGAGCGATGGACATTTCTCAGCTTATTAAAAGTTAAAGAAAAATCTAACTTATTTTGTGAAAAAGTTTGTGATATTGATAAAATACCATTGATTTGTCATAAAGTTCGTGGAAATCTGTTTATTAAAACTTAAATTGTTTGTAATTTTTGCCAGAATGGCAAATATTTGTTATTTACTTTAATTATACTGAAAATTCAACAATTTTAAAACAAAATATTAAAAATTTTTAAATAGAAGAACATGGTTTTTCATTCAAAATATTTTAATATAGTTTTAAATGAATATTGCTTAGTATTTTAAAATAAATAAACATAATTGTTTAATACAAAATGAATTAATGTTTAAAATAAAATTTTTAACAATTTTAACTTAAAAATTTTTAAATAATAAAATATTATTAATAATTAGAGCCGTATTTACCTCTTTCGAGGCCCCAGGCGCAATTGAAATATGAGGCCCCAGGCGCAATTGAAATATGAGGCCTTCTTGCAGATATTCTTCAACTGAAAAAGAATTGTCAGTGGAAAAAAATTAGTTTTAGTCCTATTATTATTATATGAAAATCTTTTTAATTTGTTTAAATTGTTTATACATTGGTATTAGATCAAAAAAATCAGCAAAATCAAAACAAAATAATGAATACGTACATAAGGAAAAAGGAAAATACACAAATGGCTATAAATATAATAATAATCTTAAATAAACTTTTTACGCGCTTTTACCTTAGCAAACGTATCAACAATATCATCATGATTGATGAATTTTTGTAACTCTGTTTCAATAAACAATAAGCTTAAATTACACAATTTTGATGTAAACTATTTCTCAAATAATTTTTTACTCGTTTTAAAACTGAAAATGAACGTTCTCCAGATGCATTAGTCACTGATTTATAAATTTGTACATTTCGAGAGGATTTGTAAGATTTTCTTGTTTTGCAAATTTTTAACATTGACAATGACAACACCAGTACTTCAACATTAGAAACGTATTGAAAAATAATTTACTCGTAAATTAAAACTAGAAACTAGAAATTAAAATATAATTTTCAAATTGATTTTAGTGACTGATGTCTGATTTGAAATCTGAGGCCCCTTAGCTACGAGGCCCCAGCTTGCGCCTCATGCGCCTGTGCATAAATACGGCTCTGTAGTTATCTAGATCCTAGAGGATCTATAAAGGATTTATATATATATAGATATATAGATATATTTCATGTGGCGCGTTTTTCTTATATATATATATATATATATATATATATATATATATATATATATATATATATATTATATTAGACAAAGGAAAAACGCGCCACATGAAAAATCAGAAAAATTATCGATTTTTAAAAATAGGTATAACTGGGTCAATTTTTTGATCAAAATTGAATGAAATTTTTCGTCCGACAAAATTTGAAGTCCCGTCTTTAACTATTTGAGTACCAAGCAGCGATTTTGCGTTCGAAATTTGCCAGCGCTTTAGCAAGCTCGGTTTCTGTCGATGCCCGACTTTACGGCTACCGTTCTGTTTTAAGTAAAAATAAAATTATTACACTTTGTAAGTGTAAATTTTTTATTCTTATAAACAACGATTACTATAATAATATAATTAACTAAATAATGTAAAACAAGAAATAAGACAAGCGCAAAAGCGCTTCTTGGCACTTTTGGACGGGAAAACAGCAAAAAGCCGTGGCACTCAAACGGTTAAGGTGATGCAAGATATGTATTATTTGAACTATTCTGCTCTCCACCACACCCCGCAGAAAAAAAACATGTTTTGACTTTAAAAATTGTAAAATTTTGACAATTTTTAAAGTCAAAACATACCAATACATATAATGAAATTTAAACAAATTTATTAAATAATAATTTCTATAATATTAAAGCAATATTAAAAATATTTGTAAAAATAATTTTTATATTTTGTACAGTAAAATGAATTTCAATTGTTCTAGGAAATTCATTATATAGATAATTTGTTTTTTGAATTATTTGTTTTTATATTAAGAACAATTATTTTATTTGGAATATAGACAGAAATAAAATATTGAAAAATTATATACAATGTCCGAAACTATTGAATCATAACCCATATGAAATCTATATGACGTAACAACAGTAAAATATTATAAGCTTTATAATGTTCTTTGGTTTATGTCTGTCATATACCATATATTTGCCAAATGCAAATACGCTTTTCCATAAAATAACAGTATTTATCGGTTGCATTACGTTATTTGCTTTCAACTATCATACAACTTTATTTTATCATTTTAGTATAAATATTGGGCACATATTTGTATGCTAAATATTTCAAAATGTCAAAAGCTTCAACCGAATTGAAATAAAATGTTTTTAAAATAAAGTTGTAGTACTGCATTAATTTTTATTAGTAATCGACATTCCAACATACTTAGCGTTCATCTTCATCTTCATTTTTATCATTTTTTTATAATGAAGATGTACGTTGAGTAAGTCGAAAAGTCGATTATTAATAAAAATTAATACAGAGCTACAACGTTAAACCGTTTTATTTTAATATAATGAGTTCCGAAAGATTTTTACCATGTTTATAACCACTAATTATTAAATTCGTTTAAATCAAAGATACGAGTTTTTAAAAGAAAATAATTTAATTTTAATATTTTGTATAAATTAGTTTAAAAACTGATGAATTTATTTTTTTAGTAGAAAATATACTTATTATAAATAATAAATTAAAACATTAGATTTGTATATTTTATATATGTACTTATATTAACCAATATTTGTTTTGTTTTAGGTGAGTTTGTCAACTCTTCTGGAACTACTGATAGTAAGTTTAATTTTTAACAATATATATTAAAATAAATTAACCTAAAAAAGTTTTTTAATTAAATATTTTTGGCGTAGAAAATTGTTTAAACTGAATTTAAGTGCTTCTATCGTCGTATATATTTATTACAAAGAACTAATTAATCATTAGTTATTTTTTAAATAACCCCGGCAGAGTCAATACATTTTTTTTATTTAACAAGATTAGAAGTATATGGGTTAACCCATATATAAACTACTTTGACATTTCTCGGAAAGTTGGCAACACTGTATTTTAATAATATTATAATTTATGTGGGCACTAGGAGATACTTTACTGAAAATTTGATCAAAATCGAATAAATAATGTAGCCACAATAAATTTTTTAAAAATTTTGTGATTTTTTTTCTCGATAAGTTGGCAACACTGTATTTTGTTAAAATTGCATAATTTATTTAGGCACTAGGAAAAACTTTTATGAAAATTTGATTAAAATCGGTTAAATAAAATGGTCATAATAAATTTTTTAAAATTTTACTAATTTTTTTCTCGGAAAGTTGGCAACACTGTATTTTGTTAAAATTACATAAATTATATGAATACTAGGAGAATCTTTTGTGAAAATTTGAGTAAAATCGGTTGAATAACATGGCCATAATAAATTTTTTTTAATTTTAGTAATTTTTTTCTCGGAAAGTTGGCATCACTGGAAAAAACCAAAACCACATGACCATTTTGGGCACTAGACAAATTTATCCTGAAAATTTCATTAAAATCGGTTGAACCGTCTAGGAGGAGTTGCGGCCACAAAATTTTGTCTGAGGACCGAGCGAGCTGACGACGCACATCCATACACCCACATAAACTAAGTTCAGATTCGTCATCTACAGGCTATATGAAGGATTTCTATACAATTTTTTCTTTTTTTTGAAAATGTTACAGACACCGTACCAAACGCTATACTACTTTTTCCTTGCAGTCAAAGTTGTAAAAAATAACTAATGATTAATTAGTTTTTTGTAATAAATATATACGGCGATTGATGCACTTAAATTTACTTTATACTAAAAAAGTTTCCAAATAAAATTAAGTCTATTTTTAATCTATCAAGAAAAACATAAAATTTAAATATTAACTTTAATAAATAATAAGTATAATAGAATAATTTTGAAATAATTAAAAAATACTAAAATATTTTATTTATTATATAATGTTTTATCAGTTGTAATTGGGTATAAATATTTACATATTAGATTTTACCCAATTTACAGTTGTGGTATAAATTTTTATCTATTTATTTATGCTACAATTTTATGTCCATCCCGTAGTATGTGTAACATTACGAGATATTTTGTTTTTTGTTTTTTCTTTAGAAACAAAAAATTCGTTTACTAAAAAAAAACTAAAATTGGTTTATTAAAACCAATGAAAGCCAAAACAACACTGTTTAGATTAATATCTTTAATCGGTTTTAAATATTTAATATTCATCATTAGATTGAACCGGGAGACTACAAAAAAACAATGGATACATGTGTATTTATTACAAAAAAAAAAAAATACTCCTAAGTTTATACATATATCGTAACATGAATATATATATACATATAAAATAAATTACTCTTATTTAAAAACTATAGAAAATAGTGAAACTACAGTTGTTATTAAGAATGAGTGAAAATAATACAAAAGATCATATTTGATCAAACACCATAAAGGTCAATTAGACAATGACAAGAGAAATAAATATTTTATTTAAAATTACTTAAAGTGTATCCGCAGAACATAAACGGACATAAACTCATTCAATAGAACTTAGAGTTATGCAAAAATGTTTTCAAATATTACGAAAGTTTGTAAGAAATAGACAAACTATAGATCAATTTTATCCTGATCGCGACTAGCTAAAACAGTATATTCATGATCGCCGAATGTGTGAGGTTTGTTTGTTCATTTAAACACAATGCATTTTTTCAATTTCCAGATAAGGGAGTTTATAACTTATAGTAGGTTTTGAACTACTCAGATACAGTCGATATCACTTTAGTGATACAAAGTAATTTAATGGTAGAAATAAACTAGGAACCTTTGAAGTCCATTTTAGTCTGCAACTTAAAAAATTAAACTGTAAAAATTTATAATTTTCTATAAATTCAATGAATAACAGCCGTAAAAACCTGAAGATTACTAATAAATTATTTATTTAAAAAAATAGATATAAAAAAAGAATAATTTAGACAGAATAATTTCTAAATTTTAATGTAAGGAAATGCAGGATAAGAGCAACCAGGATAATTTTAATAAACCCATCGACAAAGGCAAATCAATAGCACTCTTTCTCTCTAAAGTAAAGTAACCAATTTATTCATTTTAAGGTTTTACGTAAAAGAGAGATAGAAAAAAAACCCGCTAAACTCAAACAATTTCGCTTTCAGCCAACATTTCAATGGTGCCACGGATAATTCAGGCCAAATATTTCGTTTGCTTGATAAAACTTTGCTTTCAACGTAAAAGGGTTAAGAGCTTGAGATCGTCATGGCATCCATGTGTCTGTCTTTTTTTCCTGTATCATTTACATTTTGAATTTCGATTTTAATTTTAGCAATGATGTGGAATAAAAGGTTTCTTGTAGCAATTTGATACTCTCGAACAAGTTGCTCTTTATAGCTACAATTTTTTTTTACAAAAATTTATAAGTAATTTCTATTTATAAATAAATATTAAAATTATTTTTTTTAGAAATGATAAGGCATTAATTTTCAAATTAAATAAATAAATAAATTTTGCATGCATTTAAATTATAGATTACTTTAAAATAATAATAGAAATTACTTTTTTGAAACAAAATTTAAATAAATATTTATAACTAGTACGCACCAAATGAATAATAATTTCGATTGTATTTGTTACGTTAGATATACTCTATGCCAAAACGGATATACTATTGTGTTGCCAAATGACATTGGTTTTCTTTAGTTTTATCGAATTTAGGATTGTTTTATTGTTATATATATATATATATATATATATATATATATATATATATATATATAATAATAATAATAATAATGTTTATTAATCATCAAACCATTTACATGATTTACATATATATATAGTTATTGTTATAGGTATATATTTATATTTTGATGATATAGAAAATTTGAAAATTTATATACAGCAATTACTTAAGTTAAGCATCGCTTTTCATTCTACAGCAGACTTCTCTCGTTTCCTTCAGCTGCCAACTGACCCATTCTCTAAATCTGAAATTATCTTAAGATTCAAACAAGTATGCACTTTCGAATCATGATAAGATTGAATCTATTCGCCGGTTTTAATCTAGTCTGTAGTTTAGACGTGTCAATGACAATGATGCACGATTGGAGCTGCTTACTTAAAAGTTTGACCCAATTTTGATTTACTTCAATATCAGCCAGATTGAAGTAGGTTCTGCTTATTTAACCGTTGTGATTTTGCATCACTGACAGATAAGGACTTGAATATAATTGATGTTAAATTGATTTTTGTTTTGTTCAAAAGGTATTCTAATTAAGAAAATAGATGAATGCATTATTAGTTTTAGGTTTACATTAAATGACTGTATGGTGATGTCTTAACCCATTAACACCCACTGTCCTTATATGAGGGCAGGTAAATTTTAAATTGTTCAGAGACATGCTGATTTTTGTTTTATTGCAATACTGTTCAAATAAGGACCAAAAATGTAAACAAAAATAATTTCGGCGTCAATGGGTAAATAGTTACGTACTAGGTTAAAAAAGTGTTTCATTTGAAAGAAGAAAATTTATAACATTTTCGATCAAATCAAATTTAATAATTTTATATTCCTTTTTTGTTCTCAGATATCTAGTATACTTTTATAAAATATTTTTAACGCGGTTATAACAAATCAAGAATATGTGTAATATAAAATGTACTTTCCAAACGTACTGTAAATTGAAGTAAATGAAGTTTATGTTTTGGTTTGAACAGCCAAAACAATTCGTATATTAATAATCAAAGACATGCGTGGTAAATAATCAATATCTGTTATTCACACAAAATCTGTTTCTATTTTATTTGTTTTGTTTTTTTTTTTCTTATTACCTACTAACAATTCACTGTATACAAACTGAATTAAAATTTTGGTAATTGTATTGTATAATATTTGTATTTATTTTTTAAGAAATAGAAAAAATGGTAATAAAATATATAATAAACTTTTTATTTTTATGTATACAATAATATATTTTCTTCGAAAATGCAACTGTGAAACTGTTTGGAAATTTCGGTTAGTAATGATGCGTCAAAACGCATTCCAATGCAAACAATTTTGTACTATAATTAATTCATGCGCATGAAATGATTCACATTTTTCATTTTTTTATTTTCATTCAATATATTAGTTGTAATATTGTTATTTGAAACGCAAAAATGCTCATAATTTAACATTTTTTGACATACCGCATATATTTTATAATTAATCATGAAATACATATTTTAGTTTTTGATTGGAATTCTATTTTAAACATTAAAATATATTTTGTTTTAAATGGTATTATATAACTAATCGAAAATATTGTAAAATTTTTGTTATTTATATATATATATATATATTAAATAAATAACTATAATTTACTTTTGATTTTTTGTTTCAATTTCAAATTGAAAAAATATTATTTTTATATACAGGGTCCTGCACCTCACCTCCCGTCTTCTGTAGCTCAGTTATTAATTAAGTTAGGATTTTGATATTTTGCAGGCGTTCTCTGTACCTCCGAGTCTATTTCAGGAAAATATTTTTGATTATACAGGATGTCCCAATAAAGTGTTACGCCATGATCATATATCTTTTTAAATTACATGCTATACTTTTTTTTACTTATTTGGGTGTCTTTTATGGTTGCCTACATATTCCTAAAATTCTATTGAAATCGGTTCGTTGAAGTCAGCGAAAAAAAAATAAAAACCAAAAAAAGTCGGTTTTGCACCACTGGCTTTAAAAATTAATAAAAAACGCAAATAGTATCTGGTTAATAAAATTTTAGGACATAGTCATTAAGTAAAGTCTAGTAGTCTCGTTAACCAAGTTTTTTATTGATCCAGATTATACAGGCTGATCAAAATCTAGTGTCAAACTTCGCAAACTTTAAAGCACTTTATCTTTCTTATTTCAAATGGGAACCCCTATATATTTTTATATCATTCGATGCGGAATTGAAAAGCAAACATTTTTTCTAATTACAACCCTATGGCAATTCCTAACATTTTACAAGTTATTCACCAAAAACTTATTTTATCAATAAACTCTAATGTTAATAAATTGTTTATCAAAGGCACCTTCGATTTTTATCAATTAAAATTGCTATTGGAATAGTTGGGATTTTTTCAAAATAAGACTTTTTTCAAAATTTGCTCAAAACAATCTGACAAAATTCAGTAAAATAGAGAAAAAATTTAGCTACATAATAGCTAAGTAACTTTTTTCTTTACCTCATTCTGGTTTGGCAGAAAAAATTATTAAAAATTCAAAAATGTTTTTAGAATTTTCAATATTTTTTTCTGCAAAATCAGTATGAGATAGAAAAAAAAGTTACTTAGCAATTATGTAGCTAATTTTTTTTTCTATTTTATTAAATTTTTTCAAATTTTTTTGAGCAAATTTTGAAAAAAGTCTTATTTTGAAAAAATACCAAAAAAATTTTCAATAATTCAGTTTTTTTTTCTACTAAACGATGCATCGTAGAATAATGGTTTTTTCACTCAATTATTGTACTCATTATTCCGCATTTTTCCATGTCATGCTTATTTTCCTAGACCTCATAGTTTTTGAGAAAAAAAATAAAATCCAAAAAATTCAAAAAATATTCTAGCGCCCAAACGGCACATGCTAGCAAATTAAGACTAAAACCAAATTATAGAACTTTTTATTGTCTATCAAAAAGTATTCTAAGTATTTCTCCGAATTTTACTCGAGAAAGTAGTATAACGCAAATTATCGAATTTGCATGTTAAACGCCCATACGAACTTAACGAACGAACACCCGGTATATACGCACGTTAAAAATTCAATAAATATAACACTCAAAAAATCACGCAATAAATAAATCGCAGTGTAAAAGTATATGCACCGAGCCACAAATGTGAATTTTTTTTTTTGAGTAGGGGTAACAACACCTTTTTGACAGCCCATGGTTAAGAAGTTTGTTCACTCAAATATTTGATAGACTTTTCTCAGCGGCAGTACTTTAGTGTAGTTTTTATTGACCTTATATCGTTCCCAAAGTAACAAACACAATTTTTTTCTTGTTGTGCCCACATAAATTATAATTTTAATAAAAATATTGTGTTACCAACTTTCCGAGAAATGTCAAATGGGTTTACCCATATACTTCTAATTTTGTTGTTAAGAAATTTTTAATGTTGGTTTGAATGAACACTGTTTAATATAAAGGTCATTTTACAGTATCCGTTCTTTATAATTTAGTTCCGTTTAATTACATGTTTGCTTATGCTAATATTTACGTATTTATTCATTCTATTTAGTGTCGAATGTTTTGTCAAAAGTTGTCGAAAGCGTTATATTATTGGATGAGGCTAATTATACATACGGTATGTATACGCAATTGGCTATTTATACTGTAATGGCCCCTTCTTGCGTGATTTTCTGAAACTCAGGCACAGGAGGGGTTTGCCTGAGAGCTCAGTCGTGCCCCCAGGAGTTCGTAAGCGGGTTTTGGTGGTCGTGGGTATGATTCACAAATGAAGTGAACACACAATTATATTAATGATACCTGTTTATTGTAACACCTGTTTATTCAAATAATTGCTCAATAAAATAGAATCTTAAATAATCCAGTAACTTTAATAAATCAAACAAATTTGTCTCAGTATTGTATTTTATATAAAAATAACCAACCAACTATTCTAAGTCCAACAAAAGACTTAGCCAGAATTTACCGTACATCAGAATAAAATTAAACAGAATTTTAACTATAAAATTATGTAAATCTGAAGATATTCTAAGTCGAACACAAGACTTAGCTAAAGTTTACCGTAAATCAGAATAACATTTAAACAAAATTTTAAATATAAAATTATGTAAATTTCAAAATATTCTAAGTCGAATCCAAGACTTAGCTAAAGTTTACCGTAAATCAAAATAAAATTTAAACAGAATTTTAAATATAAAATTATGTAAATCTCAAAATATTCTAAGTCGAACACAAGACTTAGCTAAAGTTTACCGTAAATCAAAATAAAATTTAAACAGAATTTTAAATATAAAATTTTGCAAATCTCAGCAACTATCCTAAGTCAAACAAAAGACTTAGCCACATTTACCGTAAATCAGAATAAAATTAAACAGAATTTAATATACATGAATAAATTTTAGAAAATATTCTAAGTTAAGACAAACCGTACTAAGAAAAATTCAATTGCAAAAACAGAGACAAAATTTCAAAACTGTGTTTTGCACTCACCGTAGAAAAAAACAAATATCGCGTGGACCGTAGACAGACTGAATTCCGGGACTTGGGGAGCCAGGTCAATCAGAAGGCAAATAAGTTTTAGCGAGGAAAGCCAAGCAGAAACTTAAGATTTTGACTCAAAATCACCCGTATTTATACTCAAAATTTCGGCCTAGCAAGTTAAAACTTTGCAAAAAAAATTTGTCTCTGTTTATAGAGAGAGAAGACGTATTCTTCTTTTTCTAAAAAAAAAAAATAAACCTAAAACAACCTACTAACCTAACCTACCCTAAATAGCCAATTACGTAAAAATACTGTATGTATAAATAGCCAATTGCGTATACATACCGTATGTATAAATAGCCACTTTCTATATTATTAGCTTCTTTTTTTTCAAAATGTATTTAAAACATACCTAAGTGAAAATTATTTTTTTAAAATTAAGAAAATGTCCATTATAGTGATAGTTAATTGAATCAATAGAAGCTGTTGATTCTCGGTTAAACATGGTAGAATATGAAAAGAAAGGAAACGCTCGGTTTACATTCACAATTTCTGGTTTATTAACTTATTCAAACGATTTTTACCTTAAAACAAGTTAAAAACAATAATTTAATTTTAAATAAACAAATAAAGGTAATAGTGTAACTATATTAACTAAATTATTAAAAAAGTTAATGATTTTATGGAAATTAATTAATTAATCCAAATTTAAAAATAAATTAAAATTAAAATATTATTGTCTAAAATGTTTTATACAGAGTTTTTGTAAAAATCCTGAAACACAGCTATTTTCCATTTTTAAATACGCACATTCACATCAAAATCATTTTCAGAATTTTATTTATTTCTAAGTTATGACGAAATAGAAACCCCTTTTTATGATTTAGATTATCCTTTTAATTGTCAAAAAACAATATAAAAATATTAATACTTTACATTGAAAATTTTCAAGAAATAAATTATTGAAATTTTTTATTAGAATGCAAAAAAAGAAACTAAAAATCTAATTAACAACTGACATAAACAATTAATAAATAATTAATGAATAATAACAAATAAATGGCAAAATAAAATGATAATTTTAATGAGAAAACAACTTAACAAATTAATATTTTCATGTGCATTTATGCATTTTTAATTTTAATTAAATGTAAAGATATCCTGTAATTGAATTTATACCAAACTCAAAGGTGACTAACAATTAGTCAAAATCGCGGTCATCTTATATACATAAAATACGAGTGAAAATCAAGACAAGAATTTTTATTTTTTCTTCCTAACTTTTTTATCATATATATTTCCACATTGGATATATTCCATACTTTTGACTAGCTCTGTATAAACTCTGTATAAAACATGAATTATTCGGCACCAATTCTGCCCAATTTCTCAAAAATTTAAAAATACATTTTTATATTACTATAGTTGTATGGGAGAGACCACCTAAGAATCAATTGTTATTACCCTAATCTGCAATGACCATAATTTTCTAAGATTATATTTCAAACATATTAAAACAATTTTGACATATTTACTTCAGTAATGGATCTCATGCAATATTTAGACATGAAAACATACGCTGAATTATGGATAGTTTCCCTGTTATGTATAATAATATAACCCTTATCAAAATGATGAGACAGTGACATTTACTTTCTCACAAAATTGTTAATTGACTGTATAGAAATTTGTTATGTTGCATTAACATATTAAGTTTATATTATATTGTTTCTTAAATTTATCTCTCAAGGCTATCGCTGAACGGAATCAGTTAAAATTTTAGCTCCGTTCTTTTTAGGTCACGTTTAGTAGCTTTAGCTCATTTAGATTTATAATAGGAGGAATACATATTATATGTCTAATTTTAGTTTTTCTTTCATTCACTTCTTTCCGTGAAAATATCATGAATGAATATTGATTCATATGATTGTATTCACTATATTTTTTCTTTTTACTCATACTTGCTATAAAATATTAGTATAATTAATTTTATGTAATGATATATACCTACATATCATATATATATATATATATATATATATATATATATATATATATATATATACATATATACCTACATATCACTGTCGCACACATACTTACATAAGTTCAAAATAAACTAAATAATACATATCTAAAGAATCAAATTCTGAATTCAGATATTTACTGATTGTACAAATTTAGTTACATTGTTACAATTTTCAAAATTACGTTTTTGCATACGTATCATATTATTGAAGAAGACAATTATACACTATAACCAAGTATTAAAGCAAATACCAAATATATTTACTATTTCCATATAAGCTGTTCTAACAAATACATATGACTTGCTGCGTTTTCGATATAGAACTTTTTAAACTACAAAAAAAAGCCAGTAATACAAAATTGTTAATTGCACCAAAATTATATTAATTAACTATTATAAAATAATACTAACTCACCAATTTCTACGTGATTGTCACAAAAATATACGACAGTATCAAATAACGCACAATATAAAATATTTTGATCTCTATTAGTATAAAATTAAAAAATTAATAAAAACGCAATCAAAATACGATGTGAAAATAAAAACGCACGGCTATGATTCATGCTAATACATGCGCAATAATAAATGAACGTATATTGCACTGAAATTATTGAATAACTTAAGGGTCTATTCACACCAACGCAACGCCGCAACGCTCAGATCACGCTCCATTCACATTATAAGTTTCAGTCTAGTCCACTCTCAGCTGGTCTCGGTAAATCCAAAAGATATCGAGATCGGGGCTTGACAAGAACGAAACTAGACCGTTTTTTCGGGCAAGTAATGATATTTTAACAAAATTTCATGCCAAATAAGTTAGTTTTTTTTTATTTTTTCTAATATTTATTTTTGTTGTTTTTACAATTTTTGCAATTCACTAACAAAACATCAAATAAATGCTACTGTATCTGCAAATTTTAACTTTTTAATGTATTTATAATTTGAAATCAATTCAATAATATAATGTAATATACATACATACATATGACTTACACAATCACGCCATGTACCCAAAAGGGTGTGGCATAAACTCTTTTTATCATCCCGAAATCAGTCTCTTCCAAACATTCCTATCCAAACAAGCAACTTTCGCTTCATCCACATTCATAATTCCTCTCATACATGCTCTTTTATTTCTACTACTTGGAAATTTTCGCTCACGTAAAACACTCTCAATCATACCACTCCAACTACTTATCGGACGTCCAAGCAAACGTATACCATCAAAATCATTCAAATAAATCTTTTTAACCAAACGTTTATTAGATATTAGCTCAACATGTCCGTACCATCTTAACTGACTAACACCAACTTTTGCAATTCAATTTCACACTCATCATACACACTAATCTATTTCGTACCCGATCTCTTCTATTTACACCAGAATTTCCGTGACCATTTATTACTGCTATTTCTACGAATTTTTTAAAGATTTGCCGTAATTTACTGAAATTAATCTTAAATTTTTCTGATTATTTGAAATACTTTATAAAATACAGCATTTTACTAAATAAATACCAAATTCATTTTACTGTAGCTGCAAATTTTAATTGTATATGTATTTAAATAAATACATTTTTGAAAATAGTTTACAAAATATTCATTTTTTTAAATATGTACTATTGACAAGGTTTTTTTCCTTCTCATTTTCTATTTTCTAAATTTTTATGTATCCAAAGTTTTCATTTTTTTTTTAACTAATTTATTTCTGTTCTTCATCTGAAGCTATTGCTGCAATAACAAATTCTCTATACGAAAAAATATTTTTATCACATGTCACTCAAGGGCTAAAATGTTGTCTAGACCTTTAGTGTAAATGAAAATATCAGACTGCAACCGTTAAGTGTGTATGCATATAGACTAGAGACTGAGACTGGAGAGACCGGACCGTTAACTGGAGTGTTGGTGTGAACAGGCCGTCAGCTCGTTTTACAATGCCTGCCGGAACTTAGACAAACCACTGAAGGATTTTGGGAAGACATACTATGTACTATATTCATCTATATCACACGCCTGTTTATAGTGTAAGTAAAACGTGAAATAGAAATATATTCACGTTATAAATGGAAAATTGAACCATATCAACATTAGATTCGAAGAAAAAATAGGCCTTAGACATATCCGCCTGAAGAAGTTCTAAATCAAAAATGTATAGGCATTCCATTCTGCTGTAAGTCTTGTGATTGACCAGCCAAATCTTGTGTTTACACTTTTCTTGGAAGCAATGGTTCCACTCTGCCAACTTCACCTTTAAAATAAATAAATTATTAAAAAAAAATCAATTGCAGCAAAAATAAGCGTATATTTAAAAGCATATTATAATATATATTACTACGTCAAAACGAATAAATAAACATTAATTAATTAAACTTTTATACTTTCTGCTTTATGTTTTTAATTTTACCAACTCATAACCGATCCTGAAACAGAATGCACTAACGTTAGCATCTCACCCACTCTATTCTTTGTGTAAATATTTCTTTGTAAAAAAATAATTGCCATTTTTTTTTATAAATTACACTTTACAATAATGTCAAAATGTTGATAAGAGTGTAGTTTTTAGACATTTATTTTTAGTGTAATTTTTATACTATTTTGGTGTATTGAAAATGAACCACTAGATAATGTCAAATAATTTTATTTAACAAAAAAAAAGAATATTGAAGAAATTTATTATAATATTTTGATGAGTATAGATCTATTTTTGTAGTTAGAGATTTGAAAATTGTGTTTTCTATTTAAAACATTAAATTCAATTTTTATTATTATTTTAATGTTTTGGGAATACTGTATTCCCATTGCTACAAATCTTGTTTATGCAAATTAAAGATAAATAGAACATTATTGTGTAGTTTTTAATGTATAATTAGTAAATAAATATGTAAACACTATATGGTCCTCGGTGACAGATTTCTGCTCTCCCTTCTAAACTAGTGCCCGAGGGTTAACATCCTCGCTGATCTAATTTTTCTTTAATGTTAGTATGATAGCGACTGTTAAATAGTTTAAGTTAATTCAATAGTGCAGTGTGTTTTATTTTCATTGTCCTATGTTGTAGCTTTTTGTGTGTGTGTTTAAAAGTGAAAGTGCGAGTATTTAATTTGGCTAACCCACGAAAATATTCACGTGTAAATAATTTAAACAATTATCACATTGAAATATATAAAGAAATTAAATTGTAAAGTGTGTGACTAGTGCAGTCGCACAAGGCATTTAATGAAATAGGGCTACACGATGGTCAGTTAGATATAGAATATGTTTTTGGCACACAAGTAATTTGAGTTTGAATGCGCCATTGGTTTGGCGCAATTTTCTACGTTTTCAATGGTTTTCACGTATGTATTTGTTTACGTTTTATTTAAAGTTTTGCATTGCTTTGTATCAAATATATTATGAATTGCGTCCACTTTAAACTTTATTTTAAATTTAAATTCTTTTCCCGCTGATCACAACGTGTCACAATCAAGGTCAAAAACTAACAAACGCAAGGAGTACAAGATCAGTTCAATTTTCTGAACATAAAATATGAAAATAACCTTATGTCATTCTACCGAACAAACAGTTTGTATACAAAATGGTATTATAATTAAAAATAAATAAACACCACCTGGATACAAACAAGTAATTTGATAATTTTTGTACTTAATTAAGTACTTATAAGAAACTCAGCATTTAAGGAATGAATAATATTAATTTTAATTGTAGAAACAAATAGTCGTTTTTTTTATTGAACATATTTTTCAATTGGTAGAAATTTTGGGTTAGATTTTCTTAGAATTCTACAATAAATTATAATAATCCTAATTTGAAACTGTTTTAAAATTTAATCTGCTACTAGAAATATAAATATTACTTATTTAATAATTCAGAATGACAGTTTCATAACAAACAACAACAATTTTTTTTACTAACAAATAATATGTAAATTTGTCTGTAAACAAAGTAATATAACAAATATTATACGCAGTAAATTTGTTTCTCTATGAGAAAATAACCATCCCCATTAACAAGTAATTTACGGCATTTACAATATACAACACACCACAGCACACATAAAAACTACTACACAGACAGACGAGACGTAGGTACCATATCAAACAAATCAAATGATAATTACGTGTGTGTCTACTCTTTGTGAAAACAACAGTGAAAATACAATCAGTCGCAATCAAGTCAATTAATCACAGCCTCGTCCCCAAACCAAAAATCCAACTCCGATAAATAAATCTAGCACTTTGTTTACTCGGATGCCCCTTCCACTGACAACACACAGAGTACTTTTCCTAGCTAGCTCATCAGCATCCATTCCATCCGCGCGAACCATTATTTCGCGTTAATAGCCACGTATATTTTACATCGACGCTTTTCGACGACGTTCATCGCCTTCTAGATCGTTTCTCCCGCCGCCGCTTCGAAGATAAACAACGCAACCAAGCATCAAAGAAGAGAAGACCAAACGCGGTGGAGAAGCAAGAGTAGAGGAATTAAATGTACTTGCGCTTTGTTTTGGTTTTTGATTGTAAAAGTGGTTGGTTTGTTGGTTTGCAAAGAACGATTAATGTTGTGTATGTAAGTAAAAAGGCACTGTATCTTATTTATTCCCTTTATTTTCGTTTATTAAATAGAATATATATATATATATATATATATATATATATATATATATACATATATATATATATATATATATATATATATATATATATGTGTTTATTAAGTATATCAGTATTACAGTATTTCATGAACGTATATCGTGAAGTGAGTGCCGGATAAACCGTATACAGAAAACTAAACTCGTGTACATGAAAGTAATATAAATTAATGTATATGACAAAAGTAATATAAATTGATGTACATAACAATTAAAATGATATTTATCACAGAAGGGATGCGCAATGTTCTTTTTTTTTCGTATACAAATGTTTTGCGGGGGTTTTAGTTGGTTGTTTTTTTCGGTATTTTAAAGGAAAAGTACATTTTCAAGAGAAATTTCTATTAGGTAATATTGTAAATGAGAGTTTTCTTGTAATGTTAATGTTTTGCTGTTTTATTCATTAATGTGGAATGTTTTAACAATTAGGTCTTAAAAGCAAATTTTACAAAATACGCTATTATTTCACTAAAAAATATTTATTTATATTTATAATATTCGTATTGAAAAAATATTATATAAAAAGGAAAATTAATAAATGTTGAATAGTAAGTTATGTTTTCTGTAGCTTTTCAAAAAATAACAATTGCTTAAACTGATGTATGACTAAATGTCAAGACGAGGTAATGAAACTACAAAATAATTTAATATGCCAATCAGAAATGGGGCAGAAGAGTGAAAAAAAAACTTTTATGCTATTACAATTTCGCTGATATAGTTTTCAACTTTATCCAAACATAATTCACTACTCCACGTTACGTCTCTAACCGTAATTCAAAAACAAAAAGAAAACCATTATATATATATATATATATATATATATATATATATATATATATATAAAGATAAAAATTTCGTGAGTTAAAGTCCTAACAGACTGCATTGTTATTCAGTCACGACAAATCCAATACTATATATATATATATATATATTAATTTTTTCACCAACAGTTGGCAGCACTGTTTATAAATAATATTTTTTAATTATTGTGCATTTAAATGAATCCATTCAGAAAATTTAGTTTTTATATCGTTTTTATTTATATTTATTTAATTTAAATTATTTAATTTTTTAAAGCATTTAGAAATTCTGTCTAAATATATGATTAAAACGGCATAAAATGTATCCAAAATAAAATATTAATATTTTTACTCAAAAAAGTTTTCAACACTGTGCAAAAAATTAAATAATATGTTCATTAATGAAATTATGAGAAAATAACCAGAAAATTTAATTAAAATTGAATAAATAATAAAGCAAAAATTATATAATTTATGTGGTCACTAATATAATCTTTTGTGAAAATTTGATTAATTTTGGAAATATATTGAAGCTAAAATTAAATTTTAAAAATTTTAGTAATTTTTTCGGGAAAGTTAACAACACTAGTAAAATTATGTAATTTTTATGGACAATAGAAGAGTTTTTTGAAATAATGTAGTGATAATATATTTTTTTAAAACTATTTATTTTTTCTCGGAAAGTTAGCAACATTGGAAAACCTACCCTAAAAATGTTGTGCAAATTGGATGCCTAGGAGGAGATAGATCCATTTTCTTGCTGAAACTATTTAAAATAAAAAGTGCCCCTATATATAATAAATGCTTACCATCAGCTTAAAAATAGACTGCTAATGATAAGATTTGTAAAGTTACATTAATAAAGCAATAACAATTTACTCAAATTACATATTTTGTTATTTTTCTAAAAATTCATCAACTTTTAACATGGAACATGTTACATAAACTAACCTTGTTTTTAATGTAAAATTCATTAAAATGGAAATTCTTATTTGAAGAAAAAAAGAATTTATTATTTTTTGAATTTCAATTTAACATCAATTTTTCAAACATATGTTTAAAGAGTTTTAATTAATTTTTTGATAGTAAAGGCTCATTTTCATGGCGGTGTCGAAAGTGTGGAACAGTAAAATGCAGTAATGTCATTGGTGGATTCGATTCCCGCTTATAGTTGAGTGTGGTGTTGAAGTGTGGTATTGAAAGTTCAAATATTTTAACTTTTGACCAGACACCCACCGGCGCGCATGCGTATTTATCGTACAACTGTCAATTGACGTTTATAGGTTAATTATAAAATAAATTTCGATGACAATTTAATAATTTGTGTTCAAGAAAGACAGCCTTTTTATAAATTTAAACATGTACATTACCGAAATAACATTCTGAAGGTACCATTATGGTATGATATAGCGACGCTTCATAAACCGTAATGAAAATAGAACAGACACTTATAAAGCCACACTTCTACGCTTTTGACACCGCAATGAAAACAAGGTTTAAGTGTCTCAAAGCTTTTTTACTAAGACTCCGTTTATAGATTAAAAATATTTGATAACACTCTTTAAATATAAACACTAAAAATGTTACTGATTTCAAACAAAATATCAAAAAAGTTGAAATATATGGAAAACAGTTGAACTGAAGTAAAATGTTAATATACCATATGAAAAGTTTACTTCCAAATTTAATGATGAAATCAAAAATAAAGTAGTTAAGGTCGACTTCTGGTTAAATAGGAAGTGAAATATATTATTTCAACTGAGCATATCAGAATACCAAATTTCGTAATATAATAATGTCTAGTTTTTAAAAGTCAGATATATATATATATATATATATATATATATATATATATATATATATATATATAATTTCACTAAATTTATCAGATATGCACTCATGGAGTGGGACAAAAATAATTATAGAGTAACGAAAAAACTTGGACAACTTGAAATTAATGATCGTAAGATATTATTAAATATTCTAGTGCGACAATTTTTCAATTTATCAAATTTAAACACAACACGTTCGATCTTTTATTCTATAAAAGTCAATTTAAAGATATTTTTTAAAATGTATTTTTATTATGAAAAGGAGCCTTTTAATATTTGACGTAATTGTTAAATATCCATTAAAAATAATATTTAAAATTTATACATATATATATATATATATATATATATATATATATATATATATATATATATATATATATATATATATATATATATATATATAAATCAATACTTAACTCGTTAATGACTATGCAAGTAATTACTATTCTATTGTAAATACAATAGAATAGTAATTAGTCTTAACTCTCAGTTCTATAATTTTAAATTCCGCCAAAAACGAACAAGAAGGGAATTAATTAGGAAAGAAAGAGAAACGATGCGCGATTATTGCTATCCCTTCATTTATATATAGTGACGTGTAAAGAAGGTCTAGCAGCTTGTAAGTCATTAGTGTCTAAGAAGACCCATTGATAAGAAGTGATAATGCATAACTGCGGTTTGGTTTGGTTTGGTTAGGAAACTAATTTTAATTAAAGGGAAATTTAGGAAGACCTTTCAAAAGATTTCGAATCGAGTGAAAAGAATCAACTTTTATAAAACTGATTTTTTTTTAATTTTTATGATGAGGTATTAATAATGATAGAGATATATATATATATATATATATATATATATATATATATATATATATATATACAGTGTGTCCCCGGATTGAGTTCACTATAGGTGTAATCGGCAAAAAATTTAAGAATTTAATTTTCATGTTCTGGGATTCCGCCCTGCTTTGTCTGAAAACAATTTCAAGCATATTTTTAGTTTTTTAAAAATCAAGGCGGCCATGAAAAATGTAAAAAACTATTTTATATTCAGGTAAACGGCCTTTTCTGTCAATAATACGGCATAATGTTCTTGGCAAAATTTCAAAAAAATCAGTTTTAAAAAAAAGTGTCTGGACATAACGCCGACTGGACAAAATACCGACTGCTAATCGTTGTTATTGTTAGATATTTTGCATGAGATTGATGTATTGACAAATTTTTCTCAACCCTCAACGTATTGGCTTGTATAAACGTCAATCTTTTGTTTATTTAGCTTGCGCAAATGCGAATGAACGGTCGGCGTAGTGTCCTCAGTCGGCGTTTTTTCCAGTCGGCGTTATGTCCAGACACTTTTTTTTAACTGATTTTTTTGAAATTTTGCACAAAGCCATAATTTCATATTCTCAACAACTTTTGTCAAGAACATTATGCCGTATTATTGACAGAAAAGGCCGTTTACCTGAATATAAAATAGTTTTTTACATTTTTCATGGCCGCCATGATTTTTAAAAAACTAAAAATATGCTTAAAATTGTTTTCAGACAAAGCAGGGCGGAATACGAAAACATAAAAATGAAATTCTTAATTTTTTTGCCGATTACAGTGAACTCAATCCGGGGACACACTGTATATATATATATATATATATATATATATATACCTGAATATATATATATATATATATATATATATATATATATATATATATATATGTGGGTTTTTTAATTAAATAACGAAACTCCAGGTATGGTGAATAATTGAATATATTTTAATTTAAACGATTAAATAAAGTTAAACAATATTATTAGTAATATGATGATATATAATATAATACAATATAATAAAACAATTTCGTCTTGCACAGATATTAGAGTAATAGCACATGATTATTGTTTCAATTCAACCAAAAGATTCAGCAGCTGTCGACGGTAAAACTAGAGAATCAATTATTGCCCATCAATTTTAAGAAATACTTGAAAAACTTCTTGCAGAATAAATCCTTTCGAAGTTAAAGAACTGTATCTTAATCAACATTATATTTTTTTTTTAATTTAAAATGATAAAAATTTAAATAATTCAAATAGGATCTAAGTTTATATAACATTTTTTACATGAGATATCCTGTCAACAAACCGTTGAATTTTTTACGCTTGTTGTAAATCATTCTTTTTAAAGTTTTCACTTAAACCATCGCGTTGCCTACGTTGTACAGCGTGCAAACAAAACAGTTTCTATTATAAAATACAAATTTATTATAACGTAGGCGATGCTAAAACAAGTAATATACGTTACTAAAAATAAATAAACAAAATTAATTTATATTTGATTTTTGACATCGTTTATTAAAAATCTTATAACATTATGGATAGAAAACAGCATAGCGGTAAAAACTTTACTGTAGAAGAAACAGAATTATTACTACTGATTTTAGAGGAATATAAAGATTTCATTGATAATAAGAAAACCGATTTAGAATCATGTGACGTTAAAAATGAAAGCTGGGAATATATTTCACAAAAATTCAACGCATTTTCCTACCATCCCAGAGATTCAAAGCAACTTAAAATATTTTACGATAATTACAAGGCAAAATCAAAACGAATTATTTTGTACAAATTCGGAGAACGTCATTTTTTAAATAAACAACAAGAAGTATTGTTACTTGATATTATAAATAAATACAAAAATAAAAAGCAAGATGGAAACAATTTATTAAAATTTGAACATTTTTTGGATAACACATGGTTGAATATTTCAAATGATTTTAATCAATTGTCGCATCCTTGTGAGAGAAATCAATTGGAATTATTCGTATTCTACAAACATTATTGCTTGGATTCAGCTTCATTTGAATATGATTCAGATGCCAAATTATTAACGAATAATCAAGAATCAATTGTAAGATTAATTATTGTTATTACTGCATACATTTTTATAGAAAAAAAAACATTATAAAATGTTAAATTGTTTTAGCCTACAAACAGTACAAGCCCATCAACTTCTAAAGGAAATATTTTTAACAATAAGGATAATCTTGAAACACTTGAAAATTCTAGTTGTGATACTGCACGAAATACAACAGGAATAAGTAATGTTCAAAAAATAATATTTTCGAAAGAAGAACATAATCTGCAATTAGAGATATTGCGTATGGACTTAGAAAGTAAAAAGAAAGTGTACGATGAAACACTGGAATGCCTTTCTATTGAAAAGAAAATAAAGAAACGAAATTTGCAATTGCGAGATATTGAAATTGAGATTAAACTAATTCAACTGAAAAAAATGCGACAATAATTTAATTTTAGTTAGTTTAGTTGTATAATAATTTGTTTTGCAAATTTGAAATCTATGTATATTTATGTATAATATACTAGTTATTTAAAGTTCCGATATGAGATTATTTCATTTTAATTTCAGCGTTTAGTTTATAAGAAACCACAACGAACAGATTTGACGTATTAACACCATTATAGCTATCATTGAAATCTCGTGATCATTAGTGCTTACATGGTGTGATATTAAGGGGTTATACCTACCTGCAAGGCCTAAAAATACACGAAAGTTTGGGATTTTTTTAAACAAAAACTACACAACATTTTTCAAAACGACTTTCTCCACTTTATTCGGCATGTCTTCCTCTACAAAATGCGATTTTTTAAATTACAAAAATCCGTCCTGGTGCCCCGCACGGCTGCTCCCCGTGGATGATGTTTTTGGGAAACCCTTTTGCGGTGCCAAGTCCCATTCGCGCTAGAATTATTTGAAATCAATAAAACCAAGCGGGTTTTGTTAAGCATGAGTAAAACTAGTACTTAATCGATGGATTTTCAAAAAAAATCATTTTTGACAAAATGGCGGCCTTGTAAAGTTGAAGTATCGATTTTGACCCATAAAAATTTGTCTCTGATCGGCTATAAAAAATCGAAATTTAATCAGAGACAAAATCCGAACGATTAAGTACTAGAAAAAATAGTTCTTAACAAAATGCACACACAGCCATCTGAATCGAACGAATAGTTTTCGAGAAATTTTTGGCACCGATTTTGAAGACATGGTTTCGAGATAATTGCGTTTAAAGTTTCAAGTTGTGTTCAGTCCTCTGTAAGTGAATATTTTTGGGAACTTACATAGAATCATCAAATCATCACTTTTTACACTGACATGCAGCCTCGTATTGTGCACGTTCGTTTCAGATTATGGCATTCAACGTAAACACGCTCTTGCGCATGTCCACGCGCACAGGAATGACGGAGAGCGTTTCCAATGGGTCTCGACCCGGTACTCTTGTACCGCGCATAACTTTGTCAATTTTAATCGGATTAACTTGCGCTTTTGAGAAAATATTCTTGAATATGTATACTTTCGATTTATGCAATAAAAAAAAATCGATTTTTTAAAAGTTTGCAGGTAGGTATCACCCCTTAAATAAAATATTTAATTTTAATGAAATTATATTTAAAGGGTGTTTTCATACTTCGAGCAAAGACTTTAAAGGTATATGTATACTATAGGACAAAAATATTTTTTTAAAAATTCGCAAAATTAAGGCTGGTTTACTTAAAGTGCACATTTTCAAGACTACTGAAGTAGCGTACTTTATAGAAAGCTACATAATCAAAATTAATTATCAATATTACATCACATATTGCTCAAATGTTCTGCATACAAACGTCGTGCCAATAATGAATTTTATCTTGCTTCTCCATAAAGTTAACAACATATCCACTAACTCATTATCACTGTATGCATTCATTTTCATAAACACTGCACTACACTGTACACTCAAAACTAACAATGAAATAAGACTAACAATAATCTCCACCTCGTACTGAAACACAGTGTGTCCAGTCGGCGTTATATCCAGAAACTTTTTCTTTAACTGATTTTTTTGAAATTTTGCACAGAGCCATAATTTCATATTCTCAACAACTTTTGTCAAGAACATTATGCCGTATTATTGACAGAAAAGGCCGTTTACCTGAATATAAAATAGTTTTTTACATTTTTCATGGCCGCCATGATTTTTAAAAAACTAAAAATATGCTTAAAATTGTTTTCAGACAAAGCAGGGCGGAATCCCAAAACATGAAAATTAAATTCTTAAATTTTTTGCCGATTACACCTATAGTGAACTCAATCCGGGGACACACTGTATATATATATATATATATATATATATATATATATATATATATATATATATATATATATATATCTAATTTTGACTCTGACTATTATATAGTAAATTAAAATTAAACATTAACAAAAATAATATTAATAATTACTAGTGATGCAACGGATAGCGATTTTTAAAAAAACCGGATAACGGATATTCGGCCAAATTTTAAAGCCGGGTAACGGATTATCCGGCCGAATAATAAATATTAATAAAAAATCATAAATATCAAGTTTTAACATCAAATTTTCGTATTTACCATTCACATGTGGTTATAGTATGCAACATTTTCAATTATTACATTTGTGTATACATGTATAATAAAAAAAAAACCCATTTACTCATCGAAAGCTTACACTGACGTTCCTTCAATAAATCACTTACATATATTCTGCAAATTTTTATAAAAAATATATTGTTTTTATAATATGAAAAATAAAGTTACATGTTACTGTGTATAGAAATCCTTCGTATAGGCTCTAGATGAGGAATCTGAACTTACAACTTAGTTTATATGGGTGTATGGATGTGCGTCGTCAGCTCACTCACTCTGTCGTCAGTCAAAATTTTGTGGCCGCAACTTCTCCTAGATGGTTCAACCGATTTTAATGAAAATTTCAGGATAAATTTATCTAGTACGCAACATGGTCAGTTGGTTTTGCTTTTTCCCAGTTTTTAAAAATCCATTGTGACTACATTATATATACGATTTTGTTCAAATTTTTAGAAAAGATTTCCTTAGTGCCCATATAAATTTTGTAATTTTAATAAAATACAGTGCTGCCAACTTTCCGAGAAAAAATAATAAAGTTTTAAAAAATTTATTATGACCATATTATTTATTTTTAATTTTTTTAATTTTAATCAATTTTTTACAGAAAATACCCCTAGCGTCTGCATAAATTATATAATTTTAGTAAAATATAGGGTTGCCATCTTTCCGAGAAAAAATTACTAAAATTTTTAAAAATTTATTATGGCCATGTTATTTAATCGATTTTACTAAAATTTTCATCAAAGATTTTCCTAATATCCATATAAATTATATAATTTCAACAAAATACAGTGTTGCCAACTTTCTGAGAAAAAAATTACTTAATATTTAACCGATTTTAATCAAATTTTCACGTAAGATTCTCCTAGTATTCGCATAAATTATGCAATTTTAACAAAATAAAAGTGCTGTCAACATATCGTGAAAAAATTACTAAAATTAAAAAAAAAATATTTTTGTTTTTTATCATTTCTCTAATAATGTCAAAGTGGTCTGTCTATATATGGTCCATATACTTCTACTCTTGTTATACATAATTTAAGTTTACACATCATTTATTGCTATTAATGATTTAAATTTATATTATCTTAAAAAAATATTTTATTATATCAATAAGTATTTAAAAGTAAAAATAATATTACAAAAAATATGTATAGTATTAACTAATATTTTCATTAAAAATAGAATTTATAAAATCAAAAAATTTCAAAAAATGGGACTTAGGTACACTACTTTTGAACGGCTCCTTTATATATGAATTTACCAGATAATATTCTTTCAACAACTACACTATTCTTACTGTAACTTTACCAACTAGATATATGTATGTGGTGTGTGTCAAATGTCAAATCTCTAAAGTAATCTTATTTTATGTTCGTATTTACACTTATGTTATCGTAATCTATGAGAGATCTGGCGTTATTTGATTATGTGCTAGTTGTTTTACCTTTTTTTTAATTATTCTCGTCACTGAATATTATATATCTACTAACTTTATTGATTTTAAATGTGTCATCCGAAAAGAAAAGAAAAAGTTTGAAAATGTTCTACGCTAGTAAAGTTTTGTTTGTATGTAATTTATTTAAAACCAAAATGCTCTGTAGAAGATATTTCTCCAAGAGATAAAAACTTTTCTTTCTGATCAAAATTCTAACATTATTTACATCCGGAACTCTCCAATTTTTAGTCGACTACTTTTTATTGAACTTTAACAAACAGACTAAAGGTTTTTTTACGGCTTTTATCGTTTTTAATGACGAACAGCTAAAATTTGAACTGATTATTTGTTTTATTGTTTAATCTGTGTTTTATAGATCAAGTTATTTTAGGTTAATAAAGATTTTTAATTGAAATTTTTTATGAAACGTCAGCAATGATTTTTAGAAAAATATATTAATGAACAAATATTTATATAGGAAATGGAATTTTTATTCATATATTTAGTAATTAGTGAAGATAAAAAATATTTCTGTTAAAGTAAAAAAAAATCATATATTAGAATACTGAAAAAGACAAAAAATAATAGTTTGGAAACATAAGCGGTTATAAAGTAATGAATGTTATAATTTTGTTGATGTTTACTAATTGCTTTTGTTATACGTAATATACTTGCATAGACCAGGTATATTCATTTGCTTATACGCAGTTATGTTTGGCTGAACTTTATACAAAGTTTAATAGACATATATTTCTTGACTATGAATAGGAGTATTATTATGAATTATATAAAGTTAGTGATATATTATTTTTGAAATAGGAAATATTATATATATATATATATATATATATTAGGGTGATCCTTATTTTAGCAAAGTCGGAAATTTGTTTTTCCCACTCGCCAAAATTACTCCAAATACATAAAAAAAAATGTTCATACACTTTCCAGACCTGTCAGATGATATTAATCCGTGCCTGTTGAAGGCTCAAAATTTGCATTTAGCTTAAATGGGGAAATCTCCTTTTTAAACATTTTGGGATATAACTTTTATTGTATTTACTTTAAAAATATTTCAAAATAATCACCAAAAAGCTAATGAAATATGCTTTTTAGTAGTCCAAAATTTATGCCATTCCGATGATTATTAACGGAGTGGTGTGAATTTGAAAAATATGATTTCTGACTCAAAAAAAAGCTATATTGATAATCATAATATTAGTTTTTGTAGATTAGATGTCATTATTTTTAATAGTGCAGCATTTTACATTTTATAATTAACAGTATATAAACATTAAATTTATAGAATTTTCTGGCCTAGTATGCCGTAGAATTTCTAATGCTTATCTGTGGGCTAAATTGAAAAACGAAACTTGGTTTTTTATTATTTATTATTATTTTTATTTTCTATTAAAGCGTGTTCCAGCAACACCAGAAATGTTGGGCTGTTGTAGACGGATGCATCGCTCATGTACTGTCTTCCTCGTTAGCACAGTTCATTTGAATTAATCAATTTATATTTTTGAGCAATTTTTACAAGGTATTATATATACACACAAGGACTGTGCAATGGCTCAGGCTTGTTTTTTGGATTCTTCAGTAAATGCTGAATCGTGACCGTCAGTGTAAAGATGTTCTTATACCTTTTTTTCACATAATATTATAACTAAAAGGATTTGTCTTGTAAATATTTTATTTTTACACGTCTAAACATTTATATATTGTAAATTTTATTCACTTTTACTATAACACCGCGGCTAATGAATGATCTTGCTAACAAATATTTTTATTTTGTGATAAATTTTGTGTCTTACTTTGTGTGTTGCGATCTTACTTAATCTGTGCTCTGGGTGGACATATTGCACAAAGATTATAACAAAAATATGTATGTAAATATGTATGTATCTTATACAGTATGACCAATAAAGTTTGTTTCGTATGAGATTTTCTTTTCTTAATTATTTTTTGATAAATCTACTTACGCTAATCGTTTGTGCTTGTAAATAAATTAATGGATGATATCAAAAAAGAAAAAAAAAGAAAAAATATCTTGAAAATATTTTTTTCTTTTTTTTCTTCAAGAAAATAAATAACAATTTTTTCTTTTTATTTTTGGTACATGAATGAAGAAAGTAATTAATATTTTATGATGATTAGCGAACATTATAAATTTGAAGTTTTTTTTTTTTTAACAAACGAAAATTAAATTTGTTTAAAATATTTAATAGACCATAACTACTTTTTTTTCTTGTGTTTGAGAATAACTTGTGTCTCATAGCGAAGTTCTAACGTGTCATGGATGAAATTATATTAATTAATTTCTAGTTTTTGAAATCTTTTTAATTGACAAAGTTTTTGCTGAAAATTTGCATATCTATACAAAAATCTCACGCTAAACAATTTTTTCTAATAATTTTTGTTAAAATTTGTTAGAGAAAGTAAATTTTCTGGACATATTTTTCTTTAAAATAAATTTTGCCGTAAACCGGTAGTCACGTGACATTTCACTTGTGCCGCGTCACTTATCCAAATTTCATATGAGTTTCCATGTTAAATACCCTAAATGTTTTTTAACAATCCGTGCAAATGTAACAAACGGCATTTGTCCCAAAAGTTATTTTACCTTCCCGGCATTTATCTCAAACGTATCCCCTTATCGACAACTGATAAAGAAGTTACAATTACCCAGTGCAGTTTAAGATTAATACACATTAATATAATATTAATTGATACTATAATATTTAAATTAATTTTTCATATAATGTATTGTTTTTGCAATAGATTTAATGAGCTAATATTAAAAATATCAAACTGATATTTACAAAATTTTATCAATTTTTATTCATACTTAATTTGTGAATAACATGATATTGAAAACTATGGTTTAAAATATCCAATAAGATTACGCCAAAAAAGCATATGAAAACAGAAATTAATATTTCAAATTTGAATAATTTTATAAGGTAAAAAAATGCAAATGTTTATTTTGAAAACATTATTCTGATATTTTTTTGATATTTTCTATATTATTCTGATATTTTGTTTATTGTTTGTTTATATTATTCAGCTAATTAGATTTATAAATTTATGACAAATAAAAGTAAAATATGGTTTTAGTTATTTTATTATTATTAATTATATACCAATCAATTGTACGTCTACCTCTACATCTACTTCAACTGGCATCTCTATATTCAATTGTATGCATATCTTATCGTGCCACTTGAGAAGTATAAACTTATTTAAATTCTTACTGAATATAGACGTAGTGCAATAGATTTTATTATGTATGACGATCGGTTGAAAAGTTTGGTTATTGACCCACGTGTTAAACGTGCTGCTGAACTTGGTACGAATGATTATTATTTATTGGTTTCGCATATATGTTTGAATATAAGATGCCGCGTGAGGAAAAAATATCTGGTAAAATGTTTCTTTCACCTGATCATTTCACCAATGCTTTCTTCGGACACGAGCCTAATATTGTTTTACCACACATTTATTTCGCACACTAAACTTATCGGTCCTTAAATTTACCCTATATTTCATTCACATCACATTCATAATTAGTTTCACACGCAGGAAAATTATCATTAACGTTTTGCACATACTCATCTCTGGCATTTTCACACTGAAAAACACTGGATTTTACTCGAACATTTTACCAGAAACTTTTTCCTTATACGCCAACCTATATTCAAACGTATACGCAAAACCACAAAATAATAATCATTCGTACCAAGTTCCGTGCCACGTTTAACACGTGTGTCAATAACTAAACTTTTCAGTCGACCGTCATACATGATAAAATTAAATACACAAGGTCTATTTTCAAGAACATTCTCCCAAGTATAAATATGAGAAAGTTTTGAAAAAGTTATTGGAAATGAGAAGACATTACGTTCCATGCAAAAATATAACACTGTCTCACTATTTCCGTTTATTCTACTATCTCCAAAATGCCCAAGACATTCCCGGTTATGCTACGTTTTACACCAACCCAACCATTTTAATCACCACATACAATCAATTTCTATCCAGAATAAACTGAGTCAATCATACTATTCTATTGATTCCGAAACTGATTTTTCAGCATCAGAAGCAGAATCTTTTGCCCCTAGACAGACACAATAAAAACCCTGTGAAAACCTACCTTCATTTTTAACACAAAAATTCTACAGGAATTGCAACTGTAACTTCTGACAAACGGTTTCATTCTCTCGCTTACAAGTACACCAACACCTTGGCATGCTCTTACACTCACCCCGATGCTCGAACATAAACAAAAAATACCATTTTTCTCTTCCTCACAAAATTCTTTCCTTTTAGTCTCACTTACAAATAACACATTAATGATGTAGACACGCACTAAATCTATCAATTCATCCTTTTTTCTATTTATTTCTCGTACATTTTAAGTAGCAAATCTATGTCCATTCTGCCATTTTCTCATATTTTCAAGATAGAAATGGTTTCCTTGGTAAATAGGAAAGTTGTGGCAGCTTACCGGACTAGTCCGCAACAAAAGAAAACAGAGAAAAAAAAAGTTAAAAAAGAAGAATAATGAAGGACTAAAATGAAAATAAAATAATTAACAAATTAATTCACATACATTGACAGATATCACGTATACAACCTTCCTTTTCTAGTTACTTAATAAAAAAAAACAAAAAAAAAAAAACAAATAAAATTATAAGCTGCCAAAAACATACAATTGATATTAATTTAAAAGCTTTTAAGTACTTAAATAAATTTGAATAACTTATAATCGCTTGATTTTTTAAATTTTTAATATTTTATAAAAACACATTATTTGTAATTATGGAAGAAATACAAAGTTATTGTACCCATCATTGAATCAGCAAGAAAATTTTCCATAAAAATATGTTGGCAAAAGATTCAAACTGAAATTTTTCAACCAAACCTGGCAACATTAATTTTATATACAGTTGCCGATATCCCTTTTGGGATTAATGCCGGGAACTTGAAATAGCATTTCGGACAATTGCCTTTTGGCTGGCTGATGTTTGGTACGTTTGCAGGGAAGGTTAAAAACCATTTAATTCATATAAAATTTGGGGTAAGTGAAAGCTCCCACATTTGGCTATTGTCAATTTTGTATTTTTAAAAGTGCAATGATTGGCCTAATTTAATTTTTCAAAATTTAATTAATAATTTCTTTTCATAAAATGCGGATTTTACTGTATGTAAATAAAGTAAGGAATAATATTCATCTTTTTGTTATTATCGCTGTTTGGAAGAAAAGCTCGAACATGTCGATTTTATTTTTTTTCTGCGGATTTTATGGATGTTAATTTTTTTTTTTTTTTTACTACTCTAGGACCTATGACGGTATCGACTTTTTTTTTTAATAGAACTCCTTTTCTTTTTGAACAGAAATAAAAAGTAGTAATTATTTACGTCATATATATATATATATATATATATATATATATATATATATGAGAGTATATCAAATATAAGCATGAAATAACTATTAAACTGAAAATGAAAAACTCATATCACCTCGACCTGGGATCGAACCAGGGACTTTTTTCTGTGAACAAGAAATGTTTAACGGAGAATTTTCATGAAAATTTGCTAATTGCGCAAAGAAATATTTATGATACTGTTATTACTGCTGCTAGTGTAGACAAAATCTATGATTTTTGCTGTAGGAAATACTTTCTCAAAATATATGGACGCCTAGATGAACAAAAAAATGTGAATTAAGCACTTAAACGTAAAGCTGAAGAAAAAGGCAGTTAATAAAAGAAAAAAAAGTTGACTGCAAAGAAATTTAAAATGATAAACGAGATTGAAGAGAAGAAAAATGCGATAAAAAATATTGATAAAAAAATTAAGTCATTATCCTAAGGTTATCAGTTACTTACGCAAGACTGACCTCAGTTACGGTTAAACTGTAAAATGTACTTGAAACTGGTAGTGTGTTATATTATGTGTACTGTAATTTTACATTAAAGCTGTAAAATGCCAATTTCCAGAATTTTTTAATTTGCGCAGATGCTTTAAAGCTGGGATAAAAAAAAAAGAATATTATTTTATGTATTATAAATTTTAATAATTTGTAAGTTAATCAGTCAACGTTGTGACAAATTATTTAAATGTTGAAAAAACTTTGATTGTTATATTGGCATTAAAGTATATGTAATTATCTAAGTTAAGTGGTTCAAATTATTTAAATATATATATATATATATATATATATATATATATATATATATATATATATATATATATCGCTGGATTCAAACTATGTAATTCTTTAAATTATTCACACTGATAAATGATACTTTAATTATACCTTTCTTACGCATTTTAAATATGTTTATACCTTCCAAACCTTATAAATATCCTTCTATACCGATGAAGTGGGAGCAGTGGCGGATTTCCGCACAGGCGGTGGAGGCGGTCGCCTGGGGCCCCAAAAGCCAGGGGGCCCTACACGGCAATAAACAATTTTACTCGTATGTAATAAATTTTATTTTATATTAATTTTTTGTACACTGACTGAAACGACCAAAAATAATTTGGGGCTCGGATTCTTCTTTCTATATTCTGTGTTCGTAATTTGTTTAGTTTTTTTCTAAAAAATAATTCTTTTTGGCATTAGCTAGCTTTTGTAAAATTTTTTTGTTTATTAAGTTTTTCTTTGCCATTGGGAGTCTCTCTTAATGGTGGTATATAATTTTGAAATAAATAACTATTGTGTTACTGTTATATTACTTTTTTATTATAATATGTAATTGTATTACCCTACATTAATTTTTTGGTGTTTACTATTATGTTATATGAATTTAATTTCGAATAAATATAATTTTTTGTTCACATTAAAAGCGATTTTAAAAGTATAATATGTAGTCTATTTTTTCAAAACTTTTTTACCCGGGAATGCGACACCCATTATACGACTATTTGTTCGATAGGGCATGGGCCCTAGAATTGTTTAGCGCCTCGGGCCTCTTAAACGTTAAATCCGCCACTGAGTAGGAGTTCTGTATTTTTATTTCTACGGATGTGTTTTATTCCTAATGTCGTCAGCCTGGGAAAATAAAACACGGTGCAAATAAAACCATGATGGGCAGAAAAACCACCGATATTCCGCTTCATGCAGTAGAAGAAGCATCGTACGCAAGCACCGACCGCGTGCGTTTTTGGTACATAATATACTATTTAAATATCCGGGAAACTTTCGGGAAAGAATCCGGAAAAACCAGGAATTTTGTAAATCGATTTCGGTAGACCCTGTTTAAATAATTAAAAATTAAATATGATAGTAATTAAAAATTAAATTCAGAATATGTAATGTATAAAATATGTAGGATGTTTTATTAAGAAAAAGTTAATATTATTTTAGGTTAAACAGGTAATGATTTTTTGTCTAGTTACGTGTAACAAAAATTTGTTATAAAAAATTTATCAGCAATGAAAAAAATAGGAGTAACTATATGCCAAAATACCCAATATATAAATTAAAATAAAGATATTGAAAATTTATCTTTTTGTTTCTAAGGCATATTTTTCATAAAATTGAAATATTAAATTTAAATTATATTATAAATTTATTGATTGAAAAATAATAATGTTAAAGAAAAGAACTATTCAAGCATGAGGATGGATTTTGGTAGTTCGAAATATTGAACAATAATATACATTGAAAATAATAAAAGATTTCTGTCATCTGATTGAAGCCTGAGTAATTTTTAAATAAAGGTACTCTAAATTCAAAAGCGTGCTATTTTTCAACCCGACAAAATTAGAATAATTCAACACAAAATTAGCATTCTTAACGACAGGAAAATATAAAGTACGACATGCATTTTTTTAATAACGATAAAATATGTAATCTAATGGCAAAATATATAAGCGAACAACAAAATACTTGTTCTAACTGAATGATAAAATATTTGTTCTAACCGCAAAAAAAAATTTAACCCAACCTATCTAGCAATGGGTTCAACCAAAATCTTCAGAAATATTGACGTTTTCTGAACATAAAAAAATAATAACTTTTTGACATAACATACCTAGCAATGAGTATGACTAAACTCTTCAGATGCATTGACTTTCCCGAAATAATAAATAATGAACTTTTCAACCTTAGTAGTCTATCAATAAGTCTGACCAATAACTTTTTGTGTGCTGATATTTTCTTTACAAATTATGTACTAATTTTATCCTAAACTTTTCCATTTTTAAAGTGCCATATTTGTCATTCATTACACAAATTTTGTCATGACATTACATTCTTCAATTTAAAAAATTTTAACGTGTTTTTTTGATATTAAAATTAGTCACAAAAAAACGTATATGAGACAGAAATTGAAGAAAATATAGCAGTAATAAAAAATATATGACAATTTATTTAGTTAAAGTGACTCTGGAATATGTTAAATATTAAAAAATTTTATATTTATTTTTTATTTGAAATATTTGAAATTGAAAAAACTATTGCGGATTCGATTCCTGTTGGAAACAAAAACAAAAATTTGTTTTCTGCTTCTTGTGTACACTATAAAATTTTTAACAGCTTAACTATGGAAAAACATTAATTAAAAGCACAAGTATGCACATATTCTTATACTTTTGTTTGCTCCTATAACTAACAGAGGGTTATTATATTTTTTAATATAAAATATTTTTAATGTTAGTATATATATATATATATATATATATATATATATATATATATATATATATATAAAAAAAAGGACGGATTATATGCAAAAGGCATATTCTCTAAATAATGGCATATCATAATCATACTTTATATATGAACATAATGAAAAGTAATAAGTTGTTTTCATGTCAAATTATTTTCCATATTTGGTATATTTTATAGTTTCTTTTACATATTTTAACAAAACATTCATGTATAGTTGCATATTTGTGGTATATATTAGAAATATTTAATTAAAACGGTTTTGGATTAAAATCCTGTATTACTATTTTTTTAATAAAATTCGGCGTTTCGGTTTATTAAACATAATTCATCATTATGAAAATAACTACAAATAAAAAACAAAATTAGCAGCATATGGATAAACTCATATAATAGCGGGACTACTTTGACATTATTACATAAATACAAAAAAAAGTTCTCCAAAAGTTGACAAAGCTGTTTAAAAATAAAATTTTATGGAGTAATTATTTATTTTAAATCGTATAAATGTTATGCTAACAATAAACTATAAATAGTTTTTTACGGAAAATTTTGCAACAGTGCAAAATAATAAAGTTAGTTCTGTCTATCAAGCATTTAAGTAAAATAAAATATTAATATTTTTTTCTCAAAACGTTGTCAACATCGGGCAAAAATATTATTGAAATTAGGATAATCTAACCTGAACATTTTATTTGTACATACGGTATTTATACGCACTTGGCTATTTATACATACAGAATTTTTACGCAATTGGCTATTTAGGGTAGGTTAGGTTAGTAGGTTGGTTTAGGTTTTTTTTTTTAGTATGTATAAATAGCCAATTGCGTATACATACCATATGTATAAATAGCCTCATTTTAAAAAAATATTTTTAAAATAAATACTGGGTGAATATTTTATGAAAATTGGATTAAAATTTGATAAATAGTATAGCCTATATAAAAATTTTAACACATTTTATAAATTTTTTTCTGGAAGTTGACAACACTATAATGTATAACATTATATAATTTTTGTGGGCACTAGGAGAATCTTTTATGAAAATTTAAATAATCATAAATAAATAGCGATGATAAAATTAAATTTTTAAAATTTTATTATTTTTTTTTGAAAAGTTGTGCAGTCTTTTGTAAAAATTTTAATAATCTCTGATAGTAAAGCCGAAATAACTTTTTTGTAATTTTTTCGGAAAGTTGGCAACACTGTACAACACTAAAATTATATAATGTATGTGGGCATTAATAGGTTGTTTTGTGAAAATTTTATTAATTTTGGATAAATAGTAAAAAAATATACACTTGTAGTAATTTTTCTCTCGGAAAGTTGGCAACACTGTACAACATTAAAATATATAATTTATGTAGGCACTACTAGATTTTTTTGTGATAATTTAATTATTGTCGGATAAATAGTAAAGCTACAATTATTATTTTAAAATTTTACTGTTTTTTCTCGGAAAGTTGACAACACTCCAGTCGTAATAAATTTTTTATAACTATTAATTTTTTTCTTGAAAAGTTAGCAACACTGAAAAGAAAAGAAAACCACATGCCTATCTTGGGTAATAACACAACGTACCCTGAAGATTTTGAGCAAATCTCATGAATAGTCTATTAAATAATACGTCCACAAAATTTTAACGACCGAGCGAGCAAGCGCACAACGCACATACATGCACCCTAATAAACTAAATTTAAAATTGTCATCTGGATGCTATATTAAAGAATTCTATATATTTTTTCTTAATTTTTGATAATATAATAGGCACCGTACCGAAACTATAGCACTTTTCTTTGCAGTCAAAGTGGTAAACAAACCTAACTTAGAAACAAATAGCAAAAACATGTAATAAATTATTATTAAATAAATATATAAATGAAGCCTTATCTTTTAATTAAGTACAGGAAGCCAGATTTTAGTTAATCCAGTGTCTTTACACTGATTGATTTATCTTTTTCTTTGATGATTTCAATTCCTACTCTAATTAATTTGCTATAAAAATTATTAGGTTTTGCTATAACCTTTATATTTTACATCATGAAAATATTCTGAATCATGTTGTGCGTTAGCGAATTGTGTTCTGAAAATAGAAATACATAGTTCTACTTGTTTGTTCAACATAAACTTTACTCCATTCACTTGGAGTTCTGTGTGTATCCAATGATTGGATAGAAATAACATTTTTTATATTTTTCAGCATGTTTTGCAATTTCATATGTGGAAAATATGAAACTTTAATATACATTCTTGATAGAATTTTGCCTATTTTATCGATAACATTTTCAAAAAAAGGCTTTTTTGTTCACAAATTTTGTTTTCATTATCAAGCACAACACCTTTAACATCGCTAGGTTTATCCGGTTGTATTACTTTCTTGATAATATATTTATCGTAAGAGTTTATTAGAAATATATCTTCAAGCATTCTTTGTTGTTCTTGAATTGTTTGTGACTTATTGAAACAGCTTCATTAAATAAATATTTAATAGTACTCAATTTTTGTGTAAAGTGACGTTGCCAAGAAGCATGAATATATTAGTTTTTGTGTGTAGTCTTTTTTTAATTTAGAATGAATTACAGTAGGATCATTTAGCCTTTCCAACAAAACATCCAGAAAAGACAAGATGCTGTTTTCTCAAACTTTTTAAAATTTAATATAAGTAATGAATTCAAAAAAGTTTTTTCTCTTTCTATTGGAAATATTCTTAAAAATCTATATTTTTTGTGATTGTTAAACGCGCTTTACTGTACACAATGAAAAATATTATATTAAAACTAACGTTTTTACTATTAATTGAAAAGTAAATGTACTTTTGATCTGTAAAATAATTTTTTTCGAATAGAAATAAATATTTTTAATAAAAATAAATATTAGTAATCTATAGTATAACTTTTTTTAGAAATTTTTATAATTTGGGGAAAAATATGTGTGAATTGAAAATTATTAATAATTTTTTACATCAATTTTTTTTTAGAAATATAATCTATTTCTAAAAAACAACATTGTGATCAATGGAATGTAGTCTTGAGGAATGTTACTACAGAATCATTTAATTTAATTAATAAATTTGAAATTATGTTAAAATCTGCACCCAATAGTGTTCAAAATAATATTTACATAAATATACAAAATGTCCTGGAAAAAAATGAGAATTTTTACATAAAAAAAAATATGTATTTTTTATCAATAGGACAAATTGACGCAAATATTATTTTGTCACAAAAATTAATTATTACATTAAAATGTGCTCTATTAAAATAGTTTTTGCAATACAAATATATAATTATAATGTCAGAATGACGACAGTCTTTATTTGTAGATAATATTGAAAAATATATTTTTATATTTCATTAACCGTTTGAGTGCCAAGCAGCGATTTTGCGCTTTTCTATTACACTCAAAATTTGCCAACGCTCTAGCAAGCTCGGTTTCTGTTGATGCCCGACTTTACGGCTACCGTTCCGTTTTAAGTAAAAATAAATTTGGAGTAATATTACACTTTGTAAGTGTAAACTTTTTATTTTTATAAACAATGATTACTATAATAAAATAATTAGCTAAATAATGAAGAATATTAAATAAGACAAGCGCAAAAACATTTTTTTGCACTTTTGGACAGAGAAACAGCAAAAAGCCGTCGCACGCAAACGGTTAATATATATATATATATATATATATATATATATATATATATATATATATATATAATGTATTTACTTATTAATTCAAAGCGGCAATTTTAAAATGTGTTAGTAATAAAATAGAACAATAAGTGAAAGAAGGTCTAATTGCAATAAGAATGTATTCAAACATAATAAAACAAAGTTCCGAATAACTAAAACTTAAGAAAATTAAAAAAAGAACACACACAATAAAACATAACCTAAAAAATAGTGACAGAGAAAAAAAGGTGATGTAAATAACACGAACATATAAAATTTATCACAGTACATCAAATTTAAGTACGAAAAAAATATTAATATCAGTGTGAGAATCTTAAAATATTGACGAATCTGATCTAATCAGAAGATAATGGAAAATAAAAATAAGTCTTTCTTTTTATTTTATCGTTTTATACATATGACACCACATAGTTATAAACAAATTTTTAACACTCTGTTAAAGAAAAAAGATTATATGTTTTATGTTTTTCTGTGTATAATCGAATGAAGTTGACTTTTGTAATTATAAAAAAAAATTAATTTATGTATACATGTAAGTTTTATACATTTATCTGTATTTATATTCAAATGTAAAACAATGTAAAGCAATTTGTATTCGTCCTCAGTGCGAATTTCCTGAAGAAGGGCCAAATACAGGCTCGAAATATTGAAGAAGCAATAAATTATACAAATAACAATTAGTACATGAGGATTGTGATGAGAATTTAATTACCCTATCTTTTTTTAAATAAAAAAAACGACTGCTTATCTGCAATAAGTAAATACATTATAAAATAAGAAAAACTCCAGTCGAATAACAAAATATATATATATATATATATATATATATATATATATATATATATTTTCAATAATTTTTGTGAATTTAAATTCGCCTTCTAGTTATATATGTACATACTTTTAATAATATAATTATTTTATATTTTCTTACTAAAAAAATGTTAAAACGTCAACATTAATTTCAATTTCAATTCAGTACAAGTAGATAAAAACTGCTTTTTAGTTCGGTTAGTAATTCATCAATTCAATCGCGTTTCAATTAAAGTTAAAAACATTTAATTTGCCAAATACAACCATGGACACTTCAGCTTTGATCCACCTATTTTTTTCTGCAGAACAAAAAAAACGAAACCGACCATTTAATTTGTCTTAAAATGTTTTCTATACATTTGTTTTTATTATAAAACATTCACCATGCACATTGAATTAAACCTCGAGAATTACCATAGTCACGTTGCGTTCGTTTAAAGCATGTCTTTGTCTCCGATTATTTATATCCTATAAGTCTGTCTTTGTCCGCTTTGGAGAAAGGGTTATAAATAAAACAGACGAAGGTTTTTTGGTGGCTGGTAAGCGAAAGGTGTTTACGAGATAGTGTAATGGAAAATTTAGGTTAAGCTCTTGCTGTAGTATATTCTTTGGTCAAAGTTGAATTTAATTGCAGATGCCGCCTGGGTACGATCGGATAATTGGTAATAGATTTCAAAGTGAAAATTGTTTGAACATTATAATTAGGAAAAAGAAAATGAGAAAATAAATAATAATTATTTATTGTATGTGAATACTTGCTTGACTTGCATACTCGATTGCTTTTCAATTGTTCACGAAAAATTTTATTTTATTTTGATATTAATAAAACCAAGAAATAATATGCAAACTATTATTATAAAATTAGCAAAAATTTGGAATACAAATTTTTTATTTATTTTATATTATTCTATACAATTATTGTGCAACAATTGTATATTTAATTCTTTCTTTATGGGTTAATTTTAACTTGGAAACGGTTTTACCGATTTTAATAAAACGTGGTGAATCTACGTATTTAGATGCAAAAAGCGATTAAGCTCTATTAAGCGATTCAAGTCTCGACATTAGGAACACTCATTTACAATAAAAGACTTATTTGAAAATTTGCTTTTAACACATTAAATAAATTGACAATTTGCTATCATAAGGTCACCATGGAAACATTACTGTAGTATCTATTTCATGGCAATATGACAAAACATAATAGAGCAGTGGCGTAGCCAGAAACTTGTCAAGGGGGGGTTACTAATATTAATCAATAAAGATAATACTATAATTTGTATAAAAAATAAAGAGCAATAAAAATTATTTTTATAAAAATGAAAGTAAAATAGCATATTTCATATTTCACATACGTATGTTTTTGGTCGTTCAGGTTTTTTTTTTTTGGGGGGGGGGGTTCAACCCTTCCTAACACCCCCCCACCCTGGCTACGCCACTGTAATAGAGTATATATTTTTAAAGTCAGTCTTTGAACAACAATAACAGAGTTATTTAAATCAGTGTAAATTTGAGATCATATCAATCGAATAGTGTAAAATATCAGCAAACATAAATGGTAATAGGTCCAAAAATATCCTTTCTATACTTATTCAAGAGAGAGTTGTTCAGTCATGCATGCATATTAAAATTATTTTCTAGATAGTTTATTAAAATTAAAATAGATAATTTTAATTATCTTTAGTAAAATGCATAAGAATTAATATGTGTATTGTATATTTCATAAGTACATTGGTTACGGAAATGTATTAAAATAATGCTCTACCAGCCGACAGTAGAAATTTTTACAATGTCTCTTACAGCGCACAACTAAAAAGTCATGCACTATAATAGTTTACAAATTTCAGTTTAATTCAGAGCATAAACCATATTGTTATATATGCATATTGTTTCAATTTTTATAAATATGCATATGTAATATTCATAAATTAAAAAGTATGATTTATTAAAAGCTTTAAAATATGCGAGTCTTTCTTTATCTTTTACAATTAATTAATTAATTTTATTTATGAATTAAATTAATGTTTATTATGATACTTGGGAAATAATAAAACATAACTGATAAATATTATTATTGTTTACGAAATAATTTTGAAGACAATGAAATTAAATTAAGAAAATTATAAAAATATTTTAAAATCCGCAGTGGCTTATGCAATACAATTTAAAATAATCAATAGATGTAAGTAAATTTCTATATTTTTAATAATTATATAGCAGTGTTTATTAAATTACAAAGCAAAACAATATTTCGTTGGCTCTTATTTAAACAGCATATTTATTAATATTAAATATGTTTCTCTTACCAGTTTTATTTTTGTCGTTATCGTTTATTAATTTTATTTGTCATTAGCAGATTTATGGTATATAGTGACATTTTAAATCACATATTTTCATCTAAAAAAAAAGAATTTAAACAATGGCTTATAGTAAGATAAATTGTGCTCTGTACTGGACGGGACACTGTAAAAATGCCGAAGGTACACGCGGCCATAAGTTCAACCAAAGCGTAAACTTGAGGCAATTATATTTTATATCATAGCTGATAAACACTTTTGCCTGAGACACAATATTTTTTTGTCTCACTGCAATCAGCTTGTTAATTAAGTTACAAGATAACAGTGAAGATACTATTTTTGCCACTTGTATTAGCAGAACTAAAATTGCTAACAAATACTAAACTAAATGCACAATTATTCAGTGGTAAAGTATCTGTTCCATAACCTAGAATCTAGAGTGTATATCATTTACTCTTATTATTCAACCTCAAACAGATATTTAAATTGAGGTGGTAGAAATTGTCATTGATATGAAATTTTTACCTATTTATGATAATTATGCATAATTGATATTATATATAAATGATATTATACATAATTTAAATTACATTATTTATCTTATGTTTCCATACAATGAATATTAGTAAATAGAAATAATTGTTATTTATTTAGTGTATATGATTTTTAATGAATTCTAAAGTGTATTATTTTTAAATTTAGACATTTTTGTTACTTTTCAAAATTAATAAAAGTAGTATGTTATAAATAAAATATTAAATTTAATTATTGAAAATAATAATAGTAATAATAATAACGTGAATTAGATTAAATATTTAATATTTATTTACTGGAATTTACTGGATCATGCATTAGGTGAACGCGTCTTAGATTTAAAAGCGTAGTTTTAGGATGTATGTATAAGATTTTTTTTATAGATTTACTATATCTCAAATATCGGCGACACATTTTTGTATATAACACAGAATTTTGGGCGAGCAATATATATATATATATATATATATATATATATATATATATATATACCTGGTAACAAAATATATACACAAAGATTGTGTATTTTTTGTTTAATATACCTTCAGAAAAATATATCCCTTAAAAGGTTCAAGTAAATAGAAATTCTACTTTAGCCCGGTGACTCAACTGGCAAACTCATTTACGAGGACTAAAAGAACGGTGTGTCAAATTGATTCAATTTACAGGAAGTGCATTCTTATTTATTCATGCGCACCTAAAGCGCATATAGACTTCCGTCGGTTTCAGCCCGATTTCCGGTATTTTTTCTGCTAAAGCGATCAAATGGATTAACGTGGATATTGAATTTCTTGTTTAAACTTTCTGTGATAAATTTATTCATTTATTAATTTATGTTAGTTACATAAAAATAAATTATTACAGTCCTTTTACTAATTTTATTTGCAAACTTGTGACAATTTTGTAAGTAAATAATAAAATTTTAAAAATTAAATAAAATTTTAAAAATTAAATAAAATTTTACATTTTAGTATTTAATATCGAAGACATTTGTGGTGCAGATTATTTTTAATTTTTATGAGAATTGAAGGAATAAGATCCTCTATTTAATATATATCAAAAATTATATATATTATATATATATATATATATATATATATATATATATTATATTTAATAGTTAGAATAATTACACATCGAATTTAATTAGAAAAATTAATAATTATTCTAACTATTAAATAAATATACCCTGCGGACATGCAATAAATATATTCTATATATATATTATATATATACTGGGTGTCCCATTTTAATCCGCCACTTGCAATAACTATAAAATCGTGCATCGGACAAAAAAATGTTCCGGATAAAAAGTAAATGGTTTCGAGGGGGACATCTGATGCAAGAACCCTTGCCACCCCACGGACCCCCTGGAGGCGGAAACGGGGGTCAACTTTGAAATCTTAAATGGAACCCCCTATTTTTCATTGCATATTCGGGTAGACCATTAAAAAGTATGTAAATTTTATTTTGAGACTTTTTTATCTTTGATAGATGGCGCTGCAAACAGCATTTCTTTTCTCAGTTTATCAGTCATCAATTTAAAAAAAAGGTGTAACTAAGTACGATATTCAAGTTCTTTTCAGTTCTGTGGGATGAGAGGGGGGGCAAGTGTCACTGCATCAGATGTCCCCCTCGAAACCATTAACTTTAAGTTATCGATAATTTTAAGTTAATGGTTTCGAGGGGATATCTGATTCAGTAACCCTTGCCCCCCGTCCCTCTTTTCACAGAACTGAAAAGAACTTGAATATCGTACTTAGTTATACCTTTTTTTCAAATTGAAGACTGATAAACTGAGAAAAAATATGCTGTTTGCAGCGCCATCTATCAAAGATAAAAAAAAGTCTTAGAATAAAATTTACATACTTTTTAATGGTCTATCCGAATCAGCAATAAAAAATAGGGGGTTCCGTTTAAGATTTCAAAGTTGCCCCCCGTTCCTGCCCCCAGGGGGTCCGTGGGGGGCAAGGGTTCTTGCATCAGACGTCCCCCTTGAAACCATTTACTTTTTATCCGGAACATTTTTTTGTCCGATGCACGATTTTAAAGTTATTGCAAGTGGCGGATTAAAATGGGACACCCAGTATATATATATATATATATATATATATATATACACATACATATATATATATATATATATATATATATATATATATATATATATAATATACAATATTTCATATTGGAAAAAAAATATTATTATTTTTTGTAAATTATTATTACAGTACTTTTTGGTGTTTATCTACAAACTAAAATTACACTAGGGGGAAGTATTTATTTTACTTTCGATATAAGTGAAATTGCACAATAAAGTAAAAAATTTCAAATATACTTGCTTTATTTGTAAAAATTTGAAGAGAAGTTATTTGAAAAAAGTTCAAGAATGACATTTAACTTTTAATAATACCACTTGCCTCAATCTATTATTACTTAAAATTGTTCGTGCAGTTAAATGTTATTGAAAATATTATTAATTTTTCATAAATAGGTGTTCCCACTTTAAAGCAAAATTGTTAAATTTTCTCAAATACATTATATACATATTTAAATGTATATTTATCCAAATTTTATTAATATTTTTTGAATACAAGTGTTACAAATTTGAAACATTCAGTTTCCTTATATATATTAAAAAAAGTTTAAGTTGGCTATGGAAACTAAAATTTTGTATAGGCGGGTCTAAATGTTATTTTAAAACTCTTTCTATATAATTTTTTTCAAAAATTTTAAAAATAAAATAAGCTTACCTGAAATATTTTTCATTATTGTTTAATTTTATTTATATCGAAAGTAATATCAGCACTTGCGACTAGTATATTTTTAATTTTTTGACAAACATCACATAATAAATACATAATTACAATGCTTATACTTTAAAATAATGAAATATATAATAGTAGCTAATTAATAGTTATTTTTTAATACCTATTTTTAAATTATTTTTTAAAATTTATCAATATTGGTATGACTGTATTAATTAACTATTATTAAGTATTTTATTATTTAAAATGTAATAGTCTCTACTAAATTTATTGAAGATTATTTATGTTAAAGATTTATTAAACTAATATTTACTATTTATAAATAAAAGTATAAAAAAACCACAGACAATTAATAAATATGTCCTTTTCTTAATTATCTTTATTTAATTTTATTCGATTTTCCATAATTTTTAAGGTTCTTTTCGGTAGGGAGACATTTTTGTTCACGTCATTTCTTCCACCGTACTTTTCTTCCGCCAAACTTTTATTTCGCCAAACTTTTATTTCGCCAATACTTTTTTCCACCAAATTATGGTTAGGTTAAGTTTGGTAAGAAAATTAGTGAAAAAAAAGAATTGGTGGAAAAAATGTATAGTGGAAAAAGAATTGGTGGAAGAAAAGTATTGGTGGCAATAATGGAGTGGAAAAAATGGGGTACAATCGTTTTCTTCACCTTGTCTCAGTTTTATTGCATTTTTTTTCTCTCTCTACATTTTGATATTTTTAATTTTTATATAATACAGTTCGTTTCTTCGAGGTAGAATAAAAATGAATTTAACAATAAGAAATTAACACTGTTACAACATAAAATTATTTTTATAATGATGATATGTCAGTTTCATTGTTAGTTTCAATTCATTTTGAACTAATATGAACTAAAAAAATATTTTTTTTATTATTTATAAATATAAAATAATTGACGTTTACAGAAAATAAATATTTTGTAGATATACAAAATACCAAAACGTTTATTTGGCAACCAAGAACCAGTGAGAACAAGGTATCTAGGTATCAAGTATCTAGTCTGAGCAGGGTGACCAGATTTCAGTTTAGGTAAACTCGGAGTTTGAAAAAAAATTAGAATCAACATTAGTGAATTCAAACAAAAACATAAAAATAATCATTTTTTCTGGAATGTTCTAGGGAAAAAAAAACTATATTTTTGTTTTTTCATTCAATTTGCTATCTTATTCATATCTTACAAACTTTATTTTATGATTTTTTTTATTTTGAATTCATATACTTAAATATTTTATCTGAAAAATGTCTATTTTCTCGAAAACAAGATTATGACGTATTGAAATAATTTTAATTACATTTCTTTACTTTATTTCTAACTTAACAATTGAGCATTAAATTTTTTTTTAATTATTTACTTAGAAAAAAAAATAGAATAGCTGGACCAATATGATTTTTTTTTTTAAATAATTTACTAAAAAAATTCCTAACCCGGAGATTTTATAACAAAACCCGGAGCCCTGAGAACAGATGTTGAAACCCTGAAACTCCGGGTGAAACCTTGAGACCTGGTTACCTTGAGTTTGAGGTTTATACGATTTATTATCGACGAAATAAGAATACTGATGTTTACATCATAGTTTATATCAGTGGTTCTTAAACTATCGTATTTGGCACCCCCTTTTTATCTTGAATAATTCTGTGCCCCATTCAAATTTTGTACATACATATTAAATTAATCTGCAATTTTAACCTCAATTTTCATTAGTGATTTTCAGCGCCAATTTACACTTGTTTTCAATAAAACCAACATACTACTGCAACTCTTTTTCATACCCACATATCAAGCAAACATACTCGTATTATTGCAAAATTTTCATACTTACTTTATAAATATTAAACCGCAAGAATTACTTCAAAAGAGCGGTTTCTCTATAGGCGGCCATAATAATTCTTCGCCTCTTTCAACTGAACTTTTGCGCAGTTGCCAGATTGATATGACTGCCTGTATATTTAGATATAACTGAAACACCCCCGTATGCATAAACATTCGTTAAAAATAACGGTCCGTTATTCCTGGATTCCGTAAAAAATCTTTCTGCGTCTATGCATATTGCAACAAAATTTCTTAGGAAATCCAAGAATTTTTAGTTTAACATAGCGTTATACATTTAATGAACGTTTATGCGTACGGGCATTAATCCAATACGTAGGAACTTTTTTAACTTGGTTTGTCAATATTGGCTACGTTGTCGATATGGTACGTCTCGAACTTTTTGGATTGAAACTACGCGACCATAAATGTAGCGGCAGAGCGTTAGTTAGTTGTATTGTTGTGACTGTGTTACATAAGAGAGTTTGTCAGTTGCAGTTTAAACATTGAACAAAAAAATTATTGTATATTTATGTGCACGTTTAGTAGTTTTGGATAGATTTTTAATTGGAGGCAAACAGAAGTTTAAGGAGAAAAATGCTTCTGTTTCACCAGAAACGTCCAATAACAATGCTAATCTTGCTATAAAATCAAAAACACAAAAATATGACCAAGCACACTTAAACTTCGGTTTTACAAGCACTGAAATAAGTGGTGAAGAAAAACCACAATGTGTAATTTGCCTCAACATTTTGGTTGCAGATGATAGTATAACACCTAATAAATTAAAAAGGCATTTAGAAACGTCACACACAAAAAATATGTCGATAAACCGCGTGAATTTTTTGCAGAAAAACTTAAATTTCCCGAGAAACAGAAGTCAAATTTCTACGAAGCTCTCACAATAAATGACAAAGTTTTATTGGCTTCATACGAAGTGGCCATATACGATTGCAGAGTAACTCATTTTACCAGCTGCCATAGACATGGTAAAAACAACGTTTGGTGCTAAACAACTGAAAAATATTCCTGTGTCAAACGATACAATTTGCCGCCGAAGAATTAACGATATATCTATGGATGGATATTCAGCAACAGCTTGAATCACAATAATTAGTTGGAAAATCATTTGTCATACAACTTGATGAACCAGCAGACAGCAGTAACGATTTTCATTTGATTTGGTATATCAGATTAAGTTACGGAGTTGCAATAGTTGAAAACTTGCTATTTCGCAAGCCTGTACAAGGAAAATTTGCAATGGAAAGATTATGTTGGAAATTTCTTCGATAGAGCTCAAGCCATATCAATGTAAAATGAAATATTTCAGTATATATGAAAAAGTAATATTGCTTAAAAATCTAATTAGGCTAATCGTTTGTACTTATAAATGAATTAAATTGGCAAAAAATAATTGTTAAAAAAAGTTGTTTAGAATGTGATTTCGTACCGACATACAAATTTTTACCAAATAAGTTGGTCATTTTTTTTATGCACTACATTTGGTGATTGTACCCTATTTTTTCCAATCCATATTTCCACCAATACTTTTCTTCTATCAATTCTTTTTTCCACTATATATTTTTTCCATCAATTTTTTTTTCACCAATTTTTTTTTACTGTATATTTTTTTCAACAATTCTTTTTTTCACTAATTTTCTTACCAAACTTAACGTAACTAAACCAAAAAAATTGATGGAAAAAACGAAGTGGAAAAAAAAGAAAAAATGTTTCCCTACCACATTTTTTACATGAATTAAAAAATAACTAGTGTTTTGTACATAATTTTAAACATTTATTATTAGTAAATAACATGAATTTGAAATTATTTTTTTTATGAATTAAAGTTTAAATTCGCTCAAAAAAGTCAACAGAATAAAAATAATATCAATTTGGATCAAAACAATTGGCAATATTAAAAAAATTTGTGTTAATAATTTTTACAGCATAAATATTAATTTTTTGTACTTGAAGAATAATTTGTATCATATAGCACAGTATATGGCGTGATTGTGTATGTATGTATGTATGTATGTATATAGCACAGTTTTAATAAGTTATCATTAAAATTATGGTAATCAATTACGAGTTTTTTTTTCGAAAATAATTTTTTTGATTAAAATTTTTTCAATAAATTTGTTGATATTTTAAAGAAAAAGTTTATTTCTGGGACATTTTTTCTTTTAATTTAAATTTTATAGTATACCGAAAGTCACTTTATGACAATTGCCAATTCAGTCCATTTCTGGATACAAAAAATTGGCTTAATTATATTTTTCAAGAAATAATTAATAAAATATATACCCATATGATGTCAAATTTATTGGTCATAGTATATATATATATATATATATATATATATATATATATATATATATATATATATATATTATATAATATATAAATTATGAGAGTTACAAAAAAATGCCACAGGCTAGTATTTTATGGAATGTTACGTTTTTGTTTTGTTGCTGGATCGCTAAGATTTTTTTTTATGAAAATAAATATACAATTATTATTGACAATGCAATATGTGTACAAATAACCAAAATGAAACATTTTTTTTAAGATGTTTTTGAATTCTTGAAATCAGAATTTTTACTTTAGGAAATTTCTCTTGTGACACTGTACCGTTTAAACAAAATTCCATCTATCCATTTATTCTTAGTATACCGCCAATGCTTTTTCTATCTTTCAAGAATAAATTGGCTATCTTCTCGTAGTTGCAGTTTCTATCAGTAAGCAGCAAACAGTAAGAAAACAAGATGCAATCAACAGTCCGGTTATACAACAAGCAAGTTTTCTGCTACATACATTTTCTTGCAGATAGTATTACACTGCTTCGTTCGTTCCTGGCTTGTTCACCACCCGCCATTTGCCAGGTAACTAGTACAGGAGAGAATTATGCAAATAACGATTTTCTGAATTAACCTCCTGTTACTGTTCTTTCTGTTTCTCTTTCTCTTGCTTGGAATCGGGTTGCAACTCGGCCAAAATACAAGAACGAATTACAACAAAAAAAAAACACACTTAGGCGAAATTTTATGGACTAAGTGGCTTTAAATGTAATACGTTTGGAATTGTTAATTTTAGCAAATGGTAACAGAATGCTGAACATAGAATTTACTAATGAAGATAAAATACATGCAGGAATTACGCTAAATATTGAAGAAATAATTGTTGTGTTGAAATAATTATGTAACATTTATAAGATCAAACTAGTTTAAGCTATTCGGAAGAGATTATAATAGTATTTATGACTTACATTATTTTCATATATTAACAGCACTAAAAAGCAACTATATCGAGGTGTCCATCGCCGACTTAAATGTGCTTTGGTATTCAAGTAGAACACTAAAAACTAAGTGATACTTATTTTTTTTATCGGCAATCGACAAGGTTTAGGGGGTGAAATTTTTTTTTTTTTTTTTTCGGAAAATATGCATCTTAGAACAAAAGTGTAAATGTACAAATACCTTCTTTTTTTAAGAGCTATCCACTAATTATATTAGTTTTTTTCAATACGATTTTTAAAGTTACCCTTTTGCACTCCTGACATATACAGTCTGCTATGTTGCTTCATACTTTTTTTGACATACTGATGGGTTTGTCCCCAATGACTGCAAAAATGTAACGGGAAAACCAATTTCCAAACATTGCATAGAAAATCAACATACATTTAATTTTAACAATGTCCAAATTTTAGAAAAAGAAAAACATCTTGGAAAAATACTTTTCAAAGATATGGTACACATTAAAATTAACAAAAATAACATCAACATACAACATGATGTGTATAATTTAAATAAAGCATATGACAATATTTTGATGCATATCAAAAAACATATGAAAATGTAATATTTTTAATACGTGTATCCACATGAAATTTCATTTAGTGTATCTGCAATTTTTGAATGTGTCAGTAGTAAAAAAGTATTTGTTTTTTTCTTTTTAATAAGTTTTAATGTTGTTATATATTTATTATTTAAAAAATCTGACGTATATTGTATTGATATAAATATTTTTAAAATCTGTGTGCTGTTTTACATATCTACTCTGTACGATGTAATAATAATAATAATAATAATAATAATAATAATAATAATGTATTCAACGTCATATGTTTTTGTTTAATATACATTTTACTTAAGTTTTATTTCCATTCAATTTTATTATTAATGAATGATTTTTGTATAATGTTAACACTGCAATGTTTTTTTTACAAAATAAAATATAGATTGCCTGAAGAAGGTACGCTTTGTACCGAAACTAGTAGCATGTGAAATAAATTAAAGTAGTTTTATTTAAAAAAACCAACGTGACCTATACTCTTGTATAAGAAGAAATTAACATACTACAATTTAAAGGTCGTTTAACTCAATTATTATTAATGAATAAAGTTATAATTTTGTAGATTCAGGAAATACTACTGTCAGTATTTTTGCTGATTTGTCAAAGACATTTGATTGTGTAAATCATAAAATACTTTTAGAAAAATTAGATATTGTTGGAGTAAGAGGTGTTGCACTAATTTGGCTTGATTCTTATTTAAAAAAAAAATCTCAAACAGTTATAATAAACAATAAAAAAATGTATTGAATTAACTAATAAGGGTGCTGTCTCACAGGGTTCAATTCTGAGTCTTTTGTTATATATAATTTATACTAATGAACTGCCATTTTTTGTACAAAACGAATCATTAATAATGTATGCAGATGATATTGCTTACACAAATTCGGCAGATAATATTGCATTATTAAGTAAGTTCTGAAGTCACAAATACAAAAATGGTATTATAGTAACAATTTAGCGTTTACAAAAAAGAAACAAGATAAAATTAATTTATTAATTAAATGTAATAATAAAAATTAGCACTCTGCATCATACAATAAATATTTGGGAATTATAATTGATAACGAATTAAGCTGGGAACCATGCATTGAATTATTATGTTCTAAGATAGCGTCATGTTGCTTTGCTATAAAAAGATTAAAAAATATAAGCAATTTACAAGTTATGAAAACCTATTATTATTCTAGTTTTCATGCTATTGTGTGTTATTGTGTAATGTTTTGGGGTAAATCTCAAGCTTCAGAAAGAGTTTTTGTAATTCAAAAACGTATAATTCATATACCTATGGGTGTTAATAACTGGAGAGCTTTTCAAAACTATTAATATTTTAACTATACCGTGCATATATATTTATAAAACTATTTTGTATGTCAAATTACATATTTCTGAATATAAAAACTTAAATACTAATCATACATACAATATACGAAATTATAACATTTTAGAAATTCCGAAACATAAATTACAACTGTATAAATCAAGTCCTATATGCAATCAAGTTGATCTTTATAACAATTTGCCTGATTCCATAAAATTAATCGGAAATATACACACATTTAACATCAAACTAAAAAAGTACTTATTAGAGAGTGCGGTTTATTCATTAGAGGAATTTAGGTTGCACAATAAACAATGTGTTTCTTGTTTTTGTTTTGTTTTCATATTTTATTTTGTATGTGACGTTTCCTATCTATATGTACGAGCATGTATATCGAAAGGCTTTAAATAAATTATTATTATTATATATTTACATTAATTTTCAATTTAGTTTGTAATGTTCAATTAATATGGTATTGTATACTTTGTACAACTGTGTAATAAAGAAACAAATATTTAAAATATTTAACCAATTAAAACTGTGATGATGATTATTAAATAGTCAAAATTGCGGTCGTCAATTTCATAAAATAAATACGAGGTACTAGCCGAAATCAAGACCTAAATTTATTCAATCCTACTTAATTTATCATATACGTATATTTTCACATTATCGGAAGTAAAAAGTATTGTATTTATATTTGTATTTGTATTTATATTTTATTTATTAATAAAATTTCTGTGTAATTTCATATTTTAAAAAATAGGTACCCAGGTACTTCGTCACTCCGATTATGATGTTTCTTTTTTCTTTTGGTAGCACCTAAGATGAACACTTTAATTAAAGGGGGGCAATTAACGCTACTTCTATACGGACTCATTTATTTCTTGCTATGCCACTGCATTTAGCATTACATTTGTAATGTTTTCTGTAACAAACTCGTAATATTTTAAATACAATTATTTTGTACAATATGAAAGTTTCTAATTAACAAAAATAAATTCTTTCTATTCTAATATATAATTTAAAATAATTTGATTAAAAATAATGCCACATTGTTATTGTATACAAAAATATCAATTTAACTATACAGCAAATAACCATACTAGTATAATTATGACATATATTAAAAAACTGTCCGTACAAACTTCAACGATAATATTTTTTAGCTCGAGTGAACAATGGACGAAATAAATGATCATCATTTGGCAACTTTTGTATTCTGCTCTCTTCTAATTTATTTTCTTCATCTATTCTCTTTCTTGTATTTTTTCTTGACCAGTATTATTGAATATTATAAAATAACGTGTCTCTCTGGCTATTCATTTGGTAATCGTTTTGATTGAATTTCTTTTTTTTTTTCTATTTTTGTTTTTAGTTATTTTGTTTTTGTGTTCAAAAATATATTAATTTGTTTTATAGAATTTGTGATAAAAATTCATTTGAAAGAATTTTTTTAAGAATAATTGGAATAATATACGTGATATGGATTAAATTTTGTTTATTATTTAAATGTATTGTTGTTTTACTAACAAATTTTACTCTCACTGGTATTTTTCATTGAAGTATTTATTGTTTATAAGTTATATAATACAATGATGTAGATGGATCTATCACTTATCCCAAATTTCATATGACTTTCCCTGACAAATGCTTTAAACGTCGTTTAATCTTCCGTGCAAACGTACCAAACACCAAATCACCCAAACGGTATTTGTCTCAAACGTTATTTTAACTTCAGACATTTTTTACAAACGGCGTACATCCTTATCGACAAATGTATGTATTATTACAGTTGCACAGTTTAGTTGAAAATGAAAAATTTTTCTATAATTTTTTGTCAACATATTTCTATAGTAATTTTTTTGCCTGATATAATGATGAGCTTAGAAACATTGTATAAACAATAGTAATAATAAAAATAATGTATACCCCCGGCTTTGTTCTTTTTCAATTGTAAATTTTATGTTCCGATAATAGTTATTAAAAACGGAGTATTTTACCATTGGAGTTATGAGGTAGGTATATCTAAAATTAGATCATCCATAAATTTGTATGTGAATGACGAATTATTATTATACCGGGTGTCCAAAAAGTATGGAAACGGTTAAATATATCGAAAACGACACATCGGATTACAAAGTTACAAAACACGTGTTTCTTTATTTTTGAAAATTTATTCAGACATGATACACAAAAACCACCCCAACTCCCCTGGAGGGTGAGCTGGGGTAAGTTTTGAAAACTTAAATAGAAACACCCACTTTTTATTGTACTGTTATATTCTCCATAAAAAAACTGTTTCTGGATTTGCAAATGGACCACCCCTCACCCTACCCCCTTTGCTAGAAACATAAATGTTTTCAAAGAAGCCCGATTGAGTATATACAATGCAGTTTTGGTGCCTACGTTTATTATGTATGGTAGTGAATGTTAAATTTGGCTGCAAAATCATAAAAGAAAAAAGGCATATGGAAATGAGATTTTTATATCGCGTATGTGGTATAATTAGAAGGAATCGAGTACAAAATAGAATAGTATGTGATGAGTGTAAAATTGAGCAAAATGTTGAAAAAGTTGATGTTAGTCAGTTAAGATGGTTCAGTTATCGTGAGCGAATGTCTAATGAACGTTTGGTTTCAAAGATTTATATGAATAATTTTGATGGTATATGTTTGTGTAGGAATAGAAGAACATGTATAAGAGGTGTCATAACTGTGGATGAAGTTAAAGTTGCTTGTCTGGATAGGAATGATTGGAGAAAACTAATTTTGAGATAGTGGAAAGAGTTTATGTCACACCCTTGCAGCCGGTTTTATGAACATCATTTTTGTCTTTTACCTTTAGTTAATAGTAAGAGGCTTCAGTTCTAGTTTTAAATTAAAATATTTTAAATTTCAGTGAACCAGTAACCGGCGTTGGACAAAATGGTTTGTTTCCGGTTTTTTGTTTAGATATTCTATTTTAATTAAAAATGTTTCCAAATTTGTAAAAATTTTTAATAAATTAAAATTATATTTATATAATAATAATATACAAATAAAATGTAAGTATTTTGATTCTTTTATTAATTTTTTAAAAATAATGAGTACTAAAAAAGAAAGGAAATTGAAAAATAAATATAATTATTATAAAAGTGTCTTTAGAAATAATTATGGTACAAGTAATTATATATATATATATATATATATATATATATATATATATATATATATAACTATAATTCCGGTTCAACAGTTTTTGTACCAACGGTTAAGTTCCCAAAAATAGGAGCGGTTTGCCCTAGTTTTTGTTTTGTGTTGTTTTGGTGTTATTCGGTTTAATTTCCTGATTAATAGTTACTATAAATTCATCAAATTTGTATGTTTTATGATATGTGTTGCTGTCAATAATTTTTATTACTATTGTGTTCAATTTACTAAACATAATTCCATAATATATCAATATTTAATTTTATATTGTAATAATTTTATTTTATTATATTATTCATGCTGTCATGCTAAAAATATAAACATGTATGTGAGCTCTTATGAACCGCGAGTTAAGCCAGATATTACAACTCATGTGTTAAAGTTTTCTATGGGTTGTTTAACATTAAATAGTAAATTTATCAAAATCTATTTCTCGACAATATCACCGTGCGACTACCGTAGTGCTGAATTTGCATTTCCTTTGTTGTCTTTTCCTTTTGAAGGAGTATTTAATAAAGCATCTCTGCACTCACTGATCAACAATGATAACATTTTATACACGAGTATAGTAGAAATTGAACTTAGAATACTTTTGAATTGAAATAAAACACTTGGTTTAATTTTCACGATGAAAAATAAAAATCCTTTATTGGTCAATTTTGGTAATTATGCCCATAATCAAAAAGAATAATACAAGAGTTATATATATATATATATATATATATATATATATATATATATATATATATATATATATATGTATTTACAAAAGAAATAATAACAACTGAAAGAAGTTGGAATTAATTTTTTAATTTCTTTGAAAATACGTCTGAAATGGAGAATCCATTATGTCTAAATGTTTATTCATTAAACTTATACCTGTGCTTAATGCTTTTTTGATTTCAATATTTTCCAAGAAAGTAAGTCTCTAAACATTTAATATCATAGTGCAATATTTGTAAATTTTCAACGAAGCAGTTATGTTTATATTCAATTAGGTGATTAACTACATTAGAATTGATATTTCTATGAAAATAATTACTAAGGCATTCTTTAAATCTAATCTTAAATTTACGTCAAGTTTGGCTATTATACACAAAATTGTAATCATTATATTCTGTTTGATAAATTCTAGAATTTGTTATTGGATCCTTACAAACTACTTTATTGTTCACTAAAATATGATTAAAATACATTTGTTGTAAAAACCTGTTTTTATGTTCAGATTTTTCCAATCATTTTCTAATTTCCGACAGAGTTCCTCAACATAATTCAAATTTTATGCACAAAATTTTAAGGGTTTTGGGAAGGTGTACAATAAATTAATTTTAAATTATAACGTTTATTTGTTTTATTTATCAAAGAAACTACAGCAGATTTATTATAATCATTATTTTCAGCTATATTTAGAATAATTTAAAATCCTTTGTTGTGATTATCCTTATTTATTAGAATAGTTAGTAAGTTGTGAAGGGCTTCTAATTTCGTATTCCACTGGTTGCTAGTGCTAACAGGTATGATTTAATCTGTAAAAGTTTATTTACTAAAAATACTAAAATTGAATTTATCTGAAATATTTTGAATTGTAATATCCATAAAAAATATGTTTTATTTACTTCAATTTTAAAATAAATTGTATATTTTCATTTAATTAAAGCACTTGAGTAATTGTTGTAATTGCCGTTTTGAGCCTGTGTACAGATATAACACATCATCCACGAATTTGTTCCAAAAATTTAACTATTTAACATGACTATAATTTAAATTTTAAAGTTTAGTTTCACAATTATTTATAAAACTTTACTAAAGGGGGGGGGGGGGGATAAGAGAGTAACAAATTTAAAAATTCTGAATCTATAGTCGAATTTATATTATTACCACGCTTATATTAGCTCACTCTGTTGTCACGGTCAAATCTTGTAACCAATTTTTAGATCACTTCCTATCATCTGATCTCACTGAAATTTTGCATGTAGTTTTATTCCAGGAAACAACTCAATATTAAAAAAAAAACTTGACATAGTGTTCTCGGATCGCACTCTAAAAAGTAAGGTAAGGTCCAAAGATAGACAGCAGTCTATCTTTTTGCAAAGAGTCAATTATATCTAGTATTGATATATTATAATATAATATATAAAGTGAAGTGGCATTTAAAACCGATTACAAGATATTGCAAGTCGACAAGACTAAAAAGCAGAAAATAAAATATATAAAAAAAAACTTTTTAAAAACCACGCTTATATTTAAATACACTAAAAAGAGGAAAATAAATTTTTTCCTGGTTATCCAAAAATTTTAGAAAGAAATAAAAGCGTGGAGCGCTTAATCATCATTGCGAAATATATAGTTTCCTGGCGCTCAGAATAATTTACAACGCGGTTGGAAATTTTCAGTTTAAGACATGTTCACAACGATGACAACAATCACATCAGCTATTAACATTCGTACTGGTTTATTTTATGCTTATTAAGTTATTCGATTTAAATACATTTTTGTTCGATTATATATATATATATATATATATATATATATATATATATATATATATATATATATAGGTATATACAGCACGCCCAACCAAACAAGATAGTTGAGGGGCGTGGCAAAGAGCCACTGTCGTTTTCATGATACATTCAGGTTAAAAAGTATTTCGGCGGCATACCTATATTCACAAATAAAACGAGTAATTTTGTCTTGAAAAAGACAGATTTTAAGTAGAGTACTGCAGAATAACAAGGAAAATACAACGACACAACCTCAAACGACACAACAACTGCAAATTTGACTTTGACAATGACAAGTATGACAGCTTATACTTTTCTTGGGAGTGTACCGAGATTCGTCTGTGCGATGTGAATGCTTGAAATCTTGCCGCTTAAAATATTTTAAATAAAATTCTTTTAGTTCGCATATTTTCCGACTATCTTGTTTGGTTGGGCGTGCTGTATAGGTGTTCCACGACGAGCTTATGATATCTGTATTCTAAAACCTATATAAAATTACTTTTAAATAGTTTTTTTTACATTAAGATTAAGATAAGATTAAGATTAAGCCCAAAGTTTTCTTAACAAAGACCACGTCTACAAATTACAAATATTTGATTGCTTTCTTGAGATACGGAACCTGAAAGATGTTACCGATTTTTAAAAATACTTGAAATACTTCAAAAACAGTTGAACTGAAGTAAATTGTTTTTAATGTATTATAATATATTTTAAAATCAATCTTCATCTATGATTCATTTACAAAACATAGTACCATATGATCCTGCTCACAGAATAATCTAACTAGTTTCATTTGTAACCAGTTTCAAAGCACGCATGCGCTGTCACGCCCAAACTCAAACCATTTGGAAACTGGTGCAAATGGTAGGAATGAACATGAACAGTTTGGGGGTGAAACAAAAATTAGTAACCATGATAGTACAAAATTACATTTGAAACTCATAAGTAAACTTATCTTTAAATAAGTGGCATTACAAATATTAATGCTTAAATATGACTTTCATCTGTTACAGCAGGTGTATGGTTGAGCAAAAGCTTTTGACGTATATCTTACGACACATTTTTCTTTGTTCTGCTACCTATCAAACTTTTACGGGAGAGCGGGAGAGTGTAAAATGTGCTGAAACACAGCAGGATGCCGTTTCAAACTGCGCGCGTCCATAAATACGGATTTCCGTTTGCTACGTAACACGTAATCTCATGTCGTTGCAACTACCCTCTGTTGATATAATCTGCTATCGCCCTGTACTTCCACTTCTTCTCATTTATTTGGTATAAACGCAATCGTTAGAGAAGATGTAGATATAAATTGATACAACGTAGCGAATTAATCTTAAAAATGTTGTGATATTTACTGATGCTAGTAAAATATGAAACCTAATTCTTTAACAACATTCATAATTTGTTTATGTTCCACCTAAATACATACATATCATTAGCTCATTATATTATTAGAATTTTTGTCATCAATAAAATAAATTAATATACAAGCACTGTTTTTCAATTTTATTTATACTCATTAAATTCTGCAGGCTTTTCTTTTTCAACTATTTTTTTGTTTTTTAATAACAGCATACACTAGAAAATGACAACATCTTTTCATGAAAAACGCTGTGTACTCTTTTCGTGTTTTTATATTTTTAAAACATTTAAAAACAAGAATTGTAAATAAAGATAAAATAAAAATTTAATAAATCACGTAGTATAAAATTCTACATATATATATATATATATTTAGACTTTTCTTTGAAATAGTACATTTTAATGCATTTTAACAATTTTTAATTAAATTAGGAAGATTTTAGAAAGAAATTATAATTATATTTCCTTTTATTCTAAAATTTAACATAATAATATTTTTGAAATCTATAAAACTACGAGTAGTAACTAGTGTTATAAATTTATAAATTTAAATTTCTAACACGTTGTCTCATGTCTACGAAAAGATTTAGGATACATAAAAATTTAAGATTACTAGTAAATTTTTAATTTTTGTGATAGTTTCTCCAAATATATAAAAAAAACTCTGTCTACAAAATTTAATTTTATAGTTACGATATGAGTTTAATAAATTTTAAAAATACAGTATTTAATGGAAAAAAAATCTATCAGAACTCCTTATAATAAAATAAGACAACTTTATTAACAATATTAGTAATTGACATTTCGACGAACTCAATGTTTGTCTTTATTTGTATCATTTTTCCTGATCAAGACGAACATTGAGTTCGTCGAAACGTCGATTATTAATAAATATTAATACAGAACTATAACCTGAAGTTGTTTTATTTTAAAGTATTAAATGTTATGTTAATTAGAAAAATTAAGTGAAAAATAATCAATGCTTTAAATTATAAAAATAATAAAAGTTATTACGTTCAAATTAGTAATCCTATATATTGACTTGTACTTAAAATAAAATTTATTTTCAAAAATTTCGTTAGTATTTTATAAGTTGTTTTTCCACATTGAATATCTACTGTGGCATGCAAAGTTATTTAAAAGTAAATAATCTAGCAAACTGACGTCTCTATTGGCATTTTTGACGTTATATGTACTCAGAACGTTTTGACGTACAAGCGTTATTTGTGTTGTTTACAGTAACTATTTGTAAATATTTATTTCTGTTCTCTAATTCCGAAATATAAAAGGCAACCCTCGTATAGTGCGATTTTTTTAGTAGTAATGCCTGATTTAGATTTGTGTGTGTGTGTATGTGTGTAATAAACAAAAATTTTCCAGCAATTATTCAAACTGATAAAAATTTAGTAAGTTTGCATCGAGCAACAACTATATGAATGTTAGCAATCGTAGAAACGTTAACTTAAACTTAACACTTATGTTAGTAAAAAAATTTTCAGAACTCATTATAAACTTAACACGATCGACGCATTGACTGCTGGTTGCACTTTTTTCTTTTTCCATCTTTCCATTTTCTCATCTTTCTATATCCACTTTTTATATCTCTTCATCTCCTATCTCTTCGCAACACACACAACATCTAGAATTATTTTTTGTTCGCTTACATTTACTGCATGCAACGTTGATATTCAAGTTTAGTTTTAATGTATTGTTGCTGAGAAACAACAAAAGTTTATAACTTGTAAATTACACGACCGCATGCATGGAAATAATTGCAAATGTTGCGTTTTATTTTTTAAAATGACATTATACCTATATGATAATAAATAAATTATACACGAATTATTGTTATAGAATTGAAAAGAATTAGACAATATAATATAAAAATTAATAAACGACTAAACAGCTACAAAAAATTAGCTATTCAACCTTTACAAACAAATTTTTGATATTTTTACCGATCGTTACATATAGTTCGGGATACAAACAAATTTTACATTACATTCTCTATTTAAAATTGTAAAGATCGATTTTTAAATTACTATCCGTTGTTAAAAAATTTTTTTTTAAGTCAAACCCTAAATTGTTTACCTAACTTGTATAAAATAATTATAAATATGTATCCTGAAACTGTCGACTTAATATTATATTTTTATCCTATTATCATTGTAAATCATAATTTCTCTATTAGATTTTTTTTAATTTGAATACATTGTGGTAACAGTCGATTATGTAATAGCTACAGCAGATGTTTCCAATTATGTTCAATTTACATAATTTATTTAAATGTAATCCCAAATGAAGTAGTACATTAAATTATACCATATATTTTTAAATATAATGTCATATTTGAACAAAAACAAAAATCAGTTAAACTTTGATGAAGATTTTTTGCGATTTACAAAAATATTTTATCTGTACATAATAAAGATACAATAGAAGAACCATAAATAAAATATCCTATTTACGTATTTTTCTATAATTTTTAAAATAATAATAAAAAGAACTGATTTGTTAGAGTTGAAATGTGAGTAATGTTGGCTTATTCGTGAGATTGAAGGCTGTAAGGTCGTACAATAATAAAATATATTTGAAAAATAAATAAATTTATTAAATATATTAATATGAATTATTAAAGAAAAGGAATACATTTTCTAATTGATTTAAAATGTAATTTACTGAACAAATTTCTGAAGTCTATATAATATTATAAATCAAAATATTAAAGTAACATAATAAATAACTGCAATATTATACTGCATTTTTCTATTATAGTCTAATCGTTATTTCCAATTTATTTTCATCATTACCCAACATTTGCACACGGACTACTTACCTCAAATAAATTTCTTCAATGTTACTAGGTTATGTTCAATTTTCAATTTAGCTTCATGTGCACCTTTACACTATCAATAATTTTGTATTTATTTTTATCATAAATATCCTCCTATCTAACCTTTATCATACATTACAATAATTTTAACCTTTATTATCACCTCATTAAAGAAACGTATTCCCCATGGCGTAATCTAGGATTTGCTTTAGTCAGTACAAATGCGACTCAGTTCCCCCAACAGACTCTTTGTTCAATTATAGTTGTTATACAAAGGACAACGCAGTTCAACTAATAATATCGTTTTGTATTGTTCTAGGTAAGCCCTCAAGACTTGGAATCCATTGGAATCTATTTGAGAACTAGTAAATGGCGTCGAAGTTTTGCCTTTGGGATGCTCCTTAAGGTCCACGTAATTGTAGGTATTTGAATGTAGTGTATAAGAAGGTATATTATATATAGCAGGATCCGTGCACTTCACTGCACATTCATATTTGAAATTCAGCAGTCTTATCAATAAAATGCAATGTTGTAGTAGAGAGTGAAAAAGAGAGAATGTGTGTGTCCACGAAAAAGTCTGCATCATATGAAAAAAATTATATATATTTTTTTAAAAAATTGATATAAAGTGGTGCTTGTCTAAAAACTAAAAATACACTGCCCGGAAGTACTTTGATCACTTTTGGTATAAATCAATTAAAACAATTATGAAAAAAATCCAGGTAAATTTACTTTATTTGATGTTTTATGAAAATAATTTGAAGAAAAAGTTTCGGAATATTATTTTAGCTTTCTCCCCCCCCCCCCACAAATTTGTTATTTTTAAAGTTGATTCAGATAAACATTTTTTAAAACACATACACATGCAGGTAAACTAAATGTTTTAAATTTGTAGCATTTATACTCAAAATGTACCTATAAACTGTGGCCAAATATACATTATTTCTATTTAAATAAATATTTTCATTCTATCTAACATAAATTAAAATTATATCAACTTTGTATCAAATTGGTAACAACTATTTTTGAAAAATTAATTAAATTTTTAATAACTGTGAGATAAATTTTGTAATAATTCATTTAGGCGAATGATATTATTGCCAAATTATTATTGAATTATTAAAGACATATAATTTTTAAATAAATTAGAAATTACAATTAAAAACATTCGATTTTTTGTTTTTTTGACCGAAATATAATATTAAAATTATATAATATTAAATTGTATATAATTTTAAAATTATTTTTCAAATAAATTTTTTTCAAATTTAATTCAACAAAAATCAAGTAATTTTATCTATATTTTTTTTATTGTTTTATTTGGCCTATACTAAAAATGGTATTAGTACATTAGTACTTTCGGCTAGTGAAATTTGAGTACAAACACCAAAAAACCCAGCAATAATAATTTTCAAAAATTAATAATTTTGATGAAAACTTTTTGGCGGACACTGCACACACACACACACATACACATTAATATATATAATTTTATTTTAACTGTTTCGTATTTAATATATCACTTGAAGAAATGAATGATATTTCTTATTTATTAACAGCTGAGAAATGTTGCAAATTATTGTTTGAGGAGTCATAGAATTTTTGTTTTAAATTTGATATGTACACGGAGAGAAATGTATAGTTATCATAATTAGAAAATATTTTTAAAACTGGGATAATAATACACCATACTTAGTACTGCAATACGTATATTATTATACATTTAAATATAGCTTTCTGTAGAAGACAAAAGAAGTGTTAAGATTTGAAACAAGACTATTATACGTATTAAAATGCAAGAATTATATTTGGACATACAAGTTTCAGTGAATTTGTTGGTTCGTTTATATCTTTCTGTTCTATTTCAAGTGATTTTTCAGGTATAATACTATCTTTCACTATTACACTTGTTATATTTCTGTCTGTACTTGGTGATTCGGGAGGAGACATTAAAAAAGTGTCAAATTCGTTATCATTCACTGAATTTAATGACAATGTTGAACTGCTAGAGTTGAAATCGGCATCATCATGGGGATATTCCTGAAAATTCATTTATGCATATGTTATTATATACTAAGTATATAAATGTTTCTATAGTTTACTTACATTTATTGAATTTTTATAATCAAAATATTTCTTTTTAAATTTCAATCTTGTACCTGTTTTATCGATTATCTTATCAATTTCATTTTCTATTATCAAAGTAAAAGCATCTTTATCAATTGCTTCGTCTGTAAGAAAATTTAATAAAGATTAATATTGCATAAAGTGATATACAAATACAACATTAACAAAAATATCTATTGAATTTTTTTTATACGATGAAAAAAAAATGTGCAGTTATACATAATTTTATGACGCAATAACACGTAATTGGAAGAACACTTTGAATGTCAGAAATATGTAAAAATATATTTGAAAAAAGTATATCAAAGATATTTATAATATAAAAATAATTTTTTTACACATTTTTATACACTTAAATTTTTCAATCAAAACCTCAAGATCCCAACTTGTCAAGAGACTTCGCACAAACTCGTCCGCCATAATGATTTTGTATATTTTGTATGCGCATGTAACGTTGACCAAACGTCGAATGCATCGAATCTTGATCACATGGCAATTGCAAATGCGAATACGCATGTGCACAACCACTATTATATACAAATATTTGCCGTAACAATTCTATATTTTATTACTAAGTATATTATACTGTATACTGTATTCATAACATAAGTATAATGATTATTCGTGGATAATATATAATACTTAAATATATGCGGATATTCAATACAACACTTTAATACTTTTGTTTTAACAAAATTTTATAATACGCTCAAATAAAATTTAGTTGTGGTAAATATATTATTTTTAACAAAATAATTTTAGCAATACCTTTTTTTCTCTGTGTACCAGGCAGTTTATATACCCGACCATAAACATATGATATAGTGAGGCAAATTATTAAAAATTAGAAAATCAAGTACATACATAATTAAATACATAATTATATTAATAAAAACTAATAATATAAATATAATGTTGGGCAAATGTGTTGAACCAAGTAAATATCTCTGGAGTTTGTAGAGATATTACTTGGTTCCATACATTTGCCCATTACTATATATAATATATATATATATATATATATATATATATATATATATATATATATATATATATAGAGTGTATTAATTAAGTTTATTTGCGCGATTTGTAAATTCAGTTTGCATTCAAGCCGTTTATCTTTGTTTAGTAATATTTAAGACAAAGTACGTGGTGCTGCCAGTATTGCGGAAATCTTTTATTGCTTCACATATTTTGCGTGTCTTTCTCTCTAGTTACCTGTTATTACGGGGATTCAGTATACAAACTGCAACATGTCGTGAATTCGTCGAGTTTAGTGTAATTAATGTGTATCGCCGTTTATCAATTTCTACGTTTGATTGCATTTTTTAATTATTTTATCATATTTTGCTATTGTCAGCTATACTTGCCGATGACAGAAATCAGCCCAATACCGGAATCTAATCATTATCGACCCTTTTAGTAGTGCATTTCGTGTCAGATTCATTTTGAATTTAAATACCGAAAAGCAGTGCGATTGTAGTGCACAGTTTCGTCGCGCAGCGTATCGCGCATGTCCGCTATTTCATTTTGACAAATTTCGAATATATTAGTGGTATTGTACGGATTCGACATGTAGTTAAAACTCAATTACAATTATTGGTTTGTTGTATTATAATAATTATTCGTGCCATTAAATTTTGTTTTTACAATTGCTGTATACGCAGAGCGATATTTTGTTTATCGCTGATTTTGAATGCGACGATTCGTTAGTGTTTGTTATTATTTGTGTAGTGTCATTTCATTCATTTTTCTTTCACTATTATTAGGTTAAGTTAAATATCTAGAAATTTATGTTCACTATTACATTTGAGTTTTATTTAATAAAATTGTCAAAAGTTTCGGTATAATTTTTTTATTTACAGCTTGTATTTAAATAATACAGAATGTAAAGTAAAATGTGCGGGTATTTGTGGCAATTTTTATCATATCACGTGCATTGATATGAGCAAACGTGAATATACGTATGTAATACTGTTACTCGTATGCCAAAAATATTAAATACTTATGTGACAATTGTGAATATGTCTGATTACAACAGATATAAATATGAGGCAGCAATTTTCTATAAAACACTGAATAAAACGAACGAAGAACTATTTAATGAAATATAATATATCAATTAAAAGAGGAAATTACAATCTTGAAACATCAAAAAGTTGGAAAAAATGTTGATATCGACATTTCAACTAATGTGGCTAAGTTAAACGATATGATGCTAAAGGTCGCGCTAAGTCATTTACTGAAACAGACACACTAACAAGTGACTTACGTATAGAAACACCGAAACAAGTTTCTGATGGCAAAAACGTAATTGGTTTAATAATGCTGTGATAAGAACACTTATATTTATTAAAGAATAAAGAAAATTTTCAAAAACATCCCTCGGTTTCACAAATTTGAATGATTGTAACAATAATGACATTGTAATATTTCATTTGAACATACGAGGATTGCTTTTTATATTTTGGAATTAGAGAACAAAAACAAATATTTATCATCTCAAGTGGCTTTATTGTTTTTAAAAATATTCTCCATAAAGATCAAAAGATCAATAAACTTATGCATGTCTTTGAACCAATTTTCGAAGTACTTGTTCCACTCCGATTATGACATATATAAACATACATTTTGAACGCGCATCAACTGCTTCTTCACGATGTCATAGACATGTTTTGAAGCACGACGATCGTATTTTTTTAGCATTTCTTTTTGACCAATTTACACAAGAATTTTTTTGATCGATTGTCAAATTATATGGAATCCAACTTTACGATAGAGACGCTAGTTGCTAGATAGCAGCACTAGGGTTAACTAATCTCGACATATAAAAGGCAACCCTCGTATTTATCTTTGTATTTTTAATAAGATTTTCTAGTCAAGTTACATCGTATATGTCTAACAAATAATAAAAAAATACAGGTTTATAATTTTTTGTCACACAAATTTAAAAATTAATATTAAAAAATAGTATTATCCACAACAACATATTAAATTTAAGTTATCAGATACATTACGTTATTTAAAAAAAATACCATTTTTTTTTAGTGAAATCGCATGTTTATTAGACAATACTTATGCCCTAGACTAGGCTGGAGCATCGTTTACAGACTCAAGCCAATACATCAACCTAATGCAAAGTATCTGGTAGCGACAGATTTTACTCTAGATATATTATTTTTTGTTTTGCGCAAGCGTCGAATTTTCGTTTACATGTAACGATTAGCTTGCTTAAATGCAATTGCGCAAGTTAGTTTCTGCAAATTACTTGATTGTGTAAACAAGCTATAAATCAACAATTATGTGTTAATATTAGTGCATAATGTTGATGTCAGTGATAGGGTTAAGGCATAAGGTTACATGTATGTACGTACGTAAACGAACTGACATTCAATAACGTTAGTGCGTAAATCTAGTAACGTGATGTTTTTGACTATACAATCCAACGTCACGTTGCGTAAATTTATCTGTCTTTGCTTAAATTCATCAACATATGAGCACTGTCGAGCATAAAAATATCAATTTTTGGTCCGCAAAATACATAACAGACAATTGTGCGACAGTTTTCAATAGCGCCAAGTGAATTACTTTTTTGAATGTGTACATTAATATTATATATTTATTATCTTTCAATATATATTAACTTCAGATAGACGATTATTATTATTTCAAGTTGAAAACGATCATTTGAAGTATTATTTTAATATTTGGTACATATGTTATACTACCGGCGTGAAAACAGCAACACTGAAAGAGCAACATTTTCTTCTAATGGCCATTAGGTAATGTTAAAACAGTAAAATTTCAATAACTTCTACAAATTTACTTGTAGGGTCCCAATTTTCTGAATGCACGCAGACAAATATATTATAAACAAATTTTAATAACCAAAAAATGGTTACAAACTTTATGGCGGGCGGCAACAAGCCATAAAATTTATAAATATTACTAAAATTCGCTGATCGATTTACCAAAATATGTTTAAACAATACTAAACTAATTTGTCGGTTCTTGATTTTTGGTACACATATAAATAAATATATTATAAACAAACTGTAATAATTAAAAAAAATGGTTTACAAACTTCGTGGTTTAGTATTGTTTAAATAAACTTTAGTAAATCAATCCGCGAATTTTACATGTCTATGAAAATTTATAGCGTATTACCGCCCCACGAATTTTGTAACAATTTTTTGGTTATTACAATTTGTTTATAATATATTTATTTATGTGTGTACCAAAATTCAGGAACCGACAATTTGGTTTACTATCATTTATACATATTTTAATAAATCAATCTGCATATTTTACAATTATTTATAAGTTTATGGCATATTGCCGCCCCATCAAATTATTTCACTTATTACAAATTGTTTATATTATATTTATCTATCTACATATATACAAAAAAATTGGGACCCTACAGGCAAATTTTTAGAAGTAATTGCAATTTTACTATTTTAACAGAAATGGCCATTATAAGAAAGTGTTCCTACCTCAGTGTTGCTGTTTTCACGCTGGTTTTTATTCTAATAATTTTTAAAATTACACAGGTTTTATATTTATTTTATTTAAATTTTGAAATATTTATTTATTTTTGTCAAATTATTTAATATTAAAAAACATATCTAGTTTGCTGTACATTTTTCTGTTCGTTTCATTAAAAAAAGGAAAACATATTTATGTATGATGTTTTTGTTTAGTTGTATTGTAATTTGTGTGTAAACATCAATTTATTAGATTAAAAATATTTATTTTTTTAGTTTTATATTTCTTTGAATCGGTTGATTTATAACTTTCTAATAGTATTTCTAATAGTATTGTAATAGGTTATGACTCCAAAATTGGAGGTTCAGAAAGTCATTTATTTTATACAGTTTGTTGTTTTTTGAAGATATATAAAATTGATACTGAAATGAATATAAAAAAATTATATGAAATTACATACATACATACATACACAATCACGCCATGTACCCAAAAGGGTGTGGCACAAACTCTTGTCATCATCCCGAAATCAGTCGCCTCCAAAAATTCCTATCCAAACAAGCAACTTTCGCTTCATCCACATTTATAATTCCTCTCATACATGCTCTTTTATTCCTACTATTTGGAAACTTTTGCTCACGCGAAACACTCTCAATCATACCACTCCAACTACTCATCGGACGTCTACGCAAACGTATACCATCAAAATCATTCAAATAAATATAAAAAATAAATAAAAAAAAATAAATAAATATAATATACATTACATGAAAGTAATTATTTAAATTAGGCTTTTTAAGCTAAATTAAGCTAATACTGTATGGTCGGTTATTGAACCGTGACACAGACACGAAAACTGCTGAACAAAATCTGCAAGACAGAAAAGCCATGAGTGTATTTTGTAACTCTATAGATGATGACCAGTTACCATATATCCGCTACGTGAAATCCGCCAAAGAGGCATGGTTAACTTTAATAAAAGCTTACGCATCTGTGGGATTAATTTACGTAAGCCATTTAAACGAGAATTATGGCGGAATTTCTTGGTAGAATATCAAAAATAGCTTTGAAACTGGACGTTGTAGGGGTATGGATTGTGTGTAGAAGAATTCGCACACATATTATTAACTGGTCTACCGGATGACTTTGATACGTTACTTGTTAGAATGGAGGCGAGGCTTCCGGTTCTATTCTATTTCAGTTTCCAAAATCAAAACTTCTTTAATTAATAAAGGATGAGGAGTTAGAAAAATACTTCCAAAGCATTATTTAGTACTGATTTAAAATAAAACTGCTTTAGGTTATAGTTCTGTACAAATATTTACTCAAAATCGACTTTTCGATGGTCGGTTTCATCAGTACTAATTTGTCAAATGCGTTATTTATATCAAATAATTTCAAAACTAAAAATATTTTTTTTTTTTTTGTAATATTGCCAAAATATTTCGGCAAAGCTATTTGCTATATATATATATATATATATATATATATATATATATATATATATATTTTAATGCGATATTTTTACGCCATTATAGTATGCAAATAACAAATTTTACTCCTCTCTCTCTACATAAGCGGTATTATTTCACGGAGATGCATTGTACGAAGCAATTATATACAATATGTCTAAGAAAATAATGTACAATGTGTTTTTAAAAACTCTTGTTTACAATGTGTTTTTTACGAATTAAATGTTCAATGGCCTAGATAATTTTATATACTGTGTGTTTTATATATGAATATACAATGTATTTAGTTATATGCAAAGAGTTTCAAAATCATATATCCAATGTGTCAATATGCAAAATATCTAAAGAATGTATAATGTATTAGTATTATATGACATATTTTTGTTTTCTATGCATTTGGCATACATAGTTTTCTTTATGTAAATATAAGATAAAGTACAAATATATTTTTTTTATTAAAATAAAATGACTTTAGTTTGTAGTTCTGTATTAATATTTTTTAATTATAAATTTAAATAAATCAATACAAATGTATAATATGGTTAAGATTACCTTATTTGTATTTCTTCTTTTTTAGGTACATGGCGTGATTGTGTATGTATGTATGTATGTATGTATCAAATAATTTATCTTTTGTCAAAATTGATCACAGTCAAATTACAGAGTAGATAAAATCAAATTTTTACGAGCCGCTGATTATAATGTGCTAACGGCAAAATGCTTATAATTTTCTTAAAATTAGATTTATAAATATCAATTTGATAAATTTAATATTTATAAGATTTGAAAAAGTCTGGAAATAAAATGAAAATATTATCAGTATTTACTTGATGCCCAATTGTTCGTTCAAGTTGAAATAGGAGAAAGATGCTTGAAACCACGCAAGATACGAAATGGTTTTTGGGAAATGATAACAACGCGTAATTATCGTCTGAAGTTGCAAAATCTTCAACGATAAATTTCCAAAAGCAATACTTTTTCATTTGCCTGAAACTGGTTGGACGATATTACTTTCCCACCGGCTAAGTTTTTATGAAAAGGCATGCTGGTTATCATGTAGCCTGTGGGCTATTACAGACATCTGCTGGCTTATTCTGAAGTTATTAAAAACAAACTTCTGTTACGTTCCCAAAGTATAAATTGTTCTTATAGACCAAAGGCGTTTGTAGTAAGCATCTATACAGAAAAAAATTAATTGAAAACGTCGGAAAAATATTTATTTGTATACTCACCTTATCGTTAAATATATACTTATAGAGTATTTTTGCCGCTGTTTCTTTTTTAATGTTTATTGTGTTAATCATATAAATTTTGATATATATACTTATAAGTAATGACAGAATTTTATTTCTAACAAAATTGAAAAAATTGGGACGCAATACAAAATGAAAAAAGGGCCCCTCATATAACGTACTACACATATTGATTAGGTACATATAATCTTATATAAAAAATTCAATGTTTATGTGTACGTATGTTTGTATGAAATTATTAAATGTAATTGTTTAAAAATGGTTTGTTTTAACTTTTAATATCATCTTAATTCAATGTAAGACAAATTTTTTTTTGTTTTTTTTTGAAAGCAGTAGGAGCACAAAGATAATCCATTCATTAAAATATATTAATAATATAATAAGTGAAGTTTTATTGTTATTTTAATTAATGGATTGATTGAATGGATTATTGAGTTGAAATTTAGAGAAACCAGTGACGGATTTTGGACATGGACATGCGTAGGTACTCGTACTACATTCATCTTTGTCACACGCCTATTCATTTTGTTTATTAGTTTACGGTATAGATATTCATATTTGATTTTATATATCTAGTATCTAACAATGATTATGAACAAAGTACTATTTTATTAAAACATGGACTAGCGCGTTTTGTTACTGTAAAATTAGATATATATATATATATATATATATATATATATATATATATATATATATATATATATATATATATATATATATATATAATTGCCTATTTTAATACGCACGGTAGCAACATATCGTAGCACGCCACGCTACAGCACACTACGCCATGCGTCCAGTTCTTGCAAGAAATATCTTTTTCTTCCAATAAATAATCGCAAACACGGGGACCGAGATGTGGCTAAAGTGGCTGTATAGTGAAATCATGGCATCGACATTGCATTTTATTCACTCACTCGCATACATACAACCCACCGCGTTGCATTGCATCGCGTCTGCCCTGAGAGTAACCCAATAAATCTATCCTTGTCGCATCGCATTTGAAACGTAGCAGAACGTAAATCACTAGTGCGCTGGTTGCCGGTCACTAGTGACAGTTGAATATCGACATAACGCCGCCGATAAGTATGAAATATTATATCACAGATTCACTGTTTTCGGTATATTGATTCATCGTTTTGAATAGCTTGCTAGACCACTGTTTTCCCACTTGGTCATAGGTACCCATAACACCCAGTGGCGTAACTAGGGTATGGCAGGCATGGCACGTGCCATGGGCGCCAACTGAAGGGGGCGCAAAAAACGCCTAACGTATAAATACGAAAATGAAAATAGAAAATTTTTTTATAGATATAAATATGTGTATTAAAAGACTGCATAGGAAAAGGAAAAATTAAAACGCTCAAGGAATAACGCATTCTTTCGTTTTTCGTTTGTCCATATTCTCTGTTATAGTTCAGTATGGAGATGAAAACGTTTTTCCCAATATGCGTATAGCACTGCAATTATTGCTGACAATCGCGGTTTCTATTGCTAGTTGCGAAAGATCATTTAGCAAATTAAAATTGATATTTGAGAGCCCCGATGGGCCAAAGTCGATTATATGATCTTGCTTTGCTGAGCGTAGAACGAGAAATGACTGAAGAAATTGACTTTAATAATATAATTAAACAATTTGCATCAGCTAAAACAAGAAAGATAAATTTGTAATAAAGAGTTAATAGATTTTATTAGCGTAATTTTTTTTACTCAATTTTAAAGTAGTTTTTTAGAAAATAAAACGTATGCAACCTATCGTCAGAAAGGGGCGCAAGATCGGTGTTTGCCATAGGCGCCATTTACCCTAGGTACGCCACTGATAACACCCAAATATTGATTGTTGAGAAAATAATCAGATGTATCACGTGATTATTCAGTAAAAATTTTCATTAAACTTATACGAGTACTAATATTTTAGTTAAAATTAATCTATTTTAATTATTATAATTCTTAAGAAGAATATGAAACTACAATATGTTAAAGAATTTAAATCATAATATAGTGTGAGTCATTATTTCACAACTAAAGAAGAGATTACAATAAAAACTACAGTATATTTGAATTACCCAGATACCTAGTCTCCATAAAATTAACAGTTAGTACAAAATTCATTGACTAAATAATATTTTCAAGCCAGGACTTATTTTTACTGTTATAATTAAATAAATTATACTAACATAGGCGTTTTTAATGAATAATTATTAATATTTTATTGTATTTCTATGTATACTGCACGTTGAATTCTGTTTTTTTTTTTCTGTCTATAGTATTCTGTAAATATCGATTAAAATAAGAAATGTATTTCTTATATTTTTTGTTGTTTATGCTAATTTTATTAGAAGAAAAAATATTGTTAAATAATATATCTGTACCTTAGTGCAAGGGCAACCAATGTCCAATTTGTCATTGGTTATTTTTTGCACAAGGGTATATATATATACATACTGGGTGTCCCATTTTAATCCTCCACTTGCAATAACTTTAAAATCGTGCATCGGACAAAAAAATGTTCCGGATAAAAAGTAAATTGTTTCGAGGGGGACATCTGATGCAGGGACCCTTGTTCCTCTTGGATCCCCTGGGGGGCGGGAACGGGGGCAACTTTGAAATCTTAAATGGAATTCCCTATTTTTTATTGCAGATTCGGATAGGCCATTAAAAAGTATGTAAATGTAAAGTGTAACCAATGTACAAGAGGATATGACTATGTATTACATTACAATATATTATATTTCTAAATACTCGATATACTGTAAATACATCTATATAAAAAAAAAAAACACGATATCATCGCTACGAAAGTTAAATAGTAACTAATATAGACAAGCCTATTTTAAAAACAATTTATTAAATTTGGTAGTGGAAAAATTTGAATCGTTCCAGCCCCAGACTACCTCGCCTCTTACCTACAAACCTCTCAGAAACTGTGTGCGTGCAAGTGAGCCCTCTTAAAGGTCAATCTATTTCGAGTACTAACATCTAACTATTTACAATTTTATACAGAAATATTAGCATTATGTTGATCTCTTCGTTCTTACAATGAGGTAAAGTTAAATTCTTCAATTAATGAATATAACTTAAAAAGCAAATTCATTATATCATTTAAAAAAACAATATTTCAAAAATTTATATTGTATGTTTCAATGTTTTTATTCATATATTAAGAGAAAAATTTCATATTAGAAAAGAATATTCTAATTTTGAGCGAACGAAAGTGTAAAATAAGTAAATTAAATATATTGCTGAATTCTCTACGATATAATCTATGTGATTTTTAAAAATCAATTTATTATCAAAAAGAACACCTAAGTGTTTTATTTTTGGGAATCTTGGCAATGCAATGTCGCCCATTCTATATTCGATATATACAAATTTATTTTTCTAAATGTTTATGAATAGACCAAGCATACAGAGCATCAATATTTTTTTGCAAATCTTGACAATCGTTTTCTGACTCAATAACTTTGAAAATTTTAATGTTATCAGCATATAAAAGAATATTTGAATATTATAATATAAACAACAAAGGTCCAAGGATTAATTCTTGTGGATCTCCACTGAGAGCAGTAAAAGTATTAGAAAAAACACCATTGCATTTATGATTTTAAAAAAGTAATAAAATTATCACTGAATTTTCGAGTAATATTTTGTGACTGACTTTATCGAAGACTTTCGAAAAATAAAATATACGACATCAAGTTGTTTATTTCGGTCTAAAACCCGTGTCCCACTGTAAACATTTTTATAAAAAATTTTATAAAAAGAATTTGGACAGTGTGACAGCGCGTAGTTTTATAAAAATAACGTCACGGTAAAATATTTTTATGGTGTCTCTATTTTAATGATGTCACGTAAAATGTTTTTATAAAAATGTCTGAAATAGAACCGTTTCTATAATTTTGACAAAAATAAGCATTTGATTGGATGTTGAACGGCCCGTCAAATTTCTAGAGATTTAAATTGCCGCGCGAAACTTCTAACCAAAACATATCCAATTAAACCTATGATAACCGCACTCACTAGTAAATGCTGGTTTGTATTTAAACTTTCCATGATAAAAAATAATAAAATAGCACACTTTTTCAAAAGTTTTTAAAGTTTTAAGCACCAACCTTTTAAACACCAATCTCACAACATCAACCTCACTTTTCAGTATTGCATCAAACAGCTGATCTAGTTTTTATAAAAAATTTTACCAAAAAATTGACAGTGAGACATACCTTAAAATAATTTTTATGGTGGGTGACGTCATACTGTTTTTATAAAAAAATTTACAGTGGGACACGGGCATAAAGCGTATGCAGCGTAATTAAAAGTACAGAGATTGGTGGTAGTTGACCTTTTTTCATGAAATATTTAGTTATAATTTGGTTTTTAACTTAACTAAAACTATAATGGAACAAAATATATTCGAAATTTTAAGCTACGTTAGATAATAAAGCGATTCCGCGGTAATTCGATATGATTTGTTTGAAATTTGCTTTAAATATAGGACAAATTTTTGCCATTTTCCATGCTGTTGGAAACGTATTTGTATTTAAAGCAGGAGTTCTTAACCTGGGGTCTGTGGATCAATTTTAGGAGGTCCGTGGTAATATATATCTCAAGAAAGTGATATGCTAATGTATTAATGCCGAACATGCAGAATAAAACTTATCTAACAATGTTATTCTGAGAAGGAGTTTCGTGACCTTTATTTTTCTGTCAAACTGGTCCATGGAACAAAAAAGGTTAAGAACCCCTGATTTAAAGCAATGTTACAAATTTGTGACAAAGGAAAACCAAGAACGTCTATATAGCCTTTAATAATAAAAGTTGGAATGCCAGCACGTTCAACTGATTTTGAATTGTTTAATTAATGTTAAAACATCTACTGAATTTAGAGTTGGTGGTAAAATACAAAAGTTGTTAAAAGCTAATAAATTATTACCTGGCCATGTATCTTTATCTGAAATTGTATAAACACTATTGAAATAGTCAGAACAGGTACAGTTTTAAACAGGTATATAGCAATTGTACAAATTTACAAATATAGATATAAACTAAATTAATATATGAAAACTTACATCTATGATAAGAAATAAATACCGTTGCTATAAATATGAAGACAATTTTAAATAATATTATAACAGATTATTAGACAAAGAATTTAAATATGGAATTTAAACGGCATATCATTATTAAATTAATATTAAAAACGTATGGAAATCAAAATATCAAAATAATAAATAGATATAAATAAAATATGCGCAAGTCAAGTATTCGAAAAATATTATAAATTAAAAATAGCACTAAAAATTTTTAAAACTAAGAAGAACAATTATTGATTGAAGCAAATTTATTCATTTTTATAATGTTGACATAAATCGTAAGTGAATTACGTAAATCCAGCGTCGGAAAAAATATTTTTTGAATGGTAACTCTTATTTTTTTTAATGGATATATTTGTCAATTGCCTATATGACAATATAAAAATACTGATACCTTACATAAAAAATTTCAAGAAATAAATTATTGAATATAATGTTAAAACAATTAATATCGAAAGAAATAACGGATAAGAAACACGGATTAGGTCTCATTTATTCATAAATGTTAGTTTTCAACGTGATTAGCATCGTTAGAATTTAGAACATGCTTAATAAATCTGCTATGGCTTATTTAACAAGAACACAATGTATAGAAATTCTAATTTATTTCGGATATAAAAAGAACATAACAAGAAGTGCGTAATGTATTTAATGCGAAGTTTCCAGATCGACGAATTACACAATGGATGGTTAGTAAAATTGAAAAAAAAATAAAAAGAAGAAAAATGTTACAGCTATTTAAAAAACTGGTCGTTAAAAAATGTTCAATAAAAACGAGAAAATTGACATTCTTTTACAAATCGAAAAAATTTCAATTATTCTTCCCGCAGCTGAAAATGACATCAGTTCAATGAACATGTTCCTGAGAAAAGAAAAGTATCATCCTTTTAAAATTCGGCTTGTTCACGAACTCAATGAAGACGATCCTGATCGCAGTCTCAATTTTGCGAAACAATGTTAAACTTTCTTGATGCTAATGAACGTTTTCATCATCAGATCCTTTTTACGGATGAAGCAACATTTTGTTTGAATGAAACAGTTAACCGTCAGAACTCTAAGTACTGCAGAACGGAAAATCCTCATTGGATGATTGAGGCACATACCCAATATCCACAAAAAGTAAACGTCAAGGCTGGAATAGCGAATACCAGAATAATAAGTAATTTTTTTTTCTTCGACAAAAACCTTACTGGAGAAAGGTATTTAAAGTTTCTAAAGAATAATCTTATTCCCACATTTGCAATAAGGGTAATTCTATAATTGTTTTAATTTGGAAAAGTTTATGGCAAAAATGGATCATTAAAGATACATATATATATATATATATATATATATATATAATTTATTTAGTTTTGGACGTTTCGGTCATTGTAACATGGACCATCTTCAGCTATGTGGTATCTATATAAAAGAAGAAAAATACAAAATAATATAAGTGGATCACATAAAAAATATAATAATCTACAATTAATGTAAAGATTTGGTGCATACCAATAGTTTTACATAGATTTTTTTAAACACGTGTTGTCATTGTATGTTACGTCAATTGTTAAAAAATATAAATTTGGAATTTGAAGAAAATGTTACGAAGATTACATATTAACTGTAAATTGCATTATTAAGTCGTATTTTAAAACTGTTGATCACAGATTTGATTGTTACAATTTAATTTTTTATTTATTTTGTTGTTGTTAAGTCATGTTAATATTGCATGTAATTGTTTAACGACAATCTGGCCATTTTCTTTGATGTGACTAAAATTGTACACACGTCACGCAAATTAAATATTTATTCATATTATTAGCTTATGTTCAGTATACGATCTTTCTGGGAAGGAATGAAAGAATTAAATTAAAGATTTAGAGAATTAATGATTTAAGGTTTTAGTAAAGACTAGCTAGTAGCTACCACTGAACTGATATCGGCTGAGTGGTTTGGATCCCACTATAAATTATAGATTCTTTGCTTGGCTATAGCCTAATGACCCGCACCATTACCAGTGTAAGTAAAAATTTTACAAGCATAGAGCTTTATGTTCTGCTTAGAAATCTCATCTCATTTAGGTAACTACATATATTCACCTTTGCTGCAGTAGTGTACACTGAACTATTACCTTATTATATAATTATTTGTCTTTTTACAAATTAGTTGTGTATATAAGTATTTGTTATTCTATTAGAAAATGTAATTTGATTAGGCACGTCAAAATCTATTTATCACCTTTTACTTTTCATGTTAATTAACAAAAAGTAAAATTGTGCAAACATATTATTCCATTGAATAAATATAATTTATTTGTTTTTTATAATTAAATGATCAGTTTAGTACATAACTAACGTGCCTGTAAACGGATTTTTTACGAAAGAAAATTTAACAGGCATTAAATTTGTCGAGTTTAATGTTTTATATGCAGAAAAAAATATATTTTTAAATTTTATTAAATAATTTATTAAAATAATATAAATAATAATTTAAAAAATTGTTTTAAAACATGTACGTAAATTTACCATAAGATAAAAACAGCATTGAACTGAGGAAATATAAATATACATATAATAAAAAAAAATCTAGTTTAATGCAATTATGAAACAAGAATTTTTTATCATTATGTTTCATCGTGTTAATCTGCACCAATGCGCCAGAAAAACTATTTATCCGGTCCAAAACTTAATCGTTTTTTTTTTCACCATCTTTTTATCATTCTCCATCAGGAATTCACGTCGTCACAAGCGGAAATTCACGGTCGACAACCGGAACTTGGAACGGTATGAAACACATGATGTCTCTGCGCGCAAATATTTTATAAAAATATATCTCTTTTTGCGACTGCAGGACGTTATTTGATAACGTCTCGGCTTTTGGGTCTTTGTAATTTATTTTGTTCTCGGAGGGTGGCGGGGGCGAGGGGGGTGAAGCATGACGTCACGCTTGGCAAAATCTCCCCCAAGAAATTACGGAACACTAATTCGATATGTTAGTCACGATGTTGATATGGAATATAACGCCGTTGCATGTGACATACGTTCACCGTGTATATCAGCAAGCAAAAGTCGAGTTTTTCCTGTTCCACTTTACTCGAATTTTCTTTGGTCTTATATTATTTTACGGCACTTATACTAATGTTGCACACGCGTTTAGCCTTTTCCTGATCGTGCTGGTGAGAATTTTATGTTGGAACAGTAAATTGCATCTATAAAATCATGGCCAAATGCTTTTTGGATGTTTTCGTGTTACACGATAAATAAAACGGAAATTTATATTAAAGAAAATTGTGTAATATTATTATATTATTGTGATTTTCAAGTTGTTTAAAAACTTATTTATAACTTGAATTTATGAAAGTATTAATGTAAATATAATAGTATTATATAATGCTATGCATCATATAATAGACAAATAAAATGAAACTACATAGAACGTATAATCAAAAGTTGTTTAATAAATTTTAGGGATTTTTTTTGCACTGAAATAATCTGATTTATGATTTAATATAGAATGTACTACTTATCTATTTATACATATATGAAATAAATATTGAAGCAGAAGTTGGAACATACATACATATATTCGTATAAATGTAAATATTGCTACACATATTATTTGAATCTATATAAGGTAAATCATTTTAGCTTTTATTTACGAACTCAAAATATTTAATATAATACATATATTAATGTATTCTGCATCACTTCTGTTAAAAATAATGGTTTGTAAAAAATAAAATTTTAGAGATTTTGCAAGAAAAATACTTTAAAATGTGCAATAAGATATCTTTCGGAATCTCAGGATTTTTATTTTAACAAGCTGTTGCTTTTAAAAGAAATTATACTGAATACAGTAAATAGCGGGCGAATTTTATTATAATAGTTGAACACACAACATAAATATTAGTCTAAGAGCCCGTGACTGCCAGACCTTCCTTATTTTATAAAAGCTGAAAGTTTCTCAGCGCATGCTCCCAACACAGGTAGGAACGATAAGCTACTTACGAAGTTTGGGTCATCGTGGCTTTGGCAGGTAACAGGTTGCAAAGCTGTATAAAATATCAACTTAAATTAACTAACATCATTTTTATGTTATATTAGTTTATATATTTTGACAAGTTTGTTTAATTTTAATTTCTTTTATATACGCTATTTAGTTAGATAAAAATTAATAAATAAAAGATGATTCTTGTAAATCTAGTTGTTTGTATACGTATATGTGTAAAATCTCTAAATCAGTGTTTTTTAAGCAAAAACGTACCGCACGCAGACCAGTAAAATATCTAATTCTACCTCGGACCACTAAAAATAATATTGTGTTTCAAACCATTATTTTTGCTTTCGGTTTTCATTCCAGATTGTATATTTAGTTTCGATTTACGTTTCAGTTTTATATTTTATTTCAGTTCAATTTCAGTTACGCTTCAGTTTGATTATGTTTTTGGTTAAGTTCCAATTATGGTCCAGGTTTAGTTACGATTTAATTGCGGTTACAGTTTAATTATCATCAGTTCTTGTAATTCCTATGTGGAATATGGGACTACATGCTCAATAAGTTGAACATATAGTTTCTTAAGAATTTTTTACTTGCGCATTGTCAATGGTGGGGATCGTTATTCAACAGCAAGAAAGGGACCTACAGCTTATAGTAGATTCAGAACCACTCAGACCCAGTCGATATCATTTCAGTAGTACAAGGTTTTAATACCAGGAATAATATTTAATTTAAGTTCTGGTGTGAACCAGGGACTTTTGAGCTACCACTGGTTTACGGCTACCAGTTTAATTATAGTTTTATTTATTTATATTTGTAACATGCTACGTAGTTTGTACATTTTCCCAGCCAAATTGCAATAGATGTGAAAATTTACGTGCATTTATTACCATATATATATATATATATATATATATATATATATATATATGTATATAATTTCAAATATGATTTTACTTTCATATTTCATATTTCGTTATTAAAATTTCATTATGATGACTTCCAATATAAAAAAGCAGTCTTAAACAAACTTAATTTAAATAAGGTACAGTAATACCTCGCTTAACGTTACCTCCGTTAACGATACCTCGCTATAACGTTATTGCTGGGCAACGCGGTAATTTCCATATTTATATACATGGTGCACTATGTTCCATAATATGTTCTATGCATACATAGATGTGTTTTTACTGTAACCTACACAGCAGTCGTTATACGCCCGTTACATGAATAGTTTTAACAACAAAAATATTGTCCGATTGCCTGAGTCAGGTGTCCAGATTGTGCGCAAAGTTGTGCTGTAAAAAGAAATGTATTAAATGCTTTAACATGCTACAGTGAGCTATTATGAGAAAAGAAGAAACAAGCAACGCAATCGACCCTTGACTCTTTCTTGTCAAAAAAATAAAAACGTCACAACTTGTCAGTTTATTTACATTAATTTTGTAATACCTAGGTACATACACATGCATACTAATTTTAAACTTTAAATTTTGTCAAGAAAAGCTGTTTTCAGTTGTTCTTATCTATTAATTAAAATATAAAAAATTAAATACTTACTGTATTTTGTTTTTAATTTAGTAACCTATCCTTATCCTTCGCGTGTTATTTCTTTCTCCGTTAACGTTAATTCGGTTAACGTAATGTTCTTGAGGAACGCATCCCTAACGTTAAACGAGGTATTACTGTATTGTAAATTATAATAAAAATAAACAAAAAATAAATTGTAAATATTAATAAGATACGAATATAATTATTTTGAATTCAAAATATAAACGTAAAAAATATATTAAAAAAATAATAATTATACAATTAAGTATATCTAAAGTATAAATATTTGACTGACTTTCAACCGAACTTTTACTAATGATATTTACTCCAGTTCTTTATAGATCGGCTTGTTTCGTTCTATATTGAAACATTTTCTGTATGTGAATTTATTTAGAATTTTTGATATAAACATTTAAATAGTATTTTTTTTTAATTTGTTATTTTTAGAAACTTGTATTGATGAATTATTAATTTTGTAATTAATTAACCGATATAAAAATATCGTTCTGGTTATAATTTTCAATTTTTCAATAATGTTTTGGCAACGGTTCGACTGAAAATTTGGATTAGTTCCGAAATATAATAAGTATACTATAGTCGGATTACTGTAAGTCTCGTCTCTCGTTATTATGTCGGTGACAAATCTTATATACAAAAGTATCTATATCTAATATATTTTGTAAATTATTTGCAGCTAATTTTATAAAAAAATATTATACTTAAATAGTTTTAATTCAAATTTTAATGCAGTAAATTTGTTTGTCAGTGATATTTTGTTATATTTTCAAATATATTCTAGTTATATAAAATAACTTTTTGACTTTCGTATTTACTTTTTGTAACATGGCAATAATTTTTTTTTTGTTAAATTGTATGTTTAATTGTTTACAATTAAAAAGTCAATTGTTTTTGTTACTATTCTTGGTTTTTGTGCAGTTATTTTTGGAAATAAATAATTTTTTTTACTTATTTCTTTGAAATATTTATAATTCACTAATTTTTAACAATAATTTGAATTTTTTTAATAATTCAATTTGCATTATTTTTAATAATTTATTTATTAGAAACTAAAATAAAAAATAAAATGAAGAAGGTATAGGTTTTAATTCCGTGTAATTTTTAATTAAAATTTAACATTTCGATATACTGCACGTAATTTATTATGAGGGAAAATATACCAATGACAAACATAGTAACAAGTTACTAAATAACAAAACGCAAATAACTAAATTACAATTTTTTTATAATTTATTAATTAAAGAAAGCAAAATACCTTATTTAAATCAGTATTTTCACACTGGTTGATGTTATTTTTTTGTGAACTTCTATTGCTTCTCTTATCAAACTATTGTTTTGTTGGGCTGTAAACATGGGTATTAAAACAAAAACAGAAAAGTAAAATAACAGCCATCGAAATGAAGTGCCTTCGTTAAATAGAAGGAGTGACCAAATTATATAAAATAAAAAATTAAACAATAAGTAATAATTTAGAAATAAATTCAACAGTCCAGAAAGTGGAAGAAAAACAATTACAATGATATGTGTTTATTTTCTGTTACAATTCGTGTTTCGTGTTTGTAGCATTTATTCTCTGTTATTACATATTTCAAATTCTTGGCATATTTTCCAATATATATTTATCTATTTGATCGTGTCTACGAATATATTTTTTCGTAGTTAGTATCAGGCAGGTGGATATCATATGGTCTATTGTTTCGTCCTTCGATTTGCATAATCTAAAAAGTGGTCTCTTTATTGTTCTATGTATATGATATTGTTAGTTGCTAGGACTTGGTTTTTAGCACTTACCAGTAGTGAATCTGTCTCTGGTTTTAGGTAGCCGTGGCTTAAGCCATGGAAATATTTTGGTTTCATTTATTTTTGGATTATTTATGTCTCTGATAAGTTGTCTATGCAAAGTTTTCTCTTTTCATGTTATTTCATCCAAAGTTTCTAATTGTCTTTTTGCGTGTTCTTTTGTATTTTTTGCTTGTACAGTTGCTGGTAATGTTTCTTTTTCTTTATTATTCCAGGTATCTAATAATAATCTATGTTATTATTGTATTTTTCACTAAGTTTGTCTATTGATAAATTAGTTTTTTCTTTTGGTCAAATCTATGTACTTCTTTTATTATTGGATCTTCACTGTTTCTTATGTATTTTTTTTAATTCTATTATTTTTAGTTTTAGAGCTGTTTCCAACTTAATAAGTCCTCTTTCTCCTTTAGTTCTTTTTACATAGAATCTATGTATGTCGGCTTTCGGGTGATGATAATTATAAATTGTTAGAAGTTTTCTTTCTTTCATATCTATTTTCGTTATTTCTTCGAGGCACAATTCTATTATGCCGAATCCGTATGTCATGACCAATATTGCTAAAGAGTTGAGAGCTGTTGTTAAATTTTAGGCATTAAGTTGTGTGTTAAGTACTAACCTTATTTTTTTGTAATATTTCTTTCATTTTTTTTAATGTTCTATAATGTCTGATACCTTTACTCTTAAATATTTATATAATTCGACGTTGTCTATATCTTATTGGCATAAAAGTCAGCCAGAACTAACATCTGCATCAGTGTCTTTCCGACACTGATTAAAGCATCACACTGATGAGACCCTATAGATCGAAACACGTGTTTACGGTTAAACTGGCCAGTCATTGATGCATAGCCTAACAAGCCGATTCAATGACTGAGTAACTTATGAAACTTTGGGAAAAATATAAAATATCAATATTTTTGAGTACCTATGTTTCGGTTTATTCCATAAATTATCAATATCGCTAATATCCAACTATGTGTATGTAATACTATTATAACCTTTTCTTAAGTCAATCTAGGTTATGGATAAGTTCGTTTTTAGCTTCCTGCTATCATATACTATAGTTTTACTGATTAATAAGTGACCTTTGTATCCGTAACTATTTTTTTGTGCATCCTTTTTGTTCGCTAGGATATAAGTTGTTATCTATTAAGTGTTTATATATTCTGTTTGCTAATATTGCCGTTATTAATTTGTAGTGAACTGGGTCACATATGATGGGTCTGCAATTTTTTGATTGTATTATCTACTTATTTAGGTATTACATATGTTATTTCATTACATAATTATTCTGAAATTATTACATTTCCTCTTAGTTGATTGTTAATTGAGTTTGTTGGAGTTTTAGGTAGTGCTGTAAATGCTTTAAGCTAGAAATTTTCAATTTCGTCTATTCAGCTGATGCTTTCCAGTTTTATGTTTTTTTAATTGCAGTTTGAACTTCTTTTAATGAAATTTCGTGCTACTCGATTTCTTTTGGTTGCTCTGTTGATTGAATAGTGTCTTTTAGCCATTTATCTCTTTTGTTATGTTCGGTTTTTTTGTCCTATAGATTTTTTCCAATGTTCGTATCAAGTTTAATTATTTGGGGGTTTATCTCGTTTAGGTTTGTTATTTAGAGTTCGATGAAATAGGCTTATAATTTTTTTAAATAGTTTGTTTTGTTGTCTTGATCAGATCTACAGAGTTTTTGTTTCTTATATTTTTTCTTTGAATTTTTCTTAGGTTGCTAGTTTGCGTTTATTAATTAAACTGTTTTTGGGCTTAGTTTTTTGCTCATACTTTGTTTTTCTATTTTAATTATATAATATAACCCATCCTTAGTCAATTAATGTATTTTTTTTTATTCGGGTTTTCTTAGTTTTCATCACTAATATACTTGTCACGTAAATTTTAATATACAAAAGATGTACTTATCTAACTTATTATTTACATACATACATACACAATCACGCCATGTACCCAAAAGGGTGTGGCACAAACTTTTTCCATTATCCCAAAATTAGTATTCTCCAAACATTTCTCTATCCAAACAAGCAACTCTTACTTCATCCACATTCATAATTCCTTTCATACATGCTCTTCTATTCCTACTAATTGGAAACTTACGCTCACGCAAAACACTCTTAATCATTCAACTCCAACTACTCATTGGAAGTCCACGCAAACGTATACCATCAAAACCATTTATATAAATTTTTTTAACAAAACGTTCATTAGGCATTTGCTTAATATTATTATATTATACAGTCTGTACAATATTATTAATGATATTTATATAAGTTTTATATTTTGGTATGAAAAGAAAATATTTCTCTTTATTTATTTCTTTTATTCCTTGTTTTTTTATATTCGTTAAAAAGAAAAATGAAGAAAAAGCAAAAAGCTATGTGTGCGGTAGCTTAGTATTCGCCTTGAAAAGTTATGCACTTTCCTAAATGATAAGAAAGAAAAAAAATATCGAAAAGATTGTTTGATGAAATCTACGGATTTCTTTACTTGAATTATATTATTTTGGTTGAAGTTTTTTTCTAATAGACAGTTTTCTATCTCGCAGTGTGTCAATATCGTTTATTTGGTACGATAGATTTATATGTATTTGCAATCATAGACCGGCATCTGTACAAAGTCACTCTCTACTTTAACAACTTAAACAGGTCTCAGGTTGTCAGTCACGTTCATGGCGTTAGACGAATAAAAAAATTAATGTAAGGTAGAGTCATCGGAAACAATCAAATTTGCTGAATTACTGAATGGAGGGTGCGGAAAAGTTGAGCAAAGCAAATGATAAAAAAAATCTTGCTGATTTTCAGAATTTTTTTGTTTCATTTACTTTTGTGTTTGAATGAACTATATTTTTCTTCTTCGTTATTTTTCTATTTTGTTTTTGCTGGCAACATATCTGTCAGAAACCATTTGAACTATATTCTTAGTTTTGTCTCTACTTTTTTCTAAATAATAATAAAAATAATACATAAAAAATAACAATAATAATAAAAATGCCTATTTTAATGAAAATCTACTAAATAACACTATTAAATTTATACTGTCATTAACAGATGCTTAATGAAAAAAACATTTCACATATTATAATTTTAGTTTAGCTATTACCAATAAAAATAAAACTCAAAAGTTAACACTATATCACATATGCTACTTCTACGCCACTTCCATATGAGCTCAAAAAACATAAAATAAGAAAACAACTTCAATATATTATAAATGCTTAAAATTCCATCTATTCATTTCTTGACAATAAGCAATCCTATTTTCAAATTTTTTTAAAACATTATGAACAACATCTTTAGCGATTCTTTGAATTTTCTCTCTAATACGAATTTTTAAACATTCGATATTTTGTAATCTTGTTGAATAAACTTTTGATTTTAAATGACTCATATGACTTTATCGGCCTTCATTTGCCGATCTACCTTGCAAGGAAATAATGATTCAAAAATTGCGGACAGAACGCGCCATAATGTGACGTTGCGCCATCTTGTTCATACTGAAGGACATTAGTTGACATATCACGATCATCTTGGTTTAGGTAAACTATCGCAAGTGTTGGAATAAGGATATTCTAGAGGAACTATAAATACCTTTCTCCAGTAGGGTTTTCGTCCAAGAAAAAATGACTTATTATTCTGGTATTCACTATTCCAGCCTAGACGTTTACTTTTTGTGGATGTTGGGTATGTGTTCTGATGGTTTCATTTAAACAAAATGTTGCTTCATCCGTAAAAAGGATCTGATGCTGTCTTGTTTCTAATTTATTTTTAAATATTACTAACCATCGATTGCGTAATACGTCGATCTGGAAACTTCGCATTAAATACATTACACACTTCTTGTTGTGTTCTTTTTACACCCGAAATAAAATTGAATTTCTATACATTGTGTTCTTGTTACATAAGCCATAGCAGATGTATAAAGCCTGTTCTAAATTCTAACAATGCTAATCACGTTGAAAACTAACATTTATGAATAAATGAAACCTTATCCGTGTTTGTTTCCTAAAATGACTTTTTTTATTATTATCGATATTAATTGTTTCAACATTATATTCAATAATTTATTTGATGAAATTTCTATGTAAGGTATTAGTATTTTTATATTGTCATATAGGCAATTGATAGATATATCTAAATTATTAAAAAAAATTAAAAAAATCCTCGTGCTTTTGATCGAGGAACTTAAGCGCATGTTTGGCGGGCAGATCAGTATTTTTATCCGCCAATAACTCGACAGCACTGAACTAATGCAAAAAACTAGAATTCTCTACGATGTCTAGTTTAAAAGTTTTTGTGGAGCCGAATGAACGACCGACCGACCGACCGACCGACCGACCGAACGGATAAAGCGTATTATTGAGCTTCCTTTTTGAAAACAAAAATGCACTAAAAATAAGGGTTACCATTTGAAAAATATTTTTTTCGACGTAATTACCACGTTGACTGCGGCACCGAAAAAGCATGCTTAGAAAATAAGCATGTTACATATCCCCGGGGATATGTAACGCAGTCAACGTGTTACTTACGTAATTCACTTGCGATTTATGGCAGCATTATGAAAATGGATAAATTTGCTTCAATTAATAATTCTTCTTCTTAGCTTTAAAAAATTTTTAGTACTATTTTTAATTTATAATATTTTTCGAATACTTGACTTGCGCATATTTAATCAATTTTTCAAAATTGTTTAGTTCATTGACTTTAATTTTAATTGAGGAAAGAAGTTTTATTTCTTTAAATTTATTAATACAAATCATTTTATTATCCGGCGTATACTATTTTATTTATATCTATTTATTACCACTTTGACTGCAAGGAAAAGTGGTATAGCGTTTGGTACGGTGTCTGTAACATTTTAAAAAAAAATTGTGTATAGAAATAATTCATATAGCCTCTAGATGACGAATCTGAACTTAGTTTATGTGGGTGTATGGATGTGCGTCGTCAGCTCGCTCGCTCGGTCGTCAGACCAAATTTTGTGATCGCAACTCCTCCTAGATGGTTCAACCGATTTTAATGAAATTTTTAGGATAAATTTGTCTAGTGCCCAGGATGGTCATGTGGTTTTGGTTTTTTCCAGTGATGCCAACTTTCCAAGAAAAAAATTACTAAAATTTTTTAAAATTCATTGTGGCTACATTATTTATCCGATTTTGCTCAAATTTTCAGGAAAGATTTCCTTAGTGCCCACATAAATTACGTAATTTTAATATAATACAGTGTTGCCAACTTTCCGAGAAAAAAATTACTAAAATTTTAAAAAATTAATTGTGGCTACATTATTTATTCGATTTTGCTCAAATTTTCAGGAAAGATTCCTTTAGTGCCCTCATAAATTACGTAATTTTAATATAATACAGTGTTGCCAATTTTCCGAGAAAAAAATTACTAAAGTTTTTAAAAATTCATTGTGGCTACATTATTTATCCGATTTTGATCAAATTTTTAGAAAAGTTTTTCCTAGTGCTCACATAAATTATAATTTTATTAAAATACGGTGATGCCAATTTTCCGAAAAAAAATTAATAATTTTCTAAAAATTTGTTATGCCCGCATTATTTATCTGATTTTAATCAAATTTTTACAGAAGATACCCTTAGCGCCTATAATATTATATATTATTAAAATACAGTGTTGCCAACTTTCGGTGAAACATTTTTTTATTCCTATTTCTTATCATTTATGTGATAATGTCAAAGTGGTTTATATATGGGTTTACCCATATATTTCTAATCTTGTTATTTTGATATTTTTGACTTGCATATGTTTTTAATATTAACTTAGTAATTATATGCCATTTCAATTCTTTATTTAAATTTTGTATGTAATAATCTGTTTTAGTATTATTTAATATTGTCTTTATATTTATAGCAACAGTATTTATTTCTTATCATACATGTAAGTTTTCATATACTAATTTAGTTTATATTTATATTTGTAAATTTGCATAATTGCTATATACCTGTTTAAAAACTTTTTGAGTGTTTTCCCTGATAAAGCCGACAAATATTGGCGAAATATTAGATTTACAATAAATTGACAGAAATTTAATTTCCCGCATTCTTTTATCTTGTTATATATATATATATATATATATATATATATATATATATATATATATTTATATAGTAAAATGTTTTAACGGGAAAATAGTCAAGGTTAGATATTATAAATCAAATTCTCATGTAAGATTCATTTGCCAAGCTTTCGGTGTGATTTTACACTTTCTTCAGGACCTGAAATTTTTTTTTATTATTTTTTATAGAACTGGTTATACATTAAGGATATTACAATAGATTTTATAATAACAAGTATTGTAACTTACTTGTTCTTGTTAGAAAATGTAGAAACAAACTTAAGGGGGGAAATACATGTAAAAAATGTTTTTTTCGATTTTGCTTATATAATTGCTTATACATCGAAGATTTATCCAGCAAAATATCTACCAATCAGAAATGTATTTACCGAGAAAAAGGCATTTTTCTACCTGCGCTTTGGTAGCCGCTTTGGCTAACCGACGACTTTAAGGGGGGAGATACATGTAAAAAAAATTTTTTTTTAATTTTTTTTTAAATAAATTAATTGCTTATACATCGAAGATTTATCCAGCAAAATATCTAACCGATCAGAAATGTATTTACTGAGAAAAAGGCATTTTTCTACCTGCGTCTCGGTAGCCGCTTTGGCTAACGGGCGACTTTAAATAAGTTTTTTTCGAATCTTTTTTTTACAAATGGCGGGCGTGATAAGTCGAGCAATTTTCATACAAATGAGTTGAAACTTTGTGTGTTTAAAAGGAAATAGAATTTTGTTCTATATGAAATTCTGATATAACGAAAATATTAACATTAAATTATTTTTAGGGGTGTCTAAAGTAAAAAAAAATGCTGAAAATTTGACCTTTTTTTTCACAATGAGTTAAAATGATAAAATATCCGTTTTTTTGTAGTTTTCGTAATTCACATAGAACAAAATATATCAGAGAATCATGATCAGTGACTAAAAATTAAAAAAAAAAAATATTTCCGGCTCCAGGAATTCCCGCCAATCGACCGGGAAAAGCGAACGCGACATCAATTAAGATTGGTTTCAAGATCACCCAGAGGTCACAGAAAGTTAAAGAAATTCATAAGTGTAGTTGATTATATGTCACATAGAATAAAAGAAACTACAGCATTGTAGCTTGTTTCATTCAGCCAAAAAAAATTCTAAAAAACCTTATTTTTTTAGGTCGTTACATGTATTTCCCCCCTTAAACATAAATGGTACAGCAATCATAAAAGAGTAAATTGTATGGAATCATTAACTCGAAAAATATAAATTAAACTTAACAACCAATTTGTGTTAATAATAAAATGTAACAGAAAAATTTTAGTCGAATATTAAAATAAAAAATAAATAAATAATAAATAATAAAATAAAATTTTGAATGGTTATTTGTAAAATTCTGTATAAAATTAAAATTTTAGACTATTCGAGAAAAACACAAAATGAGACATAAAAACACAAGTTATAACAATAATTAGGGCTACTTTCGAAATTGTATGAATTTCTTCATAATAAGAATTTTGTTGCATTTGTGGTATGTGTTGGCATCTATTGTATAAATTAAAATTTTGTTAGGTTACCTTGATTTTGACAGATATTGTTTTAATTGATTATGATAAATATCAATATAACCTAGAAAATTTATCAGAGTGATCAATTATTTTATTTTTTGTTCGATATATTTTTGTATTAAAAAATCATAGGTAACACTCAAATTTTTAGTATCTATACGTTTGTTAACAGTTTTTTTATTCGATTTTATGCAGATCATTTCTAATATCGATCTTTTAGATTATTTTTTGCAGTATCCAGAATACTACCTACTGTTTTCATAATATGTGTTATGTGTTAACACATATTAGATTATTTAAAGACAGATTAACCCAACATAAATCAGACAACAGATTGAAACCCGGCTCAATTAAAATCTGAAAATTATTGAAAATTCTAAAATGTTTTTAGAATTTTTAATAATTTTCAGATTTTACTTTTTTCTGCCAAACCAGATATTTTTTTGAGATGAGTTAGAGAAAAAAGTTACTTAGCTATTATGTAGCTAATTTCTATTTTCTATTATATTGAATTTTTTCATTTTTTTTGGAGCAAATTTTAAAAAAAAGTCTTATTTTGAAACTTTGACAAAAATAAGAAATTTTCAAAAATTTAGTTTTTAATTTTTTTCTACTAAACGATTTATCTTATTGTTAGAACAATGGTTTTTTTTACTCAATTATAGTACTCATTATTTCCCATTTTTCCATATCATGCTTATTTTCCTACATCTAATAGTTTTTGAGAAAAAAAATAAAAACCAAAAAATAAAATAAAAATTCTAGCACCCAAACGGCACAAGATATCAAATTAAAACTAAAATCAAATTACATAATATTTTATTCCTTATCGAAAAGTAAGTATTTCTCCGAATTTTACTACAGAAAAAAGTATTTTGCATATTATCGATATCCCATGTTATTGTCCTATATCAACTTGGCGAGCGAATATATATATATATATATATATATATATATATATATATATATATATATATATATATATATATATTATATAAGATGGATTATATAGTTTTTTTTTTAAGTTAACACACGATTAAGCAAACCTATTTTGTAGTGTATTATTTTATATATCAATTATAACTTGAAAATTGATTGATAATTTTTTTTTAATTTCAGGATGGATACGAACCCTAGCTACTTTAGACATTGAAACTAAAGCACACTATTGGCTTACAGTTGTTGCCCAAGATCATGGAGTTATTCCATTACGATCCAGTATTCAAGTAAGTTTTCATTTTATTTATTATTTATTTTGTTGTTTTATTACACTTATAATATTATTAATATTAAGAATATCAAGCAAGTCTACCTAAATATAAGACTAAAAAATTAGTTTTTTCATATTAATGTACTTCTAATTTTAAGAGCTCCAACTGGCATAATTTTTTTTTTCATCATCCGAAATAAACATTCCAATATAGAAAAAAATAAAAATTTAATTCAATTATTAAAATAATTTTATTAATAATATATTATTTATATATATATATGTATATATATATATATATATATATATATATATATATATATATATATATATATATATATATATATATATATATATATATAATGTGAAAAATATTTTAAAGAAATTTTTAGTGCTTGTTGAAAAGTTTATTTTTATATAAAGAAAACAATATCCTTCCAATATTTGAAAAAAATTAATCTTTTTTTTTTTAAATTGCTCGATCGTTAATTATAAAATTTGATATAAATAACGTATCTCGCAAAAAAAAAAAATTAATTTTTAAGTGATATGGTAATATTAAAATTAACATTAACAAATATTTTTTATTTAAATTTCGCACATATATAAAACAAAAATTTTTGGTAACATTTTTTTTAATATTTTAACAATTAATACTAAAATTATACAATTTTTAAAAAAATATTTTGTCATAAACCGGAAGTACTATCATTTGTTTTCTTTATATCAAATTAAACATTTCAACAAGCTCGCCAATAATTATAAAATATTTTTTTTAAATTTATTAATAATTTTTTTGCCATATGTAGCCAAATTTTTGCAATAAACTATATAACAGAACTCCATCGTGTAGGGAAATAATTACAGTGTATTTTTTATTTTGAGAACTTAAGTTTCGCAATAGCCAATAGTATCTTCAAATTAAAATGTAGGGGTATATATTATACAATTTTATTATGTAATTGTGTACATACTTCTAAGTTTTTAGTTTATGTTGCTATTGTATAACGAAACTATAGTCAAAATAATAAAAAATACATTTTGAAAAAATAAAACGAATAATTATTTCTCTACAAGCTTGATTCTAATTTTAAATTTCACCAAGTAACAGCGGAACACTAGTTATAGAAGAAATTAATACAAAAATTATTGGCAGTTAATTTTTTTGATATTGATATTATGTAATATATATATATATATATATATATATATATATATATATATATATATATATATATATATATATATATACATTTTGGTTTCAAGTATTTCAAACAAAACTAAATATAAATACCAAGTAATTAATTTAAAATTACTGACAATGTTTCTATGGTCGACTTTGCAATTTCTGACAAAGCTGATGACACATTGCATTTCGGTCAGTTCTTTACACATTTTCAATAACGAAATACAAATTTAAGTAAAATAAACAATGCAACTGTCAAAATTATAACAAACTAATTTTCAATATGACCAGCTGTGCTGTCATCATAGATTAAATACACTGACTGTGGCAGTCATGTTCGGTCATGTTTTTTTTCACTCCATTATTTCCACCAATACTTTTCTTCTACCAATTTTTTTTCCGCTATATATTTTTTCTTTATTCTTTATTTTCTTTATTTTTTATTCTCTTTTCATTATATATTTTTTCCACCAATTTATTTTTTCACTAATTTTCTTACCAAAATTAACCTTAACCTAACTCTAACCTAACTCTAACCTAACCAAACCAAAAAATTTGGTGGAAAAAAGTATTAGCGGAAGAAAAGTACGGAGGAAAAAATGGAATGGAAAAAATGGAGTGGAAAAAAAAGTGGAAAAACCAAAAACCAAACCAAAAAATTTGGTGGAAAAAAGTATTAGCGGAAGAAAAGTACGGAGGAAAAAATGGAATGGAAAAAGCGGAGTGGAAAAAAAGTGGAAAAAATGTCTCCCTACCATCATTGCTATTGAGATTATTATATTTTGTTTTATATATTGCAATCGCTTCTTTTATTAAGCGAACATGAATAGTAGAAGGTTTAGAAATGATTTTAGTTTTTGTGAACTCGACTTTATGAAAATCTTTGAGTTTATGTTGTGCTATTGATAATTTTTCACGCTGGTTAACCCTAATATAACGCCGATGAAAACGCTATTAAATAGTGCGGAAACGTTAGCAGCCAATTATAAATTATATTCATAAAACATTAATCCAAAACTTATTTCAAAAACAGAAGAATTGGATTCCTATTTGATAATTAATTTGTTTATGATATGTATTTGTTTTTGTCGTCAGTAAGAATTAATATAAGTAGGAACTAGTAAAATTAATATCTTTCATTCTTTCGTACAAAAACTATTACTAATTTTTATTAAAAAATTTATCTCTTTGCAAAAAATATATTTTTTTGAACCTTCTGGTTAACGCCGCCAATATATTTAAACAGGACTGACCACAGAACAATCCACTGGATGTAACGCACTCAATCGTTAAACTATTCATGAGACAGAATCGGCCATAAGTGGCGTCCAGCAGATGTTAGGTTCCGGGATCCCTTATATAGGGTAGTCGTTTTTTGATGAGATCATACGTGTAAATTTCTTATATTATTGTAGTTTATTGAAAACCATGCAGGTATTTGTGGTTCAACCGTCTGAGACAAATAGAATGGTATATACATCCTCAATTTCCACTTATTCTTAAGTAAATTGCTAAAAATAAACATAATATTTCTATGACAAATATGAAAAGTTGTACTTTTCTCATATTTCTCTTGTATACTTGTTATAATATTAATTATTATTATAAGTAGTACATTTAGCTTCTGTTTCTGGTGTGATAAATGTGAATATTAATTACAAAATTCACAGAGTTTAATGTTATTGAAAATTTAATAAATTTTTCATAAATAGCTGTTACCACTTTGATGGAAAGTTGTTATATTGTCTCATATTTATCATATTGAATATAAAATTAATATCAATCAGATAAAGAAGAAAATGTTCATTTACTTATCAATAATGTATATTCACTCAAATTTTATTGATATTTTTCGAGTACAAGTACTACAAATTTGAAATATTCATTTTACTTATACATATTTTAAAAAAATGTTTATTTTAGTTTACAATGAAAACTAGAATTTTGTATATGGACCTAAAGTGTTATTCTGAAACTTCTTTACAAATAGTACTAAAATACAAGAATTCATTCCAATTTTTGGAAAATAATAATCTAGTCTTTGTACGAATTTCAAAAATGTATATTTATAACGTGGAGCAAAAATTATTTAAATTATTGTAATTTTTTATTTTGGTTATACTACACTGCTCAAAAAAATTAGCGGAACACTTTTTTCGAAACCTGTAACTTTTTAAATAATAGTTCTAGGCAAATCAAATTTGGTATACTTCAACGGCATATATTTAACTAAAGAAAATTATAAAAACAATGTTACAACTCTTAGTTACTTCTAAGTTACACTTAAAAAATGTAAATTAATAACGCAAAACAAAATGGAAAAGAACTAAAATTTTTAAAAATTTATTGTGGCTACATTGTTTATGTGATTTTAATGAAATTTTTACAGAAGATACTCCTAGCGTCTACATAAATTATATAATTTTAGTAAAATACAATGTTGCCAACTTTTTGAGAAAAAATTACTAAAATTTTTAATAATTAATTATGATTATGGTATTTAACTGAATTTACTCATATTTTCACAAAAGATTCTCCTAGTATCTATAGAAATTATATAATTTCAAAAAAATACAGTGTTGTAAACTTTCCGAGAAAAATTACTAAATTTAAAATAAATTTATTATGGCCACTTTATTTAACCGATTTTAATGAAATTTTCACAAAAGATTCTCTTGGCGCCTACATAAACTATATAATTTTAGTAAACAGTAAACAGTGTTGCCAACTTTTCGAGCATTTATTTCCTATATCTCAGCATTTATGTGATAATGTCAAAGTGGCCTATATATGAGTTTACCCATATACTTCTAATCTTGTTCTTGTATAGTTTGGTATACATCATTTCGAGTGAAAGGAAAACTAGTATAGTGTTTAATACGGTGTTTGCAAGATTTTTTTTTTAATTTGCTATCGCCTTTCGAACTCATCACAAGTACGAGGATTGTTTAAGTCCAATAAATCTAGTTGCATTAGTGTCTAGAACAAAAACACAACTACCAGTTTATCACTGCCCGTTGCTATTCACAGTAAAGCAAGCTATGAAACCTCTACTGGTGGAGGCGAGGCGGGGGCTATTAACCCTACTGGCTATGCAGTGTCAGTGCCCGAGATGATTTATTTGTCACGCAACTCACACATGGAGATGAACATAGCATTCCTAGGTGTACTTGAATTTGTATTTCCCTGAAAGAGCGCAACATATCAAACGCAAACCAATGGTATTGATCACTACTTAATTAGGTTCTTGTTAATCAAGCATAAATACCCGACAAGGCAAAACAAACAGAAAAATCTCGCACCGAAAAATGTCGTCTTGCAGGACCAGCGCGGCTTCTAATCTCATAATACCATTTACAATTTTTGTTCAAAATAATCTGTCCTTATTTTTTTACATTTTGGCATTGTTCTTGTATAGTTTAGTTTTATCATTTTGACTAAAAGGAAAACTAGGATAGTGTTTAGTAGTAAGTAGTGTTTGAAATATTGTCAAAATTTAAAAGTACGTTGATGTAGATAAATAAAAACTATCACACTCAACACTTAATACTTAATAATTAACGGAATAATACGACAACAATTCAATCGTACATTCTGTAACGTAATTGTTTTATAGCCATAGCTTAAAGTTTTCATTCTGTGATGCTTTTATAGCATAAAATAGCATAACTATGCTTATTCCGCTTATTCGATTGACTGTCCTTGGTTCTATCAGCATATGCTTTTCAAAATATTCTAATCTACACGAGTGCTTTTGTATCCGTATAGAAATCCTTTATATTGCTTTTTGATGATGAAATGAATTTAGTTTATAAAGATGTCGTCGTAAGCTTATTCTTGTACAATGTTGCCAGTTTATTATCTTTCCAAGAGAAAAATTATGTAAATTTTTAAAATTATATTTCGGCTACAATATGTATCAGAATTTGCAATTTTTAGAAAAGATTCCCCTAGTATCCACAAAATTTACATAATAGTATTCTTGGACAGTGTAGCCAAGTTTCCAGGGAAAAATGTTGAAATTTTTAAGATTTTATGTTGGCTTCACTATTTATTAGAACTCAATTAAATATGTAGGAAAAAAATTTTGGTGCCTAGGAAAATTACGATTTTATTCTGGCTGTGTTGGCAACTTTTCGAGAAAAAATACTGAACATTTTAGCTTGGCTATATTATTTATCAGAATTTAATAGTCGGATACTGTTTTCTGTCGGATTAGTTGAATAATTTGTTGGGAAATGAAAACAATTTTTTTATTCTTGTACCACAAAATACAAATATTAGAAAAAAAAAATGGTATAATGCAGTATATATTAGTGATATGTCAAAACCAAAATGACAGTTATTAACTCGACTATACTAACTATATGTAACAGGCATAATTATAATTATTTTTTAATTATTATAATTTATTAGTTTTTATTGTATTACATACAAATACATTATTTAAATAAAATTATTATAACTGAAAATCTTCTCTACTGGCAACATCAATATTTATTAATGACAAAAATGACCAGCAGGTAACGCTAGTTTTATATGTAAGTTAAATTTCGTTGTTTGTAAGTATTTTTTTTTTTAAATGTTTATTGTTTAAAACACACAAATGCGAGATTGTTATTAGAAATAAAACAATTTTTGAATACAAAATATTTGTTTCACAATTATTTTTATTGATTTATTTTATTGAATATTTATTCGAAATTACAACAATATTAATATTTACGTATTTATAACTTAAAAACTAACGTCTGACTAACTTTATGTAATACAATAATGTTCCGTTTAACGTGGGAACTCGTTCTATAACTTGTATTTTTTGTGTAATTCCCGTTTTAATAATGAGACGTCATACATATGTAATTTGAATTTGTTGATAATTTAAATATTTTTTTCTCTGTAATGAAATAGAATTTACAAACTTCAATTTCAACTTTTAGAAAAAATAAAAACAAAAAACGGGACAACCCTATTGTATAATCTTATTTTCGTATAGTGTTGTCAAAAATAAAAGAAAAATTATTTCAGCTATACGGTTTGATAAATATTTAAGATCAATTCTTTTAATGTCTACACAGTGTGGGTCGGCAAAGCTAGCAAGCACAGAATAGCAGAACCAAATACAAAACATACCATAATTATCGGTTATGTAAATGCCCAAAATTTAATTTTCCGGCCGTCAGTTTTTTAAACATAAGGTTCTGCTAGCTTTACTGTAAAGTTAGCAAAACTACACAGAATTGTAAAAAACTTGTAATATTCTGAACCAGAAAAATAAAAATATTTATCGGCTACGTAAATGCTCAAAATTTAAATTTGTTTATGCAATATATATATATATATATATATATATATATATATATATATATATATATATACAGGGTGTAACAGAATAACTATTCCTAATTTTAACTGGAGTATCCTGGGCTCAGAATATGAAGATTTAATGCAAATCACTGAGATAAAATGTGGCTCCTTACTGAGCTACAGGGTGTTTTATATAAAAATTTAAAAACTCTTTTTGCCCAGTACTTTAAAACTATTTGACGTATCCTTATCATACTTTTCAGGAAATGTAGGTACCGTACACCATACTAAATTATGTTAAATAATAGTTTCTGGCTACTGCCAGTGGCGTACAACAGGGGCAAGTGAGAGGTTGATCCTTCCTAAATTCTACGCCACTGGCGGAATTGTCATTTTAGCACAATTTTTCGATTCTCCAATACTAGCTGTGTAAAAATCATACTCTTCCTTTGTAACGATAAAGTCACTGTTTTTCGAGATATTTAAAGTTAAACATAAGCTGCACTCTTGGGATTTTTTCAAAATTTGCTAAAAAAAATCTGAAAAAATTTAGTAAAATAGAGAAAAAAATTAGCTACATAATATCTAAGTAACTTTTTCTCTAACTCATTTTGGTTTGGCTGGAAATATTATTGAAAATTAATATTTTTTGCATTTTATTTTTTTTATTTTCAATAATTTTTACAGCCAAATCAGAATGAGTTAGAGAAAAAGTTACTTAGTTATTATGTAGCTAATTTTTTTCTCTATTTTACTACATTTTTTCAAATTTTTTTTAGCAAATTTTGAAAAAATCCCAAGGGTGCAGCTTATGTTTAACTTTAAATATCTCGAAAAACAGTGACTTTATCGTTACAAAGGAAGAGTATGTTTTTTACACAGCTAGTATTGGAGAATCGAAAAATTGTGCTAAAATGACAATTCCGCCAGTGGCGTAGAATTTAGGAAGGATCAACCTCTCACTTGCCCCTGTTGTACGCCACTGGCAGTAGCCAGAAACTATTATTTAACATAATTTAGTATGGTGTACGGTACCTACATTTCCTGCCAAGTATGATAAGGATACGTCAAATAGTTTTAAAGTACTGGGCAAAAATAGTTTTTAAATTTTTATATAAAACACCCTGTAGCTCAGTAAGGAGCCACATTTTATCTCAGTGATTTGCATTAAATCTTCATATTCTGAGCCCAGGATACTCCAGTTAAAATTAGGAATAGTTATTCTGTTACACCCTGTATATATACAGGGTCCTGCACCTCACCTCCCGTCTTCTGTAGCTCATTTATTAATTAAGTTAGGATTTTGATATTTTGCAAGCGTTCTCTGTACCTCCGAGTCTATTTCAGGAAAATATTTTTGATTATACAGGGTGTCCCAATAAAGTGTTACGCCATGATGATATATCTTTTTAAATTACATGCTATATTTTTTTTACTTATTTGGGTGTCTTTTATGGTTGCCTACATATTCCTAAAATTCTATTGAAATCGGTTCGTTGAAGTCAGCGAAAAAAAATAAAAACCAAAAAAAGTCGGTTTTGCACCACTGGCTTTAAAAATTAATAAAAAACGCAAATAGTATCTGGTTAAAAAAATTTTAGGACATCGTCATTAAGTAAAGTCTAGTAGTCTCGTTAACCAAGTTTTTATTGATCCAGATTATACAGGGTGATCAAAATCTAGTGTCGAACTTCGCAAACTTTAAAGCACTTTATCTTTCTTATTTCAAATGGGAACCCCTATATATTTTTATATCGTTTGATGCGGAATTGAAAAAAAAATATTTTTTCTAATTACAACCCTATGGCAATTCCTAACATTTTACAAGTTATTCACCAAAAACTTATTTTATCAACTATTCCAATAGCAATTTTAATTGTTTATCAAAGGCACCTTCGATTTTTATCAATTAAAATTGCTATTGGAATAGTTGATAAAATAAGTTTTTGGTGAATAACTTGTAAAATGTTAGGAATTGCCATAGGGTTGTAATTAGAAAAAATGTTTGTTTTTCAATTCCGCATCGAATGATATAAAAATATATAGGGGTTCCCATTTGAAATAAGAAAGATAAAGTTCTTTAAAGTTTGCGAAGTTTGATACTAGATTTTAATCATCCTGTATAATCTGGATCAATAAAAACTTGGTTAGCGAGACTACTAGACTTTACTTAATGACTATGTTTTAAAATTTTATTAACCAGATACTATTTGCGTTTTTTATTAATTTTTAAAGCCAGTGGTGCAAAACCGACTTTTTTTGGTATTTATTTTTTTTCGCTGACTTTAACGAACCGATTTCAATAGAATTTTAGGAATATGTAGGCAACCATAAAATACACCCAAATAAATAAAAAAAAGTATAGCATGTATTTTAAAAAGATATATTATCATGGCGTAACACTTTATTGGGACATCCTGTATAATCAAAAATATTTTCCTGAAATAGACTTGGAGGTACAGAGAACGCCTGCAAAATATCAAAATCCTAACTTAATTAATAACTGAGCTACAGAAGACGGGAGGTGAGGTGCAGGACCCTGTATATATATATATATATATATATATATATATATATATATATATATATATATATATATATAAATATATATAGCTAACTTTACAGTAAAGCTAGCAGAACATTATACCTATTAAAAAAATATTGCATGAACAAACCTAAATTCAGCGAACTTCATTTTTTTGCATTTAAATAGCCGATAATTACTGCTGTTATATTGATCCAGACTATTGTAATTTTAGTTACATTTTTTGCTAACTTCATTATGATTTAAATAACAAAATTATTGCATACACAAACTTAAATTTCGGAGCATTTAATTAGCCGAAAATTATGTCTATCATTCTGGTCCAGAATATTACAATTTTTTACAAATCTGTGTGGTTCTGCTAACTTTACGGTAAAGTTATCAGAATCTTATGTTAAAAAAAATGATTGCATCAAAAATACTAAATTTTGGGAAATTAAATAGCCGATAGTACTGGTATGTTTATATTTGCTTCTGCCATTCTGTGCTTTACTGACTCCACAGTGTTGCCAACTTTTGGAGAAAAATATTAAACTTTCAAAATTTTTATTTTGCACGTTTTATTTATTATTTTTTATATTTATATATATGTATATATATATATATATATATATATATATGTATATATATATATATATATATATATATATATATATGTATATATATATATATATATATATATATATATATGTATATATATATATATATATATATATATATATATATATATATATATATGTATATATATATATATATATATATATATATATATATATATATATATATATATATATTGTATCCGCCAAAATGTCTGCATCATATAACAAATAAAAATATTTATCTTTCGAAAATAATAGTGTATGTGCGTTTCTTTCATATGTGTGTGTGTGTGTGTGTTTGATATTCTTAAATTAGTGACAAGATTAGATTTCTTCCTAAATCTTTTTAAGTATATACGTCTGGATTACAGTACCCCGGCCCCCTTGAACCATTAATATTCTACCGTTTGGAACGATTTACGATATCTGTTTTAACAGTTACGAAATATTTATTTAATTTTTTTTTCGGGTTTTTTATCATTTTAAAAATAAATGTTAATAAATTGAATAAACTTTTAGTAAAATATCTTTATTTTCCAACCTTGTATATATTTTTAATTAGTAATTAACTTAGTACTCTGTAAGAATAAGTATTTATGATAATATAAATAATTATTTTTTTAAATTAGAATTAACTGATCAATAAAAATGATGTAATTTATATAATTTGTTGTCAATAGTGACAATATGCGATTCGAGGTGTTAAATGGTGATTTTTAAAATAATAGTATATTTATTTTTGTTACTTATTTTAATTAAAAATTTCAAAAAATAAATTTATAATTTCTTATAATACTAAAATAATAATTTTATATAATTATTTTACTTAAATCAGATTTAGATATATGTAATAATTACCTTATATTTTTATTAGGTGTATGTCGAAGTGAAAAATGAAAATGATAATGTACCGTTATCCGTGGAACCAGTGTATTATCCTGTGGTACCTGAAGATTCTCCTGGAGGTTATCCTGTTGTACAAGTACAAGCTACGGATGCTGACCTTGATTTTAGTCAAGTTTTAACATATAGAATTGTCAGTGGTAATCCTGAAGGATATTTTTCAATAAACAGCACTACAGGTAAGCTAAAAAAGTTTTCATATTTTTTATGAAAATACAATTATTTACAGGTATATATATTAAGTTATAATATATGTTGAATTCTGAATACAATTACATATTGCAAATTATTTTCAGTATTAAGTGACAGGTACTAAGTGATGGCAAAAAATCAAATCAATAAAGTTTTGTAATTTATTTTGTTTTTATTTTCCTGAACTTGTATATTCATATTGTTGTTTTTTGATTTTCCTTGTTACAGTTCTTTTTTCTTTTTTATTGTACGACGCGTTTCGATCTTGCGATCATTATAAAGTTTTATTTAAGAATTTGTTATTGTAATTTAATTTTTAATTCAGCTAAAGAAAACTTGATATTTTTTTTAATTTGCTACATATATTTTTTTATTTTTTAATTTTAATACTGAAAGATGATGATTTAAAAATATATAAAATGTACCGTGTGACTATTTATTATTTGAAGTAGTAGTTATTTTTGGTAAAAACGAAAGGCAACTTACAAAGAAATTTATTTTAGCAAATTCATTACAAAATATTTTTAACACCAAAAACAGAATTAATTTTAATTCAATTTTGTATTTTTTAAGTAAATGTGATTCTTTTCATTATAACATCTATTAAATATAGAATCATGGATAGAATATAATTCCCGTCACAATTAAATATTAAAACGTGTGAGTTGAATATATTCAACTGAATTATTATATTCGATAAATATTTACACATTGAAAAATAAAATAATTACTGACAAATTATAAATATTTTAAATAAGCTAAATTGTCAGTAAGCTCACAGGTTGACCGCAACACTCACATCATAAAACATTTTCTGAGGTTGACGCACTTACTTCGTCTCATGATCATACATGTTAAATACAGTCCAATAACTTCTCCATATGGGATCAAATATTATACTTATATAAGTAATATTTTTGTATTTGCAGGTCTTATAACAACAACATCACGACGTCTCGATCGAGAACATCAAGACGAACTTATTTTGGAGGTGAGTGAGTGAAAAATCTTTATTGCACTACTTAATTAAAGTTACGTACGTGTGTTACATGTTTATTTGTTATGTGTTTACCGTCTCATTAAAGTAAACCTAGTTTTTCATAAAACGCGCACAACTTGTGTTTGTACAGGGTGGGCAAATTTGGACGTTTTCATAGGGGAACTCGGAAACTATAAGAGATATGGAAAAATGGACCGCGCATCCTCGATCCTTTTTTTTGAGAGAAACTCAATTATGAAAACAAAAATTAGCTATCGTCTTTTGTTTTCGAGTTATGGCGAAAAGTTCGCTTTTCCGTATTTTGATAAATGGCGATATCTCGATGGTTTTTTAAATTAGACAAAAATAATTTTCACATTCTTAAAGAACTTTTTTTAGTAGAATGAAATGGTCTTAACGGATATTATAAATCTCCGTTAATTCTCGGGTTATAACATAAAGTTGTGTTTTTTTAAATACAAGTCATAGTCGGCTCTGACTTAGTTAAATAGAGAATTTTTTTCTCTTTTCAATGATATACAGTGTGTTGACCGCGACCCCGGAACATAGGACTTTAACATGTAATTTCGAGAAATTGCGATATACTACTTTCTCGAGTAAAATTCGAAGAAATACTTAGAATACTTTTCGATAGGGCATAATAAGTTCTATAATTTGGTTTTAGTTTTAATTTGCTAGCATGTGCCGTGTGGACTCTAGAATTTTTTTTTGATTTTTTGATTTTTATTTTTTTTTCTCAAAAACTATGAGGTGTAGGAAAATAAACACGAATTGGAAAAATGAGGAATAATGAGTACTATAATTTGGTGAACAAACCATTATTCTAGGTGGCATCGTTTAGTAGAAAAAAAATTAAAAACTGAATTACCCTGGTTTGTTCACCAAATTTGTTTGTTTTATTTACGCATTTTACAAAAAAATCAAAAAAGAAGAAGATTTTGAACAAATAATATTACTAAAAATTACATTTTTAGGTTATGATATCTGATGACGGGCATCCACAATTATCATCAACTACCCGAGTTGTTGTAAAAGTTGAAGATATTAACGATCACGCACCAGAATTTGAGCAACAATTCTACAAAGTACAAATTCCAGCTGTCGTCGAATCAGATACACCGCTCTTTCAAGTAAGTTGATCAAAAAAAAATCTTTGCAATAATAAACACCTAATAGACATTTTTATTTGGTCGTATGCACAATTTTATTCTCCCAAACGAATCACTTTTTTGAAATAACCGAAAAATCACTTTTGTACATAAAACTCACTATATTTTATGTTTCTAATGGAAACTATTTTGTAAAATATTTTTTCCAATTTATAATAAACATTTTCCATATTCTTAAATACTTGACTGATATTACAAAGTTTATTTTATAAAATAATTGGATAGTACACTTAATAATAAAAACTTGTAAAGTTAATTAGTTTAAATTAATATATAGGGTGTCTCACGACGAGCTTACGCTACTCGTATTTTAAAAACTATATAATATTATGTTACGAAATTTGGTATATAGGGATATTTCGATATGCTCAGTTGAAGTAAAATATTATTGGCTATTGCCAGTTTACTTCACTTCCAGTTTAACCGGAAGGCGACCATAACTTTCTAATTTATCAATGAATTTAGGAGTAAATTTTACATATGATACATCAAAATTATTTTACTTTAGCTCAACTGGTTTTGACGTATTGTTACTTTTGTAATTTTTTGTTTGAAATCAGCAACATCTTTCAGGGTCCATATCTCAAGAATGCAATTAAATAATTGTAATTTGTAAGCGCGATCTTGTTAAGGAAACTTTGGGCTACCTTTTCAGTAAATAATAAAATAAAACTATTTAAAAATGTGCCTAGTATATTGCTGAAGTACAAAAAACATTAAATTCTCATTTTTTTTTTTCAAATGGAAATTCCGTTTTAATGAATTTTGCGTTAAAAAATTGTGTTAATTTATTTAACATGTCCTATGTTGAAAGTTGATAGATTCTTAGTAAAATAGAAAAATATGTAATTTGGTTACGTTATTATTATTTTACTAATGTAACTAATACTTTCGACACACTACAAAATTAATGATCATTAAGCTACATTTATATTGCGGTTTTAGTATTAGCTGTATTGTATAGTTACTACTGCATTTCCACTCTACTTCTACTGCTAAAACCGCGGTGTCAATGTAGTTTAATGATCATTAAATTTTTTTGTGTGTTGAATATATAAGTTACCTATACATGGTATATACATACACAATCACGCCATATACCCAAAAGAGTGTGACACAATTTTTTTCTACTATCCCGAAATTAGTTTCCTCCAAACATCCCTATGCAAACATTGCAAACAAGCAAATTTTGCTTCATTTACCTTCATAATTCCTCTCATACATGCTCTTCTATTTCTACTACCTACTTGGAAACTTTTGATCACGCAAAACACTTTCAATTGAGTAGTAACTCCAACTATACATCGGACGTCCACTGGCAAACGTATAGCTTCAAAATCATTCATATGATTTTTTTAACCAATCGTTCATTAGGCATTCGCTCAAAATGTCCGATGTTAAAAGTTAGTTATGAAAAACAAAATTATTATAGTATATAAGTATTATATTATTTTTATTTAAAATACTAAGTTTGCAAACAACTCGGCAAAATATATGTGTGTTTGAGTATTTTTTAATAAAAGATTATTTTACATAAACATAGTGAAATACCTACTTATTAACTAGTACCTTTATTTTTCATGGCTACTTTGTTACATTAATAAAGTAATAACGCCGCCGTATCCATTTACATATTTTTCTATTTTACTAAAAATCTATCAACTTTCAACATAGGACATGTTACGTAAACTAACACTATTTTCACTAAAAAAAGAAGATTTTAACGTTTTTTGATCTTCAAGTTTATAGTAATATTCTAGGCACACTTTTAAATATTTAAAATTTTTTTTGTGAAAAAATTAACCCAAAGTCACCTTAATGAGGCCCCGTTAACAAATTGAAAATATTAGATAGCATTCTTGAAATACGAACTCTAAAAAATGTAACAAATTTGAAACAGAAAAAAAAAAAAAATAATTAAAGTAAAATTTACATACAAATTCAATAATAATGTAAAAATGCAGGAAACTATTTGAAATAAGAAAGTTAGGGTGAACTTTTGATTAAACCTGAACTGGCATCTTATTGCCAATATTTTACTTCAACTGAGCATATCGGAATACTTCCTACATACCAAATTTTATGACCTATAGCCAGTGATGGCGCATCTAGAAATGGTTAAAACTCAATTTTGACCTCAAATTTGTACTCAGCGAGGTGAAATACCTTTATAGTTTTTTTTTTGGCGTGATTTAGTGAAAACATTAATTTAATGAAAATATTCACTTATAAGCTCGATTATCAAAATACATATGTGCTTAGGGGGGCCACTTAACCAACGAGTAAAAATGTGGGAGTATTTTTATAATTTTTTTAGCATATTTGGAGACGATTTAAGGGGTGAGAAAAGAAAAAAAAATTTTGACCCCTCTTAAGGGACACCCTAATATATATATATATATATATATATATATATATATATATATATATTTTCAAAACTATTTAATATTATCTTACGAAATTTAGTATTCAAATATTATCAGTTGAAGTAAAATAGATGCCACTTAGCCGATTTAACCGGAAGTCAGCTCTAACTTTCTTATTTTAAATGAAATACCCCATTTTTATATTTCATTATCGAATTTAGAAGTAAATTTTACATATGATATATTTAAAACAATTTACTATAATTCAACTGTTTTTGACGTATTTCAACTTTTTTTATTTTTATTAGAAATCGGTAACAAATTTAAGGGTTTATATTTCATGAATGTAATCGAATATTTTTAATTTATAAACGAGCTCTGTGCTACCTTATTATTAAAAAACTAATTTAAACTATTTAAAACTGTGCCTGGAATATTGATAATTTTTTTGCTGCAAATTTTGCATTTTAATTCTTTTATATTTGTTTTTTTTTTTTTTTCACAGAGCGTAAATTACTATTATTTTCACCGAATGTCATATTGCGTGATATGTCTGTTTCTGTTGAATTAAATTAAATTGTTTTTATTGTGTCATATGTAAAATTTAGTACACGAAATTTTTCTCGTAATTTGCACAAAATCTATAATGCTATGGAGTGTTAACTTTTACTTCAAGGTATAAATTCTTACAAATATAAATAAAAATAATGAAAAACAGTCCTAAAACGCACTTTTATTTAAATCTTTAGCTTTAAATTATAAGTTATATGTATTATAGAATCGGATTTATAAAGCACAAGTTTTTCTTTCATACATGCCACACTTCACGGATATTAATTAATTTAATTAATATTAATTATAGTATTCTATTCTATAACATATATTTTGTTCATTATTCTATTTTATCACTGAATTATTTTCCACTTTTTGATAAGTTTATGTTTTTTATTTAATTCTAATGTTATTAATTACTTTCAAAAATTGATTTAAAAAAAATAGTAAAAATACATTCCAGAAGTTCAAAGTTACTTGACCAGGATTCCAATTATTTTGGATCTCTAGTTTTCTGTACAAGCTATTAAGATGATATTTGCGAATTTTTAAGTTAATATTAAAACACTTAGATATCGGATGTATATACCTACATGCCCGCTTTTTTCTCTTCTATATATGCCGGGATGCGTACCGTCATGGTTATTTACGTTGTTTTAATTAAGATTGTTATATTTTATATAAATATTTCTACTTATATTTAATGGCGTCAAGCAGTGTAATCTATCGATACTTTTTATTACTTTGACTGCTTTAAAATTATTTAATATGAATACGTGCAAACGCCATTTTTGGTAAAAATAAATTATGATAATGAAATAGATGTTTTATTAAAATTGTTTTCAAATTTTGGTTTTCGTTACCAAAAAAAAAACCGGTAAAATTTTTTCGGTTAAAGGTACCGGTTTTTTAGAATTTTAAAATATCGGTTAAGGTTACGGTTAACGTTCGCAAAATATTTACAGAAATATTGGTTAATCGGTTTATTTGGTAAAATTTAAATTTTTTATTAGTAAATTAGATTAGATTGGCGGTACAGCAAGCAAAGTTCACTATACGATACATAAATATATGTTACAGTTATGTTTACGTTGTTAGATTTGGCTATCACAAATAATAAAAATATTGATAAAATACTGATACTATAACTTTTTTTTTCCAAAATAATATTAATGCGCCGATTAGGTAATCAAGGTGACAATGAGACTTACTATATGTATTCTCTGTTATACACGTACTTGTAAAAATAATTAAAAATAAATTCTATTGTATATCTTCATAAACTAGCAACACGTTTTATTTATTGTTAAAATGTTTATGTAATATTATAAAAATTTAAGGACTACATACCATACTAAACAACCGATAAAAATTTTTAAAATTTCAATTTGACATCAACTCTTTTTAGCACAACTTTCGTAAATTACTTTTTAAAAAAATTTAATATTATTTTCAAAGTCTATTAAAGATTTTTTTAAGAAAATTATATTTTGCATTTTGGTTACATTTACATTAAACAGTGGTGTAACTAAATGTGTCATAAATATTCAAGTGACACGAATGCTAGTGAATGAGGTGCGTATATGAATAAAGTAATTTTGAAATAAAAAAAAAAAGAATTATGAATCAACAAATTATCAAAACTTATATAAAATCAGCAATATATATATATCAATTATGAAAAAGGTAACTCTAAAAGAATAAGCTTTTAGAAAAATTTTGTGATTATTACTAAATTGTACCTAATACTAATGGGAAGGGGTCGCAAAAAGTTGCAAGGGCACCAAAAAACTAGTTACACCACCGAAGGCAGGTAAAAGTTATTTCAAAAATTTTAACATCCAGATGATATTTATTAATCATATACCTACTATTTTTTCATTTTAATTATTTATTTGTCACAAAATTAGTAAATGTAAATCTGTGTAAATTATTGATAATTTGAACAACAAAATCATAATATTATCTTCGACACAGTGATTCTTATAGAATTACAAATAGAAAATATCTTTTTACTTAAAATATATATTAAGTAATTTCAAATTAAAATTTAAGTTTAAAAAAAATTGTTACAAAGCTGGTAACTTCTAAAGTGCTCTTATTTTGAAATAACTAATACATTAAAAAATAATCTATAACAATAATAATGCACTACACTAAAACTTTATTGTTACACATAACAAATATATATATATATGTAGTAACTTGTTAAAAATTTGTTTTGTGGCATTTATATAGATTGATAGTTTTTACAGTTTTGTAAGATGAAATTATACTTTAGATATAAAGGCTCTTATAGTTAGTATGTTAGATAAGTGCTCCGTTACTTAACAATAATTTGAAAATTATTATAACACTCGTTATGACGCGATTTGTATATATTATGCAGAACGAAACAGTCGTATCGGAAGTAGATCTATACGATGGATCAATTGAAAATGCAACTTGGCAGACATTTGGTGCTGATTCACTGGCAGGTGAACGTATTCTAAGGGTAAGGAGGGAATGAAAATGAGTTTTACAAATCAAACAATCTTTACTATTACCGCCTAATTTTCAACAACAATCCGTAACAAGAACATTAGATATTTTTATTTATTATATTTAGTATTGTTTGTTATAATTTTAATGCATTTTGTAATTTTTATTTATGTAATATTTCAAAATGTAGTTTACGATCATAGACTATATATATGTGTATATACCACCTTTTTACTTTAACTGACCCAGCAATTTTGATTATAATGACTCAATACATTACTATTTTAAAATACAAAAACATCTTAATTTGAATACAATCATAAAATTTTGAAATTCGTTTCAACGCTTACGTTAAACTAAATAATATTTTGATTTGACTATAAATTTATCACTGATCGAAGTAATAACTTATTTATTTTTAACTTAAAACTATATGACTACATCTAAATTCAGTTAAATCCGGAGATTACCGCAAATAACCTGGAGACCGGAGATTCAGTTGAAAAACTTGAGACTCCGGATGAAAACCGGATATATATATATATATATATATATATATATATATATATATATATGTAGGGTTAATTTTTAATGCGTTCTTTTTTATTATTATTAGAATATAATAAACTGTCTTAACAAAATTATGTCAGTGCATAGTATGACTATAACTTGATATTTTAACGTGACATAATTTTTTAAATTAAATAAATAATTTTTCAAAATACAAAGAGATTTTTTTTTATAATTTATAATTGCTCGGAATGGATTTTTTTTAGACCAATTTAGGAAACACTATTTTGAATAGGAAGGAAATATTTGTGAAACTGGCGTCATCCCAGAAATCATCGTTTTAATACAATAATTGTAAAGTTTAAAATTTCATTACTAAATTTATTTAAAATCCAACTAAATTAATACATTATTAAATTCTTTTATTATCTTATTAATTTTCTTTACTTTAATATATATATATATATTAATTTTGACAAGGTTGCAGGAACCGTACAAAATATTATACCACTTTTTTTCAGTCAATATAATCTATATAATTATATATATATATATATATATATATATATATATATATATATATATATAATTGTTTAATTAACAAATACATCATTGACTATATAAATTAAATTAAAAAGAAACAGTAGAGCAAAATAAATTTACTTAAATAAATTGAGAGTAAGCCGCTGTTTACATTGCGCAACTAGTTGATCACGATTGAGTCTGTTTTGCAACTCAGCTGATTAGTAACTATAGTTGACGCTATGGCACTACACAAAACACAAGGAGCAACTAAAGTTGCCAATACTAGTGTCTCTTGCAATGCAGTAGAATTTTTATTGAATATATGTGAAAAAATAGAAAATGGTGAAATGATTGTCGACTTGACAAAAATAAAAAAGTGTTCTGTGGCTTTCTCGATTTAAGGAAAGCTTACGACAATGTTCTTCGGGAAATCTTTTAGGAGCAATTCAAGCTCTGTATGATGGAAGTGAAGCTGCTGTACGAGATGACGGTTGTTTAAGTGATTGGTTTCGTATAGATGTTGGCGTGAAACAGGGCTGTGTAATGTCTCCTTGGCTATTTAATTTATCTATATGGATGTTCTTCTTCGGAATGCTTTCTGTGGTAATGATGGTATACAAATAGGTGATTGTGTTGTACCTGCTTTAGCTTATGCTGATGACGTGGTTGTTTTGGCTGAATCTGAAGAACAACTGAGAAGGATTATTGAATCATGTTTTGAATGTTGATAAGTGCAAAGTTTTAGTTTTTGAGAAGGGTGACTTGATGACTGAATGTAATGTATATATTGATGGTGCATGTTTAGAGCAGGTAGATGAATTTGTGTATTTGAGTAGTTTGCTGTCTAGAGATGGCCGTTTTGATCGTGAAATTGAAAGGAGAGTAAATGCTGCTGTTGTAAGGTTTTGGGTGCTTTGGGAACTTTTGCTAGAAATGTAAATGTTTCCAAAGAAGCCCGTTTGAGTATATACAATGCAGTTTTGGTGCCTACGTTGATGTATGGTAGCGAATGTTGGGTTTGGTTGCAAAAGCATAAACGGAAAATGACTGCTGTGGAAATGAGATTTTTACGTGGGGTGTGTGGTGTAAATAGGAGAGATCGGGTACGAAATAGATTATTGTATGATGAGTGTTAGTCAGTTAAGATGGTTCGGACATGTTGAGCGAATGTTTAATGAACGTTTGGTTAAAAAGATTTATTTGAATGATTTTGATGGTATACGTTTGCGTGGACGTCCGATGAGTTGTTGGAGTGGTATGATTGAGAGTGTTTTGCGTGGGCAAAACTTTCCAAGTAGTAGGAATAAAAGAGCATGTATGAGAGGAAATCTGAATGTGGATGAAGCGAAAGTTGCTTGTTTGGATAGGAATGTTTGGAGGCGACTGATTTCGGAATGATGAAAAGAGTTTGTGCCACACTCTTTTGGGTACATGGCGTGTTTGTGTATGTATGTATGTATATTTAAAACTATATATTTTATCACTTAATTTAAAATACAGTAATACTAGCAAATATACGATAGAAATACGATAAAAAAATATTTTACCAACTATTAACATAATTTTATTAATAATTTTTAAATTTGATATATATTTCTATATATTACTGCAAATTTGTATTACAACTATAAAAAAAAGCAGAAAATGGCGTGATTGGCGACTAGCACGTCGGGCTGCGAGCGATTTTTTTTATTGGTAACCGTCAAGGTTAGGAGGGTAAAAATTATTACCTCTAAAATTTCTCGAAAATTATCTATCCTAGAACAAAAGTGTAAATGTACGAATACCTTCTTTTTTTAAGAGCTATCCACCAATGATATTAGTTTTTTTCAATATGATATGTAAAGTTACTTTTTTGCATCCCTGACATATATATTTTACTCTATATTTAATTGTTATGTAATTTTTCCAAAATTTTGTTTTATATTTTATTTTTATTTTTTAAATTATTTATTGTTTTAAGGGGTTATCTACCCCTTATATATACACTCGTATGTACTCATATGAAAGTTTGATTATTTATAACTCGTTAATATTAAAGGATAGAACAAGGTATTAGTATTTTTTAATTTTTGTTTTACCTAAGAAATTCTGTAAAATATTTAAAACAATTATTTACGAATTTTAATTTATTTCATAAATTGATGAGATTGATTATATCGGATTTAAGTCGATTTAAGTGAAGACATTGAAATATTTCGAAAAATAAGCATCGTATCAAAAAAATTTCAGATAGAAAGTAAATATTTTTGAAATCTTAAATGGGGGAATCCCCATTTATTTAAAAACATTTATAAATTATTAATAAGTACCTATATGAGGAACATTATATAATTAGATTTAAATTACTGTGTTGAAATATACCAAAATTAAATTATATAATCATTATAATCCGAAAATAAAAGATTTCAATATGAAAAAATTAACAAAAATAATTTTAACAAAATAAAAACCTGAAGCTTAATTTTATTAAAAATTATCTAATTTAATAAAATATGTAATGATATTTTTAAATTTTAATTATATGTATTTTTTATGAAATATTTTATAATTGATAACTCTCTGCCCATATAAATACAATATTATATATTTTTATTTAGAAATACATATAATATGTAGTATTATTATTAGTAATAAAAATGTTATTTATTCATTCTGGAAATTTTAAAATTATGCGCTTAAATATATAATTTTTGAAATGGGCATGCGTATCATTACTGTGCGCATTTTTCAATTTTCCTTATTTCTAATACTACTATATCTGTGGTAGCGCTCCATTTAACAATGTGTGTGCATCTGCTCAGAGACAATCAGTTGACAACTCGAGTTACCCCGTGTATGTGTAGCGGCTAAGTTGAGTTGCTAATAAGAAATAATAAAATAGACTAAAACAGAGTAATTATTAAATGTGATATAGAACATTGTTTAATTAAAATTTTTAGAATTGACTTTGTACAATTGTATATTATAAACGTACTTGTCAAAATCAAACATTCTTGTAATATTTTATATTTGTCAAAAATTAAACTAATAAAAATTACAAATTCTTGCAAAAGCTCTAGCAGCTGATTTTTCGTATACTTAATTATTGTTTATCATATTCTATGATCATGGAATTTTTTAATCTTGTGTTCTTTTTACTAAAATTTATTATATCTAAAATATCATTTGTATCTATTTGCGTCTGAATATTTGGGTATCATGATGCTTTTAAATGAAATTGTAAATAACTCAAACTCAAAGTGCTGACATTAATTATTCTCGTTGCATTAAAACCATTTTCGTAATATAACCCCCCTTTCTACGTGTATTATATTTAGCATGAAAACAAAAGATATGGTAACATAAAGAAATATATATATATATATATATATATATATATATATATATATATATATATATATATGTTTATATTTTCAAGTTTGTTAATTTGTTATTATTTTATATAAATATGTTACACGTGTCATTCATCCATCATTAGGTTATCATCAGGGTTTTTAAGTTTTCAATTTGTTAAATGCACGTTTTTTAATTTTTTAATTGTTGTTCATGGCATGTTTACAATTTTTTGATTGTTGCACTGTCATTTATTTTTGTTAACTAATCTAAAATAATTTGCTCCGAAATTTTTTTTTTTTTACTTTTCATACAAATAATATCAGAGCATTCGTTTGTATGTAAATGAAAAAAGTAAATTAATTTTGATTGTTTGTTAAAGTGTTTTTTTTAAATATCTTAGGTTCTTGCATATGACAAGGATGCTGGTAGTAATGCTGAGATCACGTATAGTATTAAAACTGGACGAAAAGCTAAATTTCGTATACATAATACTACAGGTGTTATATATGCACAAAAAGGATTTGAACTTGGTCAAGAATTTGAATTATATGTAAGTTAATTTATATTTATAAATCATTTTCTATTTGTTTTTTAACCTCATTACATTAGTAATGTAGAGAATTTTTTTGTTTGATATTTGCATTAAATATTTGTAAACAGTTCTTTTACATATAGAATATTTGACAGATTCGTGCGACAGATGGCGGTAGTCCTCCTAGATCAAATATCTGTAGAGTATCTATCGAAGTGGTACTCGTACCTAGCCAGTCACCACATATACCACAAGTGAAACCTCTATTACCAGTTAAAGTAACTGAAAGTGACCGGGTTGGTTTCCTAGTTGCTTTAGTTCAAGCCTGGGATGGAGACAATGACACATTGTGGTACGATATAATTGGTAAGCAAAAAATAGGTAAATTTGGAAACATTCTTTTTAATTGTATTTTTAAATAGATGGCGATTCGAAAGACGAATTTTATATTGGCAGAGATAACGGAAATATTTTATTAGCGAAGCAATTAGATTGGGAACTTCAAAACGAATATGTTCTTAATATCAGCATTACAGACGGCGTGCATATAATTTATACTACGGTAATTAAAGAAAATTATAAAAATAATTTTATGGTATTAAATTTTGTTTATTTTCTAGTTGAACGTCACCGTTATTGATATCAATGATCATAGACCTGAATTTAGTCAAGCGTTATATCATATTGAAATATCTGAAATTGTAGCTGTAGGAACAGAGATTCTAAAACTGAAAGCAACTGACCGAGATTCGGAAGGAAAATTAATTTATAATCTATACGCAGCACAACATAAACAAAGTTTGAGTACTTTTAAATTAGATTCTATTAGTGGTGTGATGACATTAGCTGCAAATCTCGATAGGTAAAATATATCTACTGATTAATTAAATGGTTTTAAGCAAAACTTTATTTTGATATGTTAAACTATTTTATTTTATTTGTATGTTCGCCAGGTTGATATAGGGCAATAACATGGAATATTGATAATATGCAGAATACTTCTTTCTGAAGTAAAATTCGGAGAAATACTTAAAATACTTTTCGATAGGGAATAAAAAGTTCTATAATTTGGTTTTAGTTTTAATTTGCCAGCATGTGCCGTTTGGGCGCTAGAATTTTTTTTAAAATGTTAGTTAAAGTTAGAGTTAGAAAAAAAGTTACTATTATGTAGCTAATTTTTTTTCTCTATTTTACTGAATTTTTTCAGATTTTTTTGAGCAAATTTTGAAAAAAGTTATATTTTGAAAATATTCAAAATATAACGAATTAATAATTATTTCTTATATTGTCAATTTTTATGTTAATCTCACGTGTCAACTTACTAAACGAACACTCTATTCTATATAAGTATATATATATATATTATATATATATATATATATATATATATATATATATATAAATGCAATGTAACGTATGCAATCTACAAATATGTTTTGTATTTTTTAATGCAACACAATCTCATGACTACTCTCTTTATCTTTCTTAAATCAATCTTGGAATCATTACAAGCAGCTACGTTACGTATCTACGTTAATATATCATTAACCAAATTTAATTTAAAAATTGCTCTTAATTTCCATAATTTTAGAGAAACTGTTTCGTCTCATTTATTAACTGTAATGGTTCGTGATGGTGGTACGCCTGCTCAACGAAATTACGCTAGAGTTCTAGTTACTGTACATGATCATAATGACCATACACCACAATTTTCTGAACAAATTCTTGAAGGAAAAGTTTATGAAAATGCTGCTGTTGGAAGTGTAGTTTTAACAGCACTTGCTATCGATCGTGATAAAGGAGAAAATGCCAGAACTACATATTCCATCACTTCCGGTAGGTGTTATTAAAAACTATTAAAAAGAACTATATTATTCTATGTTGAGGTATGCTAGTGGAGTAACACAGCAGTAAAGCAGGTTGTATCTGTTTATAATGTTTAGCTGTATTTACGAGTATTATAGGTTATAAGTTAGTTGTCAAATCAAAATCCGTTTTTCTTTTTTGTATCAATATAAAAGTTCTTTTAATAAATAAAAGCTTAAGTTCAAAATTCTATAGTTTATTAATTTTCTTTTTTGTAGGAAATATCGGAAATGTATTCACAATAGATCCTAGAATGGGAACAATTCAAGTTTCTCGAGAGCTTGATTTAGCTTCATCACCCGAATACACTTTATATGTTCGTGCTACAGATCATGGAAATCCGCCATTATCTTCAACTGTTCCTGCACATATTATGGTCACAATGTCTGATAATGCGGAACCAAAATTTACACCACATAAAGATCTATCAGCCGAAGTATAATTTCGTATTCTTAATCTACATCAGTTATTTATTGATGATATTGTATTTTAGATTTTTGAGGACCGTCCAATAGGTAGTTATGTCAGTCATTTAGAAGTTCGTAGTACATCTTCAGTTCAATTTGAAATTACAAATGGCAATATTGACGATGCATTCTTAATTAGTCCAAGTACTGGTGTGATTGTGACTCAACGACTACTAGATTATGAAACTACCAAATTTTATAATTTAACTGTAACTGCTACAAACATGGTATTTGTTATAATATATTTTACATAAAAACATTTGTGTATTATTTTCTAATTATTATTTTTCATTCCAGGCTAGTACTTCGGCGACAACCAATGTAATAATTCATATTTTAGATAGAAATGATAATCCTCCGAAATTCCTTCAATTTTATTACGAAGGAAATGTATCGGAAGCCGCTTCAGTTAATTCATTGATTCTAGCAAATACAAGTGATCCTTTAGTTATAAAAGTGAAGAAAATATAATATATTTAATAAACTTAAATGTATTTGTATGTACTAACTAAATTGATTTGCAGGCTTTTGATGCGGATTCTGAACTAAATGCCTTGTTAAATTTCGAAATTATTGAAGCATTACCCAAAAAATATTTTCATATTGATTCCAGTACTGGAGCAATTCGAACGATACGACTTTTAGATCACGAAATGTATGATAGATTTATATTTCATGTAAAAGTAAGTAATCATAATTACTGTATAACAACATATTTACTGCGTATGCTTTTTGACATTTACGTCACCGGATTTACAGCTTGCGGGGCCCCCAAGCACGAGGTAGCGATGGGGCCCCTATCTCTACTTTAAAAAAATGTATCAAGCAAAAAAAGGTCTTTCATAGTTTACTATCATGATTATGCAAAAAAAAAAGGTTGACCGGGGGCCCCCTTGGGTTGGGGGCCACAAGCACGTGCTTGTTCCGCTTACACGTAAATCCGGCCCTGCACCTAGGTACCTACTGAAGTTATATTTATGTAAAATCAACGTCACTAAACTCCCATTCACTGTTTCGTTAATATTCCAACAACTCAGCTTCAGTTAATTGTTTGTTAATATTTTTCTTTTTCAAGTTAGAAGGCCCTGCCTGCATTCGATTGTTTTTCAGTTATACATATTTAGAAATATGTAACACCGAAACACAGTACAAGAAACTATACCTATACGCTATGCGTCAAAAGATAACTTAAGGCATTGTCCACATGCTGTTATAAACATATTAACACAGCTGCGAATCTAGACAATATATTATAAGTATATTAAGTATATAAGTATATAAGTAGCAATCAGCAGCAAAGTGATAGATAAACAATTTTTAATTCTTATATTTATTATGCTTATGTACTCTGTCTGGTACTAGAAATTTAATAAATAGATTTAAAAGTCAGTATTCAAAAAAAAAATTGTTTTGTTTCTGTTGTATTCAAGCTACACAACAATTTAAATATCTATGGCTGGTACTACAAACTTGGTTTTTGGTTGATTTACTTCATTTGTTTAGTCTTATTTTTACTGTTTCTTAATTTTAAAATCGGTGGCATTAGTTAAATCGATTTTGAAACCAAACTTGTACTAGCATCCTATAACTTTGATAACAGTTTTGGCTGATCTGATCTTGTGTTAAATCGCCTTCAGTTACCTTGTCTATGAGTACCAGTTTTACGTTTGACAAATATTTTCTTTATGCATTGGCATCTAACATCATACAATTTACTATTTTATGCATGAAACTTGTGTTTTACATATATAATATACATATTATAAAATATGATTTTTCTAACTTTATTTATTTATTTTATTTTATTTATTATATTATAGCTAACCGATCGCGGTAAACCACGACTCTCTTCTGAATCAACTGCGAAAATCGAAATTTTTGTCAACGATGTAAACGACTGCAGTCCACGTTTTACTTATCAAGTTTACAATATTACCCTTTTGCTTCCTACTTATAAAAATGTTGCTGTTATCCAACTGAACGCTACTGATCCAGACAGTGAATCTTTAACAAATTTGCGTTATGACATAATAGAAGGCAATAAACATGAAGTCTTTGCCATTGACTCCAATACAGGAATCATAACAGTTTTGGATCCTGAAGATATGAAATCAGTGCATCGGTTACAAGTTCGTGTATCAGACGGAAAATTCTCGAATATTGCTAAAGTCAATGTGAAAGTTGAACAAAGCGAACACTCAGGATTAATGTTTCAGAAGAATTTATACGAAGCTTCTGTTACGGAAAATTCTACTAAAATTTTATCTGTTTGTGTTGTTAATGTGCTCGGTAGTGCATTGAATGAACATGTTGAATTTACAATTTTGAATCCGACTAATATGTTTGAAATTGGATTGACTTCGGGTGCTATTAGAACCACCGGTAAAAGGTTTGATCGTGAAGCAGTTGATAATTATGAATTAATTGTTGAAGCTAGAAGCCATATGCCTGCTAGAGAAAAACCAAGAGTAGCACATGTTATAGTAAAAGTGATTGTTTTCGATATAAATGATAATTGTCCGATGTTTGTAAATTTACCATATTACGCGGTGGTGTCAGTTGATGATCCTAAAGGTTCAGTTATTACTAAAGTCCATGCAGTCGATATGGATCAAGGTGAAAACGGCGAAGTAAGTATTTTATATAATTTACATACATACATACACACATTTACAACATGTACCCATAAAGATGTGGCATAAACTTATCTCATACTTATATCTCATTTTCCGTACTACTTGGAAACATTTGTTCCCGAAAAATAAAAAGTTTAACGTTATCACTTTCTTTTTTTTATCATTCATTTACAAAACATTGTTCAAGATGGCCAAGACATCTTAACTGCCTTACAATTATTTACAGACAAAAATTAATTTCTGTTATTTCTCATTATTTAATAATTAGGTACCAATTAGACGCATTAGGTCACTGAGGCAAAAATATCGACACAAAAATATTTCAAAACATTTATTTAAACGTTTTGTTAATACAGTAATATAAAAATTAATTATTATTATTTTATGGTTTTTTTATGCTTCAGTGGTTTAAATTTTTTGTGTATTCAACTTTTTGGGAAAACATTTTTTTAATTTTGTTTTGGTCACTCTATATATCAAAATTTGATAAAAAAAAAAAAACTTATAATTATAATTATGTGGAATGGTTATTTTAACAATATTTCTTTGTTTCGCAATGAAACTGAATTATTTAATAAAATAATGTTTAATTTAGTTTTTAAAACGATATTGAAATTAATATGAAATAATTGTGTGTGAAACAGGTACGTTATGAATTAATTAAAGGACATGGTGAATTGTTCAAAGTTTGTCGTAAAACCGGCGATATTGAATTAAAACAAAGTTTAGAAGGACATAATAGAGAATACGAATTACTCATAGCCGCTTATGATGGAGGTGAGAGTCCACAGAGTATGTATTTCTAGCTTTTATTTATAATTTCATATTTTAGCAAATTTTTTTTTACTTTCAATCATTCACTTTTAATTTATAATTTTATTATTTCTATACTTTTGTTTTTCGCTATTTTAATTATGCATACACTATAAGAAATTAAATTGAAAATTTTGTAATCTGCAAGAAATATACTTTTATTGCAAATTAAATTGTAATATTAATAACAATATACTTATGCAATTTTGAAATGGAAAATAAGACATGTTTATATGCTGAATAGCCATATAACTGTAATAATATATAAAGAATTCCAAATTATAAAGATATGCAATAAAAATTATTTTTTGAAATGAACTAATTTTATTTATATTTAATGCATTTAAGGCCAGTTACATAAAAGTTGTTAACATAATCAATGATTAATTATATAATTAAATTAACAATTGTCTTTGATTGATTGATTGATCAGTTGAATAGTTAATTATGTTGTTAACTGACAATGGCTGGTATTACCAGCTCGGTTTTTGGATGTTTTAGTTTATTTGTTTAGTTCTGCTCTTATAGCAGTTGCATTGTTTGAAAACCTGTATTAGTTAAAACCAATTTTAACATCGTTTTGTGTAACCGTCCCATAGAGTGAATATTTAATGATACACTGTATTAAAATAAAGGAATAATCATTTGTTTGTTTTTTTTTGTTTTTTTATTGAAAAAAGGGATAACACCATGCCGTACAGATGTGACCGTGCACGTTAAAGTAATCGATCGTTCAATGCCCGTATTTAAAAAGCAATTTTATTCGGAAACAGTGCCTGAAAGCGTTGAATTACATTCACCGCTAGCACTATCTGTTGAAGCTGAGAGTCCACTTGCCAGAAAACTTATTTACAGTATTGTAAAAGGCAATGAATTAGAAGAGTTTGCGTTGGACTTTAATACAGGTAACAATTTTGCAGTTACTTTTCTAACAACAATATTATACTGAATATTATTAGATATTCAAACAATTTCTATTTCATAAAGTTTAACGAAATTAATTTTTGGTTGTAGTTTGGCATTGTTAACAGATTGAATTTAAAATATTAAGTTAATTTACATAACTACATACTTTTGAATTAAAATATTTTTTGCTAATGTTTTAATAATAGATACATAACGTAATTTAATTCTTTTATTGAATTTAATTTGTAATATATCGGGTGTCTCACGTTGTATTTGTAGATTTATTTTTCTCTTTGTTTATTAGATTATATGTTGAAATTTTCTATAAATTTTCCAGGTATAAGTTCTGATTAATTAGCATAGAAAAATATCACTTCTTATCAAAACGGAAGTAATATTAACTTTCCTTATTTAAATAAAAGAAGATATATTAAATATTTTGATACTAAATATAGTTCGCCATTTAACTATTCCAAAAAGTGAAATAAATTAAATTTAAATTATTGATAACACTTTTATTTTACTTGTATTTTGTTTTATTTCTACAGATGTAGTTCTGTCATCATCTATAAAGATAAATTTTTTAAAATGTTTCATGCAGTGGCAGCGTTAGACTTTGACATTGGGTGGATGGATAGGATAGCAGGCCCAATTTTTTTAAGATCTTTTTATATTTTTAAAATACTATTAGATACCTAACAATACATATATGTACTTATACTTTTTGACATTCTCGTTCTTAAATAATTTTTAATTCTTTTAAAAGAAGATACTGGTATAATACACACATTTTTAGCAAGTACCATCACAATCACCATACATTGCTGGTTACAAGAAATTTAAAAAATTTATATGTTTATATCCAGTCTGTCAAAATTTGCATAAATTAATAATACAAAATTGAAACAAAAATTTCAAAAATCTTGAATATCACCCAAAATTTAATCCATAATTTAAAATTCTCTCAAAAAATACCCCAGTCTGGGGCCAAATTATATTTCGAAGAGCTATGGCCCCCGAACCGCCCGCCAGGTTCGCTAATATAGATAAACTACAAAACTATTTAATTTATTTTATTTTTTTTTAATTAAATTCAAAATTAACATGATTAAATTAATAATTATAAATTCCCAAAAATGTATTTAAAATAAAAATATTAATGTCATTTCCGGTTAAACGAAAAGTGATATTTTGTATTTGGAATTATTGATGAATGAATTTGTATGACTAGTACGTACATCCATTAAAATAATTTTAAACAAAGTGAAAAATAGGAATGAACATACTTCGTGATGTCGATATAATTAGCTATTTATAAAATTTGCTTAATATCATTTTCAGTTGTTAAAATTAATAAATATAATTAGTATTTAATTATTTTTTATTGCTGTAAAATACATTTTAATTGAAAGTAATACAGTGTAAATGTCTGTTGGTTTGAGTATTTTAAAATAACATAATTTATATCGTTATTTATCTACTTGTTCGAGATACCTATTTATATTAATATTAACTACTAAAATAAATATAAATAACCATAGTTTTAACAACTGAATAACAGTATATATCAAAGGCATTTAAATAATAATAATAATAATATAACACAATTATTGTTTTTCAAAATATATATTTGCCTTATTATAATAATAATTACTATAGTATTTAGTTTAGAAAAACTAATAAAAATGGTTTTGGTTTCACTAAATTAGAATACAAATACAATTTGAAATGAAATTAACTCCCAGTATATTTTTAATTGCAAAATTTTAGTAGTTATTAAATTCTGCTAAAAGTTTACCTCATTCTATTTATCTTATCCAAATGGAGTTTTTTCTCACTAAATGAACTATTTTCCATCTTTCCACAGCTCCCGACAGTAAAAATGGTCCTTGTGAGTATATTATAATTAATTATAATTATTTATCATTTTACAGTTGTTTTCATAAAGCATTTTGTCATCAAGCACTATCGAAATTGCTTAGCACGTTCTAATATGTCTTGTATATTAATTGCACATTTCAATCAATTTCTTTATTAAGAGTGTTTCAAGTTAGACTAATAAATACATAAAATATGTTTCTTTTTTTTGTAATTTTTCAGAGTGTTTTTCTTTATTTACTCCGTTATTATTAGAAATAGTGAAAAATAGTATAAACAAAAGTTCTTTACTTCTTTAAGATCTACAGTGTAAAAATATTTTTTTATATTACACAAGATATTCCTTATAAACCGGTAGCATTCAAATTCATATTTTTAAATATATGTTATATAAGTATAAATTTTTACCTCATTTTATTTGTCTTTTATGTTATACATATGTATATAGCATACAGTGATGAATATTTTTTTCAATTTAAATGTAATATTGTCACTTTTCTATAATTTATAGTTTATAAATCGTAGAAACCATATTTATTTAAATTAAAAAATAATATTTGATTATTAATATTATAATAGTAGGTACGTCGGTATGTCGGTCAAAAATAGTAATAATACCTAAGTCGATTTTACATTTACGAATTCTCGTATCGTATACTTATAAACGAGTACTACTTGCATACACTTTTATAAAAAAATATTTTAAAAAAATTATTATTTCTTATTTATGAGATGATGTCAATGTGGAATATATATATATACATATTTTGTATTATGTTCTTAGGCCCAGGGGGAGGGGCAATGGCCCCCATGCCCCTCGCCCCTGTAGATTCGCCCTTGATTGATGATCATTTGAATTGATGATTTACCATATTTGAGGTCATAAATTCTGCGTAGTTGTGAAACTTCTCTAAAACATTTAAAACTATTTTGTCCTCGTTGTAATCATCAAATAAAAATTATCTTGCATTTATAATAATTACTGGAATATTATTCTTGCATATGTAATATTACATTCTGCTTTCGGTTTAACTCCGTTAACTATATGTGATTACATCACTAAAAGTAACTTCAACTTCACGCTAACTCCAAATTAATAACCGAACGCACCATATGTGTACATTAAAGAATGTTCACTATAACTAGATTTTTTTTTATTTCTATTTCTTTAATTTGAAGGAATAGAGTGTCGGTTAAATTAGACAAGAAATTCCAAATTATATCAAAATTAAATTATTAAAATTTAAATGATATACTTATATAAATTGCATACAACTTTCTTTGGTGCATTCGTCATAGCTTTTCTGTGTGCATGTGCAGTAACTGTACTGTGTAGTGTAATATTTTTAACGAATAGGTCTCTGCGTAGGTGTGTTTTTATTTTGACAGTTATGCGTATATCGTTATCGTTGCAAGAAAATTATTAATATTCAGATTTATATTTTTATACGATTCAAGTTCAGAGGAAGAAGTAGAAAGTATAATATTAAGTCAAAATTTTTGCCTGCAACGACAATAAATCATTTGCACAAAGATAGATTAAATAAATACCACGATTATTAGTAAGGCAACACAATGTGGGGGGGGGGTCATCCATTAAAAATTAAAATTAATATTTTTTAATGTAAATCGAAACTATATGCTATGTAAAACGATACATATTTTTTTTAAATGATTATATATGATATCAATAATTCATAAATTAAAGTTAAAAAGTAAACACATTCAAATAGCAATTATAAAACATAACCGCGAATGATTATAATTGGCTGGAGATAGGGTAGGCGCAGCTGAGGGCTGAAAAATACTGAAAATAATCCCAACCAAATTTATAAACGTCAGAATGACATTTCTAAACGTATTGAAGTTTGATACATTTTAAACTTTTCATACTACCATTTCTTACTATATTAATCAATTCCTATATCTATATTTAGTTTGATAGTCGTAACTTAATCCAGGGAAGACCTGATTTAACCTTAAGTGTAAGTTTGGACGTGTGTCGTTACAATATGTTGCGAAAAAGAACAACTATAAATTTTAGCAATTTTAATAATTTTTTCTCTATATTTGCTCGCATTATTCAAAAATATACGGGTCTCTTATTTTTAACTCTAGTTTAATTTATATATATATATATATATATATATATATATATATATATATATATATTATATATACCGAGTGGTCTTTCGTTAAGTTCGTATGGGCGTTTAACATGCAATGCAGAAATACTTAGAATACTTTTTGTTAGACAATAAAAAGTTCTATAATTTGGTTTTAGTTTTAATTTGCTAGCATGTGCCGTTTGGGCGCTAGAATTTTTTTTTGATTTTTTTGGTTTTTATTTTTTTCTCAATAACTATGAGGTGTAGGAAAATATGCATCATATGAAAAAATGCGGAATAATGAGCACTATAATTTAATAAATAAACCATTATTCTAGAATGGGATATAATATTATATAATTTCGGGTATTTGATCAGAGTAACAAGATCGATTTATACGATAAAAAACAAAAAACGGGTATTAGTCTGTGACAAAAGCAAATTATTATGGTAATATGGTGTTGTCAGTTTTGTTCGCGAATAATTTTCACAATAAAATGTTATTGCGTTTAATAATATTACGTTAAAACTGATTTGGTGTTTGTTATCAAATGTGTTGTTGACTTGTGTTGATTATACCGTAAAAATTCATCTTTAAAAAATCTATTGTGTGATTCTCGTATTGTTATAATTTCATTTTCGTGGAACAGTAAATGTGTAAATATAAAACATTTATAATCTTATCGTGGTGAATTCGTATTTTATGGGTTAAAATAATTCATCGAGAATGGACGACAATCGCGGATTGCGGATTCCAAAAATTAAACACAAACCTAATACGTCTTTATTAGATAAAAGTGAATTTGCTTTGCAAACTAAACAGTCGTCTGGAATTGGTATTGGCAAGAGAAAAACTACATCGAATATCACTTCTATGCTCTTAAATAGAGAGCGAGGCGTATTTACCTACGAAAGCTTCTCAAATCGAGATCGTTGCAAACTAAGCAATAGATTTCTTCCAAATGAAATGAACGTTTTGGCACGTTACGGTGGCAAAGCATTTTGTGGTGTTTATTCGCCGAATGGTGATTATTTTATAAGCGGTTGTGAAAATCGACAAATACGAGTATATAAAACGGAGAAATGCAGTTTTCAGTTATTTAATGCAATACAGGCAAGAGATGTTGGATGTAGTGTCTATGATATAGCATTTAGTCCTGATAGCAGTCATTTTGTCTATTCCAGTTGGTTATCATTATTACATCTTCGTTCATTAACCGGTGACTTAGATAATGAAGAAACATTATCGTTGTCACCGAATGATAGAATATTTTGCATAGTTTCTGTCGTGTTTTCATCGGATGGCAAAGACATTTTAGGAGGTGCAACTGATGGATGTTTTTATGTTTATGATCGAGAATGCAATCAACAATCGTTAAGAATAAACGCTCATGAATATGACGTGAACACAGTGGCATTTGCCGATGCAACATCACAAATTCTGTACAGTGGTGGGGACGATGGCCTCGCAAAAGTCTGGGATCGTCGCACCCTATCCGAAGCGAATCCAAAACCGGTAGGACATTTGGCCGGTCATATGGATGGGATTACGTTTATCGATAGTCGAGGCGATGGTAGACATTTAATATCGAATAGCATGGATCAGAGCATCAAGTTGTGGGATGTGAGAGTATTTTCCGGTAGTGAAGGACAGGAAAATACGCGGAAAGCTGTACAGGATCAGACTTGGGATTATCGATGGGAAGAAGTGCCCAGAAGATTCTATAATTCAAAACAGAAGCTGAAAGGCGATACAAGTATAATGACTTATCGTGGACATTCAGTCTTAAAAACATTAATTCGCTGTCGTTTCTCACCGGCTGTTACAACTGGACAACGTTACATTTATACGGGCTGTGGTGCTGGACGTGTCATTATATATGATACTTTAACCGGCGAAATTAAAAGAGACTTAACGGGACATAGTTCGTGTGTCAGAGATGTATCATGGCATCCTTATAAACAAGAATTTGTCAGCTCGTCGTGGGACGGTATAGTCGGTCACTGGACTTATTCGGGCAAGGAATCTCTCGATTCGGACGAAGACGAAACGGACGATTCGGTTTTTTGCGGCGAGAACCGTTTACGTCCGAAGATACTAAGGCGTAGTCGGCGTATTGCACAGAAGCGTGAGCAACAATTGCGTCAGCAACAGCAGCAGCAGCAGCAAAACTGCGAAAATCGCTGAGTCAGCGCTGTCCATGCGTTGTTATGCTGCAGCAGTGAGAGTTTTCATTGAGAGAGAGAGATGTGATGTGTGTGTGAAAACGTTTGTGTTAGAAGGATTAACAAACAGGTTTTTGAACTATTTTTGTTGAAAATCAGATTTAAATATTATTTATGTGTTTTTCTTCTCTCTCTGTTAGACTGATGGATTATAAAAAATATGAGATTAAATATTTAACTGCTCGAAGTTACTATATTTTATATGACAAAATTTTGCTACATTAATTTTGCTAAAAATATAATTTTCGGAAAAATTATTACTGAAAATATATTCTTTAATTCTTATAACGCAAAAATAGAAATTAGAAATGTACATTAAATATATTGAAAAAAAAAAAAAAACAACAAATATGATTATAACTGGTTAGATCGGAATTATATATAATAATATTTAACTTTTAACACATTTTTCATCACTAATTTTTCATTAAAATATCACATGAAATATTAAAAAGTTCTATTTTTGTGTTTTTTCTTCTGATTATCATTTTTCCAAAAATTTAAATATTAATAAAAAAAAATATGAAAATCTAACAAAAAAATTTTAACGATTATTTTGTTTCCTGTATTATGTATTTTTAGTTGATAAAAAATAAATATTTATAAAAATGCATTATTTAAGCGCTCATTTATTATTTTATTATCGAAAGTTATTTTTATTTATCAATTTGCTAATAAGAAACTATTAGCTACCTGGATACATTTATTAAAAATATTTTTTCAATATTTTAAATTTTAGTTTATTAAAAAAAAAATGTAAAGTAATTGTATATTAAATATTTTATTTTATAATATAATAATAATATTAATAATTACAATAAAATATGTAAAAAAAAATAAAAAACAGGTCTGTGTGTAAATGCTCTTGGGGCGATGTCCTGTTGTTCAGTTTAACTGTATGTTCTCTAATGGTACGCAATTGGCCGTCAAATATGTCTGCAAATTCACTAATTAATGAGTTGATATTTTTCTATTTCTTTTTCGTCGTATATAATTTTTATAAATTACAATTTGCTATGGTGAGCAAGTTTTTAAATAACCCTAAAACGTTAAATCCAACTGCATAAAGTGTCAACCACATAAATGATAGGAATGACGTAGAAAAAAAAAACGTCAAATAAGGTAATTACTAAATTAATACATTCTATATCATTCCACAATGACTGTGAGTTGTTCTATTAGACGTATGGAGCCTGTATACTAAAATCTAATTATGTTGCCCACAAAAAATTCGTGGCAATATTATTCATTCGTCATACAAATGTCTATTTAGTGATATACATTTTGCAGAGCTTTTACAAAATAATATTTTGAGAACTCGTTAAAAGGATTTATCATTTAAATTTTAAAATAATTGAAGGATTTTGTCTAATTTAACCAACTTTATTATCTGTATATTAAACAAGATTAAAAGTATATAGGTAAACCCATATATAGACTACTTTGATATTATCACATAAATCGGTTAAATAAAGTGGTCATAATAAATTTTTAAAAATTTTAGTAATTTTTTTCTCAGAAAGTTGGCAACACTGTACTTTTTTGAAATTATCTAATTTATATGGATACCAGAAGAATCTTTTGTGAAAATTTTAACAAAATCGATTAAACAACATGGCCGTAATACATTTTTAAAAATTTTAGTAATTTTTTCTCAGAAAGTTGGCAACACTGTATTTTGTTGAAATTATCTAATTTATATGGATACCAGAAGAATCTTTTGTGAAAATTTGAACAAAATCGGTTGAACAACATGGCCGTAACAAATTTTTAAAAATTTTAGTAATTTTTTTCTCAGAAAGTTGGCAACACTGTTCTTTGTTGAAATTATCTAATTTATATGGATACCAGAAGAATCTTTTGTGAAAATTTGAACAAAATCGGTTAAACAACATGGCCGTAATAAATTTTTAAAAACTTTGGTAATTTTTTTCTCGGAAAGTTGGCAACACTGTATTATATTAAAATTACGTAATGTATGTGGGTACTAGGGGAATCTTTCCTGAAAATTTGATCAAAATCGGATAAATAATGTAGCCACAATGAATTTTTAAAAACTTTAGTAATTTTTTTCTCGGAAAGTTGGCATCACTGGAAAAAACCAAAACCACATGACCATCTTGGGCACCAGACAAATTTATCCTGAAAATTTCATTAAAATCGGTTGAACCGTCTAGGAGGAGTTGCGATCACAAAATTTGGTCTGACGACCGAGCGAGTGAGCGAGCGAGCGAGCGAGCGAGCGAGCTGACTCCGCACATCCATACACCCACATAAACTAAGTTCAGATTCGTCATCTACAGGCTATATGAAGGATTTCTATACAATTTTTTTTTTTTTTTGAAAATGTTACAGACACCGTACCAAACGCTTTACTACTTTTCCTTGCAGTCAAAGTAGTAAAAAGAAGCAATAGTAACCTGGTTACAATGAATTTTTGTTTTTTAATCAAAGCATGTTTCATTACTTACATAAAAATAAAATTTAATTTTTATTTTTATATGAGGCATTTGGCATGTATATGTAATCAACGAAATGTTAGGGTCGAATGTAATTTTTTTTTTAAATATATAAAATAGTTTTTAAGTAAGTTTATGTCAGTAAAAATATTTAAAAAAAAAAAATTACATTCTTTGTCAATTTCTAATCAATTAAAGAAATCCATATTAAAATATTTAAAATATATATTTTGTTAAATACAGGTGTTATCTCCGTTGTGGACGAACTCGATTATGAACAGCAACAACAATATGAACTGGTTATTCGCGCAACTGATTCAGTTTCCGGTATTTACGCTGAAGTTCCAGTTTCTGTTGCTGTTCACGATGTAAACGACTGTCCACCAGAATTTTTACAAGATAGTTACAATGTTTCTGTATCAGAAGCGGCACAGTTCGGTACAGCCGTTTTAAAAGTTATGGTTAAAGATAATGATACAGGTATTTATCGTATATATATTCTTGACTGAAAAATACTTTATTATTATTTTCAATTTATTTTCAATTTGAAGGTATTAACCAAAAAGTTGTGTTTTCAATTCAAAATGATTCGAGTAACTCGAGTGAATATTTTCATATTGACCCAACGGATGGTACTATTTATTTAAAACAATCATTAGATCATGAACAAGCAAGTTCACATCATTTTATCGTTGTTGCTACTGATCAAGGTGTACCAAGTTTATCAAGTACCGCCCACGTTTGGCTTACAGGTAAAATTTAAGTATTTATCTTAATTTTAAGAACAGTATTACCAAAAAAATCATTTGTCTTATTCAGTGTAATTTTCAATTTTTATTACTTCTTTTGTAGTTCTCGATATGAATGACAATCCGCCAAGATTCGAACAACTATCTTACTCTTGTGGTTTATCTGTTCATGCCACAAGAGGTCAATTTGTTACAGTTGTTACTGCTAGTGATCCAGATCAAGTTGATTTAGGCAGATTAAAATATGCAATTGTTGCTGGAAATGAACAACAAACATTTTCGATTGGATCGGACACAGGTAATATTTGTTATATATATATATATATATATATATATATATATATATATATATATATATATATATATATATACATATATATATATATATATATATATATATATATATATATATATATTTTAAATTGTACCTAAATTATTTTATTATTTTAACATCTAGGAATTGTTATTTTAACAAATTTGGGTAATTTTGGCAATCAACGAACTACTACATTAAATATATCCGTTTCTGATGGAGTTTACACTAATTTTGCTCGTTTAAAAGTAGATCTTTTACCAGCTAACCTTCATTCTCCATTATTTACAACGATTTTTATGGAAGCTACAGTTCCTGAAAATAAACCTAGTGGCCAATATGTAACAACAGTAAGTAAAAACAAATATCACTGTGAAATACTCCTACGATTTATATGAACTATTTTTAGGTTAAAGCAACAGATGAAGATTTTGGTGAATTCTCATCAGTAACATATTTTATTCATTCAGCCTATTTAAATGAAAAATTTCATATAGATAAAATTTCTGGAAAATTAACAACTGCTACCAGATTAGATCGAGAATTTCAAAAAATTTATGAAATTCCAATTATAGCTATCGATATTGGTGGCAGATCAGGTTTTATGACTGTAAGAGTAAAAATTCTGGATGATAATGATAATACTCCTCAATTTTTACTAAAAGAATATAAAGCCAGCATCCATAGCAACTTCAGTGTTGGATTACCTTTCTTAAAGGTACCTAATTGAAATTTGTAAGAATTTAAATAAAATAATATTTATTTATTATGTGCATAGATTAAAGCAACAGATGCAGATGAAGGTCTATCAGCTCAAGTTGAATATTCAATTTATGAAACTCAAAATTCTGGAGTCTTAGAACTATTCGCTATAAATCCAACAAGTGGTACTGTATTTCTTCTGAAAAATGCCATACCTTGGGGTAAGTTCAACTTTTATATTTTATTATTTGCTCTATTTAAGAAAATTGAAAAACAAGAATACAAACTATTATTATAGTAAAGTTAATTTAAATCATTTCATACTGTAACGACGCTTCTTCTTGGCGTCGTTATTGCTCCTAAAATATTCGTCGGTTCGGGCGCCTTTCGGTCCGTTACCCGCTAAGCAGCTGATAGGAGCAGGTTGCGGGTAGCTCGGTCGGTTGAGCCGGGTTTTTGAATTTAATTTATATATATTGTATAGAAATGTGAAAAATTAGTATAACAACAACGGTTTTAAATAATAATTTAATTTAAATACTCTGCCTAAAAATGTAAATAATAATATACAACAACGGTTTTAAATAATAATTTATTTAAATATTCTGCATAAAAAATGTAAATAGTAATATACAACAACGGTTTTAAATAATAATTTACTTAAATATTCTGCATAGAAAAATGTAAATAATAATATACAACAACGGTTTCAAACAATAATTTATACAACTTTTCGACTAGTATGGTGAGCGCGCCTCGTGGTTATGGCTCGGTCGACGTGTTTTGCTTTCGTTCAGCCGTTTTCTTATGAATCACCGTCTGCAATCAGACTACCCCGAATTCGTTCTCAAGCAGAGGTCAAGAGCAACCCCTCACAATCTTCAGGTGCAAAGATTGGCTTGAGCGAATATACTACTAAGCGAAGCGAAAATTTAAACAGATCCGTTGCGAGTAGGGGTCAGGAGCAACCCCTTACAATCTTCAGGTGCAAAGACTGACTCGAACGGATATACTAAACAGTCAAAGCGAAATCCAAGACTTCGACAAAAGCAAAACAGGCGACGAAAAAAAAATTCCAAGTCAAAAAGATACAAAAAAAATATATATGCTTTCAGCTCGCACACTCACCGTAAACCGTATCTCGAATCCAGTGACGTGAAATGAATTAAACGAATTCCGACGCGTTCGTACCGAGACAGAAACAAAAAAATGAAATTTAGCAAAAGCAAAAAAAAACGACTGTCAATTTGGTCTTGTAAAAAAAATTTTTTTAGTGCTCGTACAAGTCAAAAAAAAAATAAATCGTAAACAGCCGTAGCCTGGTTCCGGGCAAGCGCGCCAAGGCAGTTCCAGGTAGTGATCGGTTTCAAGTGCAAAACCCAATCTGTCTTTTTTCTAGCCCGGTCCCGGCTTTTATAGGCAAAATTTTGCCAAACTTGTCAAGAATCGCACAATGTGTCGCTATCGCGTTGCGCTAGAGCGAGACCGCTCGTCTCTCATTCTTATTCGAGTGTCTCTCCGCTACGGTTGAAACTAGCGCCGAGCGCGGCGTTGAACCGTACTGGCGAGTAGATGACAGCTGTCATTCTGACGTTTGGCTAACCTAACATTCGATTAAACATATAAATGAATGCAAAAAGAGATTCGGTTTTGCGAGTGTGGCTGAACATTTCAACTTAAACTACTTATAGTTATTTTACATTTAGGGTTCTTGTGGCGAATGCCTAAGCATATCGTCACAATACTACTATGTCCTAGTTTTTAAATTAACATATGTTTATATAATAACATAACATTTCTAATCTTGTTTGAAATAGCGATAATTTATATATATATATATATATATATATATATATATATATATATATATATATAATTTGAATGATTATTGCAGAAAGTCAAGTATTTCAATTTTTTGTCCGTGCTCGAGACATGGGAAAGCCAGCATTATATTCCGATGTTCCTGTAAATGTTTTAATAATGGCGCCAACCGATCAACCTCCAATTTTTGAGAAACGTGACGACAAATTCTTTTTCCCCGAAAATTCTCAACCGGGCACAATAATTACCAAACTGAAAATGGTTTCAAATGTTTCCGTAACCTATCGTATTGTGTCTGATTCGTCTGAAGATCGTCCTCAATTTATGATCGACGATCAGGCACAATTGTGTCTGGCGGCTCCGCTAGATTTCGAAACAAAAGACTCACATATAATTGGGATTATAGCTGAAACAGATTCAAGTCCACCATTAACAGCATTATCGGAAGTTCCAGTTCAGGTTTTGGATGAGAACGATCACGCTCCACAATTTGAAAGCAATCCTTACGTTATTTATGTTGCTGAAAATATCGCTGAGGGAACATCTATTCTTAAAGGTAAAAATAACTTATTTAATTTCAAATTGTATATTTTTTTATATTTGTGAATCAAATTGATGGGCGTGTATGTATCAAGAACTGTTTTATAACTTTTTAAAATTTTATTTCTGAATATAAAAATATTTGATTATATTATGAAAATTACTGAAAATATTTTTATTTTATAATTCTAGTAATTGCTCACGATGAAGATCAAGGAAGTAACGGAGAAGTCCGATATTCTTTTTCAACGGAAGTAGGAGACGCTGCAAACGTATTTTCAATTGAGACACACACAGGATGGATAACAAATCTTGTAAATCTAGATAAAGAAGAACGTCCGGAATACAAATTTCACGTGATGGCAGTTGATAATGGCCATCCGAAGCACACTGCAAGAACAACTGTTATCATTAGACTTAAAGATTACAATGATAAACCTAGTTTATTCAAAAGAAATTCTTATGAAACTGCTGTAAATGAAGACGCTTTACCTGGTAAGAATTTAACTAGTATTAACTAGAAAAATCTGTAACTATATTTCACACTGTAAACCTCAATTTACAGGTACAGTAGTTCTTCAGCTAGAAATTTCCGATGATGATGCAGACTTACAGACACCAGTGTCATATTACATAATTAGCGGTGATCTTCGGTCACAATTCCAAATTCGTCAAACTGGAGAAGTTTATGTTAGCAAACTTTTAGATAGAGAAACTGTGTCATCTTACAGTTTCGAAGTTGTCGTAACTGACGGAGTTTTTACTGATAGAACAAAAGTTAACATTGATATTCTTGATGCTAACGATAATCCACCATATTGTTTACGTCATCGTTATCGAAATATTCTCTCCGAAGGTGTACATCCAGGAACTTATGTCTTATCAGTGTTAGCTGCCGATTTAGACGATAATAACAATTCAAAATTGCGATATATTTTGACTGGAGATGGATCGGAGTATTTCCAACTTGATAAAGATTATGGCCATCTAAAAACAATTAAACCTCTCGATAGAGAAGCAATATCGAAATATTCGTTAATTGCCTATGTGCAAGATCGTGAACACGCAGGTTGGGAGTGTTCGTCTCGAATAGAAATTGTTGTTTCCGATTTAAACGACAATGCTCCTTTATTTTCCTTACCTTATTATAGTGTTACTCTTCCCGAAGATGTTGAAGTCGGAACATTAGTTACTAAAGTTCATGCTACTGATGCGGATATTGGTACGTTAAAAAAATCACAATTATTTTTTTTTATTTTTTGACACAACATGTTCGGTTTGATATATATGATCCGTCAGAGGAAAAACGATTTTATTTTCATGAAGTAATTTTTTCAAGAAAGTTTATTAAAATGATTTGGCTCAAAATTTCACATTTTTAGATTATTACACAAACCTATTCTTTCTTCAGTATAACTAAAATCTGTTTTAGTTAATTTTTTTCAACGCTAAATATATTATTTAATGAATTTAATTATATTATTTTTCTAGGTATAAACCGAAAAATCAAATATTCTTTCTTGGATTCATCGAACAATCACTTTAAAATGTCTGGTGATAGTGGAATAGTAACTCTTGCAAAACCTCTAGATCGTGAAGTAAAAGCTTCCTATAACCTTACTGTGCAAGCTGTAGATCAAGGCACTCCACAAATGTCTTCAATCGCATCTTTAGTTGTTAATGTGCAAGATATAAACGACAATCCACCCGAATTTGCTTCAAAATACTATTTTGCAGTCGTTCCAGAAATTGACGCAGTTAACACCGAAGTGATCCGAGTTTTAGCTACATCCAAAGACACTGGAGTCAATGCAGATATTTATTATTCGATTGTTGGCGGTAATGAGCACAAGAAATTTAAAATTGATAACAAAACGGGAGTGATATCAATTGCGGATATGTTGGATTATGAAAGAGCCAAAGATTATTTCTTGACAATTCAAGCAACTGATGGTGGCAGTCCACCATTAAGTAACAGAGCCAATGTTAATATTACTGTTACTGATAGTAATGATAATGCGCCAGTATTTAATCAGGTTTCGTACAGTGCTCGAATTCCCGAAGATGCACAAGTTGGCGATAAAATCATTCAGGTATTATTTTCATATGGAAAATATATTAGATTTTTAAATTAATTAGTTTTAACGTTGTATTGCCTAATATTCCATTTCGGAATTAATGTTAACTTAAACGAAAGATATGTGAGTATATGTAAATTAGCTATGTCGATCTGCTGGCTAACGAATATACACAGTAAAACAAAATCAATGATGAGCATTTTAATAATGGGGAAGTTTAACGTATTTTTTTTATTTCTTTATTTGGTTGGACATGGCTTAAAAAGTGATGTTTAATTTATCATTTTTCTCAAACATGCCCAGATTGCCTAAAAAATGCAAAAACATGTCGTAATGACGTCAGTAATGTCTTCGCAAAACTTATGTCGGCTTCTGAATCAGACGCACATGTATTGTCATGGTTACCGCGATACAAGCTATTGGCTGGGCGTAACCGAATCAACATTTACTACGATATACGTGTTCAAAATTACATCTCACCAACTCTTCTGCGCTTGCACAGAATAGACTTGTGACCTGTCAGTAATGTCCTTACAAAAATTGTTAATAACAAATAAATGAAATAATTATTAGAAATTTTAATGACAGTTTCTGTTATTATTTTATATATATACATATTTGAGAAAAAATAATTTTACACGCAATTTTAATCACACTAAACTTCCCCATTATAGGATGTAGTATTTGTGAAGGGAATATTAGAAATCTGTACGGGTCTGGGCCTAACTTCGGGCTTAGGCTCAGCCTGGCCCACGGGCCGAATTATACCATGATTTTGAAAAATATTGTTGACTCGAGCTGGGTTGAACTTAAAAACCAAAAATGGTTTAGGCCCGATTTCTAGCTAAACTAAAAAAATCTATAAGAATATTTCAATATTTATTGGCAAAACGTTAAAAATGTTTTTGGCATGATAAAAAAGTACAGAGAAATATTAATACATATTCAAAATTATTAAAATTATGTATATTTGTTTTAATTTTGTATGTCGAGCTCGGATTAGGCCTATATATTGTCTAAACTTTGGTTTGAACTAGTTTTCTTCGATCTTAGGTCAGACGAGTAAATGTTGGTTACAAGCTTTTGGGTGCTTTGGAAACACTAGCTGAAAATGTAAATGTGAATTCAATAATTGCGCTTCCGTTTACGTATGATGAGTGTTGAATAGAAATTAGATTTTTGCGTGTAGTATATGTAGTGTTACTGGAAGGAATTGCTGTTTGAAGAATGTAAATTTTTTTTTCGACCATCTTAAGCTTTATTAAAAGAATTTATTTATATATATATATATATATATATATATATATATATATATATATATATATATATATATAATTATAGTTTTGGCCAAGTGTGTAAAATTGAATTCAGTGTCTCAAAGAATTTTATTGGAATTGCTCTGCTGGGAATAAAACATTATTTTTTTTAATAAATTAAATTATTAAATAATGATTTATTTATTTTTTTGTTTTATGATTTAAACTACAAAATTGATTTTAATTTAAATGTGCCGACATTTTTTAAATGTACTATAAATTTACTGTCAACAACAATTTAAAATAGTCACTTTATAATACTTTTCTAAATAAGTATTATAAAGCCTGTGTATAATTAATTAGCATTAATTTTATGCAATTTTTTTTTTAAATATAGGTAACAGCAATTGACTTAGACAGCACTGATAATGGCCGAGTAACATATTCAATAGAAAATGGCAACCGCCAGCAACATTTTAATATTGATTCTGATAATGGCTATATATCTGTTGCTGATGTACTAGATAGAGAAACAATATCTAGTTACGTGCTTGAAGTTCTTGCTAAAGATAATGGAGTGCCAATTCTATCACGTTCGGTTTTAGTTAACATTGAAATATCAGATGTGAACGACAATTCGCCATTATTCTCTCAATCGAATTATACAACTATTATTCAGGTGAGTTTTAAAAATATTTACTTAAATGAATTTTGTATCATAAATATGAAAAACCATTAATAACTCAAAAAGCATTAACTGTAGACATAAAATATTTTAGTAAAATTAAAAGAGAAAAGGCTACTAACAATATACATATAAAAATATAGTTTTTTTTTGTAATAAGAAAATATGTCAAAACGTATCATTAACAATTTATTTGGCAAATTTTACGATATTTATAAAATTAGAATTTTTACGAGATAAGGTTGTTAATCTGCCTATCTCTATTGCGTACCTGTGGTGAGATCCTATTTACCGAATCTGAATTCATTTGCAAAAATTTCTCAGGCTACCACTAAAGCTATTTTTAGCAAAACATACACTAAAATTTAACTAAATTTTGCTAACAGTTAAGCTAACTAGCTTAGCTGTTAGCAACTTGATAATCTGAATGGTCGTTGTAGTCACATGTCTTACTACACTGCCGTACTGCTTGGTTTAACTTTATATATATAAAGTATTAGAGAGGGTCATTTAATTATTTTTTCAATTTCAGGAGGATAAACCATTAGGTTATCCAATTCTGAAATTCACTGTGACAGATGTTGATGCTCCTCCAAATGGCGCACCTTACACATTTGATTTTCGGTCTGGTAATGAAGGCAGTCTTTTCCGCTTAGAACAAGATGGTATACTTCGAACAGCTACTAAGTTTAATCATCGCGTAAAAGACAACTATTTGATGAACATCCGAGTATTTGACAATGGTACAAGACCACTTTATTCCGATACATGGGTAGTTGTAAAAGTTATTGAGGAGTCTCAGTATCCACCAATTATAACTCCTCTGGAAATATCCATCAATTCCTTTTTAGATGAATATAATGGTGGAATAATTGGAAAAGTTTATGCAACTGATCAAGATCAGTATGACACTTTAACATATTCCTTGTCACCTACAATTGGCATTCCATATTCAATTGCAGAATTATTTCAAATTGACCGCACAGATGGTAGTTTGAGAGCTCTTCCTCGATTAGATGTCGGGGATTATCGATTAAATGTTTCGGTAACTGACGGAAAATATTACTCTCACACAATTGTTAAAGTCACCGTTGAAATTGTAACTGAAGATATGTTGGATAATTCGGTTGTTGTTCGTTTTCGCGAAGTTACACCAGAAGTCTTTATTTTGAGTCACCGAAAAGGATTTGTTCGTGCTGTGCGAAACGCGATGAATTCTCGCCTCAAAGATGTTGCTATCATTAGTGTTCAACCATCAAATGATGATATCAGCATTATTAATCGTAGTTTACGATCACCCAGACAAATTATTTCAAAAGATTTAGATGTACTTTTTACTGTAAGAAAACCTCAAACTGGAATCTTTTATTCCACCGATTCTATCCGCAAGGCTTTAAATGAAAATCTAGAAGAACTAGAAGAATCCACAAAATTAGTTGTAGAGGAGATTGTACGAATGAAATGTACCCAATCTTATTGTCTTTCTGGTGTTTGTCAAGATCGAATCATTTTGGATACAATGGATATTACGCCCATTTCGACGGATGTAACTAGTTTTGTATCACCAAAACATCAACACAAAATGGATTGTATTTGTAAAGAAGGTTATGCTGGAGATAGATGTGATACTGTTGTTAATGAATGTGCTAGAGAACCTTGTCCTGTTGCCAAAATATGCGTTCCTGATGCTTCCGTTCAAGGTAAGAAACTTTTCATAAATTCAACCTTAATCTGTAATAATTGTCTTTTTATGTATATCAAAAAAAAAATAATCTTCTAGAAGTATACTGTAAAATGTACCGAAAAGTAATATTGTACGTCGTGTCGCGTTTATATTCTAGTAGTACGTTCTTTAAAGTATCTAATTGTAACAAGTTATTTTTATATTATTTGTTTCAAACATTTTATTAGAAAATGGCAAAATTACTAATAAATCTAAATATTCTTTTTCTTTTTTCATTTAATTTAAAAAATCTAATAACATGCATGTATAAATTCAACAAATTCCATTATGTATTAGAAAATATTCCACTAAATGCAGTTAGGTATTTATCCGGTAAAGCTTTAAGGCAATGATAATTTCTTATTTTAAGGTCCCAAATTAATATTTTAAGTTTGGCAAATATAGTGCATATGTGTTTGTTTGCGTGGCGATTGGGGTATGTCCACTGCACAGAAATAGTAGAGGGGAGAAGATCAATTGATATGGCCTACGCCAGAAAAAATAAGAACTCTCTTCACGAACAAACCAGTTTGGTTTTGGTCGATGTGACATCATGTCAGTCAAACAAAAAATTATTTAATTTGTCAAAATATTTTGTGATATATATTTTATTTAATATGGGTTTTATTCAATTAATTGCCATGCAATTTAAATATTACAATAATAAAGTTTCAGATTTAATAAATTTAATATTTTGAAGCCTGTGTCAAAAGTAAAAATTTAGAAAGAGGAAGATAGTATATACAATAGATCGATTTTCTCCTCCTAGTATTATTTCCGTGGTCCCGGAGAAGTATTAGAAGATAAATAAGCCAAAAAAAATTATCGGATTTTAATTAAATTTGGAGATTTGGGCCCGTTTAATCTAAAAGTACACTACATAAAAGACTAATTATTAAAAGTGATAAAGAATAAATTATTTAAATTTAATAAAAATTTATTTTAATACATATTTTTTTAAAATTTTATAAATAAAAAAGTAAATATCAGGTGAAACACCGAAATAAAAATTATCGTATTTGTTTTCTTATATACAAATCTTGAGAAAATTTTTAAGGTATTATTCCAGTAGGGAAATATATCATTGCACAACAAAACTGGTGTTTCTAATGACAATATTATGGAACGACGAAAATAGGAAAATTTATGCCAAAATTTTTATATCAAACGTCAAAAATAGGAAATTTTACTACAAAAGTAATATGTTGAACCACAAATATAGCACGACAAAAATAGGAATGTTCAGGACAAAATTAATATATCTAACGATAAAATAATAAACTAATATTTTTTTATTTGTTTAAAGTAGGTCAATACACTTGAAGGTTTCAATGGCGATCATTGCATTGTTGTTTACTTATTACGTATTTATCGTGAGAAAAAATATTCTGTCGCATACTTATATTTTTAATCGTGAGAAATATTATTTGTCGTGCATTATATGTATTAAATAAAAATAAAAAAGTATAATTTTAACAGCCCGTTAATAATTAAAATAATTTATTAAACTTGAATGAAAATCAAAATCAAAGTTGGTTATGTTAAAACATAAATAAACAAATATAGGTATATATATATATATATATATATATATATATATATATATATATATATATATATATAACACCGTACAAATCCGATGAGGTTTATGTTGGACAGATAAGTAGAACTTGTACTAGATTTACAGAACATAGCAGATCAATACGCCTAAACCATCCAGGCAAATTCGATGATACTGTAATAATTACAAGACCCATCAATATTAACAGTAGATTGCAAAGAAAAGCAGAAGAAAGTTATAAAGGCACTGATTTAAAAAAAAATTCTAACTTGTTTCTATATTCTGTTATTTACTGTAAATGTTATTTTTATCTTTTTCCTGATAAAGACGGACATTGAATTTGTCGAAGCGTCGGTTATTAATAAATATTAATACAGAACTAATACTTAAAGTCGTTTTATTTGAATATAATGAGTTCTGAATGATTTTTTTTAATACGTTATAATCAAAAATGTTTAATTTCAATGTTTAATCAGAAATCAGCATATTTTAGTCACGTGTTCCAAGATATATGTTAAGAAAGAATTTTTTTTTTCTGCGACTAAAATAAAGCTACTTTATTTGACTAATTTTTCGTATAAGGTATTTGTATTTTAATGTTTGCTTATGTTATCCAGCTGATGGGATTTGTTAATTTTTCACAAATATGTAAAACACTACAGTTACACTCTTATGTGGTTTATAAAATAAAAAAACGTAACTCGTGGAATACATTAGACACATCGGACGATATAATGTTTTATGTTTGTTTAACGTCAATAATTCCTAACTGTTTACTTCTGCTTGTAATTGTAAATAAGCTGATAAATTAGTTTTTGAAAATGTATTTAGGAATCGTTTCATTTTGTTCTGAATTATCTAATTCCGCTTAAATTTTTGATGTTAGAGAAAATGGTACCGACCTTGCTTTCACGAATACTGGATTACTATCCCGTTTTAATATCAACTCCACTTTTATATTTTTCATTTTACTAGTTGTTTGTATACCGAATATAATTGCATATTTTGTTTTTAATTTTTATATCGTAGTATCGATATTGGACTCGGTATTTATTAAATTTAGTTTATTTTAACAAATTTGACGAATCTGAACTTAGTTTATGTGGGTGTATGGATGTGCGTCGTCAGCTCGCTCGGTCGTCAGACAAAATTTTGTGATCGCAACTCCTCCTAGACGGTTCAACTGATTTTAATGAAATTTTCAGGATAAATTTGTCGCGAACCGTATACAGCACTTCACCCATATATATATATATATATATATATATATATATATATATATATATATATATATATATTTGATTTTTGTTATAGGTTATTCTTGTCAGTGTCCAGAAGGATATGCCGGAGCATTATGTGATATTGACATTTCAAAATGCCATGACGAAAGTTGTTACATCCCGAGAAATCCGGTTTCATTTAGCGGTAAAAGTTACGCACAATATCGCATTATTAACAAACGCGCTATCGAGCAACAGCAAACTTTAAGTCTTCGAATTCGAACAATGCATCCGACAGGAAATCTTATGTATGCAGCTGGACGAGTTGATTATAATATTCTTGAAGTAAGTAGAAAAAGTACCTACACTTTATCACTTAATCATAAATTAATTTTGCTTAATAATTAATTTTCTTTATCTCTAGATTGTAAATGGTGCAGTACAATATCGTTTTGATTTGGGTAGTGGTGAAGGAATTGTTCGAGTGTCAAGTGTATATGTTTCCGATGGCAGATGGCATGAAATTCGCTTAGAACGCGATAAAAATAGCGCCCGACTAACGGTAGATGGTAACTACGTTGCTCATGGATCAGCACCAGGAGTTAGCGATATTTTGAATTTACAAACTGATAATATGTATTTTGGAGCAGAAGTGCATCAACACCCTTCTATTCTTGGTGAGTTTTTTTTGTTTTAATTATTATTAAGTATAGTAATATGAATTATAAATATGACAATCTATTATTTTACTTGAAAATTTTTATTACAAATAATTACTTTTAGTGATCATATATTTATTTTTCCACTTTATAAATATAATAATTTTAAAATAAAAAAAGCTATAAGTTGAAGTTCTGCTTATTTTATATTAAAATTCGATGTTTTGATATACTAAATGTATATTATGATCAAGAAGAAATATATACAAACAACGTAAAATATAAACCAATAAAACATAGAAACAAGTTACTAGGTAGCAAAATACAAGTAACTAGATTATTTTTTTTTATAATTTATTAATTAAAGAAAGCCAGATTTTATTTAAATCAATGTCTTCACACTGATTGATGTTATCTTTTTCTTCAACCTAAAGCTTTTTTTTTATTTAAATATAATGAGTTTTGAAGATATATATATATATATATATATATATATATATATATATATATATATATATATGAGTTCAGGATAACGGATGTGCGGTAATATATTGAATAAAAATCAGATAACATTTATTCAATTTATTGTAAACTCCAATATTTCGCCTCCAAAATTGTTGGCTTCCTCAGCGAGAACACTAAATAATAATAATGAGCATGTACACATTTAACTAATAACTACATAATGAAAATAAAAAACAGTTGATGAAAACTTATTAAGGAAGCCAACAATTTTGGAGGCGAAATATTGGAGTTTACAATAAATTGAATAAATGTTATCTGATTTTTATTCAATATATTACCGCACATCCGTTATCCTGAACTCATATATATTATTACGGTAGTGAAAAATTAAAACTATATATATATATATATATTATATTAAATATAATCGAAATATATTGAATAGGTTTTGAAGATATTCAACGTGGTTTCTCCGGCTGCATGGATGACGTACGGATGTCTAGAATCTCTGTACCTTTACATATGTCTGGTGATAGTTCAGTCGCAGTTTTAATGCGTTTTGCGAATGTCGAATTTAGTTGTGACATCACCAGTGTGCTAATTCCACCCGGGCCATGTGGTTCACAACCATGTATGAATGGTGGCACTTGTCTGGAAACAAGTGGGGCTTATGAGTGCCAATGTCATGCAAGATTCAAAGGACTTCTTTGCGAAATTGACATTGATCCTTGTCAATCTCAACCCTGTTTATTCGGTGGAAAATGCATAGCTACAGGTAAGTCATTATTTAAGAATTATTTCCTTTTGAACTTAAGCTTTTATTTATTAAAAGAACTTTTACATTGATACAAAAAAGAAAAACGTGGTTTGATTTGACAACTAACTTATAACCTATAAACCTATAATGCACATACATGAAAACAGCTAAACATTATAAAGAGATACAACCTGCTTTATTGCTGTGTTACTCCACTAGCATACCTCAACATTTCCAATTTTATAAATAATTAATAATATTAATTTTTTTAATAAAATGAATAAATAAAAAATATTTAATACATAAATATTAAATTTGAATTCGCATCAAGTATGTTTATCTTTAACCAGATATTTTAATACTTATTTAGAATTTCTGAGATATTTTCTTGAATTTATCTAGGTTCAGGTGATTATCAATGCGAATGCGTTCCAAGATTATCTGGAAAGCGTTGTGAGTATGGAAGATATTGCATTCCCAATCCATGTCGTCATGGTGGTGCATGTGAAGAAGGCGATGGAGTACCTCTTTGTAAATGCCGAGCGTATACAGGAGATCTTTGTGAATACGATATTGATGAATGTAATTCATCTCCATGTCATGGTAGCGCTACATGTATCAATGAAGTGGGAACGTATCGCTGTGTTTGTCCCTCCAATATGACCGGTAAATTCATTTTTCTTATACTGTAATAGTTTTTAACAATTATATATATTATAATGTTTCTTGTATAGCACGTAACTAAATAAGGTTCTTCTTATTATTATGCTTATGTATACGTGCTCATTGATGATATCATAGATTTAGTTATGTTTTGGATAACGAAAGACAGAACTTACGACAATCTGTCTTGAATAACATTTTTTTTTTATTTTTGATAATCAAAATATCTAAAAATGGAACTGAAATATTTGATTTTTGTAGGTGAATTTAATTGCTGGGTATTTTCAATTTAGCTTTGCTTTTAATTAATTTTGTGGTTTTGAAATTTTTTTTTGTAAAATTATATTGTTGAAATACATTTTTAATGTTTTAATACATATTCAGTTTTTCTTGCATTTATTTTAAGCGAAAGTTGCTTGTTTGGATAGGAGTGTTTGGAGGCGAGTGATTTCGGAATGTTGAAAAGAGTTTGTGCCACACCCTTTTGGGTACATGGCGTGATTGTGTATTTGTTTAGGATAGCTAAATTAAAAATAATAGTAAAATAGATTTTGAACCGAAAGATGCGCAACAAATTATGATTTTAATTACAGGTTCACATTGTGGTATTCCATTGTATCCGGCAATTTCATCAAGTTTATTCAACATAACAATAGAAGAACTAATAGCAATTATTGGTGCGATTGGTGTAATAATATTACTTATAATTTTAGTGATTATTATTCGGAAATGTTGCATGAGAAATCGACGAGATAGGTCAAGAATTAATAATGAAACCCGAAATTCGAAACCAATATTGTTAAACTCCGCTAGACCACATGAATTAACTGAACTAAAGCGTAATTCGAAATTGAGTAATCTTGAAGTAAATCGGGTAAGTAGTAAAATAGTGAAATATTATAGAAAATTATTCTTGTTTTTCAGCGATGTTGAACTAAAATTTGTGAATATTATTTCATATTTTTATAGAGAGATGCACCTGTAATGCCTCCGCGACCAGTTTCATATACTCCAAGTTCACATAATGAACCAACTTATAATTGTAATTCGGTTTTGAATAATCTTGATACACTACGAAGTTATGGTTCAGCAGGTATTTTTTTTTTTTTGTATTTTTTAAATTTGAAACTATATCGTACAGTTGAAATTTCAAGAAATTATTTTAATTATATGATTCAAAATTGTTAATATTTTTTAAAGTTACATACTCGAAATGCAACATGTTTTAATGTGAATTACAAGCACTTCATCAATATTATTGTCAATATTGAACCAAACAAATGTTATAATTATTATTTTGATATTTTTAGGCGATGAATTAGAAAATGTTCCACCAGATTACTTAAGAAATCTAAATCGAACTTCAGTTACTATTACAAATCACATTGGAGGCGATTTAGATACGTTACGTAAATCTACATGGGCAGAACAAATGCATTTAGCAACAATGGGAGAAGCAAATAAAATTAAGAATGGTAAATAGTCAATGTAACTTCTAAACATAATATCAAAAAAATATTATTATTTTGTTTTTTTATTTAGATCTAAAATTAACAAGTCCAATATTATCCGAACACAATTCAAGAATGCATCATAATACAATGAGAAATTATTCAACTGGCCGATCAAGTGACGAAGATCCAAGAATGCTAGGTGGTGAGTAATTAAGTAATATTTTAATTTTATTATAAAATGTGAATAACAACAAACACAAGCTCGAAAACCATCTCACCGAAAATTTTTGTCATCAATAAATCACGTGGTCGAAAGATCATCCCCACCACTATCTATCTATTCTATTCGACTGTAAATGGCACAAACATATTTTAATTTTTTGTATATGTCAATTGTATCATTTCCTGATGATGATATAATAATAGAGTAGGTCGATTTTAATGTAACAAGTTGCGAAAGCTTTTTACTACGTTAATTTGTTTTTAATTTTACCTTTTTTATTTCATTTTCCATACATGTAGTGTTCGTGCAGAGTAGATAAAAGTTACACTAATTAAGTAATACGGTTATTACTATTAAATCAATAAATTACAATGAATATAACGTAAGCTGTCAGTGAAACCAATATCGAAGCTGTTTGTTAGTAATCAATGTTTTTCATTATTTTTTTGTGAAAATCGCCAAAAATTACACTAATTAGTATTAAAATAAAATTAAAGTTTGAATAGTCTAGATAGTATTAGGTTTTTTTTTGGCCAAAGGTCTTGATAATTGTAACAATGGGGGGAAGTTTAGCGTGATTGAAGTTGCGTGTAAAATTTTATTTTTTTCCTCAAATATATGGGTCATTCCATGTCAAATCACTCAATTTTGGGGTCGAAAAAACTTTTGGGTCTCCGATTTGGCTGAAACTTGGTGCATAGCTTTCTTGTGGTTAAAAATAAGGTGGTCTGGCCCCGAAGAGTCGTTTTCTGAAGTGTATTCGCTTATAATCTAAAAATAGCACTTTTAACGATTTTATAGCGTTTTGACACTGTTTGAGGTAAATGTGTATATTTTGACATAAAATATCAATTGAAAAATTGGGGGACTTAAACAAGATTAAAAAAGTCATTAAAACAGATATTCTTATGTCCTCAATCAGATTTCAGGCTGGAAAACGCCAAAATTCAGTGTTTTGCGTTTTCCTCAATTCCCAAAATACGTATCTTTCGATTTGGCTGAAAATTTGTCAAAATTTTTCATGGTAATGAAAACGACTCTTTGGGCCAGACCACCTTATTTTTATGTCACAAGGAAGCTATGCACCAAAAAGTTTTTTTGACCAAGTGATTTGGCATGGAATGTTATTATTTTTATATATATATATAAAATAATAACAGAAACTGTCATTAAAATTTTTGATAATTGTTTCATTTATTTGTTATTAACAATTTTTGTAAAGATATTACTGACGTCACAAGCCTATTGTGCGCATGTTTTTGCATTTTTTTTAGAAAATCTGGACATCTTCGAGAAAAATGATAAATTAAACATCACTTTTTAAGCCAGGTCCAATCAAATAAAGAAATTTAAAAAATACGCTAAACTTCCTCATTGTAATTATTATAATTTAATTAATAATTCAAAACTCTAACATTTGAAAAAAAATAGCCAAATTTTACTATACTAATGGGGTCGTTGCGCTCAATCAAATTTACTATTTTCAATAATAAATATTAGAAGATTATATAAAAACAAGGCCAAAACACATTTTTTTAATTCAAAAACGATTACAGTATTTTAAAAAAAAAATTAGAAAAAATAGCGTTTTTTACGCGCCACAGAATCTCCACAACGCTTATGACGTCAACTTTTTAAATAATTTAACATTAATATCTATCTATATGTAATTGTCTAAATATATATTTTTCATTCAAAAATTAAAAAAAATTGAGCGCAACGACCCCATTAAATTAACAAAATAACAAAGTAAAAATACTGATTAACATTCTTTCTTATTTATTCATTTATTATCTCCGATATAATGATACTTTTTTTATTTCATAAGAAATTCAAATTTTAAATATTGTACTGCTGTATACACGCTATTCTTCTCATTTTATTTTGTAATTTTTATTCCTTTACACCCAACCACTAATCTGATCAGGCTATCACTGGGATTGCTCAGACTGGGTTCGCCGTAGTCAGAATCCGCTTCCGAACATCACCGAGGTGCCCGGAAGTGAAGTACCAGACTCGTCCAGTTTCCATAGCAACGAAAGCAATGAATCACGTTGTCATCATCTTCCACCAGGTACGTGTTATCACGTTATAGTATGGCACGTCATAAAACTTTGCAATATGAAAGTTTCTAATATAGAAAAAATAAACTCTTTCGATTCTACAGGCAGTTAGCTAAATTTAATAAAATACATTCAAATATCTTATTTGAATAAAGTTCAGATTAAGGGGGTAGCCCAGTTCTTCAGTGCTAAAAACTGTTATATTCAAATATGCACAGCTCAAAGGGGAGTTAATATTTTGGAATGGAGTAAAAATATAAATTTACAAACAAAAATAAAAAAATTATATATATATATATATATATATATATATATATATATATATATATTACCCGCCACTAAATCAGTGACACATGTGGTAATTTTTTATTATTGATTTTACAAAAAATGTTTTATGGCAATTGTCAATTTGAAGAAATTTGAGTTGACTGCATAGAAGACGATAAAACAGTTATAAAATTTATACAAAAATATAACTTAGATGAGCCCTTGATTCGCAGTAAAAATACATACGATTTTTTAAAAATAAATATTAATTTTTGATACTAGTCTCTGAGTCTAAAATGTATGTTTATTTGTATTCAATTTAGTAATTTGAAATTTTTGAATTGAATTGTTTAAAAATTGCAAACTATCTAATATTGTTGTTGTTTTGTTTTTCCTTGCTCTAGTACTTGGTCCAGTTGATTCAAGCAGAGATATTGAAACTTTGAACGAAGATCTGGAATCAGAATATGTAGCTGATAGCGAATGTGAACCATGTCCTTCAAGTCCTGGGTTGAATGCTTTGGATTCAGCTGGAGGTGGAACTTTAGACGAAGGATATACATTCACTACTGGTGAGTAATTAAGTCATTTTTACTTCATTAGATAATTATACAGTGTGGAAATTAAGTAAGGAATTAAATTCAGTAATTCCGTTGATATTATTTTTTTGGGAAAAAATCGCGAAGGGGTATATCGCTTGAGACTACAGTGCGAATATTTTCAGCCTATTTTCACTTTCTTATGTCATTTGTTTTTAATGTTATGACGTCATCGACTTTTTTTAAAATGACAGCTTATATTTTTACCATTTTGACTGCAAGGAAAAGTGGTATAGCGTGCGCGTACGGTGTCTGTAACATTTTCAAAAAAAAAAAAATTGTGTATAGAAATCCTTCACATAGCCTCTAGATGACGAATCCGAACTTAGTATATGTGGGTGTATGGATGTGCGTCGACAGCTCGCTCGGTCGTCAGTCAAAATTTTGTGATCGCAACTCCTCCTAGACGATTCAACCGATTTTAATGAAATATTCAGGATAAAAAAATTGTTACAGCAGAAAATTACCTAAGACATCCGAACACCTACTTGCCCCCACACGCTTACAATATACCGAGTTGTTCGAGCGAAGCCGAAGCTGAACCCTGTCTTAATCGAAATCCACACACTAGTCCGCCTGACGACTCTGATAATGAAGTTGAACCATATGGATTTCCATCTAGTAATCGAAATCGCAGGAGAAATCGGGACGACAACATTGGATCGATTCTTTTAGGTATGTTTGTTGTTTTACTTTATATTTTTCGTCTTGATTGAAATTAATACACAATTTGAAACTTTCTTTACGTGCTCTAACCTAACCTAACCTAAATAGTCAATTTCGTATACATATACTGTATGTATAAACATAAATGGTGTTTAGGACGTCTAAAACTATACCCTAAGCGAAAATATACCATAGAAATATTGACTTGTAGTTATATGTGGAAAATCCATATTACAATAAATTCATTTAAGTGCTTTAAATTTTTATAATCATTACAAATATTTTGTTAGAAAATGTTTAGATTTAATCTAATTATTAATAAGATAAATTATTTAATTTTAATAAACTTAATAATATACCTGGATACATTGAAAAATATTATAAATTATAATAAAAATACTTAAAAGTTGACAGAAATATAAATAATTTGCTCTGGTGTTGATATAAAAAAAAAATATCTTTTGTTATTAATAAAATAACAATATATAAGATATTCTTCTATGCATAGTAGTAAAACCGTTGTTTCATATTTTATTATGATTTATGTTTAATTTGTAATTTAATAGAGAATCACAAAATTAAGATAATATTTTGGCTATAAAGAAATATTGGTACACTCCTTACAAATGATTCTCTCTCTCTGTCTGCATATTCATCAGTAATGCAAATTTCTAGTTCAAGCTACTGCCTAAAACTTTGATTTGAAACTTTTTTTGGTAAATTTATGAGAAGGCAAAATATTGAAACGTTACGTTAATTTATATCTGTATAATTCTGTGCTATTATATTTTGGTAAATCTTTTTTTACCTATTATTTGGTGATTTATTTTTGTTATATTTTTTTATTTAATACGCATGTTAGGTGTTTCCAGATATTTGTTTTTTTTTCTATATGTTAATAATCAATTGTATGATTATTAAATAAATTAATAGTTAAATATAATTTTATACATATATGTGAATTTTATTTAAAATTATATATTTCCAGTGAATGTAGAACAAACAAGGATTTGAGCCAACATTCTTTACTTATATTTGTATATCTTTCACCAAATTTTTATGGCTGTCTATGTTTATTCTTATTGTTGAAATATCTTTCGTATATTCAAATAATATTTCCTTTCTCATGTCATTTTACATTTCTATGAAACTAATTAATAATAACTACCGATGTATCTAACTATTAGATTCAAAAGTTATGAATATCTTTAAAATAAATAAATTTGAACTAAACAAGCAAAAGTATTACTAATTAAAATCAAATTTAAATAAATTTCAGATGAACGACACTCACTTTTGGGACTATGTGCCAGCAATAGTGACATATCGACAAACGTATGCGATATCGAAGATTCAGAATGCGAAACAGAGCAGAAGCCACTTAACTGCATTGGCGGAACACATACCACCGATAGGGGTGTTCATCAAACCGCCGTTTGACAGAGAGCTTTGACGGGAAAAACCCGACATCCCGGATAGCATCCACCGAAAATTGTTAATTAACAATCGACAATTAACAATTCATCATAAAAATTCTCTGTTGCAAAAAAAAAATCGTGTTTTTTTTTGTTTTCGTGTAAATAGTATTGACTAACTCCTCTTGAAACACGAACACTTTGTTGCTATATTATAAACAGTGTTCATACATTTAAGTCGAATTATAAAATCATAATTAGAAAGATTTTTAAATATCTTGTGAGAATCCATTTTCTGTCTGCTGATCGAAATTGAAGTATTCGATGAAAAAGTGCGATTATTATTTTAAATGAGTTATGATGACAAAATATACAATTGGTCATATTTTTATTAATAAATATAGATAATAATTTTTGATTTATATTTATATTTATACAAAGATGACCATTGTTCAAGTATTTTTTCGTGTGTTTAAATACAATTTTATATAAAAAAATCTATAATATTGAAATAAATTAATGAAATATTTCATTATTATAATAAATAATAAAATTGGAACACAGTGTAAAAATGAAAAATCACGCTATCCACAACTGTGTTATCTAAAAATTGTATATTGTGTATTTTTTTTTTTTATTTTTAGAATAAAATTTTACTGACTGACTTTGTAATTTATTGATCAGAAAAGAATTCATCTGAATGCATATAAAGTAATTGGTAATTATTAAATAAAAGAATATATATGTATGTATATATATATATATATATATATATATATATATATATATATATATATATATATATATTAAAGTTGCATATCAGTATGTAAAAAATATGTGTGCTAAAATTTTAGCACGATATATACGATTATTTCGAAGAATATAATTATTTTGATATTCTGAACAATGTCCTTTTGAATATATGATAGAATAATAAATTATTGATAATTTCAATAAGTTTTAGTATTGTAAAATGAAAATCACACGTCATTCGATTTTATTATTTAAACTTTAAATGTTTTTAAATAAACAATTTAATTATATAAAGTTCGTAAAGTTATTTGTTTATTTTGAAAATGTTTATTTTCTGTCCTAAAATATTTTTATATAGGTATATAAAGTGAATGATATGCGAATTTCATATTAAATTAATTTGTAGTAACCTGTAATTATGTAACCTGTGAATTATTTGTAACTTTGATAGTGATATTTTTTTACTTACTTTTAGTTGTTGCTTTTACGTAGTTACCCTATTACAGCACAGTGATAAAATACAATTTCATTTTATTAAAAAAATAATATAAAGGTTTATTATAACCTAGAAATTTTGGGGCCATATAATAATGCATTTTTAATTTCGTTTTTCAATTAGTATCATATTATTTTAAGGATTATTTACTTTATTTTTAATAAAACAATCATTTATTGTTATTTTAATGTAATTGCATTAGTTTTTAAATGTTAGGCAGCTTTGAAAATCCTAGTTGTGTACATTTTTGTAATTTGTAATTTTTACGTTGACGTTAATTTTCATTTTGTATTTTTTCATTTTTATATCGTAGCTAAGTGAACAAAATTATTGGAATATTATTATCTTTTAGTGATAATTTATATAAATTGTAATAAAATATAATTCCAATAATTTTGCATACATTAATTTTTTTAATTAATTAATTTTAATTTTTAATATTTATTTAATGTTTTCTTCTATACATTTATTTTTTAAATTATTACATTTTGTCAATTTTATTTTGTACTTTAAATACTGATACATAAATATTAGTATTCACAATGCCTAATAAATAAAGAATTAAAAATATAACCATTTTTCTTTTTGATTTACCCAAATAGTTTTTTATATATATATATATAATTGAAGTGAGATTTAATATTTTAATGTAATATATATATATATATATATATATATATATATATATATATATATATATATATATATATATATATTGATAAATACGATTTAGTAAATTTACACTTGGAAGAGAAACATTTAAGATCGAGAGATTGTCGGTTCGATTCCAGCTAAATGACGTAATTTTGTTTTCTGGGTATAAAAATTGAATTTTTTTACTGTAATTTATATCAGCATGCATTTTCGTAGTTCTATTTAACTGTAACATTTACTTGTTAAAATTTAAATCCTAAAAATCTTTGCTTGACTGTACTTTTTCAATCTTTGCGACTTTTAGCTAGCATAACTAAAACTAAACAAAACTGAACTATGATACGTAGACTGTCTTCAGCTAGTGTCAATTTTTGTTTAGCAGTTTCTAACCGTAGTAGTGTTTTGTGTTTTGTCGTTGAACTATAATTGCATATTATTGATACATTGTTAGTAATGTGTGATAGTTGATTATTGAATATCTTTGGTGAGTTGTTATTATATGTATATTTTAATTAACAGATTGATAGATTTATTGAAAGCTTTTCTAAGATTATATTTCAAACATATTAAAACAATTTTGACATATTTACTTCAGTAATGGATCTCATGCAATATTTAGACATGAAAACATACGCTGAATTATGGATAGTTTTCCTATTATGTATAATAATATAACCCTTATCAAAATTATGAGACAGTAACATTTACTTTCTCACAAAATTGTTAATTGACTGTATAGAAATTTGTTATGTTGCATTAACATATTAAGTTTATATTATATTGTTCGATTTTCTTAAATTTATCTCTCAAAGCCATCGCTGAACGGAATCAGTTAAAATTTTAGCTCCGTTCTTTTTGTCACGTTTAGTAGCTTTAGCTCATTTAGATATAATAGGAGGAATACATATTATATGTCTAATTTTAGTTTTTCTTTCATTCACTTCTTTCCGTGAAAATATCATGAATGAATATTGATTCATATGATTGTATTCACTATATTTTTTCTTTTTACTCATACTTGCTATAAAATAGGAGTATAATTAATTTTATGTAATGATATATACTTACATATCATATATATATATATATATATATATATATATATATATATATATATATATACATGGTGTTCGTTCGCTTGGTTGATATCGGGCAATAACATGGGATTTCGATAATATGCATAATACTACTTTCTGAAGTAAAATTCGGAGAAATACTTAAAATACTGTTCGATAGGGTATAAAAAGTTCTATAATTTGGTTTTAGTTTTAATTTGCTAGCATGTGCCGTTTGGGCGCTAGAATTTTTTTTAAAATGTTTTTGAAAATTTTCAAAAATTTTTCTGCTAAATCAGTATGAATTAGAGAAAAAAGTTACTTAGTTATTATGTACCTAATTTTTTTTCTCTATTTTACTGATTTTTTTCAGATTTTTTTGAGCAAATTTTAAAAAAAGTTATATTTCAAATTTTTCATGTTATATATATATATATATATATATATCATGTTAAGAAGTCCTTATGTTATGTTATGTCAAGAAGTCCGTTAGGTTAGGGTAGGTTGGGTAAAAAGGTTGCAGGAAAAAGTTTTTTTTAAAGACCGTTAAGACACATTTAAAATCACATTTTGTCTTGGCACACATTTTGAGAGTCACTGGTTTTTCAACGAACGTGAATACAGCAAAATCACTGGGCCTTCAGTAAAGTTTTGCCTTTGAGCATTTTTACAAATATTGTAGTAATTTCATATATTATTTTTCTTTATAAAACATTCTATTTAATATATTATATACTTCAACAAATATGTTGTTAATTACTTGTAAAAATACTAATAAACAGCATAATCAAACAAAGCAACACAAATACAAATATACTAATATTAAATATAGTAATAATATGATTTCTATTTACTTACCTCATTTACTTTAAAATTTTATTCACAAATAGTGTCACAAGAATCAATCACTGTTGCTTTGACAACGTTTCATGGCAAACATAGAATAAGTAATATATATATATATATACAATACAAATTTTCAATACAAATATTGTAAATATTATTTAGCATTTATTACATTTTTATTTATTTATTACATTTTTCTAACAAAATGACGTAAACCTAAATTTTAAAAACAAGCACTTCGTTTAATACAAACATACTGAATTGGTGTTGTTTACATTTGCGGTGTCTAATGTTACATTGTCAGTCTTAATTGTAAGTTCTTTTAGGAACCTGTATTTCTTTACACGACCAGCCCAGTTCCATATAACTAGATATGAATTCACTACAATATTATTAAGGTGACCAATCGTCCTCCTTTTGGGAGGACAGTCCTTCTTTTGTAGGTTCTGTCCTTCCTCGAAAAGCGTCCTCCTACCTGTCCTCCTTTTCGATATTTTAAAACTAATCTGTTCATATCTGCATTCAGAAATGCCGCTTACCGTAAAATTCAATATAAAAAATATTTCTTGCTCCAAAATTTCCAATATATTGTTAGAAAATGATATATTGACAAAAAATATTCATTCAATGGAAAAATACTCGTTTAATTAAATAATTAAAGGGGATGTAAGCATAATTAGTGTATTTTTGTTTGAATTAATAAAATGTTTAATTTTTTTACGTTGTACTTTTTTCTTAAATTTTTTCGTCCTTCTTTTCATTGTAAAAAAATTGGTCACCTTAATATTATAAAATATTACTTACACTGATACGACGGATTGTTTTCTCGTAAACTATTTATATACAAAATTATTTATATATTATTTATATATATATATTTAAAAGTATAATTTACTAGAAAAAACACAGTGCTTTTCAAACAAATTGTCGAATACATGTACAATATTTTTTTAAGAAATATATAATTATATAAAACAAGACTATATGGAATTACTTGTCTGAGTCATATTTAAAATATACAATTTAAAATGTATGATATTACTTTCTTACCACGTTTGCGACTAATTTTTGACGGAGTGGAGTACTGTGGCACAGTTTGGCCATCGTTGTAATCGTTCAGGCGTATTCATGCTAATATACGCATGAACGAATACAGCAATGTCCAAAGCCCAAACTTTATCTTTATAACGTTCTTGTAAACTTTTCATCAAATCTTTCAGAGCAACCCTATCAGTCAGCGACGGAATTTCTTCGTCCAATCCTTCGTTCATGTACCGTTTGTGGAGCTACTCTTTAGCCCCCGAATTACCAGAACCCGGTTCCGAATTCGACGTTCATGAAACGGTACATGAACATCGAATTACCAGCACCAGGGTTCCGAATTCGATGTCCATGTACCTTTTCATGAACATCGAATTCGGAACCGGGTGCTGGTAATTCGGGGGAATAAGCGTAGCTCTATTTACGTGTCACCCTCCTGTATTTGACATGACCATAGCGACGAAACTAGAATCCTGCACAATTTGGACAGAGACGCACTCTGATGCCGAAACACACAAATTCGTACCCATTTTTCTTCTGATTCTGTTTGTTTTAACATATGTATATATGTCCGCTTGCAATCTTGTACCTAGAATAGTAATAATTAATAAACTGATTATTATTTTTATATTTATTTAATGGTAGATATATGGGATATTACTTGTATGAGAATAAATTTATATAATTACAAGTCTTCATTATATGAAACTAACCTAATTTGCTTTGACATTTTTTAACGCGATGTATGTTAATTATAATAATTTATGACCAATTCGCGTATTAAGCACATGTATATTTGTTTATTTCTGTACTTAAATATGTCTTTTTTTTATTATTAAATCAACACTTTTAAACGAAAACTTATCACCAATCTTTATGTCTGATTAAATATTAACATAACATATTAAAATCTATCTTTATAGCGTCTTTTCGTTCATTTGTGTATATATATGGGACTGTTTTATAAATCGTTGCCGGCAGTCGCCATTTTGAATATTTACGAATAGAAGTCGCTTATTCGGGCTAGACAATTATATGGACATATTATTTATCAAATTTCACTAACGCCATCAAACGTTGTGCTGTGGGAACTATTATGTTTTTCATTAATTTTTGGGTTAAGAGATGTCGCCACAAAACAGTACCAAGCTTATATTAGCAAATCATGCTAGGTATTTATATCATTTTAGTTCATTCGATTTATTCGTTTAATACTACATATTCATGGTAACTAATTATTAGAAAAATTAGCTAACTTATGTACAATTAATAATTTAATAACAATTTTTATATATTTACAGAAGTAGCATATAAAAAAAATTAATCAAATATTTAATTGTCAATATTTTCTTTGTTTATTATTATTTTGATTTCCAAAAAAATATATGTGTTGTTATTATTATTAAGATTAATCATATTTTTTTTTCAAATAAAAAACATGTGTGAGATAAGAGAAAATCGCATTTTTCAAGGAAAATGATAAAAATTATTTGTTTACAGATAAACTGCACATAAATTAATTCTGAAATTAATACATAAGTACTATAATAACAATTAACAACATATATATTTTTTGGCAATCAAAATAATAATAAACAAAGAAAATATTGACAATTATATATTTGATTAATTTTTTTTATATGCTAATTCTGTCTGAATATAAAAATTGTTATTAAATTATTAATTGTACGTAAATTAGCTAATTTTTCTAATAATTAGTTACCATAAATATGTAGTATTAAACGAATAAATCAAATTTAAAATTATTCATTTTTGTATTCCCACCACCTGTCAGAATATAGCCTTTTATTTGCCTTGAAATGGCCCCAAGTGTAAAAACAAAAATTCTAGGATTTTGCAATGCGTTAGAATGATAAATATCTTACAAAATGTAGTAAACATTGTAATAAATTCCGGTATTTTTGTTTTAGCTTAACTTTAACATTAACCATTTTTTTTTTTACAGAAAATAGTCAAATTTCAAAACACAAATCTAAAATTTAACATTTATAATGCGAAGACAGCGCAAGACATTTCAATTGTTTGTCAATATACATGTTGAGCGAATGTCTAATGAACGTTTAGATAAAAAGATTTATTTGAATGATTTTGATGGTATACGTTTGCGTGGACGTCCAATGAGTAATTGGAGTGGTATGATTGAGAGTGTTTTGCGTGAGCGAAAGTTTCCAAGTAGCAGGAATAAAAGAGCATGTATGAGAGAAATTATGAATGTAGATGAAGCGAAAGTTGCTATTTTGGATAGGAGTGTTTGGAGGCGACTGATTTCGGAATAATGAAAAGAGTTTGTGCCACACCCTTTTGGGTACATGGCGTGATTGTGTATGTATGTATGTATGTATGTAATATACAAAGTAATGACCAACTGATTCATTAGATACTTTCATATTATTTATTTGTTTTCTTATATTTTTTTTATTTTTTCGGATAGTACAACTAGTTTCAAAAAGAAATGCCTGTCTATTTTTGTAGCTCACTGAAATTTTTACTGTTCGTGAACGTGTTAAACAACTTGCAAATTATAACCAAACAAATTCTGCTGTTCAAAGTTGCGTTCAGAAAAAATTTCAAGTATTGAAAATGAAGAGTATAAAAACGATGATGGTATCAAGTGTCTAACAAGAATCTGATCTTTTGCTAGATAAAAATTTAGATTATTTTATAAATCACTGGCGTTTTTCAAGCCATTTGGAAACGATAGTTCTTTTTTAAATATCGACGTATCTAAATAAAATTCGGATATGAATCACAGCAATAGTTTACAAAAAGTGGAAAAATTTATTTGTAAATATGTCGCTGAAACGATAGGATTGACATATAACGACGAACAAAATGAATATGTAATGCAAGTAATCAGCAAATATAACAATGTTTATAGACACGTTAAAAAAAGTACTTTGTTCAAACCGTTTACGAAATCGTAAGTCTTAAGGAATAGTTAATATAGAAATGACAAAAAATATTTTCACGAAATTGATATTATATGACACTTTCACGAAACATATGTTCGAATAACAAATTTATATGTTTAATTACTATTTTCGGCTTGAAACGTGACCCTTCAAGGGTCACGGGTTTCCTAGTATGCTTTTAATCTTATTATACGTGTGTAGATTCAAGCCAATCAAAATGGTAATTTGAAAAAACAAGTATGCGGCTACAATGGTTAAAAATCTGAAAAAAATCTGCCCGAAAAGGCCATTGCGTTTTCATTGTACTGTGGAATAGAAGTGAGTGCAATTGTTGTCATAAATAAGAATAAATTACATTAAAAATAATAATTCTGCAGAAAAATTACTATTTTTGTTCCAGTTGCGATTCCTACTTCTACGTGCTAAAAATTGTACTCCACAATAGAACGATATCAATGTGCAAATTCATTCGAGTATCACCAGCTACTAGAACAACAATTTCCTCCATTTGGAATAACTCCAACAATTTGAATTGTTATTCCAGATAGAATAGTTTTAAGAATAATATTAACAATTTCAACTGGAATAACATAAATTCACACAACTGGAATTCAAATCAAAAATTATATTACACTCAGATAAATATTTGTTCTTTTTTTGTTTCGAAATTAAGCAAATATTGTATAAAAGTTACATCGCGTGATTATTTTCAGCAAAAAAATATATTGTGAAAATTATATTAAAATTTTTCTTTGCGAGTACAAAGAGAATACTTTTCATATTTGATGCAAAACGATTTGTAAGACGCAAGCACACACATCCTCACAAATAATATCGTAAAAACTATGTATTGTAATTTTACAAGTAAATTTAGCATGATTGAAATTTTTATTTTCTTCTGAATAAAATAATGTATAACTTGTATGATATTTAATAAGATTAAAAAATACAAAATTTCTATTTTTATTTAAAATAAGAAAAGAAAGTTATCATTATTGATTAAGTATTACTATTTTTGACAGACACTCATCAAAGCAGATACTTGTCCATAGTGTGCATCATTAATAATTTAAGTACCAAATTTTACTTTTTAATTCTAGTCAATATGATGTTTACGATTTTTTTAAACATGCAATTAACAATTTTTTTTATAAAAATCACATAATCTGATAATGTTGTAATAAAATCGAAAAATATATGTCTCTCCACATAATAAAAATATTAGTAATTTAGTTAGACCAAAATGCTAATAAATTTAAACTAAGTCAAATAAAACGAAACTAAAATTAATAATATGTTCCATTAAAAAATTAGTAGAATTCTGCCATGCTTATATAAAACATCCTGTATAATTAAAAGTAAAAAACTTTTGTTTAAAATGTTTTTCTCTATTCCCAATGATAAAGAAGTAAGTAATTGATTGATATTTAAAATAAATTATATATATTATATATAATATGCTATAAAAATATGTAATTTTCGTTATAAAAATATACAAACGATTGCGTTTTATTAATTTAACCGGTCAAACTATTAACAAAAATAAGTATCGATCTGCAACAATTTTATATGATAAGAAAATCGTTTAAACTGAACTAAATTACAAATTCTATTTTCTTTTACATTAAAGCTCGAACCAAAACCACATCGATATATGCCACTTTGATTCTGACGCAATGCAATTTATTCAAAAAATAACAATAAACAACTTGTAGTTGTACTTTTTCATTATTTTTTTTTACAAAATTTTTGTTAATGGCTTAATGAAACTTTTTTTTATATGTTTACTACTATAATACTAATTTACATTTTATTTATATAAAAAAAAATTGATAATTCATAACCATTTCAATGCCTCTAGAGATGATGTACAAGTACAATTTTGTGTTACAAGATTGACAATAATTATAAAATTTAAAATAATTACATGTTCTTATTTAAATAGTATATTTCAAATATCATTTCTGCACTAAAATTTTGCGATTTATATTGATAAAATGTGAAAAATTACCGGTATGTAAAGTTTAAGAAAAATCGATTACATAACCGTAAAGTAAAGTTTAGCCTAGTTAAAATATTTAATTAAGACAAAAACTCACTGCAAAAACGTAACGTAATACAAAACATGCTTCTAGAAGTCATGCAGCGCCTAAAAATTAGTCAATAAAAGTCTACTCTTTATACGTTCTTCATACGTTCATCAATATCTACTGGCAAGAACATATTATCGAAATGAGCAAACTACACCCTAGTGAATAGCTAAAAAGCAAACTTCATATATTAATATCGACCCCCAGCTTTAGATCTGTACTTTCCGAAGAAAATTTTTGTACAGAAATCTATTTGAATTTGAATATTACATAATTTCGATCACAAGCCAATATAAATATAAAATTATTACATAATTTTGATATTGGGAACTGACTATCCGAAGTTTCAAAGCTTAAAAATCGTCACTGATTTATGAATTTATTAACTTGATAATTTACCTTAAATTCTATAATGTGTCCAGCATAAGCTCCAAATCGAAGTATCACACCCAGAACGGACGTACTGTAAACCTCGTATGTTTCACAACTAAATAATGAATTTGTTTTCACTTCTTCTGGTATAGTCCACGTAACATCCCCGCTTTCGTCTAACCGAAATCTAACTCTAAAATTTTAATAATTACTTTCAATAATATTTACAATTATATTACCACTATTGGCACTATTTAATTTTTACCCTTCCAAGCCAGTGTTATCATTGTGATTAGTATGTACGGCAACAACCTAAAAAAATATTATAAATATAATTTTACTGCAAACTATATTTAATTTAAAATTATATATATATATATATATACATATATAATATATATAACAAATGTATTTACAAACATAAAGATGTCGAAAACAGATTATTAAAAAAACATTATTTTCAGAATATGACACGATATGTTTCCTACTCAATCAACTAATAAAAAAAATAAATAATTAATATAATTGATCATCATTTAATGACGTTTTCAAAAAACAAGATGAATTAACTAGAAAAATAGACTGGATTTTATTTACATATAACAGTAGGAAACAGCAAATATATAAATAATGCATATATAAATAAAGTTAATTCTAAAATAATTTTTCAAGTACAGTAAATCTTAATATTATATTTAAATTTGACGTATTTGATTACTTTAAATGTCAGCTGTCATAACAAACTTCTTAGTAAAATCACAAATTTATATTAATACTACAGGTACAAAATCAATTCGTTTATATAGTAAATTTACATTTATATCAAAAATAATCAAAATATATAAAATTAAATTAATTCAATTTATTTTAAAAATTTACCTCCCAAGTACCAATAAATGCATAAGCGGCCATAGTTGCACTTGGTTGCACTACCTTATTTGACATTTGGATACATAGAAATAACTAAATAACTGAATAACTAATATACATATATATATATATATATATATATATATATATATATATATATATCATGCACACTGCATATAGATGGCCCTTTATTTAATATATTAAAAATTACTGCACCTTCTACATCTCATAAATACACGCAACGCAATCACGCCATGATACACTCTTTTCACTATTCCGAAATTATTTTCCACCAAACATTTCTATCCAGACAAGTAACTTTTGCTTCGCCCACATTCATGATACCTCTCATACATGCTCTTCTATTCCTACCATTTTTGAAACATTCACTCACGCAAAACATCCTCAATCGTACTCATCGAACGACCGCGTAGATATATTCCTTCAATATCACTCACATAAATTCTTGTAACCAAACAACGTCTATTAGATATTCGCTCAAGATCACCGAACATTAACTTTTGCAACATTTTTTAGCGCATTTTTGTTTTCAAAAAGGAAGCTCAATAATACGCTTTGTTCGGTCGCGGTCGGTCGGCTCCAGAAAAACTTTTAAACTAGACATCGTAGAGAGTTCTAGTTTTTTGCATTAATTCGGTGCTGTCAAGTTATTAGCGCATCGAATAGTTTAAAAGCATTCACCCAATGCTAAATAAGTTAATTAATGATAAAATCATGCGAATTTTTGAATTTGAATATTTTTATAAACGTTGCAGTTTTTTTCATTTTTCACAATTTTGTGACTTGCTCATAAAAATACTGATCCGCCCGCCAAAAATGCGCTTAAGTCCCTTGATCAAAAGCCCGATGACTTTTTTATTTTTATTTTTTTTTTCATTTTTACACTCTTCATACACTAATCTATTTCGTATCCGACCTCTTTTAGTTACACCACATACTCAAAGACGCACATGGAGGGGAGGTAGTAGGGCAGTTTACCACAGGCCCCACTGAAGAAGGGGCCCCCCTATCGAGTACAAAAAAGCGAGACAGCTAGATTTTGATATTATAATCCAAAAGTTTGCTCGTGTTAAAGCTTCGTAAAAAAAGAATATAATTTATTATAAATTTAATTACTACTGTGAATATTTTCATTTTTATACCCAAAAAATTGCTTCTCTACGAAATACTTTAAATTAACAAAGGGCCCCACAACCTCTCAGGGCGCCCCTGCACATACTGCATGCAAAAATTTCATTTCCACAGCAGTCATTTAATTCACCAATAACTGCAGCTTCTAAATATTTCTTTCATTTTTTTTCTCAACGTTATCAACTTTTAAATAGACTAAATATTGCCAAGCAACAAAATGCCAAATAATTGGCATATTTCAAATAAGCGTATCAAATATGGTAACATTAGCTTTTTTCGCAGAACATATCCCGAACTAGTTCCCAATAACCCTTAATAAGATTCCAATTTCAGTTACGATTCAACTAAAAACTTGAATTAATTCCGGTTTTCAATTCCGATTTGTAACACTGATTAAAATTTAAAAAATTAATATGAAACATAAACAAAAATTAAATATATAATAATTTCATAATGGCCTACTAATCAAATTTCTTTATTTTAATTATTTTATATGAATCTTTTACGTAGAATATTTATTATCCGTTATCTGGTCTTTATTTGACGAAAGATCCAAGATAAGTTTGCGCTACATTTTCGTTTGTAATAATAATTAACAAATTTAAATTATTATTATAGTATTATTAGTTTTTAAATAAAAATATCTCTGAGTATAAATTTAGGGTTAAGTAAAGAATATATACAATTTAAATTTTTATTTAAATGTACAGTGGTTAAATAATCTTTGTCAAGCTTTAGTATTTTTTATTTTTATTGTTATTAATATTATTACTATTATTATTTCTAAGAATACGAAATACACCAAATCGTTAGTGCCAAATTAGTAATTTTTAATAATTTATTCAGAATTTATAATGGAGAAATTTAAAAATGAAATATATGTATTAATTTTCTTTTTATAGTAGATTTAGTGGACAGTCAGTTCCATTTCATTAAATCTTTTACAAAACCCAGAAATTTCAAGATTATAAGTATATTATGAATCCAAGTTTCATTATGAATAAATGTTTTTGTAGAAAATACCTTATTGGCAGCAATTCGCATCCTTCCATACATTTCAACTGTATCATCTAATTCCGATGTTGATCCAACAGGACTGGGAGGTGTACCATGACCACCTATACCAGCAAGAGGCAATAGTTGTTCAGTTGTGGTGGACTTCCGGGGTGGTGTCGGTTGCGCAGCCCATAATACTAGATCGTATACTTCAACTTGAAGGGATGGTGGCAATTCGGAAAATAGCTCACTATCAGCCACCTCTGGATGTTGGGATATGTAGGCTAGGCATCCACTCTAAACAACAGTTAATAAAATAATTTAAATATCCTAATTGTAAGAAAATTATTCATATTTCTAAATTCGCAAACTATTAAAAACAAATAATTTAATTTCTATTCTTACCCTTAATAAACTTGCATTAAATTGATCAGCCATACTAAGAAGATATAAAACATTTTCTTCATCCATATTTAACCTGAGTGCATATTCACAAACTTGTTTTAAAGAATCTACTTCATATCTAAAAATAAAAACAATGTTGTTCTATTTAAAGTACTATTCAATTTTTGAATAAGTATATGTATTACCTATCACTCAATAACAGCAATTCTGCTAATTGATCTGTCGTCAATGATAAATGTCTTAATCGCCCACTATATAAATATTCGAGGAATGTTCGGAATAAAAACGGATTCGAGTCGTGTATTATTATTTTTCTATAAAAATTACAAGAAATATACCCAAATAAGCAAAATCTTTATTTTTTCATATTAAAATTAATCGAAGTCGTAATATATATATATATATATATATATATATATATATATATATATATATATATATATATATATATATATATAAATTTGGTTTGCCTTAACGACAAATACATTTTTAAATCATATAAATAAAATAAAACACAATGCCGGATACTACAACATTCTTGGGTGTTTTAAACAAATGTGTTTTAATATATAAATAAATAAATGAAAATAGAAACACCATAAACCAATTTGGAAAAAAAAAGAAATAAAATAAATAAAATTATTTAAAAAAATTATACAACTGTGTAAAACCTAAAAACAAAGAAAAGAAGTACGTATACATATTTCAATAATCTAATGTAAAAATTCTTAACTTAAATTTTTTATAATAAATTAATTTCAAAAATCTTAAAAGTATATATATATATATATATATATATATATATATATATATATAATATATTCTGTATTTTGTTAAAATTAGTAGACATGATTGAATATTTTACATTTGGAAAGAAGAAATAAAACTAAAACAAAATGGAGAAATAATATATGATTTTCTTAATAGTACTTACAATTAGATGAAGCAATAAAAAAAAGTAAAATTAATTGCAAACCAGCAATAAAAATCAACTTACTTATCTATTGCTTCTCTCATACCGCTGAGTAAAGCTCTACGAAACCAGTCACATCTAGCTGCCACAATAACTCGGTGTGCCCGAATCGTACATTTTTCCGTTTCGGGCGCTATCCGATCTGCTTCAGGTAAACTATCGCCCGAATCACTCGTATTGCTTTGATCCACCACTGAACCGGTACAACCAGTACCAGGACTAACAATCACTTCAAATTCCATATCAGTGCCAATACCACTTTTTAATAATTGCAAACTAAATTTCGATAAAGTGCTATTGTTGGCGGGAGGCGATATGCACAGAGATTCCACTAGATTTAGCTGTTCAAATAAACAATACAATACGCATCAATATAATAATAAGAAAACTAACGCGTGTGTAAAAAACTCAGTTTTATCATTTTCTTCAAAAACAAAACAAAAAACATTGAAATTATTCTATATAATTAATCAACATACTCATCTATTTCAATGAAAACTAATTATACAAGAACTAAAATCATACCCGCCAACAGCAAAAATAATATACAATAAAATATTGAGGTTACAGTCTTCTTAATTAGATCTGTTACCATACTTTAAATACATTTAATTAAAAAATTAAATAAATAATATACTTTGGTAAAACTTTAAAATATATAATTGCATGATAAATTTTAATATAGCGAATGACAAATATGATATGACAAAAATGGAAAAACTCATGACAAAATTAATATATCGAACAATAAAATAGATATAGAACTTATTATTAGTGATGGGACAATTCGAATTAAAATAATCAATTATTCGATTGTCGTGAATTGAATTGAAATCATTCGAATGATGATACGTTTACAATTTTACATGTAATATATTTCTTTTATAATACAGAATACAATTGAAAATAATTAATAGAAATTTACCGTAGATTATTTGTATGCATACACAAAACAAATCAATCTGTTTCTGTTTCTAAGCAATAATTTTCTTAAATACAAATATGTAATTTTTACAAATAAAGTACGTTTAGATGTAATTTTTTTATTGTTTAATTTGACATTTACCAGTGCTTCCGGCTAATGCACTTCTAGTTTTTAGATAAGCACCAAAAAGACCCATAGTGATTATTTTAATATATCCCACATAATGCGGATTTTTTTAGTGGACACTGTATTAATTTGTTTTATTTATTTAAATTTTAAAAAAAAGTATTATTTTTTTAATGACAAAACTTTGAATCTATATTTCACATGACAATACAAACAAATATTTCAAATAATATTTTTATGAATTTGAAGTAATTTACTATTTACCATTCGCAAATATATGAAAATTTTGAGCATCAAGTTAATTTTTGTAGTAGCTTAGTTTTAAATCAAGCTAGGCAAGATAAGCTAAGTTAGAAATTTATAAAATTTTAAATTGTTCTATATTTTATACAAATCAAATATGAATACACGTATTAAACAATTAATTCAAATTGATTAAACAATATTAAAAATTTGCATAAGATAAATAATCTTTTAGAAATATTTCTAGTTTGTTACCTTGCAACCTTGTTGTTGTTTTGGCGTTGTATTAGTTGTCATAGTTCTACTACTACCAGTTCTTTGGCATTCCGGTCCAGTTTGACTCGTTGAATTAACACTACCTGGGTCTAAAAGGCCCAATGTTTGCATACTTTGCGTAAATGAATCTCTTTGTACCAATTCACAAACTTGCGTCATTACTTCGTTCAACGTTGATTGATGTGAGAGAAGTTTGTTTAAAATTCCAGACTAAAATATATATATAAATAAATAAATATATTATATAGAAATAACAACACGCGATATTTTGTAAAAATAGCTCTGATATTTATTTTAATTTTAAAGTTTGACATTACAGAAATATAATGTATAAATATATATATATATATATATATATATATATATATATATATATATATATATATATATAATCATTTTAATATAAAACGCCTTAATTATAGACAAACAGCAATACTCTGGTGTATTGCAAATTGTTTGTAAATAAGGTGTTTATTTAAAAATGTGAAAAAATTTAGAAAGTGGCTATTTATACATACGGTATGTATACGCAATTGGCTATTTATACATACAGTATTTTTACGCAATTGGATATTTAGGGTAGGTTATGTATAAATAGCCAATTGCGTATACATACCGTATTTATAAATAGCCTCATCCAAAAATTTAATTAAAAAAATGATTCAATATGATTTTCTTTCTTTATATTACTATATTAAAACTGTATTTCATTAATAAAAATCACATAGACATACTTACATACATATTAAATCACGCCATGCACCCAAAAATGTGTAGTACAAACTATCCCGAAATTAATTTTCTCGAAATATTCCAATCCAGGCAAGCAACTCTATTCTATTCCCACTACTTGGAAACCTTCGCTCACGCAAAACACCTCAATCGTACCACTTCATCTACTCATCGGAAGTCCACGCAAACGTATACATTCAAAATCATTCATAGATTCTTTTAACCAAACGTACATTAGACATTCGCTCAAAATAACTGAACCATCTTAACTGACTAACACCAACTTTTGCAACAACATTTTTTTTTTAATTTTACACTAATCATACACTAATCTATTTCGTATTGAATTCCTTCTAGTTACACCCCATACGCCACGGAAAAATCTCATTTCCACAGCAGTTATTTTCATCAACGTAAGCGCACCAAAACAACAATGTATATATTGAAACGTGCTTCTGTGGAAACATTTACGTTTCTAGCAAAAATACGCAATGCACCTAGCATTAACTCTTCTTTCAGTCACTCGATCAAAGCGACCATCCTTAGACAATAAACTACCCAAATTCATCTGCTTACTCTAAACGTATACCTACCATCAACAGATACATACATTCATATTGTCATCAATTCACCCTTCTCAAAAACGAATACTTTGCATTCAAGATAACATATTCTTACATACAACATTAATTCTATCAATTATCGTTCTCAGTTGCTTTTCAGATTCAGCCAAAACAACCACATTATCAGCATCATACGATAAAACAAACAGGTACAATACACACAATCACCTATATTTATACCATCATTATCATCATCATCATCACACAAGACTTTCCTAAGAAGAACATCCATATACATAAATTAAATAGCGAAGAAAATATTATACAGCCCTGTTCCATACCATCATTTAAGTATACGAAACCAATCAGTTAAACAACAATCAACACATACAGCTGTCTCACTTTTCTAGATAATTATTAACAAATTAAAAAGTATTTATTTGAAAAGAAAACTAGACTTACAACTTTACTAGTTCCAACTTTAAAACAAAATTTAAATTCCCGCCATTCTAATTTTTCATCCAAGGCAGCTGTGACTTCCTCAAGGCGCAATAAAAATATAGGCAATTCTTCGATAAGCTGTTCAAGATTTCGGGCAACAGATCTGACCTTTTGTGCACCAGTCATTTCGTTAAAACCTTCTCTATAATCAATAAACAATATATTATATTATATTACATAGAAAATTACAAATCGAAAAACTTTTACTAGTACTTTTTATGTAATAAGAGGCCCAAACTACAAGTGATATGCTCATGAAAATTTCTTAATTTCGTTAATTCTCTTATATGTAGAACATTTCTTAACGATTTTCCTAACATATCACCTACTCCTGATTTAACACGACAACTTTCGCCTGGGGATAAAACTTGAATAATTTGTTCTAATGCACTTTTTACCTCTACTATTAAAGTCGATATTGTATCCAACATGACTTCAATCTGAAAACGATAGCATAATTTAAATATATTTTAATTGATTTCATTTCGAAAACACTTATATTTACTTCAGGTACAAGATACGTGGCAACTTCCTGTCGTTGTGTAGCAGACATATTGCTAAACGTTGCTTTAACAGCTTGAAGAAACCTGTGCAATTGTGACATGAAAATAGGTAAACGTGATCGTGCATATCGTATGATTTCATGACGCTCTTCGCGGGATAATTCATTCTTTCGTTTCGTGAAAAGATCACACAACAGAAGTAATTTGGCACCAGCTGCAAATTATATTATTATCATTTTCGTATTTTATTCATTATTTCAATAATTAATACTAATGTAATACTAATAATATACATATACACATTAACTTACCTACGGCTGTTTCTCTAACGGACTGTTTAACAACGTTACAAAGTTTGGCAGGATTTGAAGTTATGTTATCAGATACACTTTGACAATGCCGATTATTAAAATGTTCGATTATCTGATTTGCACATGCATGCATGTCACTAACCAAGCCAATTATTTCTAAAACATAAAATCAATATTCATTAATATTCTATAAATAAACATCAAATTTATTCAAATCACATAAAACATATTTCAAAAGTATGAAATACTCAATTATTTGTATAACGATATGTTTAATAAATAATAATAATAATAATGTAATAGGAGTTAATGTAAAGCTTGACATCTATTAAAATAAAGATTATTTTTTAAATTTAACTCGAAAAAGAAATATATCGCAAATTATCGAAATTGCATGTTAAACGCCCATAAACTGAATTAAAAATATAATTTGAAAAATAAAATAACTGTTTATCATCATAATACAAAAACAGCTGATTGTTTCTTAACTGTAATAATAATTTTTAAATAAATATTTTATTTATTTTAATATTAATATATATATTTATGAAGTTATAATAGCCGGTTTGCAGCTTCAGTTCAAAGGAAAGTGCTAAAAGTGCTAAATGAAAACTTACGTTGTTTGAGCGCCATATTTTTGAGATAAGCACGACACATATGAACAAGTCGGGCAAGACACGGATATGGTTGGGCAGCGGTTACAACTTGTCGTGCAGTTGCTTCCGTCAATCCAGGTGGTAGACATTCGGCATATAAGAAATGTAAAATGGTGCCTAGTGCCTCTTCGGGTAAACCTTGAAATGGTGGCGGTTGCGATAACCATGCTAACTCGGAACCGTGTAATTGTACGATTGTTGAATGGACTCGAAACTATGCAAATGCAAATCAAATATACCTATATATTATTATGTACATATTATTAAAAAATAATATTTGAATATATACTTCAACAAATGAGTCTACATTTTAAAATAATTCAAAACCACCATAAAAGCACGGGCATTATATATATATATATATATATATACCGGGTGTTCGTTCGTTAAGTTCGTATGGGCGTTTAACATGTAATTTCGATAATTTGCGATATACTTCGTTCTCGAGTTAAATTCGGAGAAATACTTAGAATACTTTTCGATAGGGAATAAAAAGTTATATAATTTGGTTTAAATTTTAATTTGCTAGCATGTGCCGTTTGGCCGCTAGAATTTTTTTGTTTTTGTTTTTTTCTTAAAAAATATGAGGTGTAGGGAAATAAGCATGATATGGTGAAATGCGGAATAATTTAGTAGAAAAAAATTAAAAACTGAATTTTTGAAAATTTCTCAAGAGATTTTGGGATTTTTTCAAAATAAATTTTTTTTTTCGAAATTTACTCAATGCTATCAAATTAAAACTAAAACCAAATTATAGAACTTTTTATTCCCTATCGAAAAGTATTCTAAGTATTTCTCCGAATTTTACTTCAGAAAGAAGTATACTGCATCTTATCGATATCCCATGTTATTGTCCTTTATCAACTTGGCGAACGAACAGCCTGTATATAAATACACAAAACCAATAATATTAGAAACAACTATTAAAAACAAGGAATTACTTTTTACAGTAAACATTAAAAATCTAAATTTAATTCTTGATGGATTATTCACCATCAACTTATTTTTATTTTTACATTTATCACTCGTTATTTATATGTAAATGCAATTATAATCTTAATTTTAATATAAAAATGGAAACAAAATTATTTTCATAAAAAAAAGAAACATAAGTACATATTATTAGAAAACATTTGTTACCTGTTTTTTATTAGCTGCTGTAATAATCAGATCATAAAAATAGCCATCTTCCAAAGCTGGCAGCAATGAAAATGTTGGATTTATAATAGGTTCAATTTGTTCTTCTGTAACTCGTTTACACTGTATTATACACCATCCTTCACAACTTGATCAGACTGAAAATTTATATTCAAATTTCTATTAGTAAATACAATTTTCAAAAATAATCTAAAATTATTTAATAGTAATAAAATCTTTATTCGATTTAAATTAAAAACTGTATTTTCTTTCATGTATATAAGATAATATATGAAAGTAACTTTTATATATCATATTAAAGTTTGACAAAATAGGAAGTTTGACCGAACAAGCCGAAAACAAATGCGGCAATCTCATGAATGAAAAAAAAGACACTTTATGCATAAGTTCCATACTATACTTTATCTATGACTGTAAAGATAAATGTTAAAGGCATTTCAAGGCAAACAAAAAGCTATATTCAGACAGGTGGTGGGAATACAAAAAAGGATAATTTTACATTCGATTTATTCGTTCGTTTAATACTACATATTTATGGTAACTAATTATTAGAAAAATTAGCTAACTTATGTACAATTAATAATTTAATAACAATTTTTATATATTTACAGAAGTAGCATATAAAAAAAATTAATCAAATATTTAATTGTCAATATTTTCTTTGTTTATTATTATTTTGATTTCCAAAAAATATATGTGTTGTTATTATTATTAAGATTAATCATATATTTTTTTTCAAATAAAAAACATGTGTCAGATAAGAGAAAATCGCATTTTTCAAGGAAAATGATAAAAATTATTTTTTACAAATAAACTGCACATAAATAAATTCTGAAATTAATACAGAAGTACTATAATAACAATTAACAACATATATATTTTTTGGCAATCCAAATAATAATAAACAAAGAAAATATTAACAATTATATATTTGATTAATTTTTTTTATATGCTAATTCTGTCTGAATATAAAAAATGTTATTAAATTATTAATTGTACATAAGTTAGCTAATTTTCTAATAATTAGTTACCATAAATATGTAGTATTAAACGAATAAATCGAATGTAAAATTATTCATTTTTGTATTCCCACCACCTGTCTGAATATAGCCTTTTGTTTGCCTTGAAATGGCCTTAAAAGTTAAAGGCATTTCAAGACAAACAAAAAGCTATATTCATACAGGTTGTGGGAATACAAAAAAGGATAATTTTACATTCGATTTATTCGTTTAATACTACATATTTATGGTAACTAATTATTAGAAAAATTAGCTAACTTATGTACAATTAATAATTTAATAACAATTTTTATATATTTACAGAAGTAGCATATAAAAAAAATTAATCAAATATTTAATTGTCAATATTTTCTTTGTTCATTATTATTTTGATTTCCAAAAAATATATGTGTTGTTATTATTATTAAGATTAATCATTATTTTTTTTTTCAAATAAAAAACATGTGAGATAAGAGAAAATCGCATTTTTCAAGGAAAATGATAAAAATTATTTGTTTACAAATAAACTGCACATAAATTAATTCTGAAATTAATACATAAGTACTATAATAACAATTAACAACATATATATTTTTTGGCAATCAAAATAATAATAAACAAAGAAAATATTGACAATTATATATTTGATTAATTTTTTTTATATGCTAATTCTGTCTGAATATAAAAATTGTTATTAAATTATTAATTGTACATAAATTAGCTAATTTTTCTAATAATTAGTTTCCATAAATATGTAGTATTAAACGAATAAATCGAATGTAAAATTATTCATTTTTGTATTCCCACCACCTGTCTGAATATAGCCTTTTATTTGCCTTGAAATGTCCTAGTGTAAAAACAAAAATTCTAGGATTTTGCAATGCGTTAGAATGATAAATATTTTACAAAATGTAGTAAACATTGTAATAAATTCCGGTATTTTTGTTTTAGCTTAACTTTAACATTAACCATTTTTTTTTACAGAAAATGGTCAAATTTAAAAACACAAATCTAAAATTTGACATTTATAATGCCAAGACAGCGCAAGACATTTCAATTGTTTGTCAATATACTTTTGCGATGCAGATATTTATATAACTCCAGAGTGAAATAATGAAACGTTACGATACTTTTTTTTCCTGGTTTTTACTTTTTTCAAATATTACCATAAACAGATATTTTAGAATTCAAGTAAAATAATAGTTATTTATGTGTAGTGTGTAAAGATTCGTTCAGTCACATGTTTTCGTCTCTCGGTCTGCTTGGCTCAAAATTTCCGAACTCATGTTATAAAACCCAGTTTATTCACAAGTTGCATATAAAATTTTATCTAAAGACCAAAATTGCACAAACAAAAATGTTTTTAGGAACGTATATGAATATGTTAAGTTTTCTAAACAAATGTAATTTACTGTATCATAAAAATGCTACTTACGATTATTAATCACTTTTTTAAATAATTGAATTTACTGTAAATTTTATTTTATAATTTTAATTAATTTATTAACGAAAAATATTAACAAATAACAAACCGTGTGTAAATAGAAGAGATCGGGTACGAAATAGATTAGTGTATGATGGGTGTGAAATTGAAAGAAATGTTGTAGCAAAAGTTGGTGTTAGACAGTTAAGATGGTTCGGACATGTTGAGCGAATGTCTAATAAACGTTTAGATAAAAAGATTTATTTGAATGATTTTGATGGTATACGTTTGCGTGGACGTCCGATGAGTAGTTGGAGTGGTATGATTGAGTGTTTTGCGTGAGCGAAAGTTTCCAAGTAGCAGGAAATAAAAGAGCATGTATGAGAGGAATTATGAATGTAGATAAAGCGAAAATTGCTTGTTTGGATAGGAGTGTTTAGAAGCGACTGATTTCGGAATAATAAAAAGAGTTTGTGCCACACCCTTTTGGGTACATGGCGTGATTGTGTATGTATGTATGTATGTATGTAATATACAAAGTAATGACCAACTGATTCATTAGATACTTTCATATTATTTATTTTTTTTTTATATTTTTTTTATTTTTTCGGATAGTATAACTAGTTTCAAAAACAAATTGCTTGTCTATTTTTGTAGCTCACTGAAATTTTTACTGTTCGTGAACGTGTTAAACAACTTGCAAATTATAACCAAACAAATTCTGCTGTTCAAAGTTGCGTTCAGAAAAAATTTCAAATCATCTTTTGGTATTTGAGCACCGAAGCTGCTACGATGGCCTACTTTAACCATAGAAATTAAGCAAAAAATGATGGCAAGTATTGAAAATGAAGAGTATAAAAACGATGATGGTATCAAGTGTCTAACAAGACTCTGATCTTTTGCTAGATAAAATTTGGATTATTTTATAAATCACTGGCGTTTTTCAAGCCATTTGGAAACGATAGTTCTTTTTTAAATATCGACGTATCTAAATGGAATTCGGATATAAATCACAGCAATAGTTTACAAAAAGTGGAAAAATTTAGTGTTGTAAATATGTCGCTGAAACGATACGATTGACATATAACGACGAACAAAATGAATATGTAATCAGCAAATATAACAAAGTTTACAGACACGTTAAAAAAAGTACTTTGTTCAAACCGTTTACGAAATCGTAAGTCTTAAGGAATAGTTAATATAGAAATGACAAAAAATATTTTCACGAAATTGATATTATATGACATGTCTTTTTATTGATATATTATAAAATGTGCAAAATTACCGGTATGTAAAGTTTAAGGAAAATCGATTACATAACCGTAAAGTAAAGTTTAGCCTAGTTAAAATATTTAATTAAGACAAAAACTCACTGCAAAAACGTAACGTAATACAAAACATGCTTCTAAAAGTCATGCAGCGCCTAAAAACTAGACAATAAAAGTCTACTCTTTATACGTTCTTCATACGTTCATCAATATCTACTAGCAAAGAACATATTATCGAAATGAGCAAACTACACCCTAGTGAATAGCTAAAAAGCAAACTTCATATATTAATATCGACCCCCAGCTTTAGATCTGTACTTTCTGAAGAAAAAATTTTTACAGAAATCTATTTGAATTTGAATATTACATAATTTCGATCACAAGCCAATATAAATATAAAATTATTACATAATTTTGATATTGAGAACTGACTATCCGAAGTTTCAAAGCTTAAAAATCGTCACTGATTTATGTATTTATTAACTTGATAATTTACCTTAAATTCTATAATGTGTCCAGCATAAGCTCCAAATCGAAGTATCACACCCAGAACGGACGTACTGTAAACCTCGTATGTTTCACAACTAAATAATGGATTTGTTTTCACTTCTTCTGGTATAGTCCACGCAACATCCCCGCTTTCGTCTAACCGAAATCTAACTCTAAAATTTTAATAATTACTTTCAATAATATTTACAATTATATTACCACTATTTAATTTTTACCCTTCCAAGCCAGTGTTATCATTGTGATTAGTATGTACGGCAACAACCTAAAAAAATATTATAAATATAATTTTACTGCAAACTATATTTAATTTAAAATTATATATATATATATATATATATATATATATATATATATATATATATATAATATATATAACAAATGTATTTACAAACATAAAGATGTCGAAAACAGATTATTAAAAAAACATTATTTTAAGAATATGACACGATATGTTTCCTACTCAATCAACTAATAAAAAAAATAAATAATTAATATAATTGATCATCATTTAATGACGTTTTCAAAAAACAAGATGAATTAACTAGAAAAATAGACTGGATTTTATTTACATATAACAGTAGGAAACAGCAAATATATAAATAATGCATATATAAATAAAGTTAATTCTAAAATAATTTTTCAAGTACAGTAAATCTTAATATTATATTTAAATTTGACGTATTTGATTACTTTAAATGTCAGCTGTCATAACAAACTTCTTAGTAAAATCACAAATTTATATTAATACTACAGGTACGAAATCAATTCGTTTATATAGTAAATTTACATTTATATCAAAAATAATCAAAATATATAAAATTAAATTAATTCAATTTATTTTAAAAATTTACCTCCCAAGTACCAATAAATGCATAAGCGGCCATAGTTGCACTACCTTATTTGACATTTGGATATATTAGGATAATCTAGCGATCTAGGGATATTTAGAGAATTCGGTACCAACCTACCAAAGAAAATATTACTATTGTTTTACATATTCAAGGCAAATATACATTTTATTTCATATATTTTACAAATTAATAGAGTTTTATTTTTAAACATCGTAATCTATAACAAAAATACTTATTATTTTCAAGTTCTCATAATAGCACAATAAAGAACAAAAGCCGTCTTCACGACCAAACCGGTATGGGTTTAGGTTAATGTGACGGCATATTAACCAGATCAAAAGCATGAAGCAGAGATAACTACCATAGAATAAGTAATATATATATACAGATAACTACCATATAACTACTACAGAGAGATGAGACAGTCCCATGTATTTGTCGGGAACAGTATTTCGGCCCTCTATTAATACGATTCACAACTAAAATGCAATTGTAGTAGTAGTGGTGTATGTATGTATATTACTATTATAGTATTAGTGTTTGCACTGGTATATAGGTTACGGAAAGAAAATTCGAATTTTAATTATTTAAAAATATTTATTAAAAATAATACATAACATAATATAAATACATAACATTAATAATTAATTTATACTATACTATACTGATAAAAAAAAAACTAATAACTATTACATATAGATAAAATCTAAATAAAATTAATTTTTCCATATTTTTTCAAATAATCATCAATCACGATATTTTTTCGATTATCTTTATTTTTAATTTTATTATTAATAGTTTTGAAAAAATATTTCATCATTATATATATGATTGATTGGACGATATTTTTACCAATATCTTTGTGGCAGGACAAATTTTTGCAAAAATTATTTGCCTCATCCACGTACATATTAAATAAAATTTCAAATATTTTTTTTTTATTTAAAATTTCTGGTATTTTATTAAAAATTTTAATTTTAATTTCTTTAATGAAGTTTGTAAAATCTTCGCTGGGATAAACGAGTCGTCGTCTTTGGCTATCGAATTCTTTAAGATTTATTGCAGCATGACAATCTAAACATGTGTCACTCGTAAAAAAGTTAACACATGTTTGACAATCATGCTGCAATAATTTTCGACAGATAAATCCCGCCACATAAGAACTAGTTTGAGTTCTGAGCCGATCAATTTCTATACGTAGCTGTAAAGGGGGCTGTGCGATTGGATTAACGATAGGAAGGATAGATAGAGAAGATTCGGAAGTAGAGGCTGCTATATTAGAAGGATCAGCGGGAGCATGTGGATGGAGTAATGAATTTAACGATAATAAATATTGTGTTTGATCGTCTTCACAATTTGAATGCGCCGTATTTTTTAAAGTGTTATTTATAAGAGCTGTTTTAAAAGCACTTACAAACTGCAAAGACGACGGATGGGTGTTAGAACCACACAACCCCCTTATTACGGAAAAGAAGTTCTCTAAAGGATCTTGATTTAATTGCTTAGTTAATAAATAATTAAATCCACGATCTTTTAGAGATATCCATAAATCTTGTATATTTCTAATTGTGGTAATAAAATGTACCGCTGAAGGAGGTGCTGGTATTATTTTTCCATTTTTTATAAATTTTAATTCCTGCAATTTAATTTTTGCTTCGGCCCAGAACTCATCATGCGGCGAACGAACATCTACCTTTGCATGTAAAGGTCTGGATGACATATAGATCGAATTTAGAGAATCGAACAAATTATTCATGAACAATACAAAATTTGCCGTTGCTTTTGCTGTTTCCGGCATCATTCCACCCCGAATAACGACATTAATGAAGGCATATGTGCTGCGACTAAAAGTTTGTGCAGCTAGATTAACCTTCATTCGACGGCGACCTTCTGGATAAATATGATTTTTGGTCAACTTTGTTAGCCTTCCGTCGTCAGTAAGGCCATCTAATTCATATGCCTTCACAATGTCGTTCCATTTTATCTCGCCATCTGAAGAAATAATATTTTTGTCTATTAAATTATTTCGCATACATTTCAATAGATGAGGAGTATCAAAAATATGAAAAATAATATGTTCTTCTATTTTGTAAACGCATCTATCTTCAAAGCCGCTAGCACGCGATAACTCTAAAATGGCACCACGATTGTTGGTACCTAAATCACTAGCAGAAGCAACAACAACATATTTTGTTCGTTCATGAATAGCCGTTACGATGTCTCTAATGCATTCTTTAAGCGGCCATTTATGAGTCGCAGACTGCGCAAAATAAAATGCAAGTGGTTGCTTCCATTTTTTGCGAAGTCCGCGAATCATAAACACTAGTGCATGGTCCGCAATCTTATATGTCGATCCTTTCCCCACATCTTCTAAACCGTCGACAGAATCTAACTTAATATTGTAATCTAAATGCGGCGAGAGTGCCATTTCGTCAAATAGTAAAATACAAAATCTATCTAATTCCGATTTATCTTCTGAAGATTTATTTAAATAATCAAAAAGACGATCGTTTATCCCAGGATTTAGTGGAATATTTTCTAGACACCGGTGTATAGTACGTGGAGTCGGCAAACTAAAAAATTTTGCTAAATATAAATAGCCACGCGGACTATGTTTATATACAGAGGCAAAAAATGATTTTTCGGTAACTGAATATCTCCTATTAAACTTATTTTTATCTAACAGCCGCAGCTGACTTTCAAAAAATAGCTTCACTACTGGAGGCATATTCTTAATTTTTTCAACTTGTTGTAAAACAGGATTCTTAAAAATATTACCACCGAACAATGAGCGCGGCGTTCTGTTTTTTAATTTTCTTACGAGTCGCGTAGCCTTAAGTAGTTCGCCGTACAGTTTCTTCTTTCTAGGCGTCAAGTTTTCTTTTCGCGTTTCTCCAATTGCTTTTAAAATATTTTTTCTGGTTTTGGGTTCTGAAAATTAGGAAGTATTATTAGTTTTATAATAATGTAGATGTAAAATTCAATAAGATATTTTTAACAAGAAGAAATATTTAAATTATAAATAATTTTTTATATGAATTAGATTTCACACGTGCACAAAACTTAGCGGGAATATTAGTAATAATATTATTTAAATAAAATAATTTCAGCTGTATCAAGTTGGCACAACCATGTCAGCACAACCAAAAAAAAAAAACATAACAAACATTTTTAACCATTTATTAACTAACTAGTTACCACATTTTCAATTATTTTACCACTTTTTTTAAAAAAATACGCTGGCCAGCTTGATATGAATCCAGCTGGCTTTATATCAAGGTGGCCCGACAATTGCATTTTTTGCCCGGTCCGGTAATGGTACTATTTTAAACCGCGCGCTATACATATTATATGAGTCGTATAGATACAGAAGAAGTACGTAGAAAAAGAGACTTTATATTTTTTCTTAAAGATATACAAAAGCAATATAACATTCCTGAACTAAACAATATTATTAAAAACCATAAAAATGAATATAAAAATCAATTAAACAAAGAAAAAATAACTTATAATAATAATCTATTACTTAATTCAAATAATATGCAAAAAACAAACCGCATGGAATATGATAAATAATCTAAGAAGCGATACCAATAAAAATAGTCTAACGCCTGTAACATCTGATGAATTTAATAATTACTTTTGCAATATTGCAAATGAAATTCACAACAAAATTGCAATTAATAACAAAACCACATCAAATCACTTAAATGGTACTACTTTTGTTTGTGAATCAATGTATTTAACTCCAGTAACTTACGAAGAATTAATTAAAGCAATAAATTCACTCAGTGCTTCAACGAGTCCCGATATATATGATATAACTAGTTGGTTAATTAAAACAAGTATGTTTAGTATTGCTGATCCACTATTAATTTTAATAAATGAAATTTTTGAAACAGGCATTTTTCCTGATGTTTTAAAACTAAGTAAAGTTATACCGCTGTTTAAAACTGGTGATAAAAATGTTCTATCAAATTACAGACCACTTTCATTAGTACCCTGGTTTTCCAAATTAATTGAAATAATATTAAAACATAGAATAATCTCATTTTGTCACAAAAATCAAATATTGTCTGACTGTCAGTTTGGATTCAGAAAAAACAAATCGACAAATGAAGCTTTAGTTAAAGTTACGGATGAAATTTTTAATTCATTGAATATGGGACTATTGCCTAATTTAGTGCTCTGTGACTTAACAAAAGCCTTTGACTGTATTTGTCATAAAATTTTGAGAAACAAATTAGATCTTTATGGTATTAGAGGTAATGTAAATAAATTGCTAGCATCTTATTTAGATAATAGACAACAATGTGTAATTGTAAACAACATAAAATCTAATTATAACCGTGCAAATCATGGAGTTCCACAAAGATCTGTTATAGGTCCTCTACTTTTTATTATTTACATAAATGATTTACCAAATTATTTAAATATGTGTAAACCGACATTATTTGCCGATGATACGACATTATTCATTGAATGTTGTAAAAATGAAGACAGCTTAATGTTGTGCAAAAATATATTACAAGACGCAAGTAATTGGTTTAACAATAATTTGCTTCATCTCAATGAAGAAAAAACTAAAATTATTACCTTTTCCGGTAAAAAAGATGAAAATGCCTGTTCAAGATTTCTTGGAATTTTGATAGATTCTAAACTAAAATGGGACGACCATGTTCTTAATATAACAAATAAAACTGCTAAATTAATTTTTTTATTTAATAATTTATCGAGACAGGTTGAAATTAATATATTACGTATAGCCTATTTCAGTCTGTTTCAGTCAATTTTGAATTACGGTATCATGATGTGGTACTGGAGCACTGAGAGGAATAGATTATTTCTAAATCAAAAAAGAGTTGTAAGGATAATTGCAAAAGCAAATGTTAGGGATCATTGCAAGCCATTATTTAAAAAACTTGGAATTCTAACTTTGGCTTCATTATATATTTTACACTGTGTTCTGTATGCTAAAACTCACATTGATTCGTTTACCAAAAATAATAATGTACATTCATATAATACTAGAGAAAATAACAAATTAGTAGTTCCTAAGCATAATTCAAGCAAATTTAAAACGGGACCTAAGTACAACTGTATTACATTATACAACAAAATACCTGAACGTATTAAAAAACTAGATGATAAAAAATTTAAATTAGAAATTAAGCAAATTCTTTTGCAACATAGCTTTTATAAAATAGAAGAATTTTTAAATATTGACTTGTACTAAATTTTTATTATATTGTCATTAGAATAAGTTTTAGTTTTATCATTTTGATTGTTCTTTGATGTTTGATATTTATTTGTCATATGTAACAATTTGCTATCTTAGTGCAACTTAAGATGACAAATTATACTTCTGAGTATATCCTCTATCTGGTTAGATAAAGTTGCACTTGGATCTTGGTTATTAAATAATTACGATAGACAAATATAATAAAATATATAAACTTTAATAAACAAATATAATAAGAACAATTACAAAATAATTACTTATAAATTTAGCGATAAAATATGAATCCAAAATGTAACTTAAACGGAGTCATTCTTACCGTGAATAGTAACTCGACTCTGACCGTCACTCTGACCGTCACTCTGACCGTAAGTCTCCGTTGACCGTAACTGCCTCAGTCTTGAAGCTAACCCCCTTTTAAGTTACATTTTGGCCATCGAACTGGACTCTGCGGGGAGGCAACGTAAGCATAAATAACTAGTTCACTGTGCAATCAAACTTTGAACGTTATTTCAATATATGTTGAAATTGCTGACACTAGCTCAAAGTTCGATGCACAATAATGCTTAACAAACATTTACGTTTGTTACATTACCTTCCCCTTTATAAGACTTAATTCTCTAATTAAGTCTCACAAAAAAAATAATCCAATTCGATGTTATTTTTTAAAACTATACTAACATAACATATATTACTTAAACATATTGCTTACTAAGCAGAACAGAATGTATTACCTATATTAAAAAAAATCTGAAACTTAATGAGCAAGAACATTTGAAAAAAATACCAAGAACTTTTAAAAATTCCTATTTCTAAAAAAATCATAATTAAACTGTTCTGCCAAGTATTAACTAATAAGCTAACATGATAAATTAAATAACAAACTAAAAAAATTACACAAACATAAATATATAATTTAACCTACATATCGAGCTGAATCATCAAAAAATTTTATCATTTTTATTGTTGTGCAGTGACATTGATAATTTTACTATTAACTAACAACTGCAAGATTGCAAAAATTTACATACTGACCTACATTATTATTTTTAAAGAATTTGCAAATACAAGTTAAACTATTTTAAACATATTTCTGCATTACTGATAGAAAAAATTTTATTTTTTTTATTTCCAACAATAATAAAATATTTACTGATGACTCTTTCTGATCAAACTAAACTTACAATAACTAAACCAGAACTAAACTAAACAGTAACTAAGCTAACTAAACAGTAACTAACGCACTAACACTTTATTGTTCTATAGTACACTACACTAACTTATCATTTGTTTTTCTACACACTAGTTCACATTCACGCACAATTTGTCCATATCGAGACAAATCAAACAGTTATCTTTTCTCCGACGTCGGGCATGTGGATGACGCAGCCATTTTGTTCGCTGATGCCGATAGATTTTATTTTTATTTAATACTTTTGAAATTATTGTCTCACCGAACAATAATTTCCTGTTGTTTAGTTTAGTGTTCACTTGAAGCCCACCAATTAACTTTTCTCGTTTAACTTTTCTTCTTGGTTTCTTCACACACCATACTGTTTCTTTCCTGACAAAATTCTTCTGTTTAAATATCGCTTTTCTTCGCCTCTGTACTGGTGATATTATTTTCTTTTTCTTTTTTTCTTTTGTTTTAACTTCATTTATCACCCTTTTCCGATTATCTTTTCGTCTTGGTTTCTTCACACACCATACTGTTTCTTTCCTGACAAAATTCTTCTGTTTAAATATTGCTTTTCTTCGCCTCTGTACTGGTGATATTATTTTCTTCTTCTTTTTTTCTTTTGTTTTAACTTCACTTATCACCCTTTTCCGATTATCCTTTCGTCTTAATCGCACTGCATTACTTACTTCTATTTTTCTTTTGTAACTTGCCACAGAACAGAATTGGGTCGGATCTTTCATTCGCTTTTTGTCTACAACATTTCTCTTTGACACTTTACTACATTTATTTTTAACACTTAATTTGTCGATGCCCGTGCTGACGGTGTATTGCCTGGATCTTGCACCAGCGACTATACTGCTGTCATCGACGCTACTAATTTGAAGAGACTCTTCTTCTTCGATGTGGCCTGGCATCTCAAGAGACTCTTCCTTACTAACACTGAACACAAAACTTACTTCGTCGACGTTGTATTGCCTGGATCTTTCACCAGTTACTATACTGCTGCCGTCGACGGTACTGACCTGAAGAGATCCTTCTTCTTCGATGTGGCCTGGCATCTCAGAAATCTCTTCCTTACTAATATTAACACTAATTTCGGGAAGACCAACTCGGGTCCCGAACCAAAAACGCAACCAGTGGCATACCGTTCCTACTGAACTTGGTCGCCATGCCTCTGGTAATTCTAAATAGGCTTCTTTTACTAGCCCACGAAATCTTGTAGAACAAATTATTTTAATTTCTACATCCGACCAATTTACACCCTTTTCTAACTGACTGGCGAAGTCTTCTGTATTACTTTCGTCACAAAACTCAAACATTTTAACACTAAGTGACGTACGTGGTAACGCTCACATATAAAACACGGAATTACGGTCAAAACTAACTTACTAATTTTTGATTCATATTTTATATATTTACTTTCGCGCACCGACTAAAAAATATTCTAATTTTGACTATTGTAATTACAACCAAACTAAAAATACTCAGACTACTGAAACTGATTGCTCGTCAATCGATCGCACTTCTGACACCATTGTAACAATTTGCTATCTTAGTGCAACTTAAGATGACAAATTATACTTCTGAGTATATCCTCTATCTGGTTAGATAAAGTTGCACTTGGATCTTGGTTATTAAATAATTACGATAGACAAATATAATAAAATATATAAACTTTAATAAACAAATATAATAAGAACAATTACAAAATAATTACTTATAAATTTAGCGATAAAATATGAATCCAAAATGTAACTTAAACGGAGTCATTCTTACCGTGAATAGTAACTCGACTCTGACCGTCACTCTGACCGTCACTCTGACCGTAAGTCTCCGTTGACCGTAACTGCCTCAGTCTTGAAGCTAACCCCCTTTTAAGTTACATTTTGGCCATCGAACTGGACTCTGCGGGGAGGCAACGTAAGCATAAATAACTAGTTCACTGTGCAATCAAACTTTGAACGTTATTTCAATATATGTTGAAATTGCTGACACTAGCTCAAAGTTCGATGCACAATAATGCTTAACAAACATTTACGTTTGTTACACATATTATTTATGTATTGTTCCTCTGTATTTCGTTAAAAGAATAATCTCATTGGACATAAATTTAACAACATTAAGATTAATTGGCATATGTCGTTATATATATATAATAATAAAGAACTTTATTTAGCAAAGCTATTCCAAATTACTTTTACAAATTTTTACATATATTAATACATTACGAGTGATTTCTATTAGTATATAACATAAATTGCCTTAACTCTACTTTAAATTTCTTAAGATCTAACATTTTTATATTATTAGGTAACTTATTATATTCACTAACACCTTTCACTAATACTGATTTTTTTAATTGTTCATGTTTTTTGAAATCAATATGGAAATGACTAGCACTTCTAGTGTTGTAATTGTACATTTCAGAATTTTTTTTATTAAATTTTAATAAGTAAGAAGGTGCAATTTTACTATTAATTTTATGCACAAAAACCAGACAGTTATACATAATATATCTATCCACATTCATCCACTTTAACTCTTTTAACATATCATCAATCCTACTGTATCTATCTTTATTCAAAATGTGCCTCATTGCTTTATTTTGTAGCTTTTGCAGCCTATCAATATCCCCCCTATTACACATAAGGAGAACTGACGCTGCATATGTAATATGGGGGAGTACAATAGAATTATAAATTAATATTTTAGTTCTAGTAGACAACATTTTTCTCATTCTTCCCAGAAAATTAACTTTCTTAGATACTTTTTTACATATGTAATTCATATGTTCACTAAATTTTAACTTCCTATCTATAATAATTCCCAAATACTTAATACTTTCTACTATTTCAATATTCTCATTTCCAATCATAATTTTGTGATTACTATTTTTTAATTCTTTCCACAGATTTTCAGATCCCAACATCAATACTTTACTTTTATTTATGTTTAATTTTAATTTATTAATTTTTAACCATTGATCTAGTGTATTTAATTCTGTATTTAATGTATAAATACATTTTTTAAGATCACTTCCTGCTATATACACCATCGTATCATCAGCAAATAAACTGTAATTACAATCTATAAAATTTTTTCCTATGTCATTAATGTATATTATAAATAATATTGCACCTAAAACAGAACCCTGCGGTATTCCCATTTCCACCATACTTTCTTCTGAATACACATTATTACATTTTACCTTTTGCTTTCTACCAACCAAATAATTTTTAAACCACTCTAAACATGTTCCTGTTATTCCATAATTTTCTAATTTTTTGACAAGCTTTCCTCTGTCAATAGTTTCAAAAGCACGTTTTAAATCAAGGAACACTGCCAAAATGCACTGATTATTATTATCTATGCATGTCACCCAATCATTCAACACACATTGAAATGCAGTCTCACAACTATGATTTTCCCGAAATCCTGATTGCTGTTCTATTAAAATATTATTTTTTTGTAAGTGTGTCATTAACTGTTCATAAACGGCTCTTTCCAATATTTTATCTATAACTGGCAACATGTTAACAGGACGGTAGTCTTCAATCTTATTGCTATTTTGTACTTTTTGTACAGGTACAATCGTAGATATCTTAAATTTATCAGGTACTACTCCAGTTTCCAGGGAATTATTTACAATATTTATTAACTTATCACCTATTACATCAAAATTGTCTTTTATCAACCATGTACTTATCTCATCAGGGCTACCTTTATTATTTAAATTTATTACTATCTTAAATAAGTTATCATACTCTAATAATTTAAAATCTTTTAACATGTTATCTTTTACAATTAAATTAGATCCATTGCTACTAACATGATTAGTATCAATTGAATTCACTATTTCTTTTATACTTTCGATATAATAATTATTGAAATTTTCAGCTAATTTTTTATTATCAGTACATATATTACCGTTAATTTCTATGTTATTAAGATTACATTTTCTATTTTTTGATACTAAATTTTTCAATGTTTTCCACATATCTTTACTACTGTTTTTACATTTGTCAACACTGTTTTCATAGTATAATTTTTTTGCATTTCTTATTTGTTCTGTAACACTATTACGTATATATTTATAATTCTCCCAGTCACCTATTGCTTCAGTTATACGAAATTTTTTTAGTGCTCTATCCCTACTTCTAATTACATTTTTAACGTTTTCTGTTATCCAAGGTTTATACTTATTTATATTTTTATTGATTGTGATCTTTGGCATAAATTTATCAATGGCATTTATGAATTGAGTATAAAAAGTATTATATTTTTCATTTAAATTTTGCTCTCTGTAATTAAATTCTATATTTACTAAATATCTACGAAAACCTAATCTATCTTGCAATTTTTTCCTTACTATTTTATTTTCTAAAAAGTTCTCAGTATTTAAATTAATTTCAATTAATGCATGATCAGCAATGATGGGTTGATGCACAACACATTCTATATTATTTCTGTTATTTGTAATTACTAGATCTATGCATGTTTTACTATTAAAGGTGAAATGAGTATAATCATTTATAAGTTGAATTAATCCATTGTCATTGAGCAATGTATAAAGTCTTACTACTTGGGCATTATTAATGTCAAAAACATTAATATTAAAGTCACCTGTTATAATAATATCCATACATAAATTTTCACAGTAATCTTCTATAAAATCTATAAAAAAGTCTAAAAATTCCACTAAATTGCCACTTGGCGATCGATATACACACACTATTATGACATTCTTTTTATCTATAATTACTTTTAACACTAATACCCAATAATTATTATCAATTTCAATTTTTTGAATCAGTGTGTATGCCAAATTGCAGTACAAATAACATGCAACACCGCCTGTATACCTACTATTTGAATCAGACCTTAAAACTGTATAGTTTTCTATTTCAACTTCATTGTCTTCTATTTCGCTAGTTAATCTAGTTTCAGCCACACACACTATCGAAGGGTTTATGTCACTCATTATTTTTACTAATTCGTCTTTATGTTTTAATATACTTCTAGAATTAACATAGATGAGTTTTACATTCTTTTTCGTTGATTGCTATTTATTATACTGTCCAGAAAATCCTAATCTTCGTCTCTTGGCCTCGATACACCTTTTATACGACTCACATGCTCTGTCAAACACTGAATGATCCGTTGGTTGATTTAAATTAAATTTTTTATTAGCATCTAAACAATTTACACAGCACTTGTCGCCTACACATTCACCATCATGCTTATTATTTCCACATTTTTTACAAGCTTCTTCATATTTACAATCCTCAGCTTTATGATAATATCTATTACATTTAAAACATCTCAATATGTTGGTGTGCAAATAAACATCACATATACTCCATTTAATTCTTAGTTTACCTTCTTCTAATATTTTTGCTGCTACTTCATTTTCAATTTCAATAATTGCTGCAAAATGATATTTTCTCTTTTTCATCACTATCAGCTTTAAACTGAAACTTTCTATATTGCTTATAAACTTATTTTGTTTGAATATACATTCTTTCAGCTCTTCTGCTTCCATTTCGTATATTTATATATATTTATATTTTATTTTATATTTTATATATATATTTTACATATATATATATTTATATTAAATTTATTATAATTATTGCAAACATGTATATTGTATATGACGAAGCAAAACTGTATCTATGGTATTATGCAAAAAATAAATATTATTATTATTATTATTATTATTAGATACAAAACTCACTATTTGCAAATTTTAAGTTCTGAGATATTTGCAAAAAACTGTTATAGCTAAGTGTAATTGTATTTTGATGATAAAATCTTGTTACTAGATGGCAATACTTATTTAAAATCGTGAATCTTTGGTTTTATACATCATTAATTCATACAAAGTAACTGTTTGCATCTAACTATCAACGCAAGTAGTGAGTTTTGCATCCAACACTAAACTTTAAAGAGTGTTTCTCATATTAAATACTGAGTTTTTTTTTGTAACTAACCTAAATATCGTATTCCTTGTAAAATTCTACGTCCAAATCGCGCAAAATCTCATTTTTCACTTTTTGTCGAATAGTGAGTTTTGCATCTATACGCCTCATATGAATGTTTGCCTATTTTAATAAAAAAAAAAAATTGAACTACTGTAAGATTGTATGCCTAAAATTAAAAAGCTGTTAGGTTAAATGTCAGTTACTGTTAAAAAAATTTAAAAATCCCGCATCAAAATTTTTTTCATAGTATATTTCCCGCTTTTTTCATGTACCAACCAAATTCCCGTATATTTCCCGCTTTTCCCGCATGGTGGACACCCTGTCTTAAACCACAAAATAATTTGTAAACGCTAAATACGTATTTCAAAATCTATATTTCCATCACCAGTAGCTAAAGTTAAAAATGATTAAAACTAAAATCTTACCGGTGATCGAACACTAAACGCACCTAGCGGTCAAAGAACACTGACGAGTCAAAAAGTGGGATTCTATTTATGTACTGCTAACCGGAGTAAGAGCGAATGATTACTTTTGATTGGGTAATAAATCGAAAAGAGTTGAATTATAATATTTAAAATACTTCAAATTTTACTATAAAAAAAATACAAAATTTTCTTAAAGTACTTACGTTCTACGGAAGTTAACGGTGGCACTGTCTCCGTTAATGGTGTAATTGGTCTTTGATGTTGATCGTCTCTACTTGTTCCCGGTAAATTGTTATCAGACGGGACTTCATTAGAATGAATAGAAGATTTACCAAAATCACATGCACCTATATAAAATAAAGTAATTAGAAACATTAATAAATGGTAACAACAAAGAAAAATTTATTTATTATCAATACTATAAATGCAACTATTAAAATTATAATTCAATTAAATTTATGAAAATGTAAGTAATATAACAATATAAGTTAGACATTAGTATTCAAAGTAATGGTTTCTTAGAACTGAAGCAATCTTAAAACAAATTTACAATTTACCGAAATTACCCATTATACATGATAGACATTAGTATTCAAAGTAATGGTTTCTTAGAACTAAAGCTATCTTAAAACAAATTTACAGTTTACCGAAATTACCCATTATAAATGTGAACAATAAACAATGTAAATTAAGGAAAAGTACCTGGTAAAAGAAGAGTTGGTATTGCCCCACGATTTAGTTTTTTCTTTTCTTCAGTTTGAAAACAGGTATTTTCAAAATGATTAGCGCAGATTCTATAATTATTCCGAACACCTGGTGTCTTCTCTAAAATATCAATACGATTGATATGGATAACCCATTCCCGTAGCGTCGATTCATTGCACGGAAGCGCAAAATAATTTATATTCGGATGCGTACTATATTTTACATTGCACCCTGGTACAATGCATTTAATTTGAGAATTCCTCATTTTCTGTAAATTCAAATCAAATTAAATAAATAAATTAAATACTTTTTATTATATTTAATATTTTAAAATATAAATAATGTTAAAAACAATTCTATTTTTTAAATAAATACTTTCAGTTATACGCACTTTTACCTAAAAGTACTTTAAAAGGTGCTATGAATATGGGGCCATTGTTGTAAAGATTGACTGTTATAAATTTATAAATAAATCAAACAATATATATTAATCTGCAAACTGTTCGTTACCAAAGTTCACTATTATATTTTATTAATTAACTGTAAACTAAAATGCGAAATAATATTTATATAAAGAAATATACTTTCGATTGGTTTTATAATAAACAATTTAATCAAAGACGGACTTTTGCAAATAATTGTGATTAGAAGTTTGAAAATTTGACGAAAAAGCATTGTTTTATTAAAATCAATGATAATTAATTATGTTACTAGAATTTTAACTCGATGCGTCTCCGCCAGCTTAAAGTCGACTTTAAGTGTTTATTATAAAATTAGCCCATTGATATTATAATCATATATAAATTTTAAACTTTTATATGTAAATATAAAAAAAAATCTATTTAAAATAAATAGATTAATATATAACTAATAAATTTGTGTCATTATGTAAAAAACAATTATAATCGTATTAATTAATTTAATTTTTTATTTAAAAATTATTGTATTACTTATTGTAGCATTAAAACACGAAACAAAATATATTAAAATTAATTATATTTACTTATTTAATTATATTCATTTTCTGTAAATTCCAAACAAAAATGCATGTTACTAAATTTGATTTTAATTTTCACACATAATACAAAACCAAATATGTACAAAACAAATAAGAGTATTAATTTGCAATAACTTTTACCATTTTTACCGATAATTTTTTCTAAATATTATTATAAAACAATAGCACAAACCCTTTTAGATAGGGTTAGGTTATTAGTTAATTTGTATTACATAAATTATAAAAACTTTGTAAACTTTTATAGATATTTGAAACACGGCTTTAAGTTAAGTTTTAAGAAATATAACACCATTATATAACCTTTTTGTTCAGAAAATGCAGAAATTTTCATATAAGCAAAACATTTACAATATAATACAAAATTGTACTTACCAAAAATATAGAAGTATTATAACTTTCACAACAAGCACAAAATTTTAAAAACAATAAAAGGTAGAAAGTATGAACAATATGAACAATATGAACAATATGAACAATATGACAATATGACAATATTTAAAATATAAAAGTTTTGAGATACGTATTTATGCACGTGCTGTCACTAAAATCAACATGATGTAGAGAGTTTTGGGAAATGAAAGTGAAGAGAGGGGGAAATTTTTAAACAGCGCCTCAAGTAACGCGATACAGAACTAAAACTCTGTTCCCTGACCCTCCATTTAATTGTCAGCCCCATGAAGACACTTGACCAGCGACCAGAAACATAGAAAAAAACAAAACTTTGCATGTATTTATATTAAATTTATTGATATATTTTATTGAATTATTATTCATTAATATAATATATTACAAAAATATTACAATAATAAAAGTTTTCGATTTAATAAATTGAATGTAACTTTACACTATCAAATAGTGTGAATCTTAACCGCGCAGAGGTCTCTGAATGCACTGAACACAAACAAGACAAGGCGAAATTTAATCTGACAAACAGTGGTGCAAAAATGAAAATGCTTGTTATAAATTTTAAATAATAAATTTTTATTTATACATATTTTTTAAATTTTATATGTACAGTTTTAATAACCATTAAATTATGCCATTAGTAATTGTAACAAGTATGTGCTGCCACCTATGATGTAAAGTTGATAACTAAAAAACGACTATCTTCGTTGCAACTAGCTTAATGTCCGTATTCGAACGAAATGTGTATATATATATTACTTATTCTATGATGCTGTTCATGTGTTCATCTTGTCAATATCTGTTGTATTTTTTTGCTGTGTTTTTTTGTTTGTGTTTTTCTATTTTGTGTATCATATTTCCCTTTTTCCTACTTCGTTGTTATTTGTGATTTCTGAACTTAAAAACATTCATTTCCAAGATTTGGTTTAGTTTACAGCTACAGTGATATTTTCAAATAAAAATGGTAAGTTTTACAGATATAACATATAATACAATTTTTAATTGCCTCTATATAATAAATTCAAGTAGATTTAATTATTTTTATTTAAAAATAATTATATTTTTTACTACTTGCAGTAGATGAAATTGTAATAAAATTTTTGTTTCTGTAACTCACAATCTATCAGTTTGTGTAGTATATAATTTATTAATTTAATTGTAATATTTATTTCGAAATAAATAATATTAGTCATAATTATTTGTTTCAGACTAAGTGCATTCATTTTGGATGTGATGGTTCTACCAGCACAACATCACATAGACTTCCAAGGAATGATGAATTGCGAAAACTATGGCTTAGAGCTATTAATAGAGAAGTTTTGATAGATAAATCCTATACCGAAGTACATTTGTACACTGTTTGTGGTACACATTTTGCTACGTGGCAATATAGAACTGCGGAATGCAAAAAATTGAATCTTAATTCAGTTCCGAATGCTAAAAGAGGTAAATGTTTCGGTAGTTCTAATATATTTTTATATATCTAATTTGTATAACAACCTAATTTAATATACAAATGTTTTACAGATTCTGCTGATGCATCATCGTCAAAGAAACCTTCACCATGTTCCGAATTTTTGTCGCGTCCATGTAATGGTATGTGTGTTTTATATGAAGTTATAATTAGTATTTTTAAATTTATTATAGTCAATTATTTTATTTTTGATTTTATTTGTATAAAAGTTGGAAATTTACCTAGCGATTACTTATATTTGTAATACTATTTAATTTTTATGTTTTTCAGAATCATCGCCGAACAAATGTGATGATAAGTTATTAAAAGAAACCGCTAAATCGTATGCAAAACCTGGCTCTTCCCAAGAAAATTTATGTAAAGAAGACCTTTCTTCTATACTTCCAAAAATTATGGAATCAGATATTCCAGGTATGCATTTTAACGTATTTTATTATTGGTATTTTCAAATTTCTATTCAGGTATAAAACTCTTTGAAAAGTAGAATTCATAGAAATGTATTTCTGTGAATTCGATACCTAGAGTAATAAATCTGACGATATCAAATTTTATTACGGTTGCATTTACAAATTAGTGTATTCAGTACCTATAAAAATTTATTTTTATTGTACCATTTTGTTACACTCATGTAGTGGGTTTGAAGTTATTTTAAATAAGCTTGTGAAAGTTTTGACATAGATACTTATTTACCTTTTTAGATATTTCTTAGAACAATTTTTTTTAGTAACAAGACTAGTTTTTTTTTAATATATATTTATTATTTAATATATTTTTTATATTCTGTATTACATGTTTTTCTTTTTAATTGAATTTTCACGATGTATTACGAAAATAAAAATCTGATGTCAATTTTTATTTATATTGGAAAATTGAACAACAATAATTAATTATTATAATTAGTTTTTTTAGTATTTAGATTTCTTTGTATTATTAAAAATAAAATAATATAAATTAGCATTTAAAAATTATTCAATTGAATAAAAGCTGAATTTCAGTAATAATTTTAAAAAATTTGTTAATTTCTAGTTTTTTTTTAATCGATCAGGCAATTTGTTGTTCTTTTCAAAATAGCTGTTAAGTTTTTATTATTTAAAAATTTGAATATTTGGAGTATATTTTAATTGTTGCGTTGAATTTTTCAGATTCGATTACTTTGCGAAAATTGGGTCTTACTCGTATCAAATCTTTAACACCACGGGAACAAGAACTTTATAAATCTCAGAAAAAAGCGAAACATTTGTTACGGGTGATGAAGGCGCACCGAAAAAATAAATCGAAGAAAACTTCACACGTGCCGCAAAAAAGAAGTTTGAGACAATTTAATAACTTGCCAAGGGCATTACAGATTTTTGTGCAGTGTCAGCTTAGAAAATTTAATGTCAAAAAAGTATACAAATACACTAAAGAGGAAAATGCTCTCTTTATTTCGATTTACAGGCATAGCCCTCGTTGTTATAAATATTTGCAAACTATTTTACCATTTTTGCCATCAATTAAAACGTTGCAAAGAGCACAAAAAAAATCAAATTTTCTACAGGCATTAGTAAAAATTTGTTTTCATACTTAAATAAAATAAGTAAAGCTAAAGATGGTCTTGATAAATATTGCGTTGTTATGTGGGATGAGATGGCACTGCGTCCTGGTCTGTATTGGAATAGAAGTAAAGACTTCGTCGAAGGTTTTGAGGATTTTGGTTCTGAAAAAAGATTTGTTATAGCTGATCATGTTTTGGTATTTATGATTCGCGGCCTGTGCAAAAAATGGAAGCAACCTGTTGCTTACTATTTTGCGCAGTCTGCAACGAAGACATATTCACTTAAAAGTTGTATTAGTGAAGTTATACGAGCCATTCATAAAATGACTGAATTTAGAGTTCTTGCTTCTGTTTGCGATATGGGGCCTAGCAACCGACCTGCGATTGAAAGTTTGTCAACCGACAATCACAGGTCTGGTGAATTCGTATATAATATCGATGGCCATGAAATTATTCATTTGTTTGATGTTCCACATTTGTTGAAATGTCTCAGGAATAATTTCATGACTAAAGATATTATATACGAAAATACAATTGCTAAGTGGGATCACATTAAAGTTTTATCACGTTTGTCATCTTTTGAATCAGAGGGAAAAATTGGTAAATTGACTAAAGATCACGTTTATCCAGAAGTTAAAAAAATAATGAAAGTTAAGTTACCGCGCAGGTTTTTAGTAAAACGGTTTTTTCACTTTTGAAACTGTTAGACAACCATGCGGCTCATTTGGGTAAACAAAAGCAATACGGCGGAACAACTGAATTCGTTTGTTTTGTGAACGACTTGTTTGACAGTCTTAATTCAGTTCATAAATCCTCAAAACCTTTGGCGAGTCGTCTTGATTCTAAGTCAATGCATCATTCCTTTTGGGCAGAAGCCAAAACAAAATTAAATAATTTAAAATTTGTTAAAAATGGTAAAGTTGTAACTCGACCACCATGTGTTCTAGGTTTTATAGTTACAATTCGTAACGTACAATCACTTTGGAGTCGCTTAAAGGATCTTGACTTTCAATATCTTTCTACTAGATGTTTAAATCAGGATCCATTAGAAAACTTTTTCAGTGTTGTACGAGGATTGGGAGGACTCAATCCGAATCCAACTTGTTCGCAGTTTAAATCTGCTTATTCCACTGCAATTGTCAGCAATTCAGTGCGCAATAATCAGGGTTCGAACTGTGAAGAAGATGGTACGGATTTACTATTAAACTTAGAATTCATGTTGACTTTATCAGAAGAAGCCATTTCTAGTTCTACGACTGTAATTCCTTTACCTTTTACATCTGATTTTCCTACATCTGATATACCTACATCTTCATCTGTTCCTTCCACATCTACCTCTACTTTCACGAACCCTGCATTGCCATCAAAAAAAATTACTCTCATAAATGATAATTTATCAGATGAGAAAATTAAACGAATTTTGCAAGTTAATAACAGCGCATATTTATCAGGCGCAATTTTAAGAACAATTTTAAAAAATACTAAATGCAAAATTTGCACTTCATATTTACTAACCAAAAATATAACTGATAAACATGCGTTTATAGAGTTGAAAGATTACGGAGTTAAAAAGAACTTATTACTGTATCCTTCCGAAGAATTTATTTCCTTTATTCATACCGTCCGCTTCAAAATTTTCCGTCTATTTCCTACTTTTCTGCATTACAACAATATTTTAAGTACTATTTTAGAACAAGTTGAACTATCCATTCCAATTCCATGTCCTGCCCATTCTAATCATATCAACTCTGAAACTAAATATATTTTAACTAAAATACTGCTTTACACTTTCCTTTCCCTTATTAATAAAAAAATTAATTTAAAAGTTATAAAAACTCCGAATATAATAAACGATTATTTGAATATATCTTATCAACCATTGAAGGCAAAATTAAAAAATTATTTTGAAAAAAAAGAAAAACGAAAATAATGCAATAATAGAAAATGTGGTATTTTTACATTTTGTATACTGTTTTTAATTTAGTAGATTAATCAACTTTGACATATTTTATTATATACGTTTTTTTTTTCAATGAAACTTGTTCTGGTATTTGAAAGTATTTTGTTGTTACGTATATATTTTTGTTGTAAATATATATGTTCAAATAAATATTTTTTGTATATGTAAATTTGTTTTTTTTTTAATTATTGCAATTAAATAATAAAAATATATGGAACCGTATACGGCGCTGTAAATTTTAGTTCCCACAGCACAACGATAGATGGCTCTAGTCAAATTTGCTAAGAAGTGAAATACACGGTGTTGTCGCTTCTCCTTTGACAGTTATATAATTTTAAATTAAATAATTATATTAATCAGAATATTTATTTTAAATTAAATTATAAATATGTTATTAATTTTCAAGTAGATTACATAACTGTCAAACAAAAAAACTGTCAAAAGAAAAAAATTCAAGAGATGAACTTTGTCATTTAAGAGAGATATAAATATTATAGCAACTTTTATATAATATATTATTTATTTATTTTATCACAACTAAAATGGCAAATAAAGGTACATCGTTTTTAAAAAGCTACTTAAAATTTTTACGGTCTGGACAAGGATTTGAAAGTGTTTTAGAAAAAGTAAGTAATTTTAAGGTTAGAAAAACTAGTTTGCTTGTTAGCAAGTAAAATGTTTGAAAATATTTGACATGCACACATATATGTATATTGTTTATGTATAATTTACAGGTGAAGATCATTTCAGCCGATAACGGTAACTGTAAGGCAGAATTTACAGTACAGCCAGAACATACAAATGTTTTTGGATATTTGCATGGTGGATTTTCTACAACTCTCGCTGATGTCATTTCTGGAATTGCACTTTTAAGTCACAAAAGAGAAGCAGGCGGTGTGTCAGTGAATATGAATCTAACGTACGTATAAATATTATTACCGGCAAATAGTTAGTTCATAGATAACACTATGTAACACAATTTTCTGTCTAACTTTTTTGACGTTTGTTTTTGATTTCAAATACAAAATATTTCACGAAATTCAATATGAGAAGTCTAAAATTTTGCTTTTGCGTTCTGGGCAAATTTTTTCTGAAAACGTGCAAATTTCCATAAATATACTGCATTTATCGCATATAAACTTGACTCAATAGTTGTTGTTTGTGACTGCAGTTAACGAAGAATGTGTGGATAAGTGTGACAAAGTACCAGAAGTGGCATATATAAGAATGTATATATTTTATTGGCAAAAACTGAAAAAAAACCTAAATTTTCGAATTTCGGATTAGGCAGAAAAAAAAGTTAAATTTTGTTACATAGTGTAATTCGTAAGTTATAGAATCAAAAGATAATCACAGCAATTAAGCAAAAACAAATAGATATTTGTATGTGCTGTATAGATAAATTAAATTATTGGATGCAAATAAGAAAGGCTATTTATAATACCTTAGTACTACGGGGTTAGTTTTAAATTTAGTCTCAACCTTTCACTAGCATTTTAACAAATACCGGTTTTAAGACAGTGCACCCCAAACTACAGTTTTTTTTAAATTGGGTTTATACCACCTTCGAAAATAACGAATCATATATATATATATATATATATATATATATATATATATATATATACAGAGTGTCCAAGATAACTCAGTATGCATGGGGATATCCGGAACTGTTAGAGATACGATAAAAGTTGCCTCATTAGTAAGCGAGTGTAGTCATTTTTTGTTTTTTCCAAAAAATTCCTTAGGTTACTAGATATAGACAAGAATGCAAATTTTGCACTTTTATATTTTCGCTTATAACTTTCTCATGCAAAACGGTACATTATTTTGGTTTGCGCTTTCTTAAGACACTTTTTTACACAGAATTTCCAGGAGTAACTAAAATTTTTGTGCCATGTACCGTTTTCGAGATTTATGATACAACTTTTATTTTTCTTATGTAACTAGTATTTCAATGTAATGTCATTAAAAAGACACTACATTGATGAGACTGGTTTACACTTTAATTACGTACATCGTATTTTAAAAAAGTATAAATTTACAGTGCATCAAGAGATTTTGAAAACGACAAAATATCTAGACAAATTATCTTTTACGAAACAATAATAAACAAAATCAATATAAATTATAATTTTTTGCGATACTGTTGTTTTTCTGACGAGTGTACGTTCGTTTTAAAAATAAAATAAACAAACAAAATACAAGATAAGTTTTAAATAAAAATAGTTATCTGGATTTATTACAAAATGACATTGGAGAAGCATTGGATTTTAAACACGACCAGGAAATATGGTTCCAACATGACGGTTGTCAAGTTCATAACGCCAAAGAGTTACAATTCAATTGCAATTAACTATTTATTTGTATTCTATTTATTTGTTATATTTTTAGGTGAAAAATTACTTAAATTTGGTATTTCCAAATTGCTGGTGGTCCAATTCCTTGCCCACCTCGGTCTCCAGATTTAGCACCGATGGATTTTTATTTTTGGGGGCATGTAAAAGAAGAAGTAAATAAAATTATGCCTGAAACCATAGGTGAATTAAAAATTGCAATTTTAGATATAAGTAGAAATATTAAACAAAATACTTTCTCACAAGTTCAGAGATCATTTTATGACTGACTAGGCCACTGTTTAGCAGTAAATGGGGATTAGTTGGAAAATTTATTATAAATACTTTTGTTTAATTTAAATATGTTTTTTTTTCATATTTTTTTTAGTTTTGTAAAAGCAGCATCGCAAAAAATTATAATTTATATTAATTTTGTTTATCGTGTTTTCGCAAAAGACTTGTCTAGATATTTTAGATTTTTCAAAAATATCTTAATGTTTTGAAATTTTTACGGTCGGTCGAAATTTATGCTTTTTTAAAATACGATGTACTTAATAAAATTGCAAATTAGTGTCATTTGCAATTGTTCTAATACATTTTCGAAAATTCCCAATAATTTTTAGCAATACTGTTTCTTAGTTTTGTTCTTTATGTTCCTTAAATTGTTTTCTTTTACATTCCGATGTTAAACAACCAGTTAATTTTAAAGTTGTAATAATTTTTTGTAAACTTTGCAACTAATATTAAAATTTAATATTAATGAAAAATTAAAAACTTATTTTTCTGCATAATCCACCTTAAAATTTTTTTTTTGTATTTATATAAATTTTAAAAGTATTGTTACACATGCAAACTTTTTTTTATTAAGAATGATATTATATATATAATTATATATTATATTTTTAACTAAATAAATAAAATCTACTAATTAGGAATATCATATGTATAATTTTATTATAATAAATAGATAATATTAGTATAAAACTTAATGAAATTAAAATATAATTATTTATGTACTAATTAATAAAATGTAAGGTTAATATTTCAATAAATAACGTTGGTATCTAAAATATATTAAAAAAAAAGTTTGTCTGATCGGGGATTTGAACTTGTGTTAGTTGTATGGCCGGGAGTGTTCAACGCGCGCGGCTATCGCACCATTGACAATTACATTTCGAATAAATAGTTTATTAATAAGTATAATAAATATGATTTTTCTTTTTGCCATTTCTTTTAAATAATATTAATTTTAGTAGATATTTTACTACCACAAACCTTTAAATATACTAATCTAACAATTCTATACAAAAATTTCTCCGAATTTAACTCGAGAAAGTAGTATATCGCAAATTATCGAAATTGCATTTTAAACGCCCATACGAACTTAACGAACGAACACCCTATTTTATTTATTTTATTCCAACAGGAAGGATTTTTTTCTCTTTTTAATATATATTGGGTTGGTGGATAATTATCAGGCGTTTTTATAGGCGGGTTATTTGTTAATAGAAATTGCTGTTTTGTTAATTTTTTTGAATAAAAATATTATTTTATTTTCAGATTATAAAAATGCGTGTCGATAATCATACTCATATTAATTTGTCATATTATGCTTTACCACACGTAGATGGTGACTACGCTCCGGAATAATCATTTAAAAATGTTATTGTTGAATTTTTCTGTTTCTTTTTTCATAATAAATATTGTTAAAGAAACGCCTGATAATTATGCAGCAACCCTATATTTAAATCTTTATGCATTTTGACATAAGTGAGCAATTACTTCTTTTTTACGAAAACTTCGAATAAATATTTATATATGAAGTTAGTTTGTTTAGTCGTAAATGAAAAGTTATAGTTCATTCGCTTTAAGGGATCAACTAAATGATTGATTTACATTATGACAGCTATTTTAGTTATAAAATATGGTGCTATATTTAAATCTAGTAACTTTCAATGCAAAAAATATAATGTTATAAGAAAGAAATACTACTTATTTGCAATAAACCAGATAAAGCTTATATTTCTACAAGTACGTAACAAAAAAATAAATAAACAGTAATAACAATTTTTCAAAATATTTTTTTTGATAATAGGTTGGTAATTGATACATATGAAAATAATCTTTCCACAGGTACTGAACTAGGTAATGCAATATGATGAAGTAAAAATCCGCAGTACATATGAATACAACAAAAGTAGGGATGAAATTGTTGAACCGTATCAGCAAATGCAGGTTGTTATGGCTCGGGAACTCTTTGGAAAGTGGAAACAACCTGTATTTATCGGTTTTGATAAATGCATGACATCCGATATTCGGAAGGATAACATAAAAAGACTTTACGAAATTTAATATATTGTGGTAGCCTGTGTATCTATCTGATTGTGGAGGTTCAAATATTGGCTAAACTATTTTTTTGTAAATATTATCGATCAGAATTATAAAAAACCAACAGGCATTTAGGCATTTCTGTTGACAAAACATATTTTGAACATCCCGTTTCAAAAGAAAATGTGTTTATGTTCACTATTATTGAAACTTAATCACAACTGGTTTGAAGATACTGGTTCTGTTAGCTGATAGTAGAGCAATTACAATAAATCCTATTAAAATTTTAATTGAATATAAAAAAATCTAAAATTAGTTCTTATTATAAACATATGAGAAGCAGACTTTCAAAATACGTTTTGTCCAAATTTTATAATTTTCAGAAAGAGGCAAAATTCATTGACAGACTTTTTTGATGATTACATCTGAAAATGCATTATATAACATGGACAAATATTTATTTCAGATGGGGCAGTATGCGTTTTGAATATGTCGAATTTGACTTAAAAGACGCTTCTTTGCGCATAGAATGTAATACCATCACAAACTAAAAATTTTACATTTTGAACAAAACGCATTTTGAAAGTCTGCTCATAATATTACATGTACTAAAACTCAAAAACAAAATGTACAATTAGCAGCACAATTACTTTTCCATACCAAGGCTACTGCACTCGAGTATTAAGAATCCGGGGCAAGTAAAGTGGTTGGTCGCGCAGGCAACAGGAGATTTTATAGAAAAAAATAAATATGTTGTTCGATATTATGAATTCTTATTCTGTAGAAGCTACAATACCAGATACTAAATGAAGTTCATAATTTAATATTAATGATGTATTATTATATCTGTTAATTCATTACAAAATCTGTTCTCTGAAATGCAGAGAAAATATTCTTGTAAATATATTATGCCACATTGTTTAAATTAAACCAAGCTACACTAGAAAACTTTTTCTCACAAATTCGAACAAGAGGGTGTTTGTATGATCATCCTTCGCCTCTAGACGTAATATACAAAATACGAATGATTATTCTTGGTAAAAATCCAAGATTTGTACATAATAATATGAATACACTGGACTCATCACCTGATGAATACATTTTAGCAAATGTGTTTCTAGTAATGATTCCTGTACAGCTAAGCAACAAATTTTAAGTGGTCTTCAATATTTAACTGGTTGGGTGGCAAAAATACTGAAGCATAAATATCCAGCCCATAACATGTTTGGAGGCGACGTTTACTAAGGTACCTAACTTTAATTCAATTTTTGCGGTTAAAAAATGTTTGCTTCAGATTTAAACTCAGTTCAAAAACACTAGAAAAAACATTTTTAACCGCAAAAACTGAATTAAAGTTATTTTAATACACGTCATCTCCACTCATGTTATGAGGTGGGTGATAGGCTACTATAGGCACGGTTTATTGTTAAAATTAAGATCTAAAAATATTTTTTCAATTTTATATATATATATATATATATATATATATATATATATATATAAATTGCCCATTTGTTGCCAACTTTTTCAGACATACTATATATATATATATATATAGTATGTCTGAAAAAGTTGGCAACAAATGGGCAATTTTTTTATTATTGATTTTACGACAAAAAGTCATTGTTTATAAAAAGTTCTGCTTGTTGAATAAATAAGTTTACCATCAGAAAATCTAAGATTAAATGTACAGAATGTCCCTAAATAAAGATAACATGAAAAGAGAAGTACCATTTATTAATTTTCAATATTTTGTCTGCCAAACCAGATGAGTTAGAAAAAAAGTTACTTAGCTATTATGTAGCTAATTTTTTTCTGTATTTTACTGAATTTTTTCAGATTTTTTTGAGCAAAGTTTGAAAAAATGTCTTATTTTGAAAAAAAAAAATTCCAAGGGTACCACCCCCTTGACATTATTTTCAAAATAATTTAATTTAATTTATTAAAATTTTGTATTTAAACTAAAAAAAAAATGCAATAAATGTTACTTTTTTTTTCATGTTATTTTAATTTAGGAACATTCTGTACATTTAATCTTCGATTTTCTGAAGGTAAACTTATTTATTCAACAAGCAGAAATTTTTATAAACAATGACTTTTTGTCGCCAACTTTTTAAGACATACTGTATATGTATACATATATATATATATATATATATATATATATATATATATATATATATATATATATATATATATAAATATAAATATAAAAATATTATTTTCAGATTTTTGAAAAGTGCTAAAGTTGGAGACGAAGTACAAATAGAAGCAAGAACTATAAAAGCAGGAAAATCTCTTGGATTTGCAGAAGTGGAAATTAAAAATAAAACTACTGGTGAACTACTAGTCACAGCATCGCATACTAAATTTATTGATTTATGAATATGTTGTAATTAAATTTTAGTATTTGAAAAAGGGAACATAGTTTAGCATTGTTAATATAAAATAGTAACAAAAACGAACACATTTATCACAGTGAAAAACAAAATGAATATTTTGTTATAAATATATAAACAGTGAAATATTAACAATAATAGTGAAAAACCATATTTTTTTTATTGTAAATCAATCTAATTCTGCTGTTTCCACAATATTTTATCATCTATTTTATATATATATATATATATATATATATATATATATATATATATATATATAATGGATTTGTTACGGGATTACGGTAAATGTAATTGATTATTAAAATGCAAACATCATCATTCAATCAATTTATTGTTTGGAACCAATATTTCGCCAATAGTTTTTTGGCTTCATCAGGGTTGACACTGAATAAAAGAGAAAGATACAAGAAAATTTACAATCACCCAATTTAAAATTCAAAATTACATTGTATGTTTGACAATAAAAATTATTAATGTATAACTTACATGTATGATGAAATGTATGATATTATTGTAAAAATAAATAATTTTGGTTTTTATTATTCCATGTCTATTGCTAAAAAGTTTGTCTGTAGAATAAAATCTTTGAACTAGAAAATCGTTTCTTTGTAAAATATTAAAATAATAAATTAATAACAATAAAACAATTAAAATTATAGTCGTAGAATAAAAATATGAAATAAAACACAAAACACTGATTATTTTTATAAGATTATAAATTAAAATAAGCTATGAACTAAGAAATTTCTTATTAAGAAAATTTCAAAAAAACAGTTTGAATTTAAAAAACTTATCAAGAACCGAAAACAAGTTATAACAACTGCAAACACCTTTTTTTGAAAATAAATCATAAACTAATCCATGCTGTATTGTATAAACGTAATGACATGAAGTTGTAATCAAACTATTAAAATAAATAAACTTAATATTATTATTAATATTATTATGATGTTTGCATTTTAATAATCAATTACATTTACCGTAATCCCGTAACAAATCCATTACATATTCGTCACGGTAATAATTTCATATCATTTCTATATATATATATATATATATATATATATATATATATATAAATTTTCAAAATTTAATTTTGGCTTTGCCGTTTATCCGAAGTTAATCAAATTGTCACAAAAGATTTTCCTAGTAATTTTAATTTTGATCAAGTTTTCAGAAGAGATTCTATATAATTTATGTAGCAAAGTAGTAAATTAAATTAAAAATGTAAATTAAAGAAAAATACATAAGTACCAGTATATAAGGTTATGTACAATAAATTATACAACATAAGTTAAAGATAATTATTTGTAATATACATATTTTTCTTACATTAATTTGACAAAAAAAATTATATAGTTTTCGCCTAACTTTTAAAAGTATTTTAAACAAAATTTTCTTGTCATGCTACTACATTTTTGTTGATTTTTTTAAGATAATTTTATTATTATGTACGTAGGTTTAAAAACTATGGCCTATGTTCTCAGCTCACTTTTTCGTGAAAAAGTGCTTTCATCATTAATTTCAAAATAACTTTTTGCTTCTGTTTTTTCATCAAATGTACATAGTTTTTCTATTTTTGATTATTTTTATTATATTTGGTGTTATAAAATTTAAATAAACTATTATAAAGTGCTTAATACATAATTTTAAGTAAACGTCAAAACTACTTTTGGCAAAAATCATTTTTATAAATGAGTTGAGAATACGGGCCTATATATTTTTCAAAAGCTTATAAAATATTCTTTTCGATGATATTAATTTCATATATACGTTAAAAAAAGAGTTTGTGTGATATCTTCGAAACTACAAGTGAATATATCTAATTATTGTATTAAAATCTCTTTTAAAATATTCAAAAATTATCTAGATAACTTTTTCCTATAGTTTTATAAATAATAAAGTTACAATACAAAATAAAAAAAGTAGAATTTGTTTTCGCACTATTACTTCGAAAAAATTTGAACAGTTTGAATCAGATCGAATTGGATTTATATATCGCTTCATGAACTCTTCCAATTTTATTTTGAATGAAATTGGAACGAAAGCCGAACCGATAAAATATTAAAAAATACAAACCGAACCGGTTGGAATTTGCAACCTTGAATATATGTATACAAAACAGATTCTAGTTACTAATTTGAATAAAATAATTTCAATTGCTACAATGTATCTTATTATAATTATTATTTATATTCATTAAATTGGCAGTTATACTCGGAAAGATTATATATTTGTATATGTTGTTATATATAACAAATATATTATAAGGTCATCTTACATTTTTTCATGTTCTTGTAACAGATTAACAGTTAATTTTGTAATTATCGTTGTTGTTTTTGGTTTATTATGGAGCCCTTTTCAGCCTATTATTATTTTTATTTCATTATCATATATTGTAAATATTTTAATATTTTTATTATACAGTGTAAATATTTTTAATATTTTTTAAAGATATATCGTTTTGACATTAGTAAATTTAGTAAAAGTTTTATATATATACACTTATCCCCCGATTTACATGGCACTTGTTTTACACGATTTCGCTTTTATACGGTTTATAAATTAATTAATTTTAAAAGAACTGGTAAAAAATGCATAATCGCATCAAGAAAGCTCAAGTAATGAAAGTGACATCAGGAAGAAAAGACTGATAGTTTATGAAAGTGATGACAGTAATTAAACTTATAATTAACTTTTTAAGGATTTTTTTGTTTTTAGAGCATTTTTGTTTTCAAAAAGGAAGCTCATTAATACGCTTTGTCCATTCGGTCGGTCGGTCGTTCGGCTCCAGAAAATTTTTTAAACTAGACGTAGAGAATTCAGGTTTTTTGCATTAGTTCTGTGCTGTCGAGTTATTGGCGCATCGAATAGTTTAAAAGCGCTCAGTCAATGCTAAATAAGTTAATTAATGATATTTTAAATAAAAAATATTGATCCGTCCGCCAAAAATGCGCTTAAGTCCCTCGATCAAAAGCACGAGGATTTTTTAAATTTTTTTATGTTTTGTTCCTAATATAAAATTAATTAAATATGTAGGTACTTATGTTACTTTCATATATTGCTTATTTTATGAAGGAAGTATAATTTTAAGTTTTTCAAGATGTCTTACTTTATTTGTTTTACGTAAATAAATGACTGAATAATAGACATTTTGGTTTTATTTTCGTTTTACACAGTTTTACTTAGCAAAATTCAAGATTTCAATTTTTTTCACGGTTTTGTACGGAACCTATCGTTCGTGCAAATCGAGGGTAGGTATATATATATATATTCTCTACATACGTTCTTTTAACTACGTTTTTTTAACAGTAGCATATTAGTTTATTTGTTTTACTATTTATAACAAAATGACAAAAAGAATATGAGACGGACAATCATTTAGATTACTCTGTATTTTAAGCATATATTTAGCATGGTCTCGAATGCTGTATATGCGACTGTATAGTATGTGAGAAATCTTCTTTGAAAATAAAATTCGATTCAGGCTTGCTAGGACTCTTTATGATTTAAATGTTTTTTAAACATCTTTTGGTCAGTCCTAAGTAAGAATATATTAACTGTAGTACTTTAATTCAAAACAGTAAATACAAATTGATCAAATATGAACTTGTATTAATAATTTTTTAAAGTTTTTTTAATTTTTTTATTAAAATCTATCTTTAGATTTAAGAATCCGTTATTTTGTTTAACTTTAAATTTGGCATTCCAATCGTAGCAACTTGTATATATAATATCAGGATTTTCTGCTTTAATTTCTCCTGTTGTTTCATTAGAAAATTGTATATGGCAGTTATATAAATTGAGCTCATTATACGGAATAGGAGCAAGTAATTCAATGAAAAAGTAAATGCAACAATTAGTACTTAAAATAATATAATACTGACAAAATACTAGTCCGAATTCAGTATTAATAATACAATATTGTTTTCGTGTACATAATTGGACACGAAAACATTTACTATTTTCGTAAATTAAATAAGAATGTTTTCCTAATATGTGAGTTCGAACAATATTTGTTCCTACATTTTGTTCGCAAATTTGACAATTATTGCAAAAATAATCTCGATGTTTTTGTCGTTTTATTTCTATATCAAAAACACTACAATAATGTCTTTCACATGACTGTTCTGCTTTTGGAATACAAACTTGACAGTACCAGCCTATACAATCACGATATGTATATTGTGTCACAACTATATAACAACTTGGGCATCGTATTGGGCTTAATAAATTTTTTTCATTAATAACAACTTGTTTAAGAACTATACTAGACATGAGATCTTCTATTGGTCCTAATATATCTTGTAACATATCAATTTTAAAACTAAGCGAGTTATTTTCTACTACTTCTAAGTTATTAAACGACACAACAGTTCCTACTTTAGATATTTTACCTTTATTACCTTTAATATTTATGGTATACTCATAATTTGATGGTTCGTCTGGATCACTCATTAATCTTACACAATGAAAAATCTTATTTCCAGCTAAACAAACTTTTACATGAATAAAAAAGAATACATTAAATGCTGTAGCTATAAAAGTTTGCAAACTTGTATCCTTATTATTATATTTTATAGCACATGGATGTTTTAATACGTCCGTGGAATGTTCTTCTTCACAATGCTCCAAAAGGTTTTGATTTATACCTTTCCATTGGCATTCGGATAAATTAGTAAATGGACATGGATGTTCTTGATACTGACATACGTTTTCGTGTTCTATTACTTTCGAAAATTGGAGAAATTGTTTACAACCATTTGGTTGATAACGACAAGGAAACTCCAAAACTCCTGCAATTTCCTCATATGGGCCATTACGTATACTTTGTTCACCTGACATAGAGCATCGGCCACAAATACTTTTTCCGCTTGACATTAACCAAACTGGTCCACAAGATAAATACTCTCCACAATGAAAACATTTTAGTTTTGATAGAATAGTTTCAGATATTTTAACCATTCTATAAATAAATATATACATATATGTAACGTAATTATACAGTAAAATATATTGGAATTAAATAAATCATAACTACTAACACTTACTTTTAAAATTTGAACAGATTGTCTACAAATCACAAATCTGATTTAAAAATGAAAGAATACCCTTGGTTCAATACTTTTACGTTCTTTCGCTTGTAATGTCAAATGTTAGTGATTATTAAAATTCACTTTGTTATAAACTTTTACAATGTAATATTTTTATTAATAACAAAAAATAATTTAACATTTTTAAAATTATTTATTCGATATGAACCGCATACAAAAAGACGTATCAAGCGGCATTCAAAGATTGTGAATATTGGTGAATATGACTTGTCTTGATTGAGATCGTGACGCAATGATGCGGGGCACGGAGGGCCACGTAAATGGTTTGCGGTATGCAACAGCTGATTTTGTGCGTAGGTCAATGTCCTGAATGTTGCTGGGAGAGGGGGATGAAGGGCACGGGGATGGAAGTGGAAGGTTCACGCATTGCTATTGGTATTAAATCGTATGCGCTATGGCCTATGCCTTCCGTGACGGTAATTTTATATAACAAAATCATTTTTATTATTATTACTCAAATTATTATTTGTGATTTTACAAGGTTATCGACAACTCAGTCTTTTCGTTATAAAACTCGACGTTTCGTGCTACCAGAGCACTTCCTCAGGAGAATTAATATGAAGACCAAAATCGTTATTGTTATAAAAATATGTAAAAGCAATTATGCTACAAATATTACAATTATTATTTGAAAACAGGCAATAAACCCACGTGCATAACCTGATATGTTAAACTAGCTTCCTTAGTATTCATAGTTCCATGGTTATTTGCTACTTGATTAGGTTGACTGGCTCTAAATTTGAATAATTAAAAAAAATGTAGCCTTAAGGTTGTCTTTCAATTTTATAATTTATTTTATATATTTTTATGAAACTCTGTCACTTTTTGTTTGTTTATCATCCGAATAATTTCAATTTAATTCGAATTATTTCAATTTAATTTGAAATATATCGAATGATTTTCTTAATCGAATGATCGATTATTTTTTTTCATTCGAATTATAACATCATTATTTATAACCACAAATATGTTTGTGTTGACTGAATGCGACCATTGTCAATATCTGAAAGCGTTTCAGCGTTTACTTTAGGCACGGTTCGCTATGAGACATTTACTACGGTTACATGATACCCTGTAAAAAAATTTACCCCACAAAATCGCACAAAATCTCGAAACTTTGACGTTTAGAAAAAAACCACACATTATTTATTTTTTGTTTCATTGCTAGGATATGAGTTTAGGATTGTCAGATATGGAAAAAAAAGCACACTTACCTTATTGACAGTTTAATTTTTTAAAAGTTGGAAAACTATGCATAAACGTAGCACGTTGAAAGCAACAAGCTAGTTCGGTTGAAACAAGCCACGAAACACGTAATTTGTTTTCATCGTTCATCGGAACGGATTAAAAGCAGTTAGTATGTAAAGACGTATGTCAATTATTATTATTCCTAATTGGCTTTGGAATCCCATTTGAATAAAAATTTTACTATATTTCTTTATAAAATGTATTTTAAATGAAAATAATAAAATACGTATTAACTAATAATTTGGGTTTTCATGGCTAAATTATCGTTAGTTGCATTAATGAAGTAATAACGACGTACCCGAATTAAATATTTGTCTATTTTATTAAAAATTTATTAATTTTCACAATAGGACATGTTACATAAACAAACTCTATTTTCAACACAAAATTCATTAAAATATTTTAATAAAATTTATATTTGAGAAATTTTTTTTTAAAGATTTTTGAACTTTAAATTTACAGCAACATTCTAGACTTAATTCCAAATACAGGATGGCCTAAAAGTTGCTACACCATTCCAAATTCGAATAACTATCTACATTTAATTAATTATTAATTTTATTTTTTAAATTCCAGATTATTGAAGCGTAATCATTGGAAATTAAATATGGAGAAATTTACAACTGAGCCAATAATCGAATTTTATCTAGAAAATCAACGATCAATTATGCTAACGTAAAGAGCTTACACTCGTCATTTTGGGATCAGAAAACTACCATATAAACAAACGATACTTAACTTAGTGCGGCGGGGTCTCTGAGTGATTTACCACGTGCTAGGAAGCCACGGTCAGGGAGGTCATAGAACAACATTCATCGTGTACGCCGAATTATCGAAGAAGAGCCTTCAATGTTAACTTGTAGGCGGCCCCAGCAGTTGGATATGTATGTTCCAAATTCAGGTGCCACCATTGGGATCTCAAGGATTATAATTACAACTACGGTTAAATGGGACTTACTCGTATTGTGCACAATTATATGGCCATCTCAGATAAACCATTACTTGCAAAAAAAAATACTGTAGGTCACTAGATATTTGCAAAAAACTAAATTTGGTCTTTTTCTTTGTTTCTGAATAACTCTTAAAGTAAAAACTTTCAATAGAAAAGAGTTAAGATCACAACGGTGACACCTGAATTTAGAACATACAGTATATGGCCATATACTTATCAATTATAAATTATTTTGTAGGAATCTATCTTTCAAATATATGTTTTAATAATTTATTATTAAATAAAATTATTTGAATTTAAAGCAGTATGATTTTGAATTATTGGTGTTTATTTTTTTTTTATAAATGTATGTTTTATTAATGTATGTTAGAACAATAATCCTAATTTAAATATATAAAAGTAAAAAAAAAAAAACAAAATCAATCGAGTTTAGTAAAAAATAAAATTAAAAATGATAATGTCACCAGATCATTCCTATTTATTCTTCCATATTAAGTGTTTCTTATTGAAAATACATAATAATATATTTGTAAAAATTTTGCACGCATATGTGTGTGTCATACATACATACATACATACACAATCACGCCACGTACCCAAAAGGGTGTGGCACAAACTCTATTCATCATTCCGAAATCAGTCGCCTCCAAACATTCCTATCTAAACAAACAACTTTCGCTTCATCCACATTCATAATTCCTCTCATACATGCTCTTTTATTCCTACTACTTGTAAACTTTCGTTCACGCAAAACACTCTCAATCATACCACTCCAACTACTCATCGGACATCCACGCAAACTTATACCATCAAAATCATTCAAATAAATCTTTTTAACCAAACGTTCATTAGACATTCGCTCAACATGTCCGAACCATCTCAACTGACTAACACCAACATTTTTTTCAATTTCACACTCATCATACACTAATCTATTTCGTACCCGATCTCTTCTATTTACACCTCATACTCCACGTAAAAATCTCATTTCCACAGCAGTCATTTTCCGTTTATGCTTTTGCAACCAAACCCAACATTCATTGTGTCATAAGGCTAAATATTGAAGTGCATAGACGTAACGTTACTCCAACTCACTTTCAAAATTTTAATTAATTTTTCTCGCGCAAGCGCAATTGGTTTTCTCCCCTTTACTATTATTTCTGTGGCTTATACCGGGTGTAGAAATGAAATGTGAACCATAGGGATTTCAATGTTATTTTTTAAATACGGCTGTATCTCTTTCCCTATTGACTTTAGAGCAAATATTTAAATACAAAACTTGTTCAAAATGTGAAAATGCATGGTATAAAGTCAATTTTCTTACATAAATATTAATATTTTACAATATACAGGGTTAACCACTAAAAAATGAGTTATAACATTGGGACACGGGAATGGTATCGAAAAATGCGGAATAATGAGTTCTATAATTCTGTGAAAAAATAATTGTTCTACGATACTTCGTTTAGGAGAAAAAAATTAAAAACTGATTTTTGAAAAATTTCGTAAGGGGGTACCCCTGTGTTTTGTTTAAAAAAAAAAAGATTTTGGATATTTTAACACTGGCTTTCGTTGTCTACTCTTTTATCCTACTTTTTGTACCAGACACTTTTTTTTTCCTGTTTTTCTTTAATTTTTTATTCACCTTTTTCTGATTTTTCGAAAAGTTGATAAGGGGGGACCATTGGCATTTTTTTCGAAAATCAGTTTTTAATTTTTTTCTCCTAAACGAAGTATCGTAGAACAATGATTTTTTCACCGAATTATAGAACTCATTATTCCGCATTTTTCGATATCATTCCCGTTTCCCAATGTTATAACTCATTTTTTAGTGGTTAACCCTGTATATCGTAAAATATTAATATTTATGTAAAAAAAAATGACTTTATACCATGCATTTTCACATTTTGAACAAGTTTTGTATTTAAATATTTGCTCTAAAGTCAATAGGGAAAGAGATACAGCCGTATTTAAAAAATAACATTGAAATCCCTATGGTTCACATTTCATTTCTACACCCGGTATACATCAAAAAAAGTGCTATGTTTGTGGCACTATCGTAAGTTTCAGCCGATGGCGATGTATTACTCTGTCATCCGCTATGTAACGTACTCTTTTCTCTTTGGTAGATAGGTTGATTTGTGTGTCAAATTTAAAAATGGTGCATATTATCTAATAGGGAAAAGACAAACGTTCTATTTTTAATTATTTAAAAAAATTGTCATTCTTGAATTTATAATGGGATAATATTTATTTATCAAGGTGTTCCAGATTACGAAAGATAAACAAACTAGTGGGTTATATTCGACCCGCGAGTGGCTATTTTAACACCTTACTCTAGACCAATGGTCTTCAAATGTTGATGACACGAGAAACCTTTTGTAACAATTATATTTTCTATGGAACACCATTCTATTATAAATGTTTATTCTTTTTAATATGACGATGCAAGAAACAATAAATTATTATATATATATATATATACTTGCAAAAATGTCTGTTTTGTGGAATCTTTGGACTGATCGCGCTGAACCCTATGGTTACACAGAACACAGTGAAAACCGATGAAATAGGAGCGCCGCTATTTTAATCGATGTAATTTATTGTAAAATATTTATTATTTTATTATTATATTAAAATAATAAATATTTATATAATAAATTTTTATTGTTTATAATTAACGTCAGGAACAATAATGAATAAATTATTAGCTACGTTGCGAAAATGTTCCTTCGTTTTTTTCAATCTTTTAGAAAGATTGTACGGAATTTGGGGCAATTTCGCGAAACATAGTTTGTAGACTGAGAGTCTAAACTTAAAAAAAATAAATAGAAAAAATAAATTACAAATACACACATAAGTAATGCAATGCAATGTTATTTATTATGTAGAATGCAAAACTACATAGATATGCGTTACAAAATTTTCAATTTAAATTAATCAATAAAAGTAAAAAAATATTTCTATTTAAAATCTTAACATTTCCAGTTAATTTCAATGCAAACTGATTTTTTTTCCTAGAATGAATAAGACCAATTTGTGGTAAACACTTTTTTTGAATTTGAAATACTAATAGCTTTCTATTCGTATGTTGTGATTAGCATTAGGTATATGTAGTTTCTAATATAGTGTTTATTACATAGAGATGGATATTTATTTTGAAACTATGACTAACACCATAAAAGTGTAGTATTGAACGATGATATTTTAATGCCCAATTAGAGCTGAAGATGATTTAATGCATAAATATCATTAGGATTATTTGTTTTGATAGAGATTCTTGCAATGTTTGAGATTCTCATATTTCCGTCTTTCGAATTTTGCCATTCTTTCATGTAAATAATATTGCGATCTTTTCTCTAATTTTTCCTCTAACACTTCTTCTAAGAATCGCCATACTGGACCTCGATGTCTATCTCTTTTTATACGTCTGAAAATTAACCAACTTTATTACTGACATGTGTTATGTGTTCAAGAACAAATCATGATATGCGAGTCAATTTGGATTTTATGTTTAATTATACCATATGTTTTAATTTTTGATTCTAAATTTTCCTTATATTCAGATTTTCTGAGTAAAATTTGTTTGTCGCACGTATAACTTTTTATTCTGTATTTATTATAAAAACATAGTATTTCATGCAATAATAGCTTAGCTTAAAAACTTAGAACATCTTCTAGTTATTGGCAGAATGGACTCCTTGCATTCATTTGAATTTACTATTTTTAGATTTTTACTCATAAATATTGAATGTTTATGAACAAACAATATTAAAAAATATTTTATGTACCTATTTAAAGTATAATGCAATATTTGTATAAAAATAAATCGTAATTAAAAAAATAAAAACATGGTTTTATTTACAAACTCACTAAAAATTATAAAATAATTTGTCATATGTGCTGTGTTTTAACTTTTACTAAAGTTTGTGAAAGTTGAACACAAACACTAATAAATATGGAACGCTTTACTGTAAATGACACTGTATTTCTTCAATGGAAAAGGTGGCTTACAGTTTTATTATTATATATTTATTTTTTATTTTTTAGTTGTTTCAAATCGGTTAAGCGGAAGTGGATTTAAAATGAATGTTAAATGTAGTTGCAGTTCAAGCATTAAGCGTCATATAAAATATGAAAATGTTAAGAAAATTTGGTTAAAAAGAAATGGATTAAAAATGCATGTCAAATTTTGCAGACAGATAGCGAATGTGAGCTAAATAAAATCTTGTAAAAATCCAAAAACAGTATTTTCGCGTGTCACAATGCATTTTACAAGTGTGACGACGTTAATAATAGATTCGGTAATATACGCATGTCTAAGATAAAAAAAAACTACGTAATATCATTTGTCATTCGTATTGCATCTTGTGTAATTGAACGAAAAAAAAAAAAGAATAAAATAAGACTGAAGTTAAATTAAAATTGCGCATGTGTATTTCATAATTTTTTTTAGAAATGCGAATGGCTTATATATATCTAAAAATATTTAAATATTAAGAAAATTTAATAAAAGCGCCTACACTATAAATAACTAGTTATACACCTGTGAATTGCAATTGCATACATAAATAAAGCTGCATATAATTCGTTTGGAATGTGTATTATGTATTATTTATATATGGTTTTTTTTTTAAATATGATAATTTATTATATTAAATGTATTTTCATTTACTATTGAATAATAAATTAATTTAATAAAAAAATTTTTTCAATAAATTGTAAATATGCTTTAAAAAAAAATAGTTCCAGAAGATTATTATCAATATTTTTCTATATATTTATTACATATAATAAATCAAATTTTTAATCGTTTTAGAATTTGTTTTTGCCAGTTACGTTTTCTCCAAAACGATACTCTGAAATAAAGAATGGGCCATATCTACAAAATTTTTTCTAAAAATATGTAAAAAATCAAAACAACAATATTAATTACAATGCAAGCAAATTTTATTGTAAATAAATATTTATAATTTAATTAACTTGCAATTAAATGCAACAATATAAATACAAACATATGTATAAGCTGAAATTATACAGCAATTAACTGAACAAAGACTTATATAAGTAACTTATCACAATGTTTTATAATAAACATTTTTATTAATGGAATAAGCAATAAATTTCAAAAATTTTAAATTTTGTCAAGCTTATTTTAAGTATTGACGCAAGTATATAAGAAAATCATTAATAGAAATTTTTCCGTAACACTCTGAATTAGACAGGGTATATAATTAACTTGCAATTAAATGCAACAATATAAATACAAACATATGTATAAGCTGAAATTATACAGCAATTAACTGAACAAAGACTTATATAAGTAACTTATCACAATGTTTTATAATAAACATTTTTATTAATGGAATAAGCAATAAATTTCAAAAATTTTAAATTTTGTCAAGCTTATTTTAAGTATTGACGCAAGTATATAAGAAAATCATTAATAGAAATTTTTCCGTAACACTCTGAATTAGACAGGGTTGGAAAAACAAAACGTATTTATTGTGTAAGTTCAAAAATGTTGTCCAGTAAACTGACACTGTAATTTTAAATTCTTAATAGATTACGTTTGCACAATAAAGTTTCATTCAGACTACCCTATTTATCACGAAATTAGTGTTATGTTTAGTGCAGAGCTTGTGGTTCTAAAACCAAACTCTTTACTAACTTATAAAAAATAACGCAAAAATCTTAAAAATTGAGACAATGTATTTTATCAATTTTTGAATGTGATTTCATTAGCAGTTCAAAATGAATAGCATTACGACTAAAACATAACATTAATTTCGAAATAAGTAGGGAAGTGAGAATAAGACTTAAAACTTTTATTTCTTTAATTCACATAACATTTTTTTTACTAAAAATATTCCCAGTAATTTGTCGGTTTTTAGACCAAATGTTCCTGTATATCCTAAATAAAATAAAGAAATATATATTCCATATAATTTAGTTTAAAATTAACAGACCAAATTAAAAACAGCGCAGTTTTTATCGAATTTGTTCGGTAATAATCGACTTTCCAGCTCCGTTTCTCTTTACCACTAAATATTTCTCCATACTATAAACTTTCGTTAATCGATCGACAAATTCTTGATCGTGCGTGATAATCAACAATTGAAAGTTCTTTTGTTGTTTCTTCTGATTGATCAAATCGATTAATGTCTCGCTTAAACTATTAATATTTTCACGATCTAGATTAGTGGTCGGTTCGTCCAATGCCAAAATACCGCAATTCGTACTGAACGTTTCCGCTAAAGCGATACGAATAATTAGCGATGCCAATACACGTTGTCCCGCTGAACATCTGCCGCGCATGTCCAATTCGATTTGATTCTTTACTTGAACGACACGATATTGGTACACTTTTCGTTTATCCGTTCCGACTTTATTTTCATCGGATGTTTTAATTTCGATATAATCTATATCGTTACCGCGATATATTTGTCGCCATAATGTTTTTACCGTATTATTCACTTGAATCATTTTCTGACTGTGAAACTGCAATAAAGCCCAGTCCATTGATTTAAAGAAATCTTTCAAATCTAACGTAGAACGTACAAGTAATTTTAATTCTAAAAATTTTCTTTTGTAATTGATAGCTGCTTTCTCGTTTTCCGGTCTTTGTAACTCCTTCCTGATTTCTTTTATACTAGTTTGTAATTCCTGTTTCTGGCCTTGCGTTTTATGCTTCTGTTCGCGAAGATTTTGTTCTTCGTCTAATAGCTGACTTTTCTCCTGACGAATTTTTTTAATATCGTTATTGCCTAACTTAGCATTTAGTTCAGCTATTTCATTCTTTAACTTATCGGCCTTTTTACGTTTCTCTCTTAATTCGACATTGTCTTGTAGTTCACGAAGATACATTTTTCCGTTTGTAATTTGTGTTTTTAATTCGTCCACATTTTGATCAATAGCTGTTTTCTTATCGGAATGTTGAACTAATTCGGAATGCACTTTCGATATTGATTCGTTAATATCTGCAATGGTTTTCGGAATATTTTTCTTTATACACTCATCGATTGAAGTTTGTAAATTATCAATATCGTTGATTTTCTTCTGTAAGTTGTTATACTTCGCTCGACTTTTATGGTATTTATTTTTATTAATTTCTTTCTGATCCTCTTTCTTTTTTTCAGCCGTTCTGAGTTTAGTTTTCATGGGACCTAGTTCTGTTTTTAAAACTAGCAATTCGATTTCGATTGTTTCAATTTTTGATTTTAATTCTTGGCTTTTCGACAGTAAATGATTTTTATCTTGTAGATTTTTCTTGATGTCTAATTGTTGTGCAATCAGTGTGTTTCGTTGCTCCTTAATTTTCTGTAAACGTTCCGTGTGTTGCACCAACTTATTTTGTAAATTATCAATCTTTTGTCTAATAGAACGAATATCGGTTTTCAAAGTTTCTTGTTCATTTATAACTTCTTGGGTGCCGCGAGATTCATCGGTACTAGGAAGACGAGCCGCCAATACGGCGATGTCCTCTTTAATTTGTACTAACTCTTTATTATACTGGTCTATTAATGAGACATCGCCCATGATCGAATTAGCAATTTCTTCATTTTTTTGCGGACCTGAAATTTGCTCTTTCAGTTCGCTTAATTCCTCTGTAGAAGCTACTAAATTCATTTCTAAGTTTTTAACTTCGTTTTTCAAAACTGTTACGTCATTTTCTAGTTTTTGCATTTTTTCACTAACTGGTTTCAAAGCCAATAACTTTTCATATTTTGTCTGTTCGTCCGTTATCATTTTCTCTACTTTTTTCAACTCATTCGGAAACGTTTCGATTTTTTTATTCAAATCACTTATAATTTCTTTAACGTACTTTTTCTCATCTACTTTTCGTTTACATATTGGGCAGGGATCTTCATTTTCGAAATCTTTAATAAATTTTTTGTATATATATTGCGATGAAAAATAAATGCCTTTATCGTTTTGAAGTTTCTCGATTTTATCTTGAGTTGTATTGACAATATCTTCTAGTGGTTTTTCATCGCAATATTTCGAAATTTCTTTGCGATTACTTTCAAGATCGTTTTGTTTTTCATTTAATTTTTCTCGTTGACTATTTAAACTGGCTTCTAATTTCATAACCTCACGCTGCTTATCACTGATTTGTTTATTTAATTCTTTCACTAATTTAGATTGCGTTTTTTGGAAATTCTCCGTGGTATATTTCAAATTGCTCTTTGGTAAGCCATCTGGAAAAATAATTTTCAAACTATTCTCATGTCTATTTTTCAATTTATATAATTCGTTTTCCTTGGTAATTCTAGCTTTTTCCTTTAAATCCAATTCGGTTTGCAAAGAATTATAATGTTGTAGATTTTGTATTTCACTGTCAACTTCTGTTAAACGATCTTCTAAATTATTAAGCTTCTTTCGCTCGGATTCAATATTTGATTTGAGATCTTTAATATTTACCGACGCTTCTAATGTATCGTGTTCACGATTTAAACGATTAAGTTTACTATCGACTAATTCTAATTGCTTATCGGCTGAGTCCAATTCGGATAGTTTATTTTTAAGTTGTTTTAATTCGGAATTAAAATCGGCAAACTGCTTGGTTTTCGAGGTAATATTTTGATTTAAATGCGCGTATTCTTCGCGAACTTTATCAATCTCAATTTGCAGAGCTTTCTCTTCGTTTTCCAGATCAATTTCTAAATTATTCAATTCTCTCTTATGACTACTTAAAACATTATTTAATTCTTTAAATTTTGATCTGATTTCATCATCGGACGTATCATCCGTGATTAATTCGATAGTTTTGATTTCGAATTCATCCACTGTACTTGCAAGTAAATTGTTACGACTAGTTATTTTCAACAAATTTTGTTTTTCTTCCGATTGTAATTCGCCCAATTTCATTTTATAATCGTTGATACTTTTTCGTAAATTATTTTCAGCATTTTCAATATTAAGTTTTTTCGCTTCTAATGCTTGTATATTTTGAATATTTTTAAAATCATTCTCAAACGATTTTAATTTATCATGTAACTCTGCATCAGTTCCGACAAATTCCTTAATGTTTTTCGAAATTTCTTGTTGCTGCTGATTTAACAAAGTTAATTCCTTTTTCTTAAAAGCAGTATCATTGTATAATTTATTAAAATTTAATTCTATATTATCGATTTCTTCTAAGCGTTTCACAATTGGTTCAAATTTCGTTTGAATTTCGGTTATTTTAACATTTAAATCTTCCAGTTTATGTTCTTTTTCCATACACAATAACCGTTTTTCTTCAACGTAATTCTTTTTATCGAGACAATTAACTAGTTCAACTTCTAACAATTTTTGCGTAACGGCCTTTGTTTTAATATGTTTAGCAATAGTATCCAAGCATTTATTGTATTTTGTAGCATCAAATATATCATCAAAACGTTCCTTTAGTTTCTTACCTTCATCTAGCGGCCAACTAGAGTCTTCCTGATGGCAAAATATTACATTGTTTAAAACTGATTTTGATACGCCTAACGATGAACACATTTCCGTATCAATATCAATGCATCGATCACTAGTATCATTGTTTTTACCGCGCGTAATTGTCGAATCCAAACGATTAAATTTTAATTCGTTGGATGGTTTGCGCTGTACGGACACGGATTTGGTTACAGTAACCCATTCGCCTTTCATGTCGCTAACGCGAAGCTTCACCTGTCCGCGGGTCTCGTAAGCTTTCGCCAATTTCGGATCATAGACAAAGCCCTGACCTTTATTACTGCCACCTGGTAATTCGCCGGTAATTGCAAATTTTATCGATTCGATTATTGTTGTTTTACCACAGCCGTTTTGTCCTTGAATCAATGTTAGCGGAGCTTGAAATCGAATTAGCTGAACATCGTCTTCATCGGGACCAAAACTCCGTATGCCAAGGATTTGCATTCGAAGTAATTTCGACATTTTTCTTAATTACTACAAAATATACTTATAAATTATTTTTATTAACTAATACAAATTAAATAAACTTACATTTGACAACTAGTTTCCGGTAAAAAAAAGCTAGGTTAGATTATGAAATATTTTGTAACACTCAATATACAATTAGTATTTTAAAATCACATTTGTTTTATATAACCGATTATAAAAATTATAATTTTAGCATTATTAGTAATATTATTACTTATTATAATACAATATTGAAAAAATTACAAAAAAAAAACAAATATTCTTTAACAACTTCTCGAGTGTGTATTGCCAATGCCAACTTAAGAATAAAAAATAATGTTTTCCGTCTGTAGTTGTTTAGTTAATTCAAAAACAAATTAAATTATTTAAATTGCATTACATTAATTGGAAGGTAAATCCAAAAAAATATTTTAGATATATATTTTTCATATTAATTATCAAAAATTAATGGCATTCGATTTTTAAAAAAATGACAATGTAAAGATTTTAATAAAATGTTTCCCATATCCCATATGAACAGTGCAGAAACGGACTTTTTAGCGGACAAATTTAACAATTTAATTTCTACATATTAATAAAATAATATTGATAGCATAACAAACTAACTTTTTCATGAATTACTATATCAGAAATAAAGCACGTCATTTTAAGCGGAATTTCCTAATTTATGTCTTTATTATTTCCGGTTTATATACAAATACTTTGTTAAAAAATTGTTTATTCAATGTGTCTACTACTATTTTCTAATAAATTCTTAAAATAAATTTGTTTCATGTTTTTGTTAAATGGTATTTTCTAGAATCAATTAATGTAAAATAATTAAAGAAAATTACAATTTTTAGTTAAATACATATAAAATTATACATATATGATAAACTATGTGGGATTTTGATATGTTTTAATCATATCTACATTTTTTTCTACATAAGCAGATACAAAATTAAACATCTTTATAACCTTTCAGTAGCCTCTAATAATGTGTAAATATATATATATATATATATATATATATATATATATATATATATATATATATATATATATATATATATATATATATACAGGATAATTTATTAGTAATTGGAAATATTTTAACTGGAGTATCCTTTGCTCAGAATATGAAGATTTAACGCAAATCACTTAGATAAAATGTGGCTCCTTACTGAGCTATAGGATGTTTTATTTAAAAATTTAAAAACGATTTTTGCCCAGTACTTCAAAACTATTTGATGTATCCTTATCATACTTGGCAGGAAGTGTAGGTACCATACACCATACTAAATTATGTTAAATAAAAGTTTCTGGCTCCTGCCAGTGGCGTACAACAGGGGCAAGTAAGAGGTTGATCCTTCCTAAATTCTACGCCTCTGGCGGAATTGTCATTTTAGCACAATTTTTCGATTCTCCAATACTTTCTGTGTAAAAAACATACTGTTCCTTCCTAACGATAAAGTCACTATTTTTCGAGATATTTAAAGTTAAACATAAGCTGCACCCTTGGGATTTTTTCAAAATTTGCTCAAAAAAATCTGAAATAATTGAATAAAATAGAGAAAAAAATTAACTACATAATAAATAAGTAACTTTTTTGTCTAACTCTTTCTGGTTTGGCAGGAAAAATTAATGAAAATTAATATTTTTTGCATTTTAATTTTTTATTTTCAATAATTTTTCCTGCCAAACCAAAATAAGTTAGAGAAAAAAGTTACGTATTTATTATGTAGCTAATTTTCTTCTCTATTTTACTGAATTATTTCAGATTTTTTGCAGCAAATTTTCAAAAAATTCCAAGGGTGCAGCTTATGTTTAACTTTAAATATCTCGAAAAATAGTGACTTTATCGTTACGAAGAAAAAGTATGTTTTTTACACAGAAAGTATTGGAGAATTGAAAAATTGTACTAAAATAACAATTCCGCCAGTGGTGTAGAATTTAGGAAGGATCAACCTCTTACTTGCCCCTGTTGTACGCCACTGGCAGGAGCCAGAAACTTTTATTTAACATAATTTAGTATGGTGTATGGTACCTACACTTCCTGCCAAGTATGATAAGGATACGTCAAATAGTTTTTAAGTACTGGGCAAAAATCGTTTTTAAATCTTTAAATAAAACACCCTGTAGCTCAGTAAGGAGCCACATTTTATCTAAGTGATTTGCGTGAAATCGTCATATTCTGAGCCCAGGATACTCCAGTTAAAATATTTCCAATTACTAATAAATTACCCTGTATATATATATATATATATATATATATATATATATATATATATATACATATATATATATATATATATAAATATTAAATTTGTATTTATATGAATGATTTTGAAGCTATACGTTTGCGTGGACGTCAGATGAGTAGTTGGAGTGGTATGATTGAGAGTGTTTTGCGTGACCGAATGTTTCCAAGTAGTAAGAATAGGAGATTATGTATGAGAGGAATTATGTATGTGGATGAAGCTAAAGTAGCTTGTCTGTATAGGAATGGATAGGCATTAACCCAGATCAATCAATCGATGTTCTGAAATTAGTCTAAAATTAGGGTGTACTTTAAATTAATCTAGGGTATTGAATTCCAGTAGATTTAAAAGTGGGGGGGGGGGAGTGCTGGCTTGAGCTTAAGTTAGCACCCCCAATTTTGATTTTGTCCTAACTTCTTCGAGGAGCTGGTCCAAAATTTGAATGACACGGTCTAAAATTGTCGAAAAATAGTCGAAAATTATGGTTACAAAGCGGTCAATTTTTGAGCAAGTGGGGGTGCCAACTTTTTTGACGTCCCTTTTGGGTATATAGCGTAATTGTGTATCTATGTATGCATGTATGTATATTAAATTTGTTGATATAAGAAATTAGTAAAAAAAAATTATGCTTCAGATTTTTAGAAATGTAATTTCTTAGCTCCGCTTTAATACAGATATGTTGGTCTAATCACGTTGATAATTTATAACAAATATTTTTGCTGATTAATCACTTTAATAGATGACTCTGGCCATGTGTGTGTGTGTGTTAAAAAAAACATCTTTAATGTTTTTATACAAGAATGGATACAAAACTGGATCTATAACTTATTTATAATTTCTTTACAATATTTTTAATATTGAGTTTTACATTATGTTAATTACAAATAAATAATGTAACTAAATTAAAAATATTTTCAAATTCAGTAATTTTAAATTTCGCGGAGTAATTATTAATACATTATGACAATATGACGAGACAGGTTTCAAAATTTTTATTATTGTAATAGTTATATTATGTTATATGATATTAATGAATAATTAATTAAATTTAATAAAATATTAAATAAAATATATATCACAAAATGTTTCAACAAATTTAATGTAAAGGTGGGCACAGTTTGGCTTTTTGATCTAGTCGCTGATTAAGAGCCTTCACAAACATTTGGTTTGGTTGACTTGACATGACGTCCCAACAACCAAAACCTAACCGGTTAGGTAGTGAATGAGTGAATTTAGTTGTCATTTGATGAAAGAAAAGAGAGAAAGTGATAGTTAAATATGAGAGAGCTATAACAACTACTAAATCCAAAAAACAGTTGTTAAATATTTGTAAAATTATTAGATAAAATTTATTGTAATCTCCAATTTTAAAAGAGAAATTGTTTTAATTAGTTTTTTTTTTAGTCTAATTCTAGCTCAAACGTCTTTTGAATATTTGACGACATGTAAAATTTTATGTTGTCATAAGTTTGACATCAACAGCACGTGAATAAAATATATATGAGTACACAGTTTTGAACAAGTTACATTAACTGAATACGATTAGAAATTTTACTTGTTTTGTCAATAGATAATCAGTTTACTATGAAACAGCTAATGTTTTGTTTTTAAAATATTTTACCAAAAATTATTGCATATTATTTGCAATCATGAGGTTTATTGCTTCGTGGTGAGTAATTTTTTGTTATTCTCTTATCATAAGTTATTGCTGTTATTTATTTTAATTAATTTAGTTTTTTTTTTTAATTCTGTTTTAGTGTAATCGTAATGATTGTAGCAACAATTGGTATATGTGTAGGTTGCATTGAGAAACTACATGATTGTTTTTGGAATATTGTTACATTAAAATTTCTAACACAAAGAAGACGTAGACTACCGCCAATTATTAATTTTAATTATTAAAATTGTGATCTTCCATTTATTGTGTTATACTTAATTGTGATTTGTAAGTAATATTTTGTTTAATTTTTATTAGGTAGCTAGCAATTTTATTAAAGAAAATAAATTAATTTTAAGTATATAATCTAAAAAAGTTGCTAAGTTTTAGCAACGTTGTTATCAACTCTAACCAATAGAAACAAATATAACAGTTCTCATTTTCATTTTTTATTTAGTGTCAGCTAATATTATTGGCTAATGTTGTTAGCAACGTTGTTAAAATTTAGCAACTTTGTTAGAGTATCAGGTCGATTATCAGAAAGACAGAACTTCGCTTGCTTAAGGGGGACTGGATTTCTTACGGGCGGTGCAAATTTGAAAAATGATGAAATTTATTGTTGAATAAATTAGTCGATTATGAGTCAATTAGTTTTATTACAATATTTTTTAAATTTTATGTTTTTATTCTAGTTTTCTTTAGAAAATGTGCAATTAGTTAAAAATGAACTTGCTCTATGGAAATAAGTTATATTATTAAGTTATATTCAATTTGTATAACTTATTTTCGTATAGCAACTTTTTAACTAATTCCACATTTTCTGTAGAGGGCTACAATAAAAGCAGAAAATTTGAAAAATATTGTAATAAAACTATTTGACTCATATCGACTACTAATTTATTCATCCAAAATTTCTAAAGGCATCATAAAAAATAATTCGTAAACAACGATGAATTTTATATTCGATTTATTATTCGTTTAAGGTAACATATTTATTGTAGAGTTTTCGAATTCTGTGGACTGTTTAGTATTGGTGTATTTGTAATTAAGTAACAATAAAAATTAAAATTCAATGCTGTATTAGACATAATGAGATTTTTTAATTGGCATATTTACGTAGCCCGCCGCAAATGGATTTAAATTCCAATCTGGCCCTTGCGACAAAAAGTTTGGACACTCCTGATCTAAAGGATACATTTTTACTCAATTACAATTTTTTTTTACTTATTTTAAGACTAAATAAAATTGGAAATCTGGCCCCTAATAAAGTAATAATAGCGTATCTAAATTATATATTTTTCTGTTCTACTAAAAAAATTATCAACTTTCAAAATAGTACCATGTTACATGAATTAACCCTATTTTTTAACGGAAAATTAATTGAAGTAGTAAAAATGCAGGTTTCCAATAGAAAAAACTGAGATTTTAAAGTTTTTGAACTTTAAATTTACAGCAATATTCCAGGCACAGTTTCAAATAATTTTAATTAATTTAATTGATATATGTACTTATGTAGTGTGCTAAACGTCAAATCTGTAAAATAATTTTTCACTAGCTTGTACCCAAGTAGGCATGCCTAACTCAAATACGTCACGCATTCACCCATCACCCTCTACCCTCCACCCTCTGTGTTACTCCTCGCATATCCGACCAGTTCCTCAAAATTTTAATATGTATTGCACATCCTCTTAACGTATATTTCATATTATTGGAAAAACTTGTTTTAAGAATAAATATCTGTTTATGTCATAAAAGGGGACTTAAGTCTTCGTAGAACAATACATAAAATACATCTAAAAGTGAATGTGCAGTAACAACTGTTTACTACAATATAATATATGATGGTTTATGGATATTTTTGCAGTAGCAGATTTTTATGGAAATTACATCAAACGAATTTATTCGTTCGTTATCAATTTTTTTTTTAATTTTGGAATTTTTTCTGAGTGATTCAATTATTACTGCATATAATAGTTTTATTTGTTTTATATATATATATATATATATATATATATATATATATATAAATATATATATAATATGGGAGTATATCAAATATAAGCATGGAATAACTATTCAACTGAAAATGAAAAAACTCATAACACCTCGACTTGGGATCGAACAAGGGTCACTCCAAAGCATTGTACTGAATTTAAATTGAACTTCTGTCAATAGATCCAGTGTCAACTCGGTAGCTCAGTGATAGAGTTTTCACCCGGCATGTGGAGTGACCCTGGTTCGATCCCAGGTCGAGGTGATATGAGTGTTTTCATTTTCAGTTGAATAGTTATTCCATGCTTATATTTGATATACTCTCATATTTGTTCTTTACAACTATTAATTCTCACTTAAATTATATATTATATATATATATATATATATATATATATATATATATATATATATATATATATATAGAAAATTAAATAAAAAGTTTACAATTTACCTTCTGCTTCTAGGTTGAGGTATTGATAGGTCTTGACCTGGTGCATATTCAACATGGGTTTCGGTAACATTAATCCTAGTTGTAGCAGTATCTAATTGTGCTTCTGTCTCCGATAGTTTATATCTGCATCAATATCATTAATATTAGTATCTTTGTATAAATAAATAAAATGTTACAAATATTAAGTGTAATAATAATTTTATAAAAATGTATTTGTAATCTATTTTGTATTTTTATGTATAAAAAAATGTTTTTATATTTGTGTTATAAATTTTTGAAACTTCTTAATTTTAATTCATATTTAGTATGCGTGTTGATTTAGATAATAATAAAATTTCCATGGGTTAAAAGGAATCTGTTAGGGCTTTTAGCAAATGAAACTTAATTGAAACACTAATCCAAGCTTTTGATATTTATTGTATATCGTCTTCAGGGAGCTACAATAGCATACATGTATTTTATTTTAACATTCCTTTTAAGTTAGGTTAGTAACATCAAAGCACATATTTAACTTACAATTGGTAGAGACAGAGTAAACTGAATTCGTTTAATAAATAATACATTTTATAAGAAAACCCTAATACGATATAATTAACATATAACAATTTAAAAATTATATAGTTTTAGAAATAATAAAATTAATATTTGATAGACATTCGATTTAAAAGATTTAAGACAATGTTGAATATATTATTTAAATAATTTAAATTTTTCTAGAAATAGTAATTGTTATCTATTCATTAAAATGTATTGTTACATTTGCTTCAGGTAACAAATTTTAATATAGTTTGTGAGGGTGTATGTTTGTGTTATTCACTAGTTCAATTGTTTTTTAGTGTTTCTTTTTTATATTCAATTTGCATTAAATGATTATAGTAATTTCTTTTAATGTAATCGTATTTTTTTTTTAATTGTTTTTCAAGACGATACTTGACAAATAGTACATTAAATAATAATGCATATTGTAATATTGTTTGTAGTGTTTTTTTTTTAATAACTGTAAATAATAATAGGAAAATATTTATTATGTTGAATAGGATGTTGTTTATTAATTATTTATTAAAAACACTAGGTATACATATTTGTTTATCGGTGATATTCAAGTAATAATTAAAGTAAACAAATATATTGAAAGAAAACTTTTAAATCGCGGACTCAAATTGCTTAAACTCCGGTTTCGTTTCGGTTTATGATTCAAGTATATTGATTTTATTCGGTTTTCTTCTGGTTCGAATAATTAAAACTAGAGTGAATTGGTAATCGAACAAATTGGTTCCGTTTTGGTTTTTGGTTCAGATTTTATTTTCAATAAAATATATAATTTTTATTGATTTTTATTAAACAAAAGTTATAATCATAGATACAACAATTTTTTTTATCCTTTTATTGATTATTTAAAAATTATGAATACTAAAATAAAATCAAATTTAAACACCAATTAAATATTTCAAATAATAATAATTTTACTAGAAATAATTATGTTTCTAAATAAATATAAACAAATCGAAACATTATATAAAAAAAATATGTACTTATAAAAACAATTAATTTTATCGGTTTAGTATATATTTTTTGAAAATTAAAATAATAACTAGAAAACCCGTGACCCTTAACGGTTCACGTTTGAAGTCGACAATAGTAATTAAACATATATACATAATAAAAATAAATAAATAAACAAATAATAATATAATAATAATAAAATATCAATTGCACTATTATATATTACTCAAAAGCAACACTTCTATCACCAGTAGTGTACATAACTTCACACAGCTGTCATTTAACATTTGCATTTAATTGTGTTGCTCTCATTAACCCCTTAAGGACCAGGCCCGAGATATCTCGGGACATACTATATGGTTCAAAAAAACCGTATCCGAGATAACTCGGCCGGTCACATATAATACGTTCCATTATGTATTTGATTTTACTGCGGAATTGCTTTAGAAAAGTATTTTCGTCATTTTGATATGTCAAAATATTAGTATTAATTATTAAAAAAAATTGATTTTTTTGGTGCATTTATTTGAAAAAAAAATCGGTTTTTAAGGGGTTAATATTTGCGGTGTTTATCTATTCTTTTTCGTACAAATGGTCTATTGTACTCGGTTAAATATGTACTTTTTTTCATTAAAAAATGTTACAAATGAAAATTGTGATAATTACTTAATTCCAGGTCTTGGTCGAAACAATTCATAGGCTCGTTTAGGAGTTTCTGGTCGTTTTACAGATACTCTACTTCCACGTTTTCTTCTAGCTGATTTTTTTCTACTTCTTTTAGCTGGTACTTTAACAGATACTTTTTTATCCATATTATCCATAAATCTCTTATATAATAAACACTAATTAGAACTAACCCACAGAACGAAAATTTAGATTGTCACAAAAATTTTAAATTTGTTAATATTATTTATTTTGTTTCTTTTTTGTTTTATTTCAGTGGTAGGTTTATTATTTTCTATAAAATTGAAATTCAATATTTATAATAATATTTATAATTGATATAAAATAACGCATACAAAATATGTGTTTTTATTTTTCCGAATTATTAAAAACACATATATCTGTACTATCAAGCATATTTTTTTGTTGTTGTTGTGTTCAATGTTGTTAGTTAAGACACGTTTATATTATTATTTTTAAATACAATTATTTTCAACTATATATCGAATAATACTTAAATTTAAATAATATTTAAATAAAAAGATGATTGATAATTATACCTACTATTGCGCATTGGCGAATATTACAATTTTTAAATTGTTAGCATTCTACAATCGTATTAGAAGTTTTTATTGTTTTGTACTCGGTAGTGTCGCTACTTATAACGAAAATTAATACTTTTAAATAAATAATATATCACTGGTTTATTAAAAAAACACCTACTGTATTATATCATCCATTGGCCTCTCACACATTAAAAAAAAAACTAAGTTTTTTTTTTAATGTTTTTTAAGCTAATAAATTAATTTTGTATGAAAAATTCTCATTCTATTTTTATTCATATGAGTACCTATATTTGAATTATATATGTCATTCTAATATATATATATATATATATATATATATATATATATATATATATATATATATATATAAAACACTGCCTGCATGAGACAAAATTCACTCTGCAAGTAAATTGGGTTATTGAGGTTATCGTTATGTATATTTGGAAATGTCAGAGTAGTTTACGAAATAAACGACATAAATTTGAGTAAAAAACGCGAACGGGGTAAAAATTACACAGAACAAGACAAAGAAAATTTAATACAAATATTAAAACAATATATTGATGTTATTGAAAATAAAAAAACAGATATATATACTGTAAAAGATAAAAATGAGGCATGGGACAAAGTTGCCATAAAATACAACGCTTGTGCCCAAACAGGCAATCGTAGTGGCAGCTAATTAAAATTATTATACAAATGTATAAAGAAAAAATGTCGCCTAGTAGATATTTAGTCTCAAATTCATTATTTTCGAATTGAGCTTTTTAACGAATTATTGAATATGTGGTTATCGTGAGCAGAACCTGGCCACTTCGCTACAACGTCCATTATTTTTAACTTGGCTTCACATACCATTTGTACATTGATTGAGAACCATCCTTTTCTATTCCTAAATATTTCACCATTGTTACCATTGTTTCAGACGATCTAGACATTTTCTTTAAAATCATTAAAATTATATATTAGATATATTTTATTTTTTCTGTCGCATTTCAATATTTAATTGAGAATACATTTATTTTGACATTGTTTAAAATAATACATATTAATATATAATGACATACCTATATTAATAAATAAAAATAAAATCTTAATTATATTTTAAGTATATACTTTTATTTTTACAAATTTTTTTCTATTATAACCTAAAACTTACAAAAATATAAACAGTCAACTGATTTCTTCAAGAGAATAAAATTTATTTCCATGTATTTCTACCAAATAAAATTTATCAGTTTATTTACTAGATTTATTCGATAACTAAATTTATTTTTCGTTTATAATACAAAAATCTACCGAATAAATCGATTTATTTGGGAAGTAAATTTATTTAGTCTTTTATAATACCGGGCATTAGAATAACAAGATTAGAAGTATATGGATAAACCCATATATAGACTACTTTGACATTTCTCGGAAAGTTGGCAACACTGTATTTTAATAATATTATAATTTATGTGGGCATTAGGAAATACTTTTCTGAAAATTTGATCAAAATCGAATAAATAATGTAGCCACAATGAATTTTTAAAAAATTTTGTGTTTTTTTTCTCGATAAGTTGGCAACACTGTATTTTGTTAAAATAGCATAATTTATTTAGGCACTAAAAAAAACTTTTATGAAAATTTGATTAAAATCGGTTAAATAAAATGGTCATAATAAATTTTTAAAAATTTTACTAATTTTTTTCTCGGAAAGTTGGCAACACTGTATTTTGATAAAATTACATAAATTATATGAATACTAGGAAAATCTTTTGTGAAAATTTGAGTAAAATCGGTTGAATAACATGGCCATAATAAAAATTTTAAAACTTTAGTAATTTTTTTCTCGGAAAGTTGGCAACACTGAATATTAATAAAATTATGTAATTAATAGGAGCATTAGGGAAATCTTTTCTGAAAATTTGATCAAAATCGGATAAATAATGTAGCCACAATGAATTTTTAAAAACTTTAGTAATTTTTTTCTCGGAAAGTTGGCATCACTGGAAAAAACCAAAACCACATGACCATCTTGGGCACTAGGCAAATTTATCCTGAAAATTTCATTATAATCGGTTGAACCGTCTAGGAGGAGTTGCGATCACAAAATTTTGTCTGACGACCGAGCGAGCTGACGACGCACATCCATACACCCACATAAACTAAGTTCAGATTCGTCATCTAGAGGCTATATGAAGGATTTCTATACAATTTTTTTTTTTTTTTGAAAATGTTACAGACACCGTACCAAACGCTTTACTACTTTTCCTTGCAGTCAAAGTAGTAATAAAAATCATTTCGGACGGACTTAGAAAAATAACAGAATTTAATTTTTGAACTTAGAATAAAAACATTTTTTTTTGTAATTGGACTAAGTTTTGTTGGTATTATGATAAGGAGATATTCGTTGTTTTATTGTCGTTGTTTTTTATTTATCGGGGAAATATTTAATTAGGATTTAAAGATTAAGTTTATGTTTGAATAGTGTATATTTGTTTAATTGTATATTTACATTTTGTTTTTCCTACAAATAAAATTGTTAATAACTGGAACACGGTTTATGGAATTTTGGAATCCCGCCTGAGTTATCCGAACCCCACTCTTTTTTCCGGATTACAGGAATCGTGATTGGCACCAGAGAGTTAACAACGCGATGCCGAAACCAAGGCAGCGTTACAATATATATATATATATATATATATATATATATATATATATATATATATATATATATATATATATAAACCAAATGTTGCAGTAATCCAAATTCAAATCGAAAACCAAAAATAGAAGCAGGGTTCTAATATTTATAAAAAAACCATCAGAATAACAAAACTCAGTTCTCATGAAAGATGCAAAATAAGAAATAAAATAATATTTTTTGTTTTGTCTTAATATTTTGTTCTCCAACATATGTATTTTCTACCTGACAAATTTTTGACATTTTTAACATAAATCTCGTTGAAATTTTAATTGATAAAGTTTTTTTTTTAAATTTGTATATTACTATTAAATATTACAAAAATATAAATAAAATTGCAAAAAAAAGAAAATGTTGACATTTTACTATTGTAATATTAATTTTTATTATAAATTTTGTATTATACTGAATTAACCCTATATGTTTTATAAGTTTTACATATTTTTAAGTGATACCTACTTTTCCTAAAATATTTATAGTTTTTAATAAATTTTCAATAGCTGACGCTGAGATATAGCTCTTTTTCATATGAAAACGTAGATATGTCGAATTTTATCAAAATCGTTTGCGCCGTTTTCAGAGAAAGTTTCTAAGCCCAGGATACTCCAGTTAAAATATTTCCAATTACTAATAAATTACCCTGTATATATATATATATATATATATATATATATATATATATATATATATTATATATATATATATATATATTATATATATATATATAAATTATATTTATATATATATATATATATATATATATATATATATATATATATATATATATATGTATATATTGTTTTTCATTAGAAGAAAGGATGTTCTATTCCAAACTCTAGTTTATTTGGATAAATTGTCAATAATTATAGATATATTTGAATTTTAAAAATCAAGTGATTTTTTACTACTTTGACTGCAAGGAAAAGTAGTTAAGCGTTTGGTACGGTGTCTGTAACATTTTCAAAAAAAAAAAAAAATTGTATAGAAATCCTTCATATAGCCTGTAGATGACGAATCTGAACTTAGTTTATGTGGGTGTATGTGTGTGCGTCGTCAGCTCGCTCGCTCGCTCGGTCGTAAGTCAAAATTTTGTGGCCGCAACTCCTCCTAGACGGTTCAACCGATTTTAATGAAATTTTCAGGATAAATTTGTCTAGTACCCAAGATGGTCATGTGGTTTTGTTTTTTTCCAGTGATGCCAACTTTCCGAGAAAAAAATTACTAAAGTTTTTAAAAATTCATATTGGCTACATTATTTATCCGATTTTGATCAAATTTTCAGAAAAGATTTCCCTAATGCTCCCATTAATTACATAATTTTATTAATTTTCAGTGTTGCCAACTTTCCGAGAAAAAAATTACTAAAGTTTTAAAAATTTTATTATGGCCATGTTATTAAACCGATTTTACTCAAATTTTCACAAAAGATTCTCCTAGTATTCATATAATTTATGTAATTTTAACAAAATACAGTGTTGCCAACTTTCCGAGAAAAAAATTAGTAAAATTTAAAAAAATTTATTTTGACCATTTTATTTTACCGATTTTAATCAAATATTTATAAAAGTTTTTCCTAGTGCCTAAATAAATTATGCAATTTTAACAAAATACAGTGTTGCCAACTTATCGAGAAAAAAAAATCACAAAATTTTTAAAAAATTCATTGTGGCTACATTATTTATTCGATTTTGATCAAATTTTCAGAAAAGTATCTCCTATTGCCCACATAAATTATAATATTATTAAAATACAGTGTTGCCAACTTTCCGAGAAATGTCAAAGTAGTCTATATATGGGTTTACCCATATACTTCTAATCTTGTTTGTGTAAGTGTTTTGTAAATTTGTGGAAGCCAAGCAAACATAAAAGAGGTCCGATAAGCGATCTAACAATGAAATCGCGCTCGTCCCTTTGTATGGCTGTACCTTACAAAGCGATGAGCTTAACATTGCATGGAATATTGACGTGTGATTTGTTCGAGGCTTTTCCATTTAGCTCCTCATAAACATATGAATAACTTAAAAACAGTTTAACATATAAAAAAAATTGCTGGATGAACCTCCATTTTGTTAGAAATTAATATAGATATTATTTATGGGCAAATTTTCATATATCTTATCTAGAAGTAATATTTATGAATAAAACAAGAAATATTAATTTTAGATTTTTTATTCATTTTATTTAAAGTACATAAAAAAATTTAAATCTGTAATTAATTTAATAGTTCATATGCTAAAAAAGACTAGTACTGCACAATTTTAAGTCAACTAAAAAATATAAAAATTAATCTAATCTCTGATACGTTCTTAAACTATTTGGTAAGCCATAACATCCGTACATTCCAAATCCTGAAATAAAAATATTAATTTTTATTCAAATTAGTGGAATATTATACAGGATTTTTAAAAATAACAAAGTAAAATTTACAAGAAAAAACGTGTATTTGTTTTCATAAAAAAAATACATGTCACGTGATATACTTATTAGTAAATTTTTTATTTTACTTAAGTATAGTTTTCAGTTTTTTATTTAAAAAATCTTGCAATAAATATATTTTAACATATGTAAAAATGATGACTAGAAAAACCACACTTAAGTAAAAAATAATAAAAAAATTTAATATCAATATTTATACATTTATATAGTTATTGACTATTTTTTAAATTTAATAGTGAAGTTTAATATACCTATGTGTAAGAAATCATATTTAAATACATGGTAAATTAGTGATACTCTATATTATAAATAAAATATTAAATTAAAGCGTATATGTAGAGCATACGTAGAGTATTTGTAAGAAAATATGTTGTTAGAAGTAGTATATAAAATTATTTTAGTATTAATATCATGCAAATTGCAAATAATTACGTGCCTAAGCAAGAAAATATATTTGGACATTATAATTATACAAAATATAATTTGTAAATTCAATTGTTTCTCCAATATAATAAGTAACTTTACACCTAAAAATCACAAAAATATAATCAAATATTCTAAAACAAGTTATTGTCGTTCAAATAAGAACTTCAAAGAGGTTTGTTTTTTTTTAGTACTTAGATTTATGTGCATTTTTTGTTTAGTTTGATATAAGACAAAGATTTAATGGTATGAAAGGAGAATAAATAGTTATACCCGTTTTTATATATTTTTAAATGTAGGATATTTGCTTTTATTAATTATTTTGATGTGTAATATCACTCACTTTATCAAATTAACACACAAATTATTTGAAATTAGAAAATATTTGAAACATAAACATTCGAATTTATTATTATTTTGAATCAGTTCTTGTTGAATACTATTGTAACTATGCGTTATATAAATACAGTAAGATCAATAAAGTCCGCATCGTAAGGAAAAACAATTAATATTTTTTTTTTGAAAATTATTATTACGGGACCGGGACTTTTTGGTGCTTGTCTAGAAACTAAAAATACAGTAGGCAAAAGTACTGATATCACTTCCGGTATTTCTCAAATTAAACAAAATGTTTCAGGCAAATTAACATTATTTGTAAAAATTTTAAGAAATGTTATTTAAAAAAAGTTTTAGAATAACATATTAGGCCTTATAAAAAAATGTCAAATAAGTATAAATAATGTCAAAATAAGTACATATACATAAACTGAATGTTCCAAATTTGTAACACTTATACTTAAAAAATATTGTTTGTGGTTTAAGAAAAATTATTTTATTTTATAAAATAAATATTAATAAAATTTGGATAAATATATATTATTTCTATTTAAATAAGTGTTTTCCTCTTATCTGACATAAATTTTGTATTGAATATAAATGAATTTGAGAAAATATAACAACTTTGCATCAAAGTGATAACAACTATTTATGAAAAATTATTAAAATTTTCAATAACATTAAATTGTCCGATAAATTTTAAGCAATAATACATTTAGGCGAGTGATATTGTTTGATAATGATTAATTAATTGAAAAAATTAGAAATTACGATTAGAAAATATTTGAACAAAAATTGTTTTGTATTTTTTAACTCAAAATTTGTCATTCTGAAACTTTTTTTTACAAATAACTTTTTTCAAAATTTTTACTAATAAAGTAAGTTACCTGATTTTTTCTCTTTATTGTTTAATTTTTAATTTCTAGACAAGCACCAAAAGTTTCGTAATGATAATTTTCAAAAAACAATTAATAATTTATTTCGCATTCTATGTATTGCTTTTGCAATAATATTAGTTCATAAATATGATACATAATTAGTAATATTAGAATTAAAACTTGCACTTTATTTTTTAATAAAAATAAAAGATATCTTTTCCACTAGAAATGCACTGAATTGAATACCTAATTATAATAGTTTATGTTGTATTTACTATCTATTACTTTCAGTATTATCATTTAAAATTTCATTATTATCAGTATTTATTTCACTAGTTTTATCTTCATCTGTTAAAGGTAATCTAGTTCTTCTTAATTTAATATGTCTTAAAGTTGCTATCATCAATTTCTTATGTTCCTCTTTGTCTTTCTCTGGATCTAGTTGAAATTTTTCTTTTTCTTGTGGTTGTTTTTCTACATAGTTTTTTTTACCTACTTTATCATTTTTATCTTCTTTATTATCATCATCATCATTTTCTTGTTGATCAATTTCCAGAAGACCAGTTTTCCGTAATTTAATTGAATTTAAAGTATTAGCCATTAGTCTTTTGTGTTTGATCTCATCTGATTTTAACGTATTTCCATTGTTTTTATCGTTTTTCTCATACTTTTTAACATATTCAGGTTTGTTCGTGATAGTGGATTGTTTTCTTAATAGTAAAGTATTTAATGTTTCCTTAAATTCTTTAGTTTTTCCAAAATCCTCTGGAATATCTTTCATATTATCCTCATAATTTTGTATAACTTCGTCGAGTAATTCAATTTGTTTTTCAATTTCTGATGTTTGTATTGAATCTTCTGTCCAACTTTTGGTGGAATATATAGTGGGTTGTTTACGATTTTTCAGTAAATTATTTAGCTTATTTATTAACTTAGAATGTTGTTGAGTTCCTGATCTGATATTATCTGTTGGACCTTCGCTCGAAATGCTTTCCGTTCTTATCCTAGGGGAAGTGTGTCTTAGCACAACGGAATTTAAATTTTCTTGTGTTAATAGTGTATTTTTATTAGGTTTTCTTGAAGCATTTTCTAATGACTTAGTTAGAGGATTATATGCAGATATTTCTATTTTAGGAAAATGTGTAATAGGTTTATTACTTATGACATTAAATATTGGAATTTCTGGCAATGGAGGAGGAACAGGTATGGAATTCTTATTATTATCATTATTGTTATTTTTACTCATTTGCATACTATCGTTATTATTTTCATTATTAAAATTTATTATTTGATCTTCTACCTTATTGTCATTTTCATTAGTTACTACATTTTCTATTTTATCTATCTCATTTTCAATATTTATTTTATTTTCTACTTTATTCTCATCTTCATCAGTAACTTCATCTGAATCCTCCTGATGAATTACTGCTTCAATATGATGTTCTTCACTATGAGCTGAATCAGAATCAGCTGAAGAAATTGATTTACTTTCTAAATGTTGAGATTCTGTTGATATAATTGACCGTACATCGGGATTTTTAACAAAAATACTGTTTTTATAGTCATTTTCTAGAATTATTATGTTATCATCATCAAAATCATCTTGAGAATTTAATACTTTATCAAGCTCATTAACAGCATTATTGAAGTCATTCGAATCAATAGAATCACGTCGTTCGTTATTAACCTGAGTTTCTTTTGTTTTAGATTCGATTGTTATAATTTTGTTTGGTTCCTTATCAGCTGGTGACGGTGGTTCAATTGTAATTTCAGGAATGGTAAGTACAGTACCATTTTGATTTGATATACCATTTTCTTTTTGATTATATATGCGGCCGATTGTATTTAACCGACGGATTTTTTTCGAATTGTTTTTGTTGCCCACTTTATAAAGTTTGCATGAAATGAAGTAGATGGGAAGGCCTACAGAAAGTGCGTTAGAAAATAAGCTCATGCAATTACGTGTGAAATTAGATGCAGCAAAGTTATTAATTTTAATTAGGTATACGATATGTTATGTTACATTACTTTACTGGGAATATACTAATTTCGAGTTTAGGAAAATTGTTTTACTCTGTTTTTTATTTCGTTGAAAATAAAAAAAATATCATTTACATCTAACAATTATTATTTAAAATAAACAAACATTGAAAAATTGTAAAATAGAGTTTATTCTATTAAAATCTTTTAAATAGTATCTCAAATTTGACTGAAAACTTTTGATAATTTTTGATTATTAATAAAAAAATATTTGTTTTTTGTATTAAAATGAAACAATTTTCTATTAAACCAACACCAAGTTATTGTGAGTTGTAATAGTTTAAAACTTTGCTTTACTAAACGTTTTTAACTTACCGATTGCCATCCAAATTCCAAAACGAATCCATGTATTCGAATCTAACATAACCATTAAATATATATTTGTGCATATACTAAGTGCAGGAATTAGAGGTACACACGGAACCTGTAAATAAAATCGAATTTTAAACATTACAAAACAAGAACAAATTACATTTATATGAATTTTTGTATTAGATTTTGCGTAATGTTATACTACGTATATTTCATACTATGACTAGTGTATAATGTCTGCAAGATAAAAAAAGACAGTGTCTCATATGAAAATAATATTTTATTCTAATTAGATGAATTTATGTTGAAAGAGGATAGATTCATCTCAGAAACATTAATTTTTCTAGTTAGTTATCTGTGTTTGTATTCTTTATTAACTAATAGTACGATTAGATTATATTACACATCTGTTATTTTGTACAAACGAAATGTAATATTCGAAAATGTACAATGATTTTTGGTAGTATATCGTTTGGAAAAATATAAATTCTTCTCTCTTAACTTGCAAGCACTTTGTATGCCATATTCCTGTTCAAATTTTTTGTTGGTTTTACTTAAAATTTAAAAAAAAAATTGAAAAATATTATTTCAAACTAAAAATTAATAAGTTATTTGATATTTTTAATAACAATTATTTTATTTAATATATCGCTCTTATTTTGCAAAAAAGGAGCTAACTGTCATTTTATGCAAAAATGAGTTAAGTGTGCCAAAATATTATAATACTAGTTTTTCATCGTGATATGTATGTACGAGTATAACGAGGATACGTGTGCGGCTTATATTAAGCGATATACCATGTTGATATGTACACTTTATTTTCATGTGTGATATTTAAAAAGGACCAACTTTTGGATAGTATTAATCATAAAATTTATATTTAGTTAAATTAATAAATAAAGTAGTGTAAACTCTAGATCATTACATTTTTAGCCATTGTTGGAAATGTATGCAAATGTAGGTTAGCACCTTTTTTGCAAAATAGATATGATATTAAAGTAAAATTAATACCTTAAAGGGAAGATTTGCTTCAATTTTTGGTTGACTCCATATTGATATTAGTGCTGTCAGCATAAAAATGACAATAACTGCTAATGGTATTATTGCTGCTAATAATCCTTTTGCCAAAGCATCATGACAATAAAATAATAATAATGCTAACAATAAGGATAATATGCCTGAAATGTACTTATATACGTTAAAATTAATTTGGAATTGAATAGTACAAGATATTTTTTTAAATATTGAATTTTTCTTACCAAATATTGTTATTTGAATAGTGACCACTTTTTGAGTAATATATGTAGGTTTCTTTGATGATTTAAAATTGAACATTTCCTTGAAATAATTTTTCCACGTAACATATTTTCGAGGTGGTGTTAAATCAAGATTTTCTGCTTCTCCGTATTTATCATACACAGTATCTTCGGAATAGCTTAAAATATTTCAAACGTATTATTATTAGAATATATATTACGATAAGCAAATATTAAGAAAATTGTTTAGTAAAATAGAAATGTAAGAGTGATTGTAGGTATGTATATAGAAAATATACTGAAACATATAATTTCTTTATTGATATTTTATATAAATTTTAAGTAATTTCTGCATGAATGGAAAGAGTTTGTGCCACACCTTTATGGGTACGTGGTGCGATTGTGTATGTATAACTAATTCTATAAAATTGTACAATTATTACGATATCACGTTCTGTGTACTAATTTATACATTTTAAACATATTAGCAACAAAAACAAAAGCGAAAAGCTAATTTTCTCAAAAGGCAAACCAAAATAAAAATCTTACTCATCATCTGATTCCCGTCCCGGTTGCAGTAATGAATATTTCCATTCTGCAATTTCATCTTCATTTATAGAATATCTAAGCAACAGAAAATCAACACAAATAACAAAAAGCAATTACAAATCACAATGCAGACTTTTACAGTTCAACAAACAGCAGGAAATGAAACTAATATATTCTTTTTTTAATAATTCAATAATAAATTAATAATTTTAATAATTTAATGAACAATATTATGGTCTAAAATAGGGATGGGCTGCGTACATTAACAAACACAATATTTAATAATATAAATTTTTCGGCATAGTGTGATGTTATACTTATCTATATCTATAATATATTTAAATAAATAAATTTTGTATATTTTGTAAATGATGTTCTAACAAATTTTGTAAAACAAAAACATCAATGAAAACAAATATAAACATCAAACATTTGTCACAAAATGACTATTTATTCTCGTTTTAATTAAACAATTTTTTTTTTAAACATAAAGAAAGAATGATTTAAATATTTATTTTTCATATTTATATTAGTTAATTTTTAAAATGATAAAAACATAGTATAAATCTCTATTAAAACTGAATATGATGTTACTAATAAAATGCGACTTCCATATATCATGCAGTAATGGGGAGGTTTCATGGAAAAAAAAAATTTCCCGTTTGATTTATTGTTATACATTTTCAACACTTATTACCATGAAAACCATTTTATTGCTAATTTCGTTTTATCTTCAAGCTTTATAATTAGTTAAGAGACATACACTATTTTTCGTTCATTTGTTTTATTTTGTTTTTTCGTTCATTTGTTTTATTCTGTTTTTTGTTCATTTGTTTTATTTTGTACAATGTAGATGCATGAGATACTTGACGATCTCGGATATATAGATTCATGTTATTGGTGAAATTAACTTTATAACAGTTATTGAATTTTTTTCAAAAATTTTCTAGTATAAGGGTACTAAGATTTTATGTCATCGAAAAAAGAAAAAAATCTCTATCAAATGAGCCTAATGAAAGGGTACATTGCTATTTAAAAAAATTAAAGTGTTATTTGTTACTCATTTGTTTTCTAAAATACAAAAAATTGAATGCTGTCTCATTATGGAAAATAAAATGTTAAAGAACTTTTATATACAATTTTTTTTAATAAAGTCGTTATTTACCGAGATATATACTATATTCCATACATAATGGGCACCCTGTATTATATTATATTATATAATAATATATATATATATATATATATATATATATATATATAATATATTTGGATCCAGACAGTTTTAATGTACTAATAAAAATAATTTATTAGGATCAACAACAAAATTTATTGTTAAAAAAATATTGTTTTATAAATTTTAATGTCATATTTCGAGCATGCACGAGAGGTATCATGAATATGAATGAAGCAAAAGTAGCTTGTTGGATAGGAATGTTTAATGGAAGTTAATTTCTTGTTAAATGGAAAGAGTCCATTCTACAGCCTTATATGAGGACATGGCGTGATAGTGTACGTATCTCTATATGTATTTCGAATAATAGAAGAAAATGTATTACTTTCTTATGTAATATATATATATATATAAAATAAAAATTGTAAAACGTCCCCAGCCTAAAATAAATAAGAGCATTTTTAAAAAAAATATAAATGATTATATTTCAAATTATTTAAAAATTTTACGTTTATCAATTCAATTTAATCATGACCAGATTGATAAAAGAATATAAAAAAACTTATGTAAAAGTCTAAAAAACTTATGTAAAAGTCTAAAAAACTTTTTTAGACTTACAGTTATACGATTAACTTTAGTTTTTCATTTTAAAATATCAATTAATAGTGTAATATAATTTACGAACCTTAATATAATAACACAACCTGCAACAATTGTATAAGCTAAAAGTGTTCCGATGGACATCATATTGACGAGTTGATTCAAATCAAATAAAGCTGACATTAAACCTGTAATAAAAACATTTGAAATTAGTATAATTCTTAGTGAAATAAAGAAAACGTTAATACCAGATAACAATGCAGCTGCCATAGTTCCAATAACAGGCGTACCAAATCGGGAACTGACACTTCCTAAACATTTAAATATCAATGCATCCGATGCCATTGCATAGATGATACGGGGCAAGGGAAACATTGATCCGAAAAGACTGAAACAACAAATTAGTTCTAACTATAATCGGAGATAATATAAATAAATTTTATTCATAAATTAATATAAATGTTTATTCATTAGTCTTTTTTTTTAAGTTATAAACAAATATTGTTCTTCAATGTAATATATTTTATTGATATAGATTGTAAATTTTTTTAAAGGACAAGTCTGAGAAAAGACACTTTAATTTATACAGTTGGCAAAGTAATATACATATTACATTACTAAATATAATTTAATAATTGTTATTATAAGTTTTTTTTTTTATCAATTTTATGTTTTTGACAGTTTATAACTTTATTTGTCTGTTTTTTTATTAGTAACTAGGAAACAAAGGTGGTATACTTGATGTCTGTCAATGTATGTTTGCGTGTAATTGTTTTTTAATATTTTATTTTTATTTCATTTCTTTTCTATTCTAGTTCTCTAAACTTTTTTCTTTTCTTTTATTGTAGACTAGTTCGGTAAGCTGCTATAATTATTTTTTCTCAAGGAAACTATTTCCAATTTGAAAACATGAAAAACTTGCAGGATGAATGTAGATTTGCTACTTGGAATATTAGAGGAATAAATTTTATTGCAAAATTTGGTGTTAGTCAGTTAAATGGTTCGGTTATGTTTAATTAAAAAAATTATATAAATGATTTTGAAGGTATACGCTGCGTAGACGTCCAATTAATAGTTGTAGTGGTATGACTGAGAGTGTTTTGCGTGAGCAAAAGTTTCTGAGTAGTAAGAATAGAAGAGCATGTGCGAGAGGTATCATGAATATGAATGAGGCTGAAGTTGCTTGTCTGGATAGGGATGTTTGAAAGAAACTGATTTCGGGATAGTGGAAAGAGTTTATGCCACACCATTTTGGGTATATGCCGTGATTGTGTATTTAAATATGTATGTACTAAATAACTTGTACTTATTAAATTTGATATACTTTGAAGAAAAGCTGTATTTAAAAGCAATTTCTTTTTGATATAGTTTATTTGATTCGTTTGTCTTAATATTGAATTTAGTATTTGTATTTTCAATCATCCATTACGTTATTCCAAAAAAGGCCACAAAATTAGGTCAAAAATTTATTAAAATTATTATTAAAAATATTTATATGACTCTTCATCGACAGAATTCAATATTATATTCAATAAAAAATAACAAATATTAGCTATTAGTAAAGAATGAAATAAAAAAAATAATGCAAAACTTAAACAAAATTATACTTATATCAAAAGAAAATAGCAGGTAATGTTTTAATATTGTGTAATGTTTTAATGCATGCTGTGTAAGGTAAGAGTATAGAAATATTTAAATATTTTTCGTGTTTTTTAAGAAATTGGAAAGATATTTTATAGTAAGAGTACTGACAAGTTTTGCATTAAAAAAATAATACGTAAATTTAATGATATTTTTCAAAAAAAGAAATGTTTGAAAAATTGAACATAAAATTTAATATTTTTCAAAATCAATTGTAAAATTCTTAGAAGTTTTTTGGAATTTAATAATATGATATAAATCAAACGAGTGTAGAAAAATTTATTTAGTAATCCTACTGTAAACATTTTAAAAACGTATCGAATTTTTGTTCTATGGAAACATTTATAATATTGTTAAAAATTTAGGGCATTTGTCTTTATTTACTAAACAGATATTTAACGTGAAATTAAGAAAATGTGATTATTGTTTTCCTGTATATATATATATATATATATATATATATATATATATATATACATATATATATATATATATATATATATATATATATATATATATATATATATATGTGTGTATATATACATTGTTGCTTTACTGCATATATTTTTTTTTTGTTAAATATCTTCAACTATTTATTTTGGGTTATTATAGTCTGTTTCTTTTTATAAACTGCATACAATATTTTGTAATTGACAATCATAAAATTAAAATATGTATTTTAATTAACATTTTTATCTGTTAAATTTTAAAATAAAAATTACGTTAAGATTTGTTCATATACCTTGAGCATAAACCAAAAAGGCTGCCAATAGATATAATCCATTTGGCCCAATCCCAACCAACTTCAGAGAATACATGTGGTAGCGGCGCATTTGGATCCTATGCAAAAAATTTGTACAATATTTTATAATATTTAGAAATGTGTATAATATTTTTATTAATTACTTACTTGTGAATAATAAGGAACCATCAGAGTAATTACAGCGGAAGTGCCAAAATACGCTAGAAATATAATAAATAGTGATACCATAATTGAAATTGGAATAGCACGTTTCGGATTTTTAACTTCCTCGCCTGTAGTAGCTATACTATCAAATCCAACAAAACCATAAAAACATGTTGCTGCTCCTTTTAACGTTCCTGTTATTCCAAATGGAAAAAATCCTCCGTCTCCACGGTTCGATAAAATGTCTTCTTTCTCGTTTATTTTTTTATTCCAGTTTTCAGGATCAGCTGTAATGTAACATCAAGATGTTTATTATCAAAATTCAAACACTACTTTAGATAATTAAATACTATAAAATCAAAATAATTTAAGTGCTAAAATATAGAATATCTGAGAAAAACAGGTTTTTTTTTTGTAGTAAATAGTAAGACAATAAAATTTCAAAATAATTATTTTACTAATATATGTATAACCGTCAGACACATAGAAACTTTGTCATGTTAGTATGCGTTTAGATCCAGCTACGTCAAAAACTTAAAAACTTACATTTCGATACAGACTCTTTTGATTTTATAGTTTTCAATTCTTATTATATATCGCTATAAAAATAAAATTATTATAAACACAAATATGCTGAACAATTGCATTTGTAATTTAAATAAATTTTACTTTATTAGATTGTTACATATAGTAAAACAATAGACAAATATATTTTTAAAACATGTATAGAATTTCGTATCGATGTTATATTAGTATACTATTTAAATCAAATATAAATTTATATATCTGGTGAATGAAAAGTACATAGGCATTAGGAATCGCTCTAGTTTTTGTAATATTAATGAAATCACAATAAAAATAATGTGTATACATATATACATCAAGAAATCAAATTTATAAAGAAAAAAAGTATGGCCGACTGCTTGACGAACGAGTGCAGATTGATGCACGCTATGAGGCTATTTCTGGGATATGAAATTCAGGGGTTGCTGTGCAGAGATTGATAGCGTATGGTAAAAAGAAGAAATGCCACTATTCGTTCGGAGGCACTCAAGAACAGTCACTAGAAGTTTATCACTAATGATTTGGTTAAATCTCACACAACTTTCTGCAGAATACTGTTGATTCTATTCTTAGTTGTTTGTGGAAGTTGGTGGATGTCGCCAGTGCCTATGTTGAATTTCAATATTTCTATTTAAAAAACTACATATAAACAATATTTTCATTATCTGTGCATTAATTAAATGAAATAAAATTAATTAATTTAAATTAATTTTTTAATGCTTATTTACTTTCACCCGCTATTTTTCGAAATAATAAATAATAATAACTTCCCGTAATTCCTGAGCGGAACATATATCTAAAATACTGATAATGTGTATAGTTTTATTACAATAATTGTTACTTGCATTGTCAATGGTGCGGGCTGTTAGCCTACAACCCAGTAAGGACCTGCAGTTTATAGTGAATTTCGAACCACTTAGACATAGCCTATATCAGCTCAGTAGTACAATGTCTTTATATCAGAAATAATCACTTAATATACATTTCAAAATAAATTTTGATAAAATTCTCTAATGTAAGAACATATCTGGTAAAAAATTTACATTTATGATATGTAAGTAAAATATGAAATTTGTTACATGTACCTATATACTTTTATAATCTACATCAGGAGTATCCAAACTTTTTGCCGCAAGGGCCAGATTGGGATTTAAATCCATTTGCGGCTGGCTACGTGAATATGTCAATTAAAAAATTTCATTATGATTAAGAGAGCATTGAATTTTAATTTTTATTGTTACTTAATTACAGATACACCAATACTAAACGGTTCACAGAATTTGAAAATTCTCGCGGGCCGGATAAAATCACCTGTCGGGCCGGATCTGACCCGCTGGCCGTAGTTTGGACACCTCTGATCTACATAATTAAAACATTTTATTCAATACTGGAATTTATTTTACCGTTTTAAAATACATGTATTAATAGATAATTTTATATATTTTAATTATAAATGTATATTAATTAAGAGTAATAAATACAGTTTTTAATCAATAGGGGAAAACATTTTCCTCAAATTTGGTATACCATATTGTATAAATTTTAAGTATGATTGCTGAGATTGTAGTTTTTCGTTGATTTTAGGAATTTTATATAAAATTTTAAAGATTGTTGGCATTTTATATGCTTTTATAAGAATCTTCAATTGATTTAACTATTATTTTAAAAGATTTTACTAAGATTTTAAGCCACATTAATTAATTTATATACCAGATTATACAAGTAGTTTTCCGCTCGTAAATAAGTAAATATTATATATATATATATATATATATATATATATATATATATATATATATATAGATTTTTTGAAATATAATAAACATATAATCAAATAAATATTTGAGTTACAGATAATAACTAATATTGAAAGTCTTAACGTTAATGTAAGAGATATCAAATCAAATTGAAGTTTACCTTTAATTGATCCAGCTATTATAACAAATAGTACGACTGCAATATTTATTATTGTAAAAATATTATTCACACGAGAAGATTCTTTTAAACCAAAAGCCAGAACCACTAAAAAAAAATATATTTTATCAATTAACAAACATTTTAGCCCGTATTACGAGCTCGATTTTAAAATTGGTTTCAACTTATACCGGTTTTAAAATTAGACAACTATCATTTCATAAGAAAAGAATTAAACAAATGGGTTAAAACACTCAAAAACTGAGCTTGTAATTAATTCCTCCCATCCCTTGGTAATAATAGATATTTTGTTATACTTCGATTAGTTATTGTTATTGATATTGTTTATATGAATTTATTTTCAAGTTAGCAGTTAACCTCTGTTTATTATTACCAGTGATTATGTTCAATATTAAGTATATTTAAAAACTGTCGTATTTTAAAACTCAGAGATGTATTGCAATTGTTATTTTTTGTCGAAATTTATATGCAATTTTATATTTGACTATTGCTGTTTGTTGAATTTTCAAAATTGTTATTTCTATAGAAGAGTTGAAATAAGTAGAAAAATTATTTTATGATACTAATCAGCTTTTTTTTTTAATTATTTGCTTTATTTACTTCTAATAATAAATACAATTGCAATTTTTTAAAAATTTAAATTTGAAATTATATGCTATCGTATGCATTGCAATTATTGAAAAAATTAGAAATCAAAACTACAAAAATTCAAATTTATATCAAATTGTTGAAAAGTAATTAGTCAATTACAGAATTACTAAATAATAGAGCATATTAAAATCCTGAAGTTTTTATGATGAATTTAAACAATGTAGGTAATAATTACTTCAATGAGATTATATATGTTAATAAAAACATGAATTGACAAATATATATTATTTACTGAAATAATGAATTTTGACATATTACGTTAAAATATTTTTATTATGTTTATGAAACATTTACCTACGGAAACAAAATTATTTATTTTTCGGAAAAAATTGATTCACTTACTTCCTAAAATTAAGGTTATTGCAAATGATAAAAAATCGAAATAATTCGACATAAAAGATGAGTTTATTGGTGCAATATCTCTGAATGTTGATTTCAAAGTATCATTTAATGCTGTATCTAAATACAAACTTAATCCTCGTGCTACACTGGCGGAACCTAAAAGAATAATGAAAAATGTTAATTTCACTCGGAAAACATTAGAAATAAAATTATTTTTTTACCAATTACATATTCTAATATAAGATTCCATCCTATTATAAATGCAATAAATTCACCGACACAAATGTAACTATAAATATAAGCAGAGCCGGCCCTGGGCACACGAGCACTGAATTCTGCATAACATAAACCTAAACAAAAATTATTATAGTTTTATAATTGTTGCAATAATTTCATATTTAATAATGAATAAATGAAAGTGTTTGTCTAATAGGAGCGGTGTTATTAATCTGATGCGTGGTTTTGCTTAAGAAGATGCATTGACAAATTATATCGACTGCGCCAATGTAAAAAAGCGGCTTTGCTCTGGCGTGCATAAAATAGCGGTTTGCTAAGCTTATACAAAAACTGTATCAATATAATTCGAAATTAATTCTCATTGTCAAAATAGCGAACATTACGACAATAATTAAATAATTTATCTGACTAGAACTCTGTGTTAATTTACTATAACTTCATACGGGACAAAAGAACAATATGCTGGATAACCGGGATTTTACTTATCCATGACCGTTACTTGATTGGTAACACAATTACAGATTAGTTTAATAAAACGCGCACTAACTTTTAAATATGATACAAAATATATTGACGAACAGAACTCAAACAAACATGATTAACATGTAGCACTTGTAAGATGTAAGCGGTTGCGTTTGATAGCTTAGTGGCAATTACTTGATAGCGATAGATTACTGTTTCTAAACTTAGCGACCAGTGACTGCTTAACTTGCTTTGCTTAATAGCGGCTTGCGTTTAGTTAACGAGAGTCGGAAATACTGGAGAAAGTGAATTCTGCATTTGTCATTTTGACGCGTTGTCAAAGACAACTTAAATCTAATTAGGGAAACTGTCGTGTCGGCTTTATATTTGCGATATGTTACATCGTGATGTACGACGGATAAATCGCGACTCTGCAAAACTACCCGCGAAAGGCCTTTGGCCGAAAATTATGCATGCTTAGGATACTGCTTAAACATCTGATTGAGCCGACTTATTGTCATACTGATTATTTTCCAATGCCAAATCTTACTCAGCGATTGCTCTGATTACTCATCTTTAAGCGAGTGGAGTTTGCATATTCAGTGAGACAATATGTACGTTGTTACATTTGTAAAACAAATAATATCCATGCAAAAGCTGACGAATAACTGAAAATTTGATAAAAATATAGAATTGAAAAAACAATAAGATGTATGACCATCGATTGTAATATTTCCTTATATTACTTACTATGTACGTACGAATTGGGGCGGATTTGTAATTTTGTCGCTGCTAGGTTAATTTATTGTTATTATTATTTTAAAAACGATAATAATAAATCCGGATAAAATTACATTTATATTAATTTTTATATAATTATAAATCAAATACATACTCGTATTCTATGGCATAAATATAAAAAAAAAAATTACATATTAGACTAAATCGAACATGAAGAATCATAAAATTTATAAAATAAAATTTTAAGGCTCTATCAAGCTGGCACAACCATGACAGCTCAACCAAAAAAAAATATAACAAACATTTTTAACCATTTATTAACTAATCAATTACCACATTTTCAATCTTTTAACCATTTTTTTTAATAATACGGTGGTCGGGTCAGCTTGATATGAAAGCTTGTTAAAATTGCATAATTTATTTAGGCACTAGGAAAAACTTTTATGAAAAGTTGATTAAAATCGGTTAAATAAAATGGTCATAATAAATTTTTAAAAATTTTATTATTTTTTTTCTCGGAAAGTTGGCAACACTGTATTTTGTTAAAATTACATAAATTATATGAATACTAGGAGAATCTTTTGTGAAAATTTGAGTAAAATCGGTTGAATAACATGGCCATAATGAAATTTTAAAAACTTTAGTAATTTTTTTCTCGGAAAGTTGGCAACACTGAATATTAATAAAATTATGTAATTAATGGGAGCATTAGGGAAATCTTTTCTGAAAATTTGATCAAAATCGGATAAATAACGTATTCTATGGCATAAATATAAAAAAAAATTACATATTAGACTAAATCGAACATGAAGAATCATAAAATTTATAAAATAAAATTTTAAGGCTCTATCAAGCTGGCACAACCATGACAGCTCAACCAAAAAAAAATATAACAAACATTTTTAACCATTTATTAACTAATCAATTACCACATTTTTAATCTTTTAACCATTTTTTTTAATAATACGGTGGTCGGGTCAGCTTGATATGAAGCCAACACAACCATATAATATAATAAAACAAAAACATAAAAAAACATAACAAATATTTTTAAAAATTTATTAACTAATTAATTACCACATTTTTAAATTTCTAACCGTTTTTTTTTTATAATTAAGGTAGTTGGGCCAGTTTGATATGAAGCCAGGCTCAACCATATAATCTAATAAAGCAAAACCAAAAAAATTACTTAACAAGCATTTTTATCCATTTATTAACTAATTAATTACCACTTTTTTAAATTTATAACCGCTTTTTTTTAATAAAATACGGTTGTCGGGCCAGCTTGATATGAATCCAGCACAACCATATAATATAATAAAGAAAAACAGCTTTATATTAAGCTGGCCCAATCACCGTATTTTTTAAAAAAAAGTGGTTAAAAAATTAAAAATGTAGTAATAAATTAGTTAATAAATGGTTAAAAATGTTCGTTAAATTTTTTTTTTGGTTGTGCTGACATGGTTGTGTCAGCTTGATAGAGCTAAATTTAAAGAGAATATGCACATTGACTAATTGTAAATAATTTTGTGTCGTGAATTTATTTCGGCAAATATTTTAATGACATCGTTAAAAGAAATATTGTTTTAAATGTCCTATTTTATTGTTCAAATGGCCTGATTATTTAATCTGTCACTGTTGATCTCAAGTAAGTTTTTATCTGTCGACGACAAGAAAATGATAGCTTGAGCATAAACTAGCACCCCCCCCCCCCCCATTTTAATGTTTTTGGTCCAAAATTTGATGTTGATGATCTAAAATTGTCTAAAATTATGGGCCAAAAATTTTCAATTTTGGACGAAGTGGGGGTGCTAACTTTATTGACATGCGAAACACATTACACGTCATAGCATGAGCTTAATCAAAATCTACAATTGTATTGACCTACTCTAGACAAATAAAAAATTAACCTTTTAACCTAACCTACTTACAATTAGCTATGAGTTTAACTAAAATCGTCAGGTGTATTGACTTTCGTCAAACAAATAGGAAAGCATAATAGTTTATTATTTTGTCGTGCCACATTTGTCGTTAAATATACTAATTCTGTTTTGAATTATTTCATTTCTGTAATGCCATAGTTGTCGATCGAAATATTAATTTTAATTTTTTCGTGCAATTATATATTCCGCAATAAAAATGCCATGCCATTTAACATTAGAAAATTGTGTTCAATATTTTGGGAAACACTGATTGAAAATAATAACTTAATTAAATCATTTAAGTTTGAACATAATTTTGAGCATTTTGTGTATTTAATGTAATCGATATTGTATCTCTTCAAATAAAAATGTTGCAATAGTAACCTGATTATGGAAGATATCTTGCATAAACGTATAAAGTACAGATAAGTTAGCTGATTTAATTTATAAACTGAATTACGGCCAAGATTTTTTTCAGAAAACTTTATCATCGTGAAATTATATGTAGACGGAAACTGGTACTGACATTGCAAGCCAAAAAGAGGAATTAGAGGAATTATAAATTAACATTTAAATATATTTATTTGAGAATGAGAAATTTTATATTGAAACCAAAATAACTAGTGCACCAAATAATAGTTTATTTCATAAAAACAATGACAAAAACACAAAATTCAAATTTTAAATTAACATGAAATTGATTGGTGACGCGGTAAATGAACAATGAGATAATTCTATCAATGAGTAATAGTAGAACAGGAATTAATTATTTCTATCTCTAGTTTCTCTTTCTGGCTTGTCATCTCAACATTTTTGTGCTATCCATATCATAATTTTTGTTTCGTGTAGTAATTAAAAATAATATAGCATTGCTGATGGTAATTTTATACTTACTTTTGACTATTTAAGGCAATATTGAAAACTACTATCACTTTCACTTACCAGCGAATAAAGATACAACTCCTGCTATTAAAAATGATAGCACCACTGATGGCCCCGCAATATCTTTAGCTACATGACCAGTTAATACATAAACACCAACTCCAAGAGTACTTCCTATGCCCAGTGCAGTTAAATCATATGTATTGAGAACTCTTGACAATGGACCTGATTCCTCTTTTGATTGTTGTGATGGTAAGCGTTTTCGACGTGAGAGGACATTCCACCAGGTGTTCATTTTTCGAGTGCAGATTGGAGGATTTTGCGTGAGATAGTTACTGAAAAAGAAAGTGATTTTCATTGAAATAAATTATTATAGGAGTATTTAAATATTATATGTATAGAGATAAAAAATTAACATAATACATAATATGTTATTTATAAATATTATGTTCAATTAAGATTATCTATTTATCTCCGTTTTAGTGTTATGTTCTAGTCGAAGTGCTAGTGATTTTGACCAAACTGCATACTAAATTATCATTACGCAATAAAAATTTGTTAAAAAGCATTTTCATAACAAATTTCGGCTGTAATAAAACCAAAATCACTTTCTAAAACCGTGCATTTACATTTTTGTTTTTATAAGTTAGAGTGTGGTTTAGCTCAGAACTACTAATATTACGATTAAAAAATAGAATTAAAACGGACAAAAAATTGGTAATCTAAATAATGATTTTTTTATTTGCTAACATTGATTGCTCGTATTTTCATTAACTGATTGTAAACTATATTTTATTTAAAATATTGAAAGAGCAATGGGGTTATCCAGTAAATATTAAGATCAGTATTTTTGAATGTAAATTGAAATTTTATGCTAAATAAAATAATTTATTTTTTTGATTTTTTTGGTGTAAGTTTGAGCATGTGAAGTCACAACATTTTAAAAATAAAAAAAATACGGCTCTCTCATTTTTAATTCTAGTTTAACGTATAAATAAACCAAATTTACTGGATGGCCCCATTTTGTTGTGAAGAATTAAATTAAACTGAATTTTTTAGTAGACGAGAATATAATTTATAATTAATTTTTTGTTATTTTGTAGCAAAGTTGTATGTATTTTGTTAAAAAACAATACTGCTATTTTAGATTAAAAAAATATAATAACAATAATGCCGCCACTGATTTATGCATTAATTTTTAATAGAACGGTAGACAATATGTTTTCTGACAGTATCTTGTTTTTTGTTGAGAAAGTAATTATTTTTAATTAAAGTAGCAAGCAAAAATAAATATGAATTATGATGTGGAATGGTAAATAATTAAGTTTAACTTGACTTTCTATTTCCAATATCACAAAATGCTGCACCATACATAAGAATAAGAATAACAATAAATTTATTTATAACTATGCCATGATCAAGTCAGGTTAGGTTCAATTTTAATTCGGCAATGCTAATTTGCCGCACCAAATGCATTATTAATGACTTTTAAGTGATTTAACAATTATATAGTCAAAATGCGTTAATTTTCTTACATTTGTTGTCCTATGATTAATATCTAAAAATCTTAAAAACAACAAGATTTAGTTTAAAATTTATTTTATTTTTAAGTTTACATATAAAAAAATGTATCAAATTTTGTTACATTAAAAAAAATTTCAGTTGGACTCAATGCAGGATAGAATAAGTAAAAAGCGAGGTAAAAATCGAATCCTCAAATTTTGTACACGAGATTGTGCAAATTTTAAATATAAGTGTTGAAATTTTAGTGATTTGTTGTTGATTTTACAGATTTTATACGAAATTTCTAAGGTTATAATGATTTAATTAGAGATTTTACATGATTTTAAGATTTTTTTTTATTGATTTTACATGAATTTAAAAGATTATATTGAGATTTTAGGATATTTTAATTAATTTGTACAAGAAAATTTTCCAAAAATGCTAATATTTTTGTAAAAATACGAATTACTCATTATTTTTGCGACATATATAAAATATAAAGGATTATATTATCTCTACCTTCTTCAAGCCTGCCGCATTTGATAGGTATAATTAACACCTAAAATCTCATACAGTGCGGTTGTAGCAGTTGCAATTGTAATAGTTTAAGGAATATTTATATTGGTCTGCGATGCAAGTTAAATTTTTACATACGCATGCGCACTGCAATGACACTTAAGTTCTATTCTTTTTCTTCGACGCACAGTGCTTTGGATTCAAAAAATCAACTTTCATGAAATAGCTTGTAATTTTTATGGATTATTGTTAAATGTTAAATTTATGATTTTTAGATAGTCATAAAAGTTTCAATAAACATTCAAATATCAAGAAAAATAGAAAAAGAAAATTTACGCATTTACGCCATGTACCCAAAAGAGTATGGCACAAACTTTTTCCATTATCCTGAAACCAGCTTTCTCCAAACATCCCTATTTAGACAAGCAACTATAGTTTTATCCACATTCATAATTATTCTCACATGCTGCTCTTCTATTGCTACTACTTGAAAATTTTCGCTTACGTAAAACACTTTCAATCATACCACTCCACCTACTCATCGGACGTCCATGCAAACATATAGCTGCAAAATCATACATAAACTAAACGTTCATTAGACATTCGTTCAAGATGTTTGAACCATCTTAACTGACTAACACCAACTTTTGCTACAACATTTTTTTCAATTTCATATTTATCATACACATCTATTTCGTACCCGATTCCTCCTAGTTACACCACATACCTCACGAAAAAATCTCATTTCCACAATAGTCACTTTTCTTGTATACTTTTATAGCCAAACCCAACATTCACTACCATACATCAACGTAGGCAGCAAAACAATATTGTATAAACTCAAACGAACTTCTTTGGAATCATTTACATTCCTAGCAAAAGTACCTAAAGTACCCAAAATTTTACAACTAGTATTAACCCATTTTTCAATTTTACGATCAAATTGACCATTCTTAGATAATAATCATCTACCCAAATACACAAACTCATCTACCGGCTCTAAACGTGTACTATCAGCAGATACATTACATTCAGTAGTCAAATCACCCTTCTCAAAAATTAAAACTTTGCACTTATCAACACAAGATTTATATCCTTACCTACTACATTAATTCTATCTATCATCCTTCTCAGTTACTGTTCAGATTCAACCAAAACAACCACATAACTAAAGCAGGTACAGTACAATCACCTATATGTATATCATAATTACCACATAATTGCAATTTCAATTAAAAGTTATAGATTTTTCTTAAAATATGATGATTTTTTTTTAATTGTTTGATTATTTAAACTACAAAATAATACTCCTATAATTTTGTCCCGACATAATTATACTTGCATCTAGATTTAACCTTTTTTATTCGGCAGATAATTTCCAGTTTTCAGCTAAGAAGCATGACTTACAATTCGAAGGAACAATTAGGAAATAGCGAAACAAGTATTTTTGTAATTTACACTAGTAGTGAGAACAGGTTAAATATGAATTACTTGCCAATATCTGCCTATACTGTTTCTATAGTTTTTGTTTTCACTTTATATGTATTTTTACAGTACGAAGGTTGTCTTTTATAATTCCGGATTAGAGAACAAAAACAAATATTTATAATCGAAAATGGCTTTATTGTTTTTGAAAATATTCTCCATTAAAATATATATATTTTGCGTGTGTTTAAACCAATTTTTGAAACACTTTTTTCATTCCGATTACGGTACCTTCACAACATGGATTTTGAACGCATCAATTTTATCATTAAAAAATACGCTATGTTTCACTGTGTGATTAACTTATCTTAAATATGATTATTTTATAGTAAGAGCTAGATTGAAAGATGTTTATATAGTCTAGTTCAAGATATAGTAAAATGCCTGTATGGGGTAATCCGTACCAAAAACAAACAAACGTTACAAAAAAATTTATGATATTAAAAACATTTATGGAATGTATTAAAATTACAGGTATATAATTTTAAAAATTCAACCTACATAAATGCATTCCATTTCCACTTAAGCTACATTAATTTTATATTAATAAAATTATTTTTGCAAAAATTAAATTAAAGAGAATAGTTAAAACTTGTTACAATCCTGGTAATAGATTAAGAAAGATAATTCAGTCTATTTCAAAAGGTTACGTCATTCTACTATATCTTGAACCAGACAATATTTTTGCAATGTTCTAAATATTTGGGGAAATAATGATTTATTTAAAAAAATACTCATTATAGAAAAAAAAAGTACACCTTATTTACTATTCGATAATTTTTGATTTGTTGCGAATATTCAGTTATATTTCTATCTATTATTATATTTTTTAATATTTTTAAATATTAAGAAATACAGAATTTTTTATTAAAAACAATTAAAATTGAAATTTATAATTCAAAAACATTTATAAATTTCCAAATATAATTAGTTTTGATTCAACTAAAAAATAAAAATGAATTGGAAGCGTTTAAAAAACTTCTGAATTTCTGCTACGTTTTTATTTCTATATAAATTATTTCAACAAAACTTATCAATTTAATATGATATATTATGTATACCTATTTTACGTACGTTTTACGACACTAGATAATGTTTTTTTTTTGCGAAAATCTCCAATGATTCATATGCTACTTTATCTTATCAAATTATAATTATTATTAATTGTATTATTATTATTAATTTTTTTTTATTGACAATTAATTTTATATCTATAGATCTATCTTTATATTTCATAACGATCCAATATCTTTGTCTTGTAGAATGTAAATATTATTTTGAAGAATATGTGTACAATTTTATGGTACCAAGAAAGTCAAAACTATAATGTGTAAAGATTGCAATTTTCTATCAAATCAATAATAATAAAAAAAAATTATTATTATACTTAATATAGTAAAAATCTTTCAGAACTCATTATATCAAAATAAAAATTCTTTAAGTTTTAGTTCTGTATAAATTTTAATTAAAACAGAACTAAATCCTAAAGTTTTTTTATTTTATTATTATAATAAAATAAAATTAATTAATAATAATAATAATAGTTATAATTATTATTAATTGTTAATTAATTATTAAATTAATTAAATTATTAATTTTTTTATTTTTATGATTACAAAATATGTACAGACCCTGTTTATAAATATGTTGTTATTAATATAAAAATATGAAATACCAATAAAAGTGTGCAAATTTAAAAATATACACTTCTATGAAATAAAATTGTTTTTTTTAAAATAAAATTGTAAAATAATGCTGGTGAGTTAGTAATAATAATAGTAATTACGAATGTAAACAGAAAATATACCTGTTTGATTAATATTTTTTTATTTGGATACCTTTAAATTCAGGAATTTGCGAGTCCGTATCTATTGGGCTTATAATGGATAAAGCGATTAAAATATTCTGATATTTTTAGTAAATGTAATTTATAAATTATGTATATGATACTAGTACTTAACAATGACGATATTGTAACTTAAAACAACAAATCTATTTTTGGGTTAATTACATATATTAAATTACAATCTTTAATATTTATTTTATCTATTAGAACAAAATTTACATGTTTAAGTACACAGAGATACATTTTCTCTGCTACTTTGTTATCAAGGTTAAGTTCTGATATTTAACACATTTATTAACAAATACCTATAATTATTTGTTTTTAGATGTATAGTATTATAAATTACGAAATATTTTATTGATTTTATTTTACAAATGTCTGTATACTTAGCTTTTTACTCGTTTCTATAAAAAATGTTTTATTTACATTTTGCAGATTTGTTAATTCAAATATATATATATATATATATATATATATATATATATATATATACTTTCCCATTAAATTCATTTCTATATTTATATACACATGAAATTAAATAGATACATAATAATTTAAAAGCTGTATAAAAATAGATAGTTACCTTTGGCTATATATGTATATGCAGGCACTTGTTTTCAACACAATTTTTTTAATAAATATGTAACAAAATAATAGTAAAAAAATGATAATTCTGCTTCAAATAATTTAGCTATGATTATGAGAACACAAATTCCACAAAAATAAATAAAATATCACTAAAATATTAGTAAAATTCTTTCGTCAAACGCCCCATAATTTGTTGTGTATAAAATTAACACATAGAGGTAAGATAAAATTATATTTCAGCTGTCAAATAAACTACTCTCATTGTGGTTCATTAAAACTGATAAGATAAAACGATAACATTTCATACTTTGTTTTCTGATAGCGTGACAACCATTTTAATTATGTTATCTTCATTATGATTGTAAAGATGAGGTGAAATTCTTGTTATATCTAATTTTATATTAAACAAATAGATAATATATTTTCTGTTGATTTATAATTACGTTGATAATTTAAATGCCTTCAGTAAATTTATCTTTTAGTAAATTTAAAATTTAAATTTACAAGTTTATTATTATTATTTTTATTATTTTCATTTATTAACAGACAAATTAATTGGATAAAGGAATTGTAAGTGGTGAAGAGGCATATATCCAAATGAACAGCAGTATGTGATTGGAAATTTTTGTTGCTAATAAAAAAATCTCAATTTTGATCAAATTCTACATATCAAAGCAGAAAATGAGTCTAATTATGTAAATTTAAATATTAATGAGAAAACCGATGTTCAAACGTTTAATAAAAAAGGTCATAATATATTTCAAAAATATTACTTTGAGACTGATAGACTGAATGAACCAAAAACTAGTTTAAAAATGAAACTTAGTTTAAATAAAAAGAAGTTATTAAGAAAATCATAATTGATCTTTCAGATAGACAAATAATTCATCCTAGTAAATCAAAATTTGCTACTTAACTAGCTTGATAACTAGAAAATAATGTAAATATCAAATGGCTGCTGACTACCGCGAACTAGATAAAATGATTCAACGTGATATCTTTCCTTTGCCGAGAATTGATGACCATATAGATCAATTGAAAAATGAAGCATATTTCGTATTTTATCACTTCCGATTAAAAGATAATTCTATACCGTATACTTTACGTTCTACTCATTGTCAGTTAGGTTAATATAAATACGTAAGATTATCTTTTGGTTTGTCTAATGTACTATTATTTTTCACGCGTTTTATTTACGCTGCGTTTCGTGAATTAATGGGATGAATAAAAAATCTTAATTTATCTGGATGACATTTTAATTGCAACCGAAACCATTGATGAAAATTTAAGTATTCTAATAGAAGTATTATCGGTTTTAACGCGAAATCATTAAAAACTAAAATGGGATAAATGTGTCTTTCTCTTAACAGAAATTAACTATTTAGGATATCGTATAAATGCAAAAGGAAGTCGACCAAATCCTGAAAATATTGCAACCGTAATGCATTATCTAATTCCTGAAGATTATCACAAATAATTGCATAGCTTTTTAGGATTAATTTTTTAATTTAGTAAACAGTTTCTCTAAAACATCAAAATTCTTTATAAAAATTTCTAAAATTTAGAGCATATTTTGATGCACGAGCCAATTTTATCTATTTGATCTCATACAGCTGATACAGAGTTACACTGTGACGCAACTAAAATTTATATAACTTTATACAAAAACTTTATGTCAATCTTATCAAACCTTATGTAAAACTTACGAAACCTTATGTAACATATATTAAACCTTTTGTGAAACTTATGAAACATTATATGAAAGTAATGAAACTTTATGTAAAATTTATGAATCACTCATGACATGTATATTATGCAGTTATGATCTGAACTTATGTATCGTATATATTAGTTACAATTTGTGACTTTATGTATTTATTATTAACTAATGTTTACACTTATATAATCACAATGTAATCACAAATGTATGTACTTTATTTGAATTTGTTATGTACTACTAACGCTACTAACTACCGATTATTGGAGTATTGGGAAGAATCATCATATCAGAATGGTCGAACTGTAGCATAACTATAACATTTAGTGTTTTTGCGCCATAATTATGCATTAGTTAGACGCTAGATGGCATGACAGTATTCACGCTAACCGGGCGAGGATCCAAGGGGGTGAAATCATAAGGGTCATGACCCCCCAAAGCAATCACTTTTTTTATTACAGCTTTAATAGTTAAGGTAAATATATAAAGTTTAAATACATAAAAACAAATATATAATATATATTCATATACAATCGAAAAAAAACGCTCCACTTGAAAAATCTGAAAAATTACCGATTTTCAAATAGGTATAACTCGGCCAATTTTGAACAAAATTGAATGAAGTTTCTGTACGAAGAAATCTGAAGTCTCGTCTTTAAGGGATGTAAGATGATGGACCATTTGAGTCATTCCTCTCCCCACCATATTCCGCCGAAACAAACATGTTTTGACTTTAAAAATTGTCGAATTGTCGACTTAATTTACCAAGCGAGCGTAAAAATTCAAATATTTCTACGTAAATTCTCTTTAATTTCAAATTTTTTTTCGAAATTTACCGTGCATTTTGCAAGTTGCAAGCCTTCTCTTTAAGGCCATGCAAAATAATGCAACGTTTACGCCATTCCGCTCCCCACCATACCCCGCAGAAAAAAAATGTTTTCGACTTAAAAAATGGTCAAATTTTGACAACATGTGTGGTATACAAAAAAAAAATGTAACTCTATTTACCAAGAAGGCGTAAAAATTCAAACCTTTCTACGATAATTTCGCTTTAGCGGGAAGTTGAGTTTTTGAAATTTACCCTGCATTTTGCGAATTTTATTTCTTGCAAGATGATTCTGCAAAATGCTTTACATTTTAGAACTTTTCGATATGAACACATTTGCTTGGTCATTAAAATGGTCTAAATGTTCAAAATTTGTCAAAACTTTGAAATCACAAAATGCAGGGTAAATTTCAAAAAACCATAACTTCGCGCCAAAGCATTGCAAGTCCTTGAAATTAAGCGGAATTTACGTAGAAATGTTTGAGTTGTTACGCCCGCTTAGTAATTTGGGTCGAATTTTTTTTTGTATACTATACATGTTGTTAAAGTTCGGCAATTTTTAAAGTCAAAACATGTTTTTTCTGCGGGGTGTGGTAGGCAGTGGAATAGTTAAAATAGGACATATTTTACATGACCTTAAAGACGAGATCTCAGATTTTTTCGTACAAAAAATTTCTTTTAATGTGGTTCAAAATTGGCCGAGTTATATTTATTTGAAAATCGGTACTATATATCTCTGTTAATCATATTAAATATATTCATATTAAAACTGTGTTGCAATTTTCGATAACTTACTACAGTCTTTTATTATTTTTACTACTCTGACTAAAAAGAAAGAGGTATAATTATCAGTACGGTGTCCGTAACATTTTCAAAAATTAATATATATATATATATATATATATATATATATATATATATATGTTTAAAAGGATGCCATAAAATCGACAACATAAGAAATATTTTTCTGGAGTTGATAGTGTATACTATAATTTTGTTATTGTGGTAGCCAAGCTTGTTTAAGCGTTAGGTACTACCGAATATAATAAGCATTAATTAAACAGAATTGGACACACAGGCTGATCAACTGTTTATCTTTAAAAAACATCAGTAATTTAGATTACTATTCGGAACTGGTCCCTACTCTACGCAAACGCCTTGTAGCTTCGAAAAAGTGTCTAAATGAACAATCATGAAACAAGTATTGCGATACTTAAGGTCAAGATCCGATTTGGCTATAGTGCCATTGGAGAGAAAGAAAGCATAATATAATTTAAAAAATTATAGTAATACATAAATTGTTCTAATGTAAAGCAAATTTTTATGAAAATGGAACAAAAGTCAAATATGACAGTTTATCAATAGCATATGCAGTGTTATGTATGTTTTACACTATATAGATTCAAATAATATTAATAAAAGTTGATAATAAAAATAATTTTTTTAAACTTATACGTAAAATTAGTGTTTGCATGTCCGAGAAACATTTATTTACACCATGATAATACTTTATTTACTAAAAAAAGTTAATTACTAATTTAATACTGTGTAAAACAGGTTTACGTTTACAATATGATAGTCGCTAGATGGTCAGTGCCGTGATCGATCTAAAATGAGCATTATTGACAATACTTTTAATTAAATTTGCGCAAGGATACACAACAGTAGAAATTAAACAAATTAAATAGATATTTTGACCATTCCACAATGGCTGTAAGACGTTCCATAAGAATTACACATGCTTGTATACTAAATTTTAATTGTTTTGCCCACAAAAAAATTTGCGGCAATTTTTATCATTCGTATGTAAAAGTTCATAATTTGTTGCCAATTTTATAAGAAAAAATTACTAAACTTTTTAAAATTTTATTTTAGGTTTGTTATTTATTCAAGATTACTTAAATTTCCAGAAAAATACTTCTAGAGCTTACAAAAATTATATAATTTATATATTTACTATCATATTGCCCGTATCTTTAACCCTATTTTAACTTAATTGCAGTTTTTAGTCAATTTTTATCGTTTACAGATTCGCTTGCTACTCACGCTGTATTGTTTTATATCTATATTGTCTATTAATAAAACTCCTATTAAAATTTGTTCTGTGGATATCAAGTTATAAGCAAACAGAGTTTTTGATTAATTTTTATCATTTGCTATTATTCCGGTAGTAAAACTTCTTGAAAACTATTCAACTCTCATGAAAATCTATTTCGTGGATCTTATGTTATAAGCGAACAGAGTTTTTAGTCAATTTTTATAGTTTTAGCCTGCGACTTAGGCTTCATTGTCTCATAGTAAAATTTTTTTCAAAAAACGGCTCAACTATTAATAAAACTTTTATCAAAATCTATTCAGTGGATCTCAAACTATAAGTAAAACTATAAGTAACTATATGTAACTATAAGTAACTTTAAGTAACTATAAGTAACTATAAGTAACTATAAGTAACTATAACTATAAGTAAAACCTTCCGCGAAAAATGACTCAACTATTTAATAAAACTTTCATCAAAATCTGTTCCGTAAGTGGCAAGTTATAAGCGAACTGTTTTTAGTCAATTTTTATAGTTTATAATAAATATACATATTCTATTTAAACAGTTTTATCAAGTCTAGAATTATTTTTTTTTTAATTTTAATATTTTAGGCTAAATTATACCGTTTGATATGTTGCATTATTTAATATAAAATAATGCACAAAATTATGTTTAAAATAATGCACAGAAAAATGTTCGAAATTCTATGCATTTCAATCAACATTATTTTTTAACTACATGTATACCTGTATGCGCATGCGCACAATGTTGATTTTATCTGTCAACTGAAAGAAATATCATCAAAATTGATATTGAAGTAAATAATGAGAAAATGAAAAAAATTTTCGAAATATCAAAAACAAGATACACGGAGAAAAATGTATTGTATGCAGTACAATAATTATAATAGTAGATATAATATTTTTTTGTAACCGAGTGACAACAATATGGAAATTGTACAGTGTACAATTTAAATTTATTAAACATTTTAACAATAAGTTATTGTAAAAAAATATGTACAATCTTCATATTATATGTAGTATAATATAATTTATTATGCTATTATTAACTATGTATTATACCCAGTATTATATAGTTTATAGTTTTATAGGATGGGATTTGTAATAGAAATAAAATTTGTTTAGTATCATTTACAATAATTTATTATAATATGTTTATAAATTATCTTAAGCATACATATATTTTGTTATTTTTCGACAATATTTGCAATACAGGATCAATACTTAATAAATTCGATTGATTTACAGTCACAGTCTTATTATTAAATTCAACGTCATAACAAAAAGTATGAGATGAAAAACCAATTGTATTTAATTGATTACATATAAAAATTATATTATCTTTTATAACAAGAATATGTGTAATTTTTCCAAAAACTGGAAAACCTTCTATATCAATATCAATATAGATAATATAACCAATTTTATAATATGTGCCATACAATTCAGTCCAATTTACACTGTAAAAATTATTAAAAGTTTTATTTAATATTTTACATATATTTTCTGGTATTGGATTTGCCATTGAACATTTGCATAGTTTTAATTCTCGAACTTTCTTCAGGTAAATCAATGTTAATATTTGTGTCAGAAATTTTATATACATTTTCAAAATTTATAACTGAATTTTCATCTCTATTCTGTTCTTCGAAATTATTAATAAAGTGGCATGCATTTAAATGTTTCCGAAAAGAATTTACTGAACTAAATATTCTGTAACAATTTTGTTCTGCGCATTTAATAATCTCATTATTTTCATATGAATGTATTAACTGTATATGTGACATAAGTGCTTGAATTGTATGGCATTTCATATTACAAAATGAACATTTAGGCATTTTTTTTTAAATTCTACAAAATTTAATAAATCAAAAAAAAAAAAACGTAACGAAAATATTACTTATAGTAATGTAAGATCTTTTTTTTATCTTTAACAATATATTTTAAATGTGATTAAATATATCGCCATTTAGGCAATTCAAATTATTAATTACTAACATGAGAATATAAGTATATGTAAAACACTACTGTAAAAATATATAATTAAAAGAAACTAATTTTTATATTAACGAAAAAATTATGCTTCAGCAAAAAACAAACCTAATTTAATTTATAAACTGATTCAAATCAGTTAGTAATTGCGACACTGCTGGATATTGAATATCATAGTTAGTTTTTATATTATAAATGTGCAATTGCATAAAAAGCCATATTTGTTTCGATTCGATTCCTTGTGCTAGTTAGTCTTTTAGGAGCAGTTGATGTTTTTGGATGGTACGGAATAAAATAGACTGATTGTTCTTCTTTCGGAAAAATTTTAACGATTTCTTCTGCAGCTTGTGAAAATGCTGTAGCTGGAATTCTAAAATAAACATATATATAAACATAAAAATTAAAAAGTAAATAAAAAATAATAACTCACTTATAATCCGGAAATGTTTTTAATAAATGTTGTATAACAACATCTACAACATCTGATGTGGATGGTGGCGGCATTAATTCCGATGAAGAGAGAGGTATATCAAAATCTAAATCACTTAGAAATAGATCTGCATTCTCCGAAGTTATTGTAATTGTGCTATCGGAACTCGAAAGTACGGGATCAGTATTTTCTTTATTCTAAAAAGAATAAAATTAACACACCAACATAAAAATTCATATAAATATACATACAGCATCCGAATGTTGATCATCACAAATTAAAGCGTTTTTTGTTATTCTAAATTTATTTAAAAATTTTAACCGTGCGCCAATTTTTGGTATTAATTGGGTTATGATATTCTCGGTTAACAAACTGAATGCTTCACTGTCTATTCCTTGATCTACAATAAATAAATATTGATTTATAATGGTTTTATGTAATTATTTTACTGAAACTGATATACATAACCACACATGCAAATAAACATTAAACCATTCCAAATTGTAAATTTGTGAAATACACTTTCAAATATTAATTTTGTTGTGAATAAAAATTCTATATATCACATATTAGCTAATTACATACCTTGAAATATCTCAATTAATTCGAGGACTTCCCATGATATTAAAATGTTTCTTGTAGTTTCATCCATTTCACAATAATATTACTAATTTTATCACTTATTTGTATTTTTACTACTTTCAATTTGAACTTTTTTATATTTCAACACAAAACGTAAGCGATGTGATGTGAATCATACGTATGTAGATATACAAATGGCGCATTTCATGTTGTTCGTGAACACAATGCCAGCGTACAGCTGTCATAATAAAAATATTTAGTTAATTATAAAATATTAAATTGTAAATTTATTATTTTACAAATATAGTATTGTATTTTCAAATAATATTATATTGTACAATTACGTTATTACAATATCTTATAATATAATTTACAATACGTATGTTACATTTTACAATAAATAGGTTTAAATATAACCGTTTTGTATCTGTAACAAGTCAGTTTTATTTAGAGTACAAAGCATGTTATATGATGTAAAATATTTATTGTATTCAATACAAAAAATCGTTTTATAATATTTTTTTAACAATCTTTTTTCTCCGTGTATGATAGATAATAATTATACGTATAGAAGATTTTGTATTGCATATTTTTTGTAAATTAACCAAGAAATTAAGAAAAACACTATTTATTTTAAAAAATAATTTACATGTGTAAATTATGTTTATAAGTAGAAATGATGTAGTGTTCAAAAACTTTTTTATTTGTTTTTTTAGTTTTTTTATCAGCATTGTGTATAATACACACACACACACACACACACACACACACAAACACATATATTATATGTGTATATATTATTAAAAAAATCTTTTGTGAAAATTTGATTAATTTCGGATAGATTGTAAAGCCACAATTAAATTTCAAAAATTATAAAATGTTTTTCTCGGAAAGTTGGCAACATTGTGCGTTAGTAAAATTATATAATTTTTGTAGGCACTAGGAAATATTTTTGTGAAAATTTGATTAAATTCTGATAAATAGTAAAGCCAAAATTAAATTTTTTAAATTTTAGTATTATTTTCTCTGAAAGTTGGCAACACTGTATTTCACTAAAATTATATAATTTTTGTGGGCACTAAAAAAATCTTTTATAAAAATTTGATTAAAATCGGATAAATAATGTAGCCATAATAAATTTTTAAAATCTTTATTAATTTTTTCTCGGAAAATTGGCAACAGTGGAAAAAATAAATCCACGTGCCCATCCTGGGTACTAACTGAACATACCCAGAAAATGTGTAAATCGAATGAATGATCTAGGAGGAGATGTGATCACACGAAACGAAAGAACGAGCGAGCGAATAGCGTACACACTTACACCCACGTAAACTAAGTTCAGATTTGTCATCTAGGGGCGCTATATGAGGGATTTCTATACATATATTTTTAATTTTTGAAAATGTTACAGACGCAGTGCCAAACACCTTACCACTTTTTCCTTATAGTGAAAGTTATAAAAATCATATATAAATAAGTATTATAACTTTCGAGTGTAGTCAACGAAAAGCGAAAAAAACTTTGTTTTGTAAAATACTCACTAGAATAGTAGGAACAAATCGATTTTAACTAAAATTTGCAGAATCCATTACTGTATCATTGCATTGGGAAAGGTACATAAATGAAAATATAATAATTTCTTCATTGCATTACACTTTTAAAACGAAAACAAAATTTTTAAACACTTGATGAAATTTATCACAGACAACAAAATAGAACGTGCAATTCAATATTTAAAACACTAAAAAATAAAAACAATTGTTATCACATGTTTTCTTCTTTTGTTACATTGCATTATTAATCTGGTTTATCAACTCGCGTTTGTTTTAACTATTTGAATAAAATACGTTTATGTTTGAATCAGCTGTGGAACGTAAATGTATGTCGACAGGCAAGCGCGGCCTACTAGATTTGATGACTAGTTCCGTGAACAGTTACGTACAATTTTTTTGTTGGTTGTGTGTATGTATGTATCTATGTATGTATGTGTGTATGCATGAATGTGCCGTGCAAATGTTAAGTGGAACGGCATTTTGATTGTTGAATTAAATGGAGTGGGAGTTTAGTTTATACAGAGAAAGGAGAATTTTATTATTACGATTTAAATGCAACTGAAAAGTTTTATATTTTTTCACCAAAAGTTGGCAGCAATGTTCAAAAATTAAATTTTGTAATTATTATGCATGAAAAAATACATACATACATACATACATACACAATCACGCCATGTACCCAAAAGGGTGTGGCACAAACTCTTTTTATCATCCCGAAATCAGTCGCTTCCAAACACTCCTATCCAAACAAGCAACTTTCGCTTCATCCACATTCATAATTCCTCTCTTACATGCTCTTCTATTCCTACTACTTATATATACTTATATCGACTTCGACATACATAAAAAATTGAATATTTTTGACATACTTGGATGATTATTTATTTAGAATATATTTGATACAAATTTATTTATAACAATTTTTATATTTATCATATTATATTGTACGAATATAAACATATAAAAATTAATACATGTAATTGTAACGTAATTTTAAAATTATAATGTACATTGTTATAAATATTTATTAAAATCATCATTAACTATATTTAAATTATGAATTTAATAAACCTGGTTTACTCAAATAATGCTAGTTTATTTATGTAAAATATTTTGTATGATTTGTTTGATCATTTTAAAATATTTTATTGAACTAAATTTCAAATTTATAGCAATGTACAAAAAGTAATTTTTTTTTTAATTTTTGTAATATATACAACATAAAATCGGTTAATAATAAATAAATAATAAAATAAAAAGAAAACTGAATCACTGTAATCACTTTTATTTTAAAATATTGTCCGATCATCTTCCACAAAACCCATATTCGTTTCTCCTTTCACATTTATTTTTTCTTCTTCTGGCTTAATTTTCTTTTGATTACTATGTCGAATACCATAAGCGAAGTATATTCCTAAACCTGAATTGAAATTTTCCATAAGTTCATATGTGCTCAAACAATTGTTTTTTTTTTCTTTAATAAAAAATACTTAATCAAAAAAAATTTTAAAAATACTTACCAATTATAATCCATATGACAAATCTAATCCATGTCATCATATCTAATTTAGTCATTAGATACAAATTGATCATTATACTTAAGCCTGGAACCCATGGTACGAAAGGAACCTGAAATTGAAGTCAATATAAGTAAAACAACACATACAAACGCACATTCAGGTGCCACAATTTGTATATTTCGAAAACTATATAGCCTACAATACCGGTTAAATAGGACTTATTGTGCACATTTACATGACCATCTCAGATGTACCATTACTTGCCTAAAAAATTCCATAGGTTGCTAGATAATTGTAAAAAACAAAATTTTGCTCATTTTATTTGTTTTTGAATAATTTAAATAAATCAAGTTTAAATAGAAAAAAGTTTTAATTAAACAAGACTAGAAGCACATGGATAAAACCATATAGGTAAATTCATAAAGGACTACTTTGACATTATCACGTAAATGTTAAAAAATAGAAATAAAATTTTAATTTTTTCTCTAAAAATTGCCAGCATTAATCAAAAACAGAATTTTATTATTGTTGTACATATATAAGAAGAAGATTTATTTCAAATCGTATAAACAGAATATCTAAATAAATTTTGAATAGTTTTTCTGGAAAATTGTCAACACTGCATAATAATAAAATTACCTAATTTTTTCAAGCAATCAAAAATTCTGTTTAAATATTTGATTGAAATTAAATAAAATGTAGCTAAAATAAAATATTTTAGTTTTTTTTTTAAATCATAAATGTATCACAATTGCTCATTAGTAAATTTAATGTTGCAAGTTTGTCAAAGAAACGTATTAATAATTACTACAACTGTATTACAATAAAGTGATTTAACTTTATGAAATTATTTACCTGGAAAGATAACTGTGTGGCAGATATTGGTTGTGTATTTATTAAACAAATTGTTGATATTAACAGTATTATAAGTATTACTGTCAATGTAATAGCCCAAGGTGAAGCTTCACTTATTTGCTCTTCTAATTGACTTAAACACGCTCCAATTGATAGGGCAAGTGCACCTTTAAAATAGATATTTACATTTACAAAAAAATATTCTTCTTATTTGGTTGGATTTTAATAACAAAGCAAATATAAGTAAAAATTTTTATATGGATTTCAATACTAACATTAAAACAATATATTTTATTAATTATTTTTATTACAAAATATTTGAGTTATTTATATTTTTTAAATATTTGATTTACATTACGAGGGTTGCCTTTTATATCTCGGGATTGGGTAACCCTATTGCTGCCATCTGGAAACTGACGTCTCTATTGTAAAGTTTGACATATTTGCCGGTATACGTGCTCAGAACGTTTTGACGTACGAGTGCTATTTATGTTGTATACAGTAACTTGAAAAATTCATCTTGGCCAAAAAGTTGAATTAAAACGTAAACATTTTTGTGCGATTACTTCTTACAACTTTCGACGTGAATTAACTTAACAGTAATGCATCGATAAACTTAATTAGACTTTTAGTAATGAAGTACCATCAAAGATTTATCGATGATTTACCGAATTTAATCGTGGCCATAGTTCGCTCAACGACAAATTTCGTGAAGATCGTCCAAAATTGGTTGTTGTTCCGGAAAACGTTGATGCTGTTCGTAAATTACTATTGCAAGATCGTGTGACTTATCGTGAGATTGAGGCATTACTGGGACCAGCAGCATACATTGAATATTTCATGAACATTTGGCCGTCAAAAAGATTTGTTCGCATTGGATCCCACATAATTTGACAATCGCTCAAAAAAACCTCGTATCAATTGTTCAAAAGAAATGTTCAAAAAATAAGATCGCGGTGCTTTAAAACATGTCCATGACATTGTGACAGATGATAAATCGTGGATCTACGTGTATGAACCCGAAAATAAACAGCAGTCGACTGTGTGGGTTTTCAAGATGAACCAAATCCAAAAAAATTGTTCGCCCACAAAGCACTTTGAATCAAATGATACCTGTTTTTTTAGGAAAAACAGGACATATCGCAACCGTACCAAATATATAAAGAAAATAAGGAAAACCAACCGTCGAAGACGTATCATGCGAGTTCTCACACATTGGCTTAAGGGGAGGTACCACTCTGAAAATTTAAAAAAATCGGTTTTTTTTTTACTTAAATGCGTTTTTTGAACCCTTTAGAACCAGGTTTTAAAGTATGGAAGCGTAAATCGCAATAATAAATGTGCAACAAACATTTTATAGAGAGCGCTCAGCAGCGCTCTGCTTGAAACTTGAAACTTTAAACGCGTTTTTCTAGAAACTATGTTTTTAAACTGCGTTGACAGCATACAAGTCGCAATTTTTGTCCGATTAATTTGGAATCTGGGGAAAATGTTGCCAAAACTTCAACTTAGGGATCAACTGGTCATTTTTTTGATATGTAATTTTTTCGATTTTAGCGACCCAAAAAAAGGACGAAATTTTCAAATTTTTTTCAAATGAGTATAAATTGGCGAAAAATGTATTTTTTTGAAATCCGGCCAGTTGATCCCTAAGTTACAATCTACTTTACATTTAAAAAAAAAAATTTATTTCAAATGGGAATTGAGCGCTCCAGCCTGTCAACGCAGCAGCAGTCTTTTTGGGACATGGTCTTGGTTCGGAGGTTGTAGCGGTCGCAATTGGTTACAAAAAGGTTTCGAACTATTTGAAAATATAGAGGAATATGTGCCAAATACAATGTAAAAAAAGTAGTAATTTATTTACATTCCTGTGCCCAAAATTAATTCGTGAAAATAGCCCTTTTTTTTAGTATTCAAAGTGGTACCTCCCCTTAAACAAGTGATTTTTTGAGCTGTCAAAACGTCGATTTGATGGGTTACCCGCGTGTAGTCTTGATTTGGCACGCAACGACTGTTTTTTATTTCCGCACACCAAAAATAAATTGCAAGGTCAACGTTTTTCGACACCTGAAGAAGCGGTTGATGCGTTCAAAATGCATGTTTTGGAGTTACCTTAATCGGAGTGGAAAAAGTGCTTCGAAAATTTATTCAAACTTATGGAAAAGTATATTGATCTTCATGGAGAATATTTTGAAAAACAATAAAGCCATTTTCGATATAAATATTTGTTTTTTCTCTAATTCCAAAATATGGAATGCAACCCTCGTATATGTTTATCGATATGGAATTTATGGTAATTTATTGACAATTTGAATAAAAAAATGGATAATAAAATATAAGTATACTTACAATAAGCTGCCACTAGCCATGTAACTACAGCAGCTGATGCTTTTGTAGAAATTTTACTATTAAAAGTGAACATTTGTATAAAGAATTCTCTTATAGTTACTGATTCTTCGTCATCTCTCATATGCATTTTATCATCATTATCATATCTATAAATAGAATATTTTTTGTTATTAATATCATTTCAGTAATTAATGTAATTTAGAAAATAATTAGAAAAAGTGTGAAAGTAAAATTATTGCTAAAAAAAGAAAATTTATCTAAATTGTTTTGTACCTTAAAATGAGGACACATGCAGCGACCATGGAATACGCTAAAAGCGTTCCAATTGACATCATTGTAAATAATTGTTCCAATTTGAATATACAGGACATCGTGCCTAAAAATTACAGAAAATTTTTGAATTTCTTCTATGTATATCTGATTTTATTGTACATATTTTATTGTATGTATGTATTATACAAACATACATACATACATTCATACATACACAATCACGCCCTGTACCCATATGGGTGTGGCACAAATTTTATTCATTATATAGAAATTAGTTTCAATCACACATTTCTATCTATACAAACAACTTTTGCTTTATCCACATTTATGATGCCATTCATACATGCTCGTCTTATCACTTGGAAACATTCGCTCACGCTAAACACTCTCAATTATATCTCCCCATCTACTCATCGAAAACCACACAAACGTATACGTTCAATATCACTAACACATATTCTTTAAACCAAACGTTCATTAGATATTCGCTCAAGATTACTGAATCATCTTCACTTGAACTGTTTTTCACTTGAATTGCAATTAATTTTAAATAAAGAATAAATGACAGTTTATTTACAGTTACCAGAAACTACACGTTTTTATTTTATAATTATTGTGTAAATATTGTTGCTTTTTAAATTAAGTAAAAAATATAGGCCCGTATTCCCACCTCTTTTGTTTATGAAAAAGTCCTTTTATTTTTTCTTCAAAATTTTTACTTCTACTTCTTATCAAATATTATAAAATTCAAATAAACTAATTAAAATTGCTTAATAAGTAATTTGAAGTAAACGTCAAAACTACTTTTGAGAGAAATCATTTTTAAAAATGAGGTGAGGATACGGGCCATAGTTTTTAATTATTTATATTTATACATACATGAGTAATACATTACATATACTATATTTAAGATATGTAATAAATATATATATATATATATATATATATATAAAATTTGAAGTAAATAATATATATATATATATATATATATATATATATATATTATTTACTTCAAATTTTTTTACTTACAATTAGTTAAAGTTATTTGAAAAAAAAATTGTATAATTTTTAAAAAAAACTAATGTTATATGAAACACTATTTATTTGTATTATTAATTATATTATTTGTATTATTTGATAAAATATAATTATGTATGGCTGGAAATTTAATACATGTTATTATTTGAAATTTTCTAGAGTACGACGTTTATTAATATAAGTATAAATAAATAACACTTGATATAAGTTTCACAATGTTTATTGAATACTACGGTGACCGAAAGGTCGAAACGGTCACTGTAGTATTCAATAAACATTGTGAAACTTATACCAAGTGTTATTTATTTATACTTATATTTCAAAATGTTTCACCAAGTGCCAACCACGTTATCAATTAATATTATGACATTTATTAAGATTTTTAAGCATGTAAATAGCTTTATAAATCATTGATTAATAACTTAGTAATTTTTTTTGGCCTGAAATTATATTATATTTATATTGTATTAGTGAAATAACATGAAAAATTTACCAGTTAATAATCCTGCCAATAATGTACCAATGAAAGGTGTTCGGAATCTTGGATGAACTTTCCCCAAAAACTTGAAAATTAAACCATCATTTGCCATAGCGTAAATGATTCTTGGTAATGGAAACAGTGAACCGAACAAACTGAATTAAATGAAAATATTTTAGTAAGAGTGAAGATTTTAGAAGGACATTTAATATTTTCTTACCTGGAACATAGTCCACAAATGGCACCAACTGTAACAATGTATCTTGCAACAGGCCATCCAACTTTTTCGAAAACAAAAGGTAGGGGAGCATTTGTATTCTGTAAATAAATTCATTTCACTATGATTTGAACAGCAAGAACAAATATGCAAATAAAATACCTGATCATAATATGGCCACATCATTGTAAGAACCGTTGATATAAAGAAGTACGCTAAGAAAATAATGAATAAAGAAAGTACTGTAGCAATTGGGATGGATTTCTGTGGTGTTTTAGCTTCTTCTCCCGCAGTAGCAATAGTGTCGAAGCCGATAAAACCATAGAAACATGTAGCAGCACCTTTAATTATTCCTGATATTCCATAAGGGGCAAATCCTCCAGTTCCACAAAGTTCATCTTTATTTTCACCACATGTACTTGGAACTTCTTCTGCTGGAATACTCCAGTTACTTGGCTGAACTGTAAAAACGATTATTTATTAATAATAAAATCATTGAACGAGTATAGAAAATATACATTTTTAAAATATTATAACAATTTGTTTCAGTGTAATATTGTTTTTGAATATACGTCACAAATATAATTGTCACAATACAAATAAATTACAAACTTGTGCATAAAGTATAAATACATAAAATATTGGAAATTAAGTTTAAAGAGACTTCTTGCATTCATAAATTTGTTCTACTATAAAATATATTAAAACAAATTATTATAACATATATTATGATATTATGTTTCACTTTATAAAATCAATCAAATATTGCTCGGAATACCACAACATGATAATTAGCTATTCGATTTATTTATTAAAAATATTAACAAATACAAAAGGTACCTTACATATTCAATAATGGAATTAAAATTGCATTTTACATTTTAAATCGGTCAAACTTTTTCAATGAATTCAGAAAAACTTTTTTGACATTTTCTGAAAACATAGTAAAATTTAATTTTTTCAGCTAAACTGAAAATTATTTACTAATCTGATAATATCGTTACAATGTAAAAAACTCTTTAATAGTAATAAAACGAAAATTATGTTTTTTAAATTGTCATTTGTGTGATGTGTAATATTAAGTTGTATTATAGCTCATGTTCGATAATGGCAAATAACATGTTATTTAAAAACAATGTTATTTTGAAACTAGTTTTTCGCATTTCAAAAAATATTTGTTCTACTTTTTTAATTGTTTTTATTCAAATTATTTTATACTCATATTACCGTTTTCTTTTTTTTTTGTAAAGTAAAGGATTACCAGAAATTGTTTAACAATAAAAAAATGTTACACAGAATGTCACATAAATCCTGGTAGAAAGAATAAAAAATAAATCCTTTATGAAATTTTCAATTTTATTCGTGGACAGAAATAATTTTATTTATAATAGATACATATGGGTCATAATAATATAATTTTAACATTGATGTTGTCGTTGAATTACTATGATTTATAGCATGAAATTAAAGAAAATACACGTAAATTTTTATTTCGACGAGCTTTATATAGTGCAATAATAAAAACATCCAATTTTATTACGCAACGTGGCGTAATTTCAATTAAAAGGTTCGAATTTTCCATGTCAGTCCCGGTCGCCACTACGAAAATTTAAGTTTGAATGAGGTTTTGAAGTAAATAAATGACATTATAGAGCGAAACAGTCGTGGACGTCGAGGATATCGAAAGGTAAACATTCAAACTAAAGTATACTTATGCGCAAAATGTCAAAATTTGTAAATCAGACCTCGCTATTTGTCCTAAGTGTTGTGTCTCCAGTTTTCGTTCCTGGTCAGTCCCGGCAGGATAAAACTATTTGTAAGTGTTAAATAATAATGTTTTAATTATTATTATAGATTGTGTACAATATTTAATATATATCCAAAGCAATTATAACAGCGGTAAAACCATTTCTTTGATTTATATAATATTATATTTCCATGTCAGTCCCTATTGTTAATTTAATAAACAATAACTTTTAATGGCTCTATTGTTTCATATTATTATTTATTAGTTGTGCATTAATAAAAAACCAGACCAGCATCCAATTTTTAGAACGTAATACAAAATTATAGATCAAAATGTGAAAAAATTGTTTGAACCGAATTTTTCTGGTCAGGGTCTAATCAATAGACGCAAAATATGAGGTTTTTCGTTTTAATAGATAAATTATTTTATTCATTAGTATGAATTTACAATATTTAATTAATAATAATATAATTTTAAGTGAAATGCAATAATTTTATACAAATAAAAAATTTAAATTTAAAGGACTTGTATGTATATTGTTATAGAAAATAAAAAAATAAAATTAATTTTTTTTCGATACAAGTATTATTTTTGGACTCTAATAGTAAAAATATAACATATTTTAACAAAAAACATCAATAATTTTAACTTCAAATTGTCAGTTTTTTTCAAATCCCAATGTTAAAATTATATTACTATGACCCATATCTCAACAAGATTAGAAGCATATGGATAAACCCATAT